>JARYHS010008075.1:63406896-63480473 GCA_031002005.1 Vandiemenella viatica | reverse complement strand
GGCGTATACAACGCAGCGTAGGAAGACTGTTTCATTCAATCCATCTTGGAGAGAGACACTTCCGAATAATTTCTTGTTTCTGTAGTTTCGTAGTACTAAAAATTCTACCTCATGGAACATGATTATCCCTTGGTTTGTGGACTGACCAGATATATGAGTGAAAATTATCCGAAGGATTATCAAAATGAGTATAACAATCTTATCGTTATAGTTTTATGCTAACAACCGTAGTAATATACAGCATTGAGACCTGTTTCCTGCCTCACTTTAATGCAATCCCGTTAATTAGAACTTTTGGCAAACGTTTCAAGATCTGAATTTTGGTAAAGTATTATAGAAATGTAATGGTAGGATGATGAACTGTTCAGCCAATAAGAATCGTCAGTGGGAGGAGCTTAATTCCTACCTGTTGGCCAATTGTTTCCTGCATTGACTTAAGGAAATGAAAAATCTGCAGTATAGATGGCTCTGAATAAAATATCCACCAATGAAATTGCGAGGAGGCGGAGCCAGTATTGCGTTCCTGTTGCCTGGGATGACATTGATGCCAGATTGTGCAAAATAAGAGTGATAGAATTTTTCACCGGCGGCCAGAAATAATGTCAAAGACTGTACATAATGACATTATAGTAAAAATAAAGAATGTCAGTCTAAAATAGCTTTGTTCCATCAGAACATTAGGGGTATCGCAAGCAAACTTGATGAGTTGATAATATCTATAGAAGAAACCCAAAAATCATTGAATCTTAGCATAAATATCATATGTCTGACAGAACATCATCTAAAGAATTCTGAAATATGTTTCCTCCCTTTTATTGGATATAGATTAGCTTCATGTTATTGCAGGTCAGAGATGAGAATGGGTGGTGCAGCAATATATGTAAGAGAAAATACTGAGACAAAATCGTTAGATGTAAGTAAATACTGTATAGAACAAGATTTTGAATGTTGTGCAATACAGTTAGAATTAGAAAACAAATATCTTATAGTGCTGACAGTTTATAGGGCTCCCACAGGAGACTTCAGTAAATTTTGTAATAAACTTGAAGCGGTTCTAATAAATTTATCACGAACTAAAAGGGAAATTATCCTCTGTGGAGACTTCAACATAAATTTTGCTGTAGAATGTAACCAGACAGATTATCTTCTAGGAATGCTTAGATCATTCAATCTCTATCAAACTGTAAATTTCCCAACTAGAACACAAAAAATAGTAGTACCATTATTGATAACATTTTTGTAGAGCCAATAAATTAGAAATACATGGAACAATTCCAATGGAAAATGGTTTGTCAGACCATAATGCTCAAATAATTACTTTGGATGTTGTGGGAAATGAAAATAACAAAAAGAAAGGATTTGTCAGAGTTAGGCCATTAAAGAACAATTCAATAAAAACATTAAATGATGAACTTCTCAATGAGGACTGGAGCACTGTTTATAAATTAAAAGGGGTAAATAATAAATTCAATTACTTTCACCAAAGGTTTTTGGAAATTTACGAAAGGTGTCTCCCTACAAAACTAGCTCCAATTGGTCAAAAACGAGTAAACAAAAATTGGGTTACAGTTGGTATTAAAACATCTTGCAGACATAAAAGGGAATTATATGTAAAAGTTAGGAATACTGATAATAGGCTTCTCAAACAACATTACAAAACATACTGTAGAATTTTAACCAAAGTAATAAAAGAATCTAAACGTTTGGCCATAAATGATGAGATTAGTAGTTCAGATAATAAGATAAAAAGTGTTTGGAACATTATTAAAAGGGAAACAACTGTATCATCCCTGAACACAAACCTATATCTATAAGCGTTAATGATAACTTGTAAATGACCCCTCTTATGTAGGAAGTGCTTTCAATAACTACTTCTTAACAGTTGCTGAAAAATAAAAGGAAAATATATTGGGATATGGATGCTATAGCAATACTTAAATCCTTGTCACCAAAACAGCACCTATGTCTCTATTTCCCACCAGTCAAATGAAATTGAAAAAATTATTAAATCCCTCAAAAATAAAAGTCATTTGGTTATGATGAGGTTTCAACCCATTGTAGTGAAACAATGTAACACCAGCATTAGTAGAGTTATTAGTCATAGTTGTAATAGTTCTTTGAAGAAGGTATCTTCCTGACTCACTCAAGAAGTCAATATCAAACCGCTTTATAAAAAGGGTGATACCTCAAAATTGAGAATTACAGACCCATTTCACTTCTACCAGCATTTTCAAAAATCTTTGAAAAAGCAATGTACAGAAGGCTGTATGCACATCTAAAAAGAATGACCTACTCAGTAAAGTACAGTTTGGTTTTAGACAAGGCGTTTCAACAGATTCAGCAATTTTTGCTTTTGTAAACAACATACTGGAATCAATGCATAAAAAACTAAATTCCCTAGGTATATTCTGTGATCTTGCTAAGGCTTTTGACTGTGTTGATCATGAGATTCTACTAGGTAAATTAGACCACTATGGAGTTAGTGGTAAGCCAGGACTTTGGTTTTAATCTTACCTGGAAAATAGAAAGCAATGTGTATCACTGAAAGATGCTAATACAGGAAATGTTATAAACTCAGAATGGGGTATAGTTAAATGTGGTATGCCTCTGGGCTCAATTCTTGGCCCCCTGCTGTTCTTAATCAATATAAATGATCTCCCACATATAATAGGTGATAATGAACACATGGTGTTCTTTGCAGATGATACCAGCATATCGTTGAAAGACCCATCAGCACAAAACCTCGAAAACACAGCAAATGATGCTATAAAGAAAATTAACAGGTGGTTTAGTGCCAACAAACTAATACTTAATGTAGAAAAGACACAGTTACTTCAGTTTGTTACAAAAAATAAAACAAAGGACAGCTATAATGTGATATCAGAAGGAAAAGCAATCAAAGAAAGTAATTTCACAAAATTCCTGGGTGTATGTATAGATAACAAATTGAACTGGAAACAGCATATTCAACAACTTCTTAAAAAACTGAATTCTGCAACATTTTCACTTAGGGTAAAATCTAGAATAGCTAATATAGAAACCAGAAAGTTAGTATATTTTGCATATTTTCATTCCCTGCTCACTTATGGCATCTCATTCTGGGGAAAATCGTCACAAGCACAGAGGGTATTTAAATTGCAAAAGCGTGCTATAAGAACTATTTTTGGAGCAAGCCCATAGACGTCGTGCAGAAATCTATTTAAAAACCTGGGTGTTCTAACAATGCCAGCACAATATGTATACTCTGTACTATCATTTGTAGTGGAAAATCCTGAACACTTCAATCTTAATGCTGACATACATAGCCATAATACTAGGAATAAATATAATATTCACAAGGATTACAAATCACTTTCAATTGTACAGAAAGGGTTAACATTTACTGGAGCTTCCTTAGTCAATGTCTTACCAACAGAAATTAAATGTTATCTACAAAAACCCAACTACTTTCTAAGTCCAAACTGAAAGAGTTTCTGCTTCAGAATCAATTTTACTCTGTAAAAGAATTTTCTTCTTGGAATTTGGTAACTAAGAATGACTGATAAAATAGTATATATGGTGTATGGAAGGGAAAGGTGACAAAGTTGTCCACAATTACTAAAATGATATATGGTTTTTCTTTCTGCTGAAACTTTTGACAAATGCAGTAATTACACTTTTTACAAAACTTCACTCATATATAGTAACTAACATGGGATAGCATGCACTTAAAAACTGCTGTAAAAAATTATGATACTAACAGGTTTTTAAGTAATTGACTGCTTATGAGTTGTGGTAACTGGTTGGTAAGAAAATAACTGGTTGTTAGATGCTGGTAACAAGTTTAACCACTGTTCCACATAATATGTAAGTATTAACTAACTCGGGATTGTATTTGTAGATTACAGGAAATATTGGTTATACTAATGGGTCATAACTAACTTTTTGTCAATATATAATATTATCAATTATATAGTAATATTGACATTACTAATAAGTGTATGTACTGTTCCACATCCCCGAGATTATTCTCACATGCGATCAAAGTGAACATATCTATCTATCTATCTATCTATCTACCTGAGCGGCACGTGTAAACAGGTGGCTTTCGACAAGGAAACGCATTGAGGCAGCGGCCAAAAACAATAAGGATATTCAATTTCCTTTTGATAGCTGTTAAATAAATTGGTACGCGATCGTTAAAATTACGATAATATTAGTTTCATATCGGCGAATAATCAAATTTTCAGCCGCAAATTAGGAAATTGTCACAATTACTTTATCTGCAAATACAAAAAATGGGAATAATGAAACCGTGAATAAAAAGCTGTAACCGTGTAGTTCAGATAACGTGTGCGACACTTCAAAAATAATTATATAGTTAGAAAATCGTACTACATACTCACCATAACTCAAATTACAGAAATGTGTACTCCAAACAAACGCAAGTTATGATGAATACGTGTATTTATTTACTTACGAATGACGAAGGTTGACAAAAACAAACGCTTTTTCACATGAGTCAAATGCCAACTGGAAGGGTAGAGGCAAACAGTGCAAAATATCCGACAGAGGCCGAGTGGGGCAGCGAGTCACGCAGACTGACACGCGTTTCCGCCGGATTTTGCGGATTGCGGATCCGCTTAATTTTGTGCGGGATCCGCCAGACTGTCTAATGATGCGGGATCCCGCGGGATTGCGGGATCCCGCTTCGCTGGATTGCAATCCCTAAATGTAACCTCCATTGGTTATATATCGATAATGGATTAATTATTGATTCTGCAAATAATTTTGTCTGGATTGTTGGGAATTTTATAATTAACAGCAACGCTTCGATAGTTGGTCGAAAACTAAATATAACTTTATTTTATATATATAAATTATTTTAATCAGGAGAAGGTTTATCATTTTAGTAATTAAAACCCACGAAATTTACAGACATTTACATCTTTATTTCTTTCAACAAATTAAATTACACTGATCAGACAGAACATTGACTACCTACCTGCTATCGATATAAACCCATCCAGGCGATAGTAGCGTCACCTGACGAGGAATGACTGCTAGTCAGACACACGCAAGGTGCATTTAATATCAGTGAGCGTGCTTAAAATGGGGAAGGCGCGCGATCTATCAGAGTTTTGGCCGAGGGCAGTTTTTGATGGCCCTCAGAAGCTCGTCACGAAAATTTCGGAAACTGCACGGCTTGTCGGGTGTTCAAGGAATGCTGTGGTGTCTTCAAGTGGCGAAACCACTGTGAAACCACGTCCAAACGTCAAGGGGATGGCGGCCACCCCTCATTACAGATCTCGGACGTCGTAGGCTGGGCGGACTGGTAAAACAGGACAGGCGGCGAACTGTGGCGGAACTAACATGAAACTTTAATGCTGGGGAGAGTACAAGTGTGAACACAAAGTGCACCGAACATTCCTATAGATGGGCCTCCGCAGCCGACGACCTATGCATGTGCTAATCGGCAACTACGACTGCATTTGACCATCGTCACTGTACGTTGGCGCATTGGCGGAGCGTTCATTGTCTGATGAATCCAGATACCTTCATCATGCCGATGGGAGGATGCTAATCCGTCGTTTCCAGGGGAACAGCTTCTTGACACCTGTACTGCGGGACGGAGACAAGCTGGCTGCGGCTCAATTATGCTCTGGGGACCATTCACGTGGGCGTCAATGGGTCCAGTGGAGCTCGTGCAAGGCATCATGACGGCGAATAAGTATTGTACACTGGTTGCAGACCTCTTACACCCCTTCATGACGACCATGTTTTTCAACGGCAGTAGGGATTTTTCAACAAGATAATGCGCCATATCACAAGGCCAGGAGTGTGGAGTGCCACTGTTTTAGTGGCGATTTGCAGTTTATGTGCGGCCCCCGTACTTTCCAGATCTGAACCCGACCGAACACATCTAGGATTTGATTGCTCATCACCCCTCTCTCCGGAATTTACAGGAATTAGGTGACTTGTGTGGAGATGTGGTGACCAAGGCCTCATTGCTCTCATGCCAAGACGCGTCGCCGCTATTATCCGTGGCGTGAAAGGCGGACACACCGGCTATTGGGTAGGTGGTCATAATAATCAGTGTAAATGAATAAGAACGAAGTCTTTCTCGGCGTTGAGAATGTATGAAATGCTCTGGGGTGACTCTGCTAGTCACCCGAGAGCATTTCATACAGTGAAAATGAAATTTATTTCTCCATATGATCAAATGACTCAAGTGATTGGGATTGCATATTATTTATAGCAAAGGATCTTAGCAATTCATAATGGTTTAGTTCAGTGGAGGGTATGAAATATTGTCATTACTGGTTGTTTAAACAAAAACTGCACCGAGTTCTGGTGAAAAGCCGTTTGTGGCAAATCTGAACTGTGTTCTTTACCATTAATAGATAGCGACAGTCAGCAGTTGGATGGTACAACGCCAGATTGCCATTGCATGGTAGTAGTAGAGAAAAGACAGTGTGAGCCCACGCAGGTTGAGACCAGTCTTTCTAGGCCATGCCTCCTGCATTGTTATGCAAATCAGGCAAACCGAATTCGGCTTACTAGTTATTGACAGCCTTGATTGATGACTTCCATGCCCCTTTTGCCACTCCCCTTTGAAGCCCAGTTCGGCGTACTAGTTGA
Source organism: Vandiemenella viatica (assembly GCA_031002005.1). Taxonomy (NCBI): domain Eukaryota; kingdom Metazoa; phylum Arthropoda; class Insecta; order Orthoptera; family Morabidae; genus Vandiemenella; species Vandiemenella viatica. The sequence goes on along the minus strand of JARYHS010008075.1, from coordinate 63,473,852 downwards.
CTTCTTATTATGCTAATTAGGGACGACTTGCGGAGTGCCTAACCGAACTTTGTCATGTCTTTTGTGGGCCAAAATCAAGAGAGACCGCTATCTCTTGTTTGAAGCCTGATTAATTGTATTGACAGCCATACACTTGGTAAACACAATGAAATATTCAGTGCTATCGTGACAAGGGGCGCGTCCCTTACAAACCTAACTTTGGTTGCATTTTGTGACCAAATACAAAAAAGCCCGCTTTCTATTGTTGGAAAGCTACAATAATCACTTGTTGACAGGTCACATCACCTGCTTGCTGCATCCCTCCACCACCGGGCCTCAAAGTACAGCGGAGTAAACGAGCTGTAATGTTCTTGACTCCAAAGTGTCAGACTGTTAAAAAATAGTATGAATATAATATACAATTAAAATTTGGATTAAACGGCTATTGTGTGATTTTTGATTGAATAATAATTTTGATTAAAACAGATCATTATGTTGTTCAATTATTGTGTATTCCAACAACCTGCATTTAATTTAAAGGGTTACTCATACTGATTAATCAGTCTCAAATCATAATCATATGTTTTAACACGTTGACTGCCAACTACGAGATAACTCGTAGGTTGTGTTCTCTTCTAGGACGCCAACTACGAGTTATCTCGTCCTGTGTTTACTTGCCATTTTTGTACAGCTACGATTAAACTCGTAATATATTAGTGCTAATATCGATAGATGGCTTCTGGGAAAAGAACAAAAAATCAATGCTGGCTTGCATGAACAGAAAATTTATTAAAAAAACGAACAAAAATTATAATTATAAAAATTATTTCAAATTCAAGAAATAAAGTAATATTTTATTGTTTGTGGAACTTCTTAAAACAATCTTCCACGCAGAGGGCTGGCTTCTCTTTACAGATTGGGCAGAAATAACGCGTTTCTCGGCGTTTTTTTGCTTGGGTACATACACGACATGGCTTTGTCGGACGCTGTTTTTTCTCAGTAGGTGGTAGACACTCTAAATAGTGGAGCTCTTGCAATTTTTTTTTTTTTTTCGAAACTGGTTCAATCTCTTCTCCAATCAACGCGACGACGAATTCTTCTCTGAACTTTATCAGTTTTATTTTAGAAGAAGTTACTTTTTGAAAAATTTTATGAGCATTGTGTATATATATCTCTATAATATGTAATGAAACCTTTTTGGGCCATCTAATAGTCTTTCTTAGAGATGAGTAGTACGAAAGCATTTGATCTGATCGGTCAATGCCAGACATTCCATTATTGTAATCTCGAATTATATTCGGTTTCATAGTAATTTTTCCATTGCGATTGGGCACCTCTACCATTTCAACAGCATGCATGTTTGAAATGCTAAGGACATCTCGTTTGTCTTTCCATTTACATACAGTAACAGGACCATTTTGCTGCCAGATACACTCCCCTTTTTTCAGTTTACGATTTACCACATCTCTGGGGTTTCCTTTTCTGTTATTTCGTAGGGTTCCGCACACATAAGTTTTTCGTGTATTTAGCAGTTTTGTAAGAGCAACAGAATTATAAAAATTATCCATGTAAACCGTGTATCCTTTATCGAGATAGTCCTCAAGTAAATGTAAAACAACATCAGTAGTGTGACCTACATTTTTATCAGTTTCCACAGATTTTCCGCTGTAAATCTTTATTTTCATTACAAGACCGTCGGACTCACATAGTTCATACAGTTTGATACCATATTTGTGTTTTTTATTTTTTATATATTGGCGGAAAACCAATCTACCCCGCCATAGCATCATAGGTTCGTCAATACAAATATTTTTATCTGGTACATAGTTTTCACGCATAATATTATTGAAATGATTTAGAATTGGTCTCACCTTGTGTAATCTGTCGGCAGATGGTATTGAGTTATCAACCAAATAACGAAAATACCGAAGTAAATAACGAAGTAACAACTGGAATCGATTTCGACTCATATGTGAGCGCCAAAAGTTTACATTATATAGCTTGTTAGTGCTCCAGTAATGTTCAATTGATGGAAAAGTACAAGGTCCCATTTGCAACAAAAGTCCCAAAAAAACCTTCATCTCTGCAGTACTGACGTCTTGCCACTTTGATAACCTATTAGATTTTTTCATTTCTTTACGTGTTTCAATTTCTTGCGCAGCATATAAATTAGTTTGTTCCACCAGTAATGCAAGAAATTCATCCGAAAAAAATAAGTCCACCAGCGTTTGTACTGTAAAATTTGTCGTATCCAATTTCACACCAACATTTTCTTGGAAAATAAATAATTCAGGATTTTGCTGAATTTCTGTCCACAAATTATCATTCGCATTTGATATTGTTGCTTGGGAATCATCATCATTTTCTTCAAATTCGGGATCAACTTCAGGTTCGGAGACGACTTCATCTTCACTATCACTTGAATTCTCAGAAGGTTCATAATCGCTACTGTCATTACCATCCTCATCAAAAATCCCGTCAAATTCTGAATCACTTAGATTTACGTAGTACTCAATTTCATTTTGAGTCAGTGGTCTTTTCTTATCCATATTGGGTTCTTGATAATTCAATTATACCAATAATTATAAAACAAAACACTCAAGAAAGGCGTAAATGTTGATGCACTCAACAATTTCTGAGATACTAGTAACGAATATGGACGCGTATCAATAATTCAGCTTTAGAGAAGCGATAGGTCGAAGCGTGTCTGGGTAAGAGTTAACTCGTAGTTGGCTTCCGCGAAGAGATTTCTGTTACAAAAGCCAACTACGAGATAAATCGTAAGAGCTTTTTTTTTTAAAAAAAACAAAAACATTTTTTATGCTTTTTGATGATAACAATGCACTAGAATTAGAGTTTTTAACAATATAATGTGATTAAACCAAAATGTCATTTTTGGCCAGATTTGTGAAAATTGCCGTGGCAGTCAACGTGTTAATTGAATTATAGGTCGATTAAGCTGTCTAAATGATTTATTTATGTATTTGTCACAAAAAAATTAAAAAATTCAGATTGTAATAAATAAAAATTTTCAGGCTCCGTAGTCAGGAGTAAATGAGTTTAAAACCCGATTGATACAAAAAGAAAGCGTATTTTTAAGTGTGGTGGGTCATGTTTTACGCATTTTTAGTTAGGAAATGTTCCAAAATTATATACTAACACTGTTTCCATAGTATTAGGCCTCGTATCCACTTGAGCACACTCAGACGAATGGGCCACTCACAGTGGCGGCCCTAGGGCGGTGCGAGCGGTGCAACCGCACCGGGCGCCGTCATATGGGGGGCGCCAAACATGCAGCGACAGATCGTCTGCGCAAAAAATGAAAAATAAATTCTATAATATCCCAGCTTGCTGTTCATATATTATTTTAACACGCATCATCCAGAAGAGTTTATAAAAGTAAGAGTTTCAGCTTAATGCATAGTCGTATGTAATCATAGAATAAGAGTCAATTCGAGTTGGTACTCGAGTCAATTCGAGTTACTAGAATCGTGAAAATCGCAACTCGTTCCAAATTTAGCACTCTCCCGTGCCGCATCGCGCCTCCCGCACCTGTTTTCCTGCCTTTTCGTCTATAGTCTTGAAGTTAATGCATGCGGGTTCCTGTGTATGGGGCGAGATTCAACCTATTTTTCTCGTTCTACCATAAATCCTCACCCAATTAACGTTGATATCGTAAATATTTACAAATCTTATCTGTCTTTTGCAGAAAAGAAATGTCGCTAAACAAAACAAACAAACAAACAAAAAATAACTGTATGGCGCACAATACTTGAAAACAAAATAAAACCAAGGCGAAACGGAGAAGGCTTCAAAATCGCTGACAATTTTTTTTTTAGAAGTCATCTGAATCGTCGTCACCAGAACTAGTTCAACACGAGACGGAAGAAAGATTTTAGTGGATGTTATTCAAACGAGGCTCATGATAAAGAGCAGCATGTGTGACAAGATTTATCTATGGCTGGAACGTCGTCTGCTGTTCAACAGATAACAAATGGGTATACAAGTCGACTCTTCGAAGTACAAATTGTAACGATATTTCAAAATTGTCGCTCATTGACTGTTGACACAGATGAAATAATTATTCGAGGAACGTATAAATCCAAGGGAAAAAAATGATGGAATTCATTTTTTAAACACGTATTTTCAAAGAGTAACACCAAATGAAGAAACATATAAAAGTAGATAGCTTGTTTATTTTAAATCTTCAGGTAAAGTATATTGTTTATATGCTGTTTATTCATCAGAAGGTCTCATTTTTATTTGGGAAAAGAAGGATTCGATGAGTGAATTTACTTATCAGAGCGTCTCAAAACTCACGAAAGACAAGCATTTGTAAATACAGACTGAAGACGAAAAATCACAGTGGGTTGCTATCCTCTAATGCAGCGGTCGGCAACCTTTTAGCAGGCAAGGGCCGCAAGGTGGCATAACAAAGTTAAGACGGGGCACATACACAGGAAAAATGCGAAAACTCAGTTTTCAAATTTTATTAATACAAATGAGTACACAAATGAAGAAAAATTACAAAATTGATCTTAAATACTAAATTCAGTGTGACGTTTGAGGTTGCATTTGACTGGCTATTTTTTTTTATGTCAGCTTTTATGTTAAAAGTTGAAATACGTAATATATCTCTCAAATGCTCATCTGTGACACGATAATTGACGACTGAAAAAGTTTTCTCGCATAAATAAGTGCTTCAAAAAATTGAAATAAACTGCTGAGCAAACTTTTTCAATTCGACAAAATCAGACGACAAGCTACCATAAAATTTGACCAAATCATTCATCTCGTAAAAGGCTTTTTTTAGACTCTCATTGGATTGAAGTTCAATCACATTCATTTGTAAATTACTGGGTACATCCTCAACATCGCATAAAAAAGGGTTAGCAAAAATCTTCAGTTTGTTCGAAACCATCTAGAAATCACCAAATTTGTCACTGAATTGACCTTGTAACTCCATTGAAATGTCTTTCATTTTCTCACTATCCCAATTAAAATCAATGCCAGCTTCCTCGACAGCCTTTAGACAACTCGGGAAATGATGTAATTTTTTTTCATCAATATGTTTTATGAAGACCCGGTTTTCGGTTTGGAATGCCTTTACGTCTGTATGCATATCAGATATTGGTTTGTTTTTCCCTTGAATCTTGACTATCAGCGTATTTAATTCATGAGTTAAATCTGCAAAAATCCAAGATCTATTAACCATTGAGGGTCTGTTAGCTCTGGAACAGACTTACCTTTCTGATTCATAGAAGTGTTGATTTCTTTTCTGAGATCGAAAAATCTTTCCAGTGCTCCACCTCTCCTTAACCATCTTACTTCTGAATAATAAAGGACATCTTGATGATCTGCTTTCATTTCGGATAGAAACTCTTGGAATTGGTGATGTGTCAACCCATTATTTCTGATATAGTTTACAGAGGATATCACGATGTCAATTACTTTTTTCCATGAAACGACTTTGGAACATAACGCTTCTTGGTGGATAATACAGTGAAAAAATAACAGGATTTCACATTCTATCGCTGCCAATTTTGTTTTAATTCTACCCACTAGGCCCTAGTTTTGCTCACTCATGTTTCTACCTCCGTCAGTTGTTAGACTTACCAATTTTTCCCACGCTAATAGCATTGACGTCATTGCCTGTTCTAAGTGACAAAACAAATCTTCCCTCGTAGTCATTCCCTTCAAACTACATAACTGTAAAAGTTCCTCGCACACTTTGAAGTACTTATCAATTCCACGAACAAGCTGGGCAGTATCTGTCACATCATTACTTTCGTCGGTAGCTAAGGAGAACCATTCAAATCGTTGTGCTTTTTCCCGAAGTTTTTCGCATAAATTAGCGCCCAAATCTTCAGTGCGCCAGGAGCAAGTTCTGGCAGAAAAGGTTATATTTTCAGATTTCTTTTTTTGATCTGGGCATACCTCTTCAGCCATAGCTAAAGCACATCGTTTTATTAATTCGCTGTCGGTAATTGGTCGCCCAGACTTAAAAAGTATATCCGCCACCATTAAACTCGCACGTATATTTGATTCGTTACTTCGAAATTGCACCTTTAAAACACTTTGTTGATTCTTGAATGAGGATTTGAGCGAGTTGATTTTGTTTTTCCGGGAATCACCAACTAGTCACGCAAATTTTGCTTTATGTTCGGTATCTTAGTGACGTTTGACGTTATATTCTTTTTGTATAGCAAGGGTTTTTTTGGCATTTTAAGCATAGCGGCTTTCCATTGCAATTAATAAAAAAAGTATAAATCTATCCATGCATCGCTAAACAAACTATTTTCTTCAATTAACTTCCTCTTTTTTGTAGCCATCAGTAAAACTTATAACCAACAATGCAAAATACACGCTGTAAAAATAAAAGCCGTGTTTACAACATGTCACTTAATTTCGCTATGTAATTGTATGAGCTATCAATGAGCACACTGTAAACAAAATAGTAGGTCACAGAACAATAAGCAAATCGTAGGTACAGGGCCGCGGCGGCGGCGTGCACACATGAAATAACTTGTTTCACTCAATGACACAGCCAGCGGGGACGGACGGCGGGCGAGCGAGAGAGAGAAGATTATTGTCAACGCTGACCTATTGTTTCAATCATAGGAGAGGGTGGGGGAATTGTTCCCGCTCGCACTTGTCCTGCTCTTTTCGCGTAGTTCATTCGCTGCGCTGTTAGATCGCGTTCACTCTTTTATGCATTTATAATTTATTATTTTTTAATATGGGCTTTCGATATGATTTTATAAGGCGGACACGGGCCGCAAATAGAGAGGACACGGGCCGCATGTGGCCCGCGGGCCGCGCGTTGCCGACCGCTGCTCTAATGAATGATGTCTTGTTCAGAGGAAGCTTTGGACCTGAAATACTAAATACTTCTAATGATGGTAACTTCCTGGGTATATTGCAACTGCTAGGAAAATATGATCCTGTGATGATGGAGCATCTCCGACATTTTGCTAATAACGAGACTAATGTCTTATTATGTTGGCAAATGTATACAAAACGAATGAAGTACGTAATAAAATTTAAACTATTGTTGGGTCATCTAAATATTTTTCCATCATACTGAATTTAACTTCTGATTTCAGACTCGTAGAACAATTATCTTTGACGTTACTTTTGTTGACACAAATGCAGACGAAGTCTAAGTGCGTGAGTATTTCGCTGTGCTTACAATCCGGAAAGTGACTCTTTGGGACCTGGAAGCTGGACTCGTTGCCCTGTTTATTACTTATACTTTGCAAAAGTTCGATTAGGATATGAACGATTGTTGAGGCCAAAGATATGACAGTGGATCCAATATGGTAGGAGGAAACAAATACGTCCATGGCAAAATTCTGAATCATTATCTTCGAGCATTTTTTAATCCTTGTAACTGTCATTAAATTTGGTAATAGCAAGTACCACCAAAACATTAGTTAAATCAGTTTCCTTGTCCGAATTTCTTTGAAGAATATTTGTTTTATTCTCTCGATCAATAAAGCGATGCGAAGTGATATTCAAGCACTTAGGACTATCGCCAAAAAATTTGCGAACCTCGTTTTGGAAATAGAGTTTCTAGCATCGCTACAGTTCGTTATCACTTCTCTTCAGTTCGTGACGCCCTTCTGAAAAGAATTATTCAGTTGCAACAACAGTAGACTTGTCACTTAGCCAGATCATGAAGCATTTTGAGTTCATAATTACAATGGTGACTTGGTATAATACATTGTTTCAAGTAAATATTGTAAGCAAAGGTTATGCAGACAAAGTGGATTTATGAAACTCTTTATAGTTGCTGAAAAACAATTCGGAATTTGAGAAAGAGTACCGGCTCTGATAACAGACAGCTAGAGAAATTGTTTCTCAGACTGGAACATTTCATATTATTAACCCAGTCAGATGCCAAAGAAAGTAAAGATTTTGTGAGTATGAACCGTAAATGAGATGGCAATACATCCGGAAGAATTGTTTACAGTGAATGTGTTTTAGTATATGATCGATACAATTGAGAATGCGTTGGTCACTCTATTTGCACATTTTTCCAAGGGCGTTACCAGGATTAGCTGGGGCGAAAACACTGAATTATACTTGTTGAAAATGGTTTTACCAGATGGAAAAAATACATACATTTAACCTGTATATGCACCTAAGCATTAGTCTGCGAGGGTTCTGTAAAAATTTGGTAAAGTTTATTTTTTATTTTCATATATTTTTGTGTATTTTAAAAAATTATTAAAAATTGTGAATTTGACGTGTAAGTGAAGTGAGAATTGTGGTCGCCACATTAGCTTAAAATCAGCCTTTTCAAACATATAGTATTCCCTTTTACTGTTGTTTCTGATCCATACCGCTGCTATCCTATACTAATCTTTCCGAGGTTTGAGCTATTATCATTTATAAAGACTATACTTTCCCCGCGGCTTTGCTCGAGTGGAATTCATAAAGCATTCATATACATATTCGTATCCGAATCCCACGGCAACTGCTATTTGAGATAAAAGTAGGTGGCCAATGCATTGTTCCAAATTTATCCTAAACAGTTCAGTCGTTTCGACGTAAAACAGTAAAAACATCCAAACAAATAAACTTTTACATTTATGATATTAGTAGGAACTGTATGTTATCTTCAGTCTATCTATATATTAACCACGAATAACCGATTGCTCATTTGGGGCGCCACAATGAGATCTCGCACCACCTGAAAAACTTGCTAGGGCCGCCCCTGGCCACTCATTAATTTGAGCGCGCTCGCTTGAGTTTTGGTCGAACGAGCTTGGTGCCAGCGCTCAGAAAACGCTCGGTTATTGTGTCGTCACGTGTGCAGCTGCGGCCTTTATTATTATCATCCACGCAATGTCAAAGAAGAAAAGTACCAAGGTGGTCTATTAGAGAAAGTTATCGTCAGCGAAGAAATTATCTTAATAATTTAATTCGCGACTTGGGTTTTTAAGGAGACAATGAGCTATTTCAAAACTTTACGAGAATGTCAAGGATCGATTTTGAACATTTGCTGTCATTAGTTGGACCTCATATTAAAATGCAGGATACGCTTATGCGTGGTGCGATCCCACCACAAGATAAATTAATAATAACTTTAAGACTCCTAGCTTCAGGAGATTCCTACACAAGCCTGCGGTATATGTTCAAAGTATCTAAACAAAGCATCAGCCGTTTTGTACCAGTAGTCTGTGATGCCATTGTTCAATCACTCCAAAATTATATAAAGGTTGGTACCTATTTTTTATTTGTGTTTACAAATCTATATCTAAAGGATCTGAAGTACATACAAACCAAATTCCATCAAAATCCGTTCAGCTGTGAGAAACATTACTAAAAAAAGACTTACCACTTCCCGTTATAGAAGTTCTCTTCTGTTTGATCGTTCTCGCCTGAACGACCCTAGCAGGCTGGTTATTTTTTTCCTTCACATCATCAACACTAAATTTTAATATCGCTAATTTCGCGCCAGCCATCTTCTTTTTTAGTTCTATTATAATACTGTTCATATGAGCTATGCCATAACACCCTCTTTGATTCATACGCATCAATAAGAGTTAAACAATTTTCATTGTCCCGCGTGCTCGCTCTCATTGCAGAAGCCACCCAAATAGGGTCCACACTGAGCGCCGAACAAACACTGCCTCGCCTTTGAGCTTTCCAAAATACCAGCACACGATCGGCTCGCCACGAGCACGCACGCTGTCGTTTGTTGCGAGCGCGCTCAGGCGTCCACACTTGATCGGCTCGCTTCATTAAGCGGCTCATTCGCCTGAGCGTTCTAAAGTGGATACGAAGCCTTAAGCGTTCATGCAATAGCGTTTGTGAACATTTACAGCGTATTGTGAGTGGAATGAGATTCACAACGGCGCCTAAACACATAGGGACTGCTAACAAACATTTTAGTAAACACTGGCATTAACGATTTTACGGAATACATGCAGAGACAGTGTGAAAAATAAAGCAATTACCAATCACCCTAATATTTTTACGAATGGCTTACAAAGTCCATTGCTGTGTGATTCAAGCTTTCTATTTCAGCAAAACTTTTATCAAAGTATTAAACCTGTAAATAGGCGAGTGTATTCAGGAAATATATCCTTCTGCGGAGCTATTCCAGTAAATAATGCTAGTCATTTCTGACTATAAATGGTATCTCGTCCCCTATCATTTAGGCATTTCAGACTAGCGCTGTTCGTAGTTTGAGCAAGTAAGCTTTAACGGAAAATTTCAATCGCTTGAGCTCCTAGCAACGGAAACAGCTATACATTAAACCGAATTAGCTACACTGCCCAAACAAATCGAGGAGTACAAACATTAAGATTTATTATCCATTAAAAATGCGGAAGGTATGATGTTATGAGCCGCGATATTGGCTCACTACAGCGTTCAACCGTGGTCCTCGAAAATAGGGGGGAGGGGGGGCGGATGGCGATCCTCGGACATGATATTAAAAAAATAATTCTAATAACCAAAAATGTACCAAGGTCAGAGCGCGACTAACAAGCCGACACCTGAGCACCACAGGTGGGTTTACCGACCATACACAAAAAACTGCAGATCGCTGCATGTTCAAAGACTAGGCGAGGTGACTTAGAACAAAAATACTGCGTAATCATCATCATCATCATCATCAGCAGCAGCAGTTTCCAACCACTGGCCGGGTTTGCTAATGCATGAGCCTCTCAAAGCAGTGGGGGAATAAGAGAGCTGGCGCAAAAGATCTTAAGCCGGCCCCAGAAGAGACTCCACTTGTCCACGTGACGTCACAGTTTTAAGTTCTTTGCATGGCGGGAAATTCGAATGAACCAATGGATGCCAAGGTCGTTTGCGTCATAAGATGGCGGACCGTTAGTTCCTTGACCAGCCACCCAGATGGCAGCATCTCCTAAGCACTTAATTTCTTTGGGCGTAGACATTCCACTTCCCCAGGAGAGAGAAAGCTAGCGGGGGAATTCCACCACCTGAGGCGTGTTTACACAGGTGCGCTCGGTGAAGGTTTTTGCTCGGGCATTAAGCGCTCGCCTGCAAATATTTCCTTAACATCCGCGTGACGTCAGCACTCTGGAATTCGGTCCGAGGGTGTGCTAGGTGAAAGATTGTGAAATGAATACATTAAGTGGCTTGTGTAAATCTACAAATACATTTCGGTTATCCAGCTACTAAGTGTTTCGGTGTGTGTTTGCTTTTATCGAAATGCATTAGTGGTCTGATTCGAAAGCATCGTAAACCGACCTCGGTAGCATTGGGGCGAGAGTGCTAGTTCCGCGTGCCGTAGGTCACCGGTTCGAGTCCGGCCGCGGGTATGGGTGTTTAAGTGTTTTGTGATATTACTGAAAAAGCCGATCCAACTCGTCAATTTCAAAACGAAAATCAAAATTTAGTTTCCACACCTAGAGAGTATGGAGCCAGCTTGCCTTGTTATAAATGAAAAAAAAAAATAGGTTATAGACGATTGAAAAGCATAAATTTTTCCTTTAAAATACATTAACGGTCTAAATGGAAAGAAACGTCATAAACTCAGCAATTTGGAAAGGTATGAAATCTATGTCTACCTGTTTTGTGTTGCTTTCGTAAAATTATTGTGAAAGTATAGCAATACCACACATACGTTATTCCTTCGAAAATTCAATCTCACGAAATTTCACTTTGCAGTCACCCATCACGGTTTTCAAAACTTGTTTCACATTTTCCGGAGTGAGGACTTCATTTGACCTACCCGAGCGTTTCGCATCATTTGTATCCATACGAAAGCGCTTAAAATCAGCATACCACCGGTAAATGATTGTTTTCGACGGAGCAGAGTCTGGATATTATTTTTTCAATCTATTACTGAGCTTGCACGATATTTCCCCCCATTAAACAGGAATCTTTGATCAACACACGAACTTCGTTTTTGTTCATTTTTTTCCACAAATGCACAAGTAGCGTCACTTTCACCACAATAGCTTTTCTGTTTGACGTGAAAATATGAAGGTTAGTTCTTTCAAAACAGGCGGTCGAGTTGATGTTAGTAGCGCCATCTGTGTGTGAGTCCCGGGACTTATTGAATGATGAGATAATAAATTAGCTGCAATCAAGAGGGGTTTCCTCATTTATGTAAGTATAACCTCGATTAATTAAGAGCTCCTAAACTGAAGCAAAGTTGTCGATTTGTAAACCAGTTCCTTTCCCTACAGGCAATTCTGAAATGAATACATGTTAATCTCTCCACTGATATCAAACCAATCAGTCTGTAATTTTTTAAAGCCTATTTCTCAACCCTGTCTTTGGACAAGAGCCCACTTGAAAATATTTGTGAAATGATTAGCAAAGCCTTTCCCACATCAAGGCTAGAAAAATCAAAGTTTCCAGTTTGACAATGGCAAAACTTATGGAATGGAAGCATCAGTACGACGCCTTATTTTCGAATCGAATTACGCCAGTCCTACGTGATAAAAATCGAGTCACGCTACGGCAGTGCTAAGCACAGAACATGCCTGAGACCATCGCCTGTGACCAAGGTGGAGATGTAGAAAATTTACCCACTCCATTATGGAAGAAATCCAGTGCCGGCTCCTACTTATAGTCTTTTACGCACTATTCCTAATTCTTTCACCAAGATCCACCCCTAGCCTCATCGCCAACGTACCCACAGCACTTACCTAAACCTCCTCCTGTTTTCCAATGATTCCCACTGCAACCCCTGATCAGTTACTGTCAGGGTTACCTTTTGTTCATGCGTTAAAGTAACCAAAAACTCAAAATTCGCAAAGTCTTCTCCTAATTAGTAGCAGGGATTCCTGGTACCAAAATGTTCACTTAAGGTGGTTCTACTGCAGTTTCCCAGGAAAATTCACCATTTTTCCAGGAAATTTCTGCTATTTTTCAACCAATCAGCACCCAGGAGTGTGCTCCATTCGGTTTAAATGTTCCCATCTGACGCCAACCTTCGGATTCAGAACCAAGTATAACATTTGTTGTGATTGTGCGCTTCGTCCAACTAACCACGATAAAATTGCCATAATGCTCCTAACTAACTGTTAGTTTCATGGTCATCAAATAAATATCATAACCCACATTTTCATAGAAGATCTCCATACGTCGACAAGTATCCAAAACGTCACCATAGGTGCAGACACTAGTTCTATTACGCAGAAGATAGCACCCACACTTGAACTGTCGTAAATTGTTAGGTCATTCGTATATGAAAGTGGGTGTTTGGATATTTTATCCATTCAGGCATCATCACCTAAAGTCTAGTGCCAGATTGTGGTCATGATCAACTTAGGCTCCATACACCACTCAGAATTATTCCACCAAGATCCATTCTGACAGCATTATACTCCACATACAGCCCCCGACACTCTTCCTATCTTCCAATGACATCCAGCCCAGCTCCTTTATTATGTCACTTGTTGAATATTTTCCACTAATAAATCTAGCTGTCATCCTTTGCACCTTACATATGATGTACAAAAAATGTAGACTCCATACTAGATTATATACAAGCAATGGTCTGACTGTGGGTTTGTACCCGAGTCCTTCGCTTCTCTGGTACATCCCCCTCATCACCCTCTCTGTTCAATGATTTTTATCCCGAAGTACATGTAGTGAAAAACGTGAGAAACACAATTCGTACGCCAACACAAACGGCAGTAAACTGTAAAGAGCACAGTGGAATGACACACGCACACACTTGTACATGCATACAGCGAGGTCGACACAACTAAAAGCAAGCATCATGGAAACTGATTAACTGGACAGAACTATCGTTACAAAAATCATCAGACAGACGAGTTAAAGTCAGGTATCATCATACTTACGCTTATATGCACAAGGAGAGAAGCAGATACACATGTCCAAGTCTACAGAGAGTTCAGCACAACTACCGCACCAATAATGGAAACAAAAAAAGTGGTGTAGTACTTTCTTGCCTCATGACTGGCTGAAAAATAGAAGTCTCCTTACATATCATCAGCCTGGTGAGATAGAAGGTGTGCAAAAGATGGCATGTTTTCACCATACACCTAAGTGTTTATATCATAAATAGTGTTCATCACACCAAATTGATTACATTTACCATCAACATGTCTCTCCCATACCGCAACCCTTTCTACCATTCAGTAAAAAGTGACCCAAGTACCATGAGTTGCAATAGACTCTTGACTATTAGATAGATATCATAACCCGCATATTCAAAATAGGTCTCACCCACAAATCCATACATCTCCATACACAAGCACAAACATAAGCGGAGGGACAGCAAAATCAGACGGCCAGACAGACGTGTTTATGGAAGGTATCACCATAATTACACATACAGACACAGAGAGAGACGCACACTCACATTTCCATGCCTACAGCGAGCTTGACACAACCTGCCCAATCATGGCTAAGAAAAAGTGGGATAAAACCCCATGGCTCATAACTGACCAAAAATCATGAGTAACATATGTTCCAGGTACCATACTCAACACATCATCTCATTTATCTCACACTACCGACCTCACTACCATCAAGTATCATGTGTGTTAGGTACAAAACTGTTCACATCAGCACCACCGCGTCTATCCCACACCTATGCCTTTTCTGCCATTCAGTAACATGTACCCCTGGTACCACGAGTAGCAGTAGACATCTGGTCATCAGACAGATATCATAACTCCCATATTCATACTAGGTCTCACCCACAAATCCATATGTCACCTCAAAAAAGCCTAAGTGTAGGATCAGCGCATCATACATCCAGACAAAACTAGTTAAAGGAAGGTATCACCACATTTTACGCAAAAAAATAACACATAGCGATCTCGACTCAACAACTAGCCCAATCATGGCAACGAAAAAGTGGAACAGTACACCCATGACTGGCCAAAAATCATAGAAATACATACATACATACACACACACTCACATGTCAATGCATTCACACAGTTCCATACATCACCACACACATGCACATAACTGGAGGAAAGAGACTGAACATGCTAGATCCCAACTGAAGAGTTACAGGATGTGTGAAGTTTGAAATCAGTCACGTCTCTCCCACACCGCAACCCTTTCTGCATTTAGTAACATGTGACCCAGGTACAACGAGTTTCAATAGACACTTGTCTATCAGACAGATATCATAACCTCCATATTCATACTTAGGTCTCACCCACTATCCATAAGTCTCCACACAAGCCCAAACAAACATATGGGAGGAACAGCAATTCATACGTCCAGACAGACGAGTTTAACGCCATACCATACTTACACAGAGAAAGACGCAGACAGACGCATATTTCCATGACCACAGTGAGCTCGACACAACAACCAGCCCAATCATGGCTAAGAAAAAGTGAGGCAGAACTCCCATGGCTCAAGACTGACCAAAAAAATCATCATTAACATGTGTTCCAAATACCAAACTCCTCACATGAACATCGTATCATTTAACTCACACTACAGACCTCTCTACCATTCAGTATCGTTGGTACTAGGTACAAAACTGTTCACATCATCAGCACCACCTCTATCCTACGCCACAAGCCTTTTCTGCTATTCAGTAATATTTGCCTCCACGTACCACGAGTATCAGTAGGCACATGGTCATCAGACAAATATCATAACTCCCATATTCATACTAGGTCTCACGCACTAATCCATATATCACCGCACACACAAAAATAACTGACCAAAAACCATCACACAGACGTTAGAGTGTGTGCAAAGGATGAAATGTTTATATACCTCAGTACTTATCCCATACGGATTATTCATTACACCCAATTAATTACAGGTTCCATCAACACATAGGTAGCCAGTCATTGTGAAATCTCAAAGTCGAGTATATTCCTATCGTGATACACACAACCACATAGAAAGACACACATACACACAATCACATGTCCATGCATACACACAGTACCATACATCACCACACACATACATTTAACTGGAGGAAAAGGACTGAATAGTTACAGGATGTGTGAAATGTGACATGTCTTTGCCACAAACCTCTGTGCTCATCACACCCAACTGATTACATCTACCAACACATAGGTGAAATCTTGAGATCGAATAGACTCCTATCACCATAATTAGACACACAACCGCATAGGAACACACACATATGTCTATGCATACACCACAATTCCATACATCACCACATACATACAAGTAACTGGTGGAAAGGGACTCCACACCCTACGTTCAGACTGAGGTGTTACATGATGGGCAGAGGACAGCATGTCTTTACAATACACCTCAATGCTCGACACGCTCATGTTTCTGATTTCATGTGCCATCAGTATTGATGGCTACTGGAACTGAGTTCTAGGCACTGTTTGGTCAGAGCCATTTGTTATTAGCAGCTTCTGAATGACAAATTTTTACCAATATGTCAAGGAGGGCGCGGCGGGAGGGGGCCTCGTGAAGAACTGTATCGTCCTGTGACCAATCTAGGATCAGTAAGGCTTCAAAATGCTTCTTCCACATCCTTTCTAGTCTTTCTGGGCTGTTTATTTCCTTTCCATCTTTATTCAGCATATTAACATTTTCTATCCGCTCCATCATCTTCGTTTTTACCATTCCGTATAGTGCTTTGGTATTTCATTTGCTATCTTCTTCAACCATGTTGGTCTATTTCTCCAGCCATTTCCTCCTTTCCTCCGTTATTATTTTTTTGCCTCCTTTTCTTCACATAATCGTCCCTTGTCTCCTGTGTCCTCTGCTTGAACCATTCCCTAAATGCCTTGTTCTTGAGTTCCACTGCTTGTTTTACTCTTATCATTCCACAATACCGTTTCTTTCCACCTTTTGGTGTTACCAGTCCTTCCACACACTGTTTCTGCTGCTAGAACTAACGTTGTTTTAAAATATTTCCACTCCTCTTCCACTGTTCCCATTTCCGCTGTGGGTATCTTACTCCTTACAATTATCTGGTATTCCTCTTCATTACTCTTCTTTCAATTTCCATACCCTTAATCTCCTATCCTGTCTTCCTCCTATCTTTCGCAATCCTTATCTCCATTACCAATAGCCAGTGATCACTAACTACTGCCTGGTATGATATTACCTTCACATCTGCCACACCCCCTCTTCAAATCACCATTAAATATAAAATAGTCCACAACTGACTTCCTCTTGCTGGTATACCAGGTTACCTTGTGGCTCTCTTGCTATTTGTACCAGGAATTTCCTATTTTCAGTCCATTTCGTTTGCGGGAATCCAGTAGCCTTTCCCCTTCTTCATTTCTGCCACCCATCCTTCTGTCCCTGTTACTTCCTCATACCCCTGCCTTTCTGTGCCTACATGAGCATTCATCTCCCATAATTGTAATATTTTGTCCATTTAACTGTTTCTGCTACTCCTGTTCAAACTCCTCCTTCTCTTGGATTGGGAATCCTACTTGTGGGCGTATACTTGTAGTACATCCAGGCTTCTTCCTTTGACCGCTATCTTAATCTTCATAATTCTGTCACTAATCTCTTCCACTTCTTTCAGCCCCTCTCTCACAACTACCCCTGCTCCATTTCTTCCCCCTTCCCCCTTCCTCATTTCCATTCCAGTACAGTTGGAAACCATTTCTCAGTTCTCTCCTATCCTTTCCACTTTCTCACCCAACCCCAAAATATCAAACTTCCTTCTCTCCATGTCCACAGTTTTCTCCACGTTCCCAGGTAATTTCCGTATATTCATGGTCCAAATCTCAAACCGTTTCCATAGCGGCACGTCTTCTGTCCATTGCTCCGTCCTTTCAGAGGCTTGTTTTTGGTTTGTAAGCAAGCATCGGGAAGGATGCAGCAATGGACAGAAGACGTGGCTATGGAAATGGTTTAAGATTTGGATCCTTGAATATACGGACATTAAGATATAGTTAAGTTCTTTATTATAGTCGTGTAATATCTCTATAAATTGGTAATTTCATGAGGAATAGAATGCAATTTATAAAAGTTAAATATCTCTATCCGTTTTTGAGATATTAAATTGTATTTTAAACCTCTGACCCGAAATCGTTATCGACATCGTTGTTGCGTGTAGACAATACGACCGACGGAGGCTCCACGCAGCGGTGGCTTCTCGCTCTATTACGGTAGTACATAGCTGTAATTTTTTCCTAATTCATGACCCACTAGAGCTTTATAAGTAACTAGAAATTGTGTACCCGTATGTATTCGTTACTAAACCAATCAGTATTCATTAGTATCGAATCGTTACTAGTTACTTTTGGTTTGTACTTCAACATTCTCTTTTGTAACGATGTATGATTACGATTTGACACTGATTGATCAGTATGAGTAACCCTTTAAATTAAATGCCTGTAGGTTATTCGATTACGCAATAATTGAATAACAAAATGATATAACCGTTTTAATCACAAGTATTATTCAATTAAAATCATATAACAGCTGTTACAAATACGTAAAATAAGATCGAATTTTGATTCACAATCCAGTTGAATGACAAGGTGTGCTTGATCGAATGGTATGTCTTTGTGATTTCACTTTTTCTTGTTAGGTGTTAATTTGATTGGCATTCAGAAATATTTTCAGCGTTGTTGATAAACCGGCACTTCTTTATTTTCCTGGTGTTCATTGTTTCTGGTATTTATAACATTTTTGCCGCCATGAGATACACTAAACAATTTTTGGCAAAATGTGCAGTATACTTTACATTTATTTTTTGGAACGATTTTGATAAAAGAATGACATTTTATCTGAACATCAAGAAAATAAAATGTTCTTAGTTTTCTTTCTCGGAGTACTCTTAGCAGCATCGTTTTGTGCCTCGTAATTGATGTCCGACTCGATTTTGGTGGAATTCGGAAAAAAAACCAGCATGAACACACGTACGTACATATAAAATTAACACACCGTAGAAATAGATTTACGCTCTTTCCTTTTACCAAGAGCGAAGAATAAATGGAACGGCTGGTTGGGTGCGATGCGCTTCGACGTGCGAGACATGATTTCATTTTTTGCGATGAATGGTGGCTTCGTTCAAAAATCGGGACGTTTGGCTTCCCGATTGAGAGTAAATCGGAGAGTAAAAAATTGGTGGTAACAGTGTCTAAATTTTCTTTTTGTACAAGGACCAATTTGCGAAGAACAATGTCTGGAGAGAAATAACTGAATTCGTCGAGAAATGAGTTGAAAAGTGAAAGTCTATCGTCAATTGATGCATATTTACCATCTTTGTGTCATTTGTTATGTGCGCCTTCAAACGGTAAGTTACTACGCGACATCAAATTACGATATAATGTGTTTGTTAATTGTAGTTAAAACTTTATTTAGCACTTGTTTTGTATTGCCGATTCTAACAGAATTGATCAAACGAGAAATATTCTGACAATTCCCTCTAGTCATACTTTTACATCCAGAAGAATTGAAGTGTTGTATTTGTATAGAAATTTAATTTTACTTAGGTATGAAGGGAACTTCAAATATAATCCAAAATTTGCTCGTGTCTACTTCTGTTGGCTGTAGGGCTGTCCATAAAAATGTTCTTGATTCATCTGTCTCGTCTTTATTTTAGAGTTCTTAATTTTTTATTTTAAATTCATTCTCTCTCTCTCTCTCTCTAAAGCGCGTGCGTGTTTGTATTTAATAATATAATATACAGTTGGGAAGTTACAGAGTCTAGTGTTTTAGTAACTCGATTACCTTGCACCTGCGTGTGAATGAGACTCGCAGAAAACACATCAGCATGTGCATAATCACCACCTTCGCTAAGATTTTCAGTTGGTAGTAGTTCATTTCTGTTCAGTTCATAATGTGATTCGTTATTTTTTCTAGAAATGAATATCTAAGTAAATTGTGTAAACAGCAAGTAGTAATAAACGATCAGTCGTTCTTGACTTATAACCGACTGGCAAATAAAATACGAGATTTTTTTTACTTAATACAGCGAAGGAATTTTGGGAAATCTACGAACTCGAGAAATGCGGTAGTTACAAATAGTTTTTGTTTTTTTTGTCACTAATTTCACTTACATTCCAACATAATAAAACTCTTTTCTTCGTAGCAGTGTTTCGTGGCCTACAAAAATATGTTACCATATACGAATTCGGCAGTTTAGTTGGTGGATGAAACACATTATCATTTCAAAATAAAGTTTTGTCGGAAATTCCACTGGAATTTTTTTCTCGTATAATCAGACATCAATGAAAATGAATGTTTCGTATACTTCGACTACACCCAGAACTTCTTGTAATGTTTTTTTAACAGAAGCTGGATGACGTCTCGAAACAAAATTCGTGATCCCTTGTTTGAAAAATAGTATCTTTTCAGCGTTTTCCTTACATAATTACTATACAATTTCTCTATCTTCAAGTTCTCTCAGTCTCTCTCAGTCGTGGCTTTTCAATACCAGAACCTCAGAGCGACTGACGCGCCATGAGAAGCAACTACGAATCTGACGCTATACAGGAAGCCCATAGGGTTACAGAGTTAACGAGGAATAGCCATGATAGGAGAAATGTGCAATGATCGAAACTGTCACTGGTTCTTAAGACCATACGATGCTTTTGCAGTTATTAAGATCAGAGAATACCTCCATTTCTAGAAGAACGCCGCTCCAAAAAACATGGTGTAAAGTAAGGTGGCAACAGTGCAGAGTTGTCCTTCGCACTCCTTATGATTATTGCAGATAACTTCCCAACTATATTGAACTTTTCCTCTCGATGAGGCATGGAAAGATATTGGAGAAGGTATGAAAAGTAGTGCACGGAAGGGAAAAGATGACCATGACCACAAGCTGGCACTCTATTTCAGGCACAAGGGTGTGGGAAGAATCTCTTTTTTAGGTAAGGGTGTCAGGCAGAGGCGTAGCTACTATGGGGCTAGGCGGTGCAGTGCACCGGGGCCCTCACGCTCAGGGGGCCCCCAAGCATACCTCAAGGGGCCCTTAAGCGCACCTCTAGGGGCCCTCAAGAGCAGTTTAGAGGGCCCACAAGGCTTCACGGCAAACTGGCGACCTTTTTTTTTTTAGCTCTACCGTCGTCTAAGGGGCCCCTGAGAACACAGGAGCATCTCACTAAGGGCCCTCGCTGCTCAGGGGGGGGGGCGAACCACTGCTCAGGGCCCCTAAAGAACAATTCAAGGGCCCCCATCCTCAGTTCAGGGGACCCCTACCAGCACACAAAGCAAAAAAAGGTCGCCCGTCTGGCCTGAGGGCCCAAAATAAATTTTTTGCACCGGGGCCCTTGTTGACCTAGCTACGCCACTGGTGTCAGGGATTGGAATATTTTAAAGATGTTTAAAGAATTTAAAGATAAAATTTGTAGAGGGCAAATGTAGGTGGCTGCAGGTTAGAGGGAAGATGGGGGTGTAGGGAAATTGCCACCGGAGCGTGTGCTCCATTGCAATTAAATTTCCTTGCATGATATCTCTGGAACGCACTCATTACACTATTATTCGGTGAGCTGCATATCTCTGTATAATCTGTAACAAAAGTCTGTGACTAGAATGGGGCACGCCCCGAATACATTCAACCACGTACATCTAAAGGCTCCACTAAAAACAGAATTTATATGACGGGATAACTCGCATGAACAAACGCTATTTATTGTGTGTGGTCTGTAGCGGTACATTGACTTCGCGACCTGCCTTTGATTACATTTAGAGCATTGACTCGAAATAAGACGCCAGCATAACAAGAGTTCATTAAGTCTTATTTTCTATTCATATAAAATGCTCATTCCATTAGTATTGGCCTATTTCAAGTAATTCCTGGATAATGTTTTTAGTAATTTTAGTATTGTTTTAATTAATGATCTATTAAAAATTGTTGGATTGTTATTAATCGAGTTAATGGTGATTAATTATTTACTTGAACCTTACGTAATCGTCTTATATCGAGAGATTTTCATAAAATCATTTTTGTCAAAAATACTATTGTCAGTAAATATGATAAACTTTCACACATCCAACTATCTTATGCCACGCTAGTAAAACAGTGTCTTTTGCTTGGTTGCTGAAGTTAAATATTCAGTGAGGTTTTTTTTTAAATACTGTCATCAGTCTTTCGACTGGTTTGACTGCTTCATATATTCTAATCTGTCTTCATCTACTTACACTTCTTACCTATGATTGTTCCCTCCACTAACAAATTAACCAATTCTGTATGTTTCAAAATATGACCTACCATCCTCTTCTTTTTGCAAGCTTCTTCAGCAAACTTTTTTTCTTACCCATCGTTTCCAAAACTCGTCCATTTCGTACTTTATCTGTCCGCTTAATTTTCAGCATCCATAGCACCTCATTTCAAATGTTTCAATTTTCCTTCTTTCTGGTATTCTTAAAGTGCATTCTTCGCCATCATAAAGTGCTGTGCTCCACACATAGTTAGAGAAAACAACCTTTTTAAAAGTCCTAGATCAATAGCTAAACCTAAATTATTTCTCTTTTTCATGAAAGCTCGTTTTGCTAGTGCTATTCTGCTTTTAACATTAATTCTGCTTCGGCCATCACTTGTAATTTTGCTTCCCAAGTAGTAGAATTCACTTGTTTCTTCTATCGCATCCTAACCTATTTTTATACAGGGTGTTTTAAAAAGAACTCCCTAGTTTTAGGTATAAATTTAATGTGTAAATTAATGAAAAAATACATCAATTACATACAGTGAAAGAGAAAACCTTCAAGTTTTGTTTAACATCAGTACACTTCAACATGGGATCCATTTGTTGCCCTGCTCACGTCGAGACGATATTCAAATTCTCGCCATGTATTCACCAACATATCAGGTATAACTGTCCCAACCGGCGTGACGATTCTTTCCCGTAAATGGTTTATGTCTCGGATTTTTTCACTGTACACAACGTTTTTTATGTGTCCCCAAAAGAAAAAGTCCAGAGGGGTTAAGTCCGGGCTTCGTGGTGGCCAAGCAATTGGGCCAGCTCTCCCTATCCACCTTCCCGGAAAGCGAGTGTCTAGAGCCGCGCGCACATGGTTACTGTAATGAGGAGGGGCGCCATCTTGTTGGAAAAACACAAGCCCTTTTTCCGCCTCAATATCTTCCATTTGGGGAAAGACATACTCTGTCAACATGTCGTAGTAAATGTTTCCATTTATTGTTCGTTCTGCAAAAATGAAAGGACCAATCACACGATCAACCATCAAGCCGCACCAAACATTAACTTTGGGAGATGCTGAATAACTTCATGTGGATGCTCTTCCCCCCAAACTCTGCAGTTATGACGATTAACTGTCCCACTTACATGAAATGTAGCCTCACCAGAAAAACAAATATTTTTCAAAAAATTTTCATCATCAATTCTGCTTAAAAAGTCAATAGCAAACTCTAGCCTTTTGATTTTATCAGTAGGTTTTATTTCATGTAACAGTTGCAATTTGTAGGCACGCAAATGTAATCTTTTACGTACAACATCATAGAGCGTACCTTTAGGAACACCTAATTGTAGACTACGTCTGGCCAATGACGTTTTTTGGGCTCCGAACACACGAAACACGGATCTGTTCAACAACATCTTCAGAAGTTTCTAGGCCTACCGGGTGATTTCGCTTTTAAAACATTACCGGTTTCCTTGAAAGAATTTAGCCATTGACGGATAGTTTTTGGTGTAGGAGGTTCACCACCATACTGACGTCTAAAATTACGTTGGACTGTATAACAGACTCAGTTTGCACTAACCAAATAACACACTGCGCTTTTTGTTGTGGATTAAACATTGCACCGCACTGCACGCCCGAACACAACTGAGGGAACTGTTCCCTGGCGCCGTCTCAAGGTCAAGCAGGTCTGCCAACTGCTTGGCGGCAAAACTTAGAGTGTTGCTTAATCAAACACCACAAACTAGAATAGTGTATATCACTTTTTACAGATTCTATGACACATTAAAACTGGGGAGTTCTTTTTCAAACACCCTGTATATAATCTACTGTTATTGTTATAATTTCTGCTACATTTCATCACTTTATTCTGGCTTCGGTTTATCTTTAGTCCAAATTCTTCCTTCAGTATTTTGTTCATGACTTTCTGTAACTTCGCAATATCCCCTACCTGTTCTGCTAGCGTCAGCAAATCGTAGCATACTCATTTATTTTTTTCCATGAACTGTTATGTCACATTCAAAACTTTCTCTCACTTCCTTTATTGCTTCATCTACGTACAAGTTGAATATTAACGGGGATAGACTACAACCTTGCCTCACACCCTTTTTAACTGATGTATGACTTTCGTGATTCTCTAATATTATTACAGCCACTTGACTCTTATGTAGTTCGTAAGTTATTCTTATATCTCGATTGTTTTAGCCCTGACTTCTTTAAAATTTTGAACATCTTGTCCCACCTGACATTATCAAAAAGCTTTTTCTAAATCAACAAACGCCATAAAAGTATTTTTATTTTTCTTGATCCGCCCTCCAAGTATTAATCTTAAAGCAAGAATTGCTTCCTTTATACCACGTTTTTTCCTAACCCCAAACTGATCTTCACCTACTGTCTCTTCTAATACCCTTTCCATTCTTCTGTATATTATTCTGGATAGTAATTCTGCAGGAATCTCATCAATTCTGTCATATTTGATTTAAAATCATTCAAAATTCTATCAGATTCTGTCCTCAAAACAGGATCTCCTAAGTCATCAATGACATCGCCTTCCTTATCCATTACGCTATTGTTAGTCACTCATCATACAGTTTCTCAATGTATTCCTTCCATCGGTTAGCTCTATCTTCTGAGCTTAAAAGAGGTTTCTCATCGGCGTCTTTAGTGTTTATTCCTCTTTTCTTCATTTCCCCAAAATTCTGTTTGGTCTTCCTATATGCCACGTCTACTTTACCTACGACCATTTTGCTATATTTCTTCACACCTTTCTTTCAGCCGTCGTTTTTTTTTTCCATTTCCTGTTTGATTGTATGTTGTCCTATATTGTTCTCTTCCTGCTTCATCTTGAGCATTTTTGTGCCTTACCTTCTAATCCATCAACTCAAAAAAAAAAAAAAATTGTGATCCATAGTTTTTTGGCAACTTGTTGCCTAAAGCTTAATGTTTCTATACCAGCTTTCCATATTTCTGTCTTCAGTGCATTCCATTTGTCCTCAGTTGAGCTGCTCTGATTTACTACTTACTTTTCTACGCTCCTGCAAATTTTTCTCTCATGTTAAATTGCTTCGTCTGTTCGGCTTGTGTTGGTTCGTTATTCTCTTGAATTTCAGCCTGCACTATCAGATTATGGTCAGTCTGTCTGCCTCCTCGGTATCATTTATAGTTTAGAACTTGATTGCTGATCTGACCATGGTAAAATCTAGCCGATATCTACCCGTATACCTCCAGGTACATTATTGTTTCTTAAATAGTGCGTTCGCCATGACTAGTTCATATCTTTCAAAAAATTCTAGCTAACCGCTTTCTCGCTCATTTGTTTCACCTAGACCAAACCTTCTACAATATTCCCCTGTTTTCCTTTTCCAACTACTGCATTCCAATCATCCATGGTTCTTCATTTATTTCATCATCTTCCTGTGACGTTGGCATGTACACTTGTACTAACGTGGTTGAGGCGGGACCAATTTCCTGCCTCATCAAAATAATCCTGTCCCTAAACTTTTCCTAATAACTCAGCCGTTTCTCCTACTAATTGTTCATTAGAAATCCTACACCAGTAACTCCACTGACAGCTTTTGTGTCAATTATTCTGTGTTCCCCAGGCGAAAAAATCTTACATTCTTCCACTTAATACTAGTAATCCCAACGACATTTAACTTAAAGTCGTTCTCTCGCTCTTTTAAGTTTTCTAATGTTCCTGCCCTATTCAGCCGTCTAACATTCCTCGCTCAGACTCGTTAGAATTTGTTATTCATCTGATGACTCCTCCCTAAGGAGTCCCCTCCCGGAGAACGCACTGGGGCTATTTTGCCTCCTGAATATTTTTACCCAGGAAGAAGCCATCATACTATGTGTAATTTGAGAGGGTGCACCACATGGAGAAAAGGTGGACGTTTGGTTTCAAGTACTCTCTCCCAATCCTTTATACCCCGGTTTACACAATAGTAAAGAATTTATGTGATGGTAGTTATGTCTTTCTATACAATGTTTGGTGTCAGAATGCAGTCTTGATTTTTTTTTCGGTAATTGATAAAAAAAAAGTGTTCTTTAAAGTTTTACATAGTGGCAAGAAGTAAATATGGCATTTGCAAGTATAATTCCAGCTGTTTGAATCGTTTTTCGCTGAGACTTACTGATAGACACTGCAAAGGTAACTTTCAGTGGCAACTGCTGATAACCCCTGAAACTCGCTAGCACATTGATGGTTGTGCGAAGTTGGTTGCGTCTTGCTCCACACAGGTGCTGCGATGAGGGAAATGGTGCACCAGTCGCTTGTGGACCCACTTTTAACTTAAATTTTAATCAATTTATTTGAACGTAAAATGAATGTTATCACATGTCGATAAAAAAATCCTATCCACTTATTCATCGCTTTGGGTTCAGTGTTGAGAAAAAGGGATGATCCCAGCAAATAATATATAGCATGAACGACTGTTTGCGACACGTAGTTTTCTCACTACATTTAGAAATATGCTGACTCGCTTTAGCCTTTAACAGTTTATGGCATAATCTTCAGATATATAAGTTTATTACTACTGCGTACTGCATTACGGCTGAGATTTAACATTTTACGGCGCTTTTTTTAATGTCTCCGTAAAGTGAAGTCTGATGTAAAGCACTCGTCATGTTAATAAAAAGTTACATTTAATCACCTAGTTCTCATTTATGAGACATTATCACATCAAAATAATTTAAAAAAAATTTGAATACTTTGGTGGAAGTACAAATCATGTGACGACACAATTAATAGTTATCGGATAAGTTCGGTAAAAATTTTTACCATTTGCCCAGGTATCAAAAGGTATTGAGAAGCGCCTTGCTTTTTGTGAAAGGTCGCAACAGCTCTTACGGAAATGTCAAAAGATAGACTAGCACGCGCATTTCAACTTTCATTTATGTCTGTAACAGGAATCTTCTCTCTCCAAAGTAAATTGGTCACAATGACAGAAAAGATAAAGAAAAGAAAGTATTGTTTCTTCAATCAACTATCATTTCTCAGTTCTGAGCTGCCCCATATGCAGTCCTGCTATGTTCCCCTTAAATTACAATGGTATACCTTGGAAGACAGGTCAAAGCAAATTCGTTTTCAGTTTCGTTATTACAGAAATCTGGAAGGAAATAAAAACATCAGTCTACAAAGCTTCCGAATATCGTTATCTCAATTAATGCATATAGTACACAAAGTAAAATAAAAATCGGGAACTGACTCTAGGCGCTGTCCACTGACATTGGGAATGAGTTTAGTCCCAAAAGTTCGTCGTCTGACCAGGTAAACAAACTCTTACAATATTGCAAAAACTACAGGGCGTTCGCCGGGAAACGCAACCCACTGTTAGCGCTACAAGGAAGAAACTGCTCCCGGCGAGCGAGCGCTCAGTTTCCGGCATTGTTCGACCGTCGGCCGCGGACTATTTCATAATAATTACGCTTCATAAACTTCATAAACTTGTGTGCTAAGCATTTAAATGTGACGTAATTCATTAGCTTACCTTATAAAAGATGCTGGAAGTGTTGACCCTCTTGTGTAATGCACATTTCACATCTGAACATATTTCGAGACACACGCTGCCCTAACTGACTTAATGATTTTTTGGGTGACTGTTCTAGTCGAAAAGCGATATCGTCAATTTTCTCCTCTGTGAGAATACGGTTGACCGACAGTCTCTTTTGGTTAAAAAATGAACCCGTTTCTCTTACTTTTTTAACCAGACGCAGAATTGTTGATTTAGCTGGCAGTAGAGCGCCAGGAAATTCGCGACGAAATTTACTGCGACACTTTTTAAACGACTTCTTCTTCACATATGTATGGTAGAAAAATATTCTTTGTTGCAAACTGTAACGTACCATAATTTTACTCACACTCAAACACGGTACAGATTAATAAGAGTATGAAGCCCCAAACCAGCCAAACCGCAAAGAAACGTTTATTCACAACACTGATTAATAAGAGACTGAAGTCACAAACTAGCTACAATGCAAAGAAACCGTTCTTAACAATGTAAGGGTCCCAATATACTGCGTCACTGCACTGTTGGGGCAGCGGAGGTGTTAAACAGTGCGGTGATTCACGGTGCCGTGTGGTGGGAGCTGCTGGCTCCACTGACCGAGCAAGTTGCCGACGGCAAAAGACTGGGAGGGTAGCGTTTTCCGGCGAACGCCCTGTATTTAGCTGTTTGTTCCATTATAGAATTTTGTCCAAAACTATATTATGTAGCGAAACTTTCGATAAACAGATGCTGAAAGGATATGGAACGTACTTTTAATCTGAAATGGAGACAAAAGAAATTCGTGTTAAATATATGTATAAGAAAGAGATGGTAAATGGGCATGTGTAATGGAATAGTGATATTAACGTTGGGCGCTCATCCGTTCGGCACATTTAAAAATGGGTATCTGAACTGAAACTAGGAAGAATAAATATGGAAGATGACTGCATAGGCTTCCGCGCTCTTTTTTTTTGTACTATCTGGCTTCTCCGGGTGGAGCCGCTTCTATTACTCTAACCTTTAGTTTCAGCCATTGTGCCGTGGCCTCTGCAAGATGGCTGAAATCTTATGTTTTAATAAATCTACGCGGCTCTTCTGGGTTAACGAAGAAGATACACGGCAGATGATCCTCGCCAGTGAAAATAGTCTCTCAGGAAAATTAGGAACAGGATATATGGATTGGTGATGAAAGATAGAAGATTTTTTGCTAGATTGAGAAGATATCAGGTGCTCAAAGAAGGGGAAATAGCATTCTAACATGAATGCTTGATCATGAGAAAAGTTTCCGCCCACTTCGTGCCGAAACGTTTTACAGCAAATATAAACCCAATGAAGATGCAAGTACTTCTTGTAAAACTAGCTCTCTTTGTGATTGTGGATGGGACGGTGGCACATTACTTTATTCCACATTCAAAGCTACGAGAATCGCACCAGTTTTTCCCTTCCAGAGGTGGAAAAGACTGTTACTTCTGCAGGGAAATTTATAGTGTGTATTTTTTTAGGTTTCTGAGGGCGTGCAGCTTCTAGATTTTCCGAAATAGAATTGAAAGCATTACAGGGAGATATCTGCTAATCTTGTAAAACAGTTGCGAGCAGCTACCATTGGAAAGAGCAAGTTGTAAATGTGCTGCAACATCGTTTCAGTACTTGTGGCAGCAGTTCGAGTTGGGATTCAGGTGATAACGTAACCCCACTATTCACACAGTCTCAGTTTTCCACATTTCTGCGCCATGGAAGCTTTCTTCCATCCATTTCAAACCATTTGATTTCATATGAGCTGTCACATCATTAGACATTCCTGAGAAATCCGTTTATACGGAAGCCGTTAAAATATAGGAAGTTTTGTGGAGTTCAGAGGGCACTATGTTGAAAATAGACGATGACTTTTCTCAAAGGTTATTTGTATCTTAGTCGGGCCACTAAATTGTTAGACGGCCCTGTATGTTGCGGGAATTTCTTTGAGTTTGGTAATTAAACTTTTACGTTGAAAGAAATGAAACTTCTTTTTTTTGCCTTTGTCTTTACGCCTCGTCGACGTAGAGGTCATTAGAGGCGGGATGGGACCAGGGGCAAGGAACTGGAAGGAATTCGGCCATGATGTTTTGAAGGAAGCATCCCGGCATTCGCCTGGAATGATTTGTGGAAACCATGGAAAAACCAAATCTGGATGCCCGGACGGGATTCGAACCAGAGTCCTACCGAATGCGAGGCCAGGGCTTTAGCCGCTCACCCACCAAGCTCTGTATAATGAACCGTATTAACGTCTTATTGATGAAATTAACTAGCACACTCTGTTCTATTAGTATTTAATACACCGCAATAAAACAACTACAGCGTAGGCGAAAACATTTTTTTTTAAAAAAAGCAGTAGTGATATAAAACGTACATTGACAATGAGAAGCTACTTCGAGACTGTCGAAAACTGTCCATTTACACTGGCGGTCCTTGAATAAGTGCTGCGGACCGCCCATCGTGTTTCTCTGAGATGACCAAATCTACTGTTCCGGAAACGTACGAAGGATGTTGGAGATACAACATTCGCCGCCTCTGACGCAAGGCTGATTGTGGGTGGTCTGTTTTGCTAACATAATATTTCATTTGACTGTTTCTTTTAAAACATGGTGCGAATTGACCTAGGTTTAGTCACCACACTATTGTCAGGCTAAAACCGCAAAGTATGATTTCATTGTTTTTCGTCTCCGCGTATTCCTTTTACTCTTTCCGTTATTTTTTTTTTTTTTAATCTTAACCCATTTCATGTTTGTGGTTTCGTTCTCACCTCTTCATTCTCTTTAAATTTGATAAATATGTAAATCAAGGTTACTCAAAAACCTTAAAGGCTGACATTTCTGGAAATATTTTTCGATCTGTTACGTCAGTTTGGAGTTAATTGGCCAGTGTTAGGGATCATTGTAAAACCATCCTTGTGTACTTAATTGGTTGAAATCAAGTGGCTTAACCAGCGATCAGAGATCTCTCGCCACTGAACCACTGTCGAGATGATACCAGTTGTGTAACATGGTGCGCAATAACTGCTGAATACTTGAGTTTATTAATTTTGGGATTTGCACGGTGCTTATGAAGCGCAAAAGTTGACAGTTTATTTGAATATCATAATACCTTATTTATTTCGAATTGAGTATTTGAAATTTCCTAGCAGAGTAATTTAGATTTTTTAAAATATCTGTGTTGGCTGTCTTTCTTTACTTGGTGGTACTGCTCCTCAAGAAAAGAGATAATGCACTGTACCGAACGCATAGTAACGCAAATGATGCTGCAGTAAAGATGGGTGGTAACCTTTCCTTCAGTAGCTTCGTTCTAGCCGTTCTAACTGTTTGCCGTGTTTCCTGTAATCCATTCCTTTTGTTACTGCATCATCTCATTTTTACTTTTCACGTGGTAGCACTGCTTGTACTACGTACTGCTCTTTCTAAGATTTATTAAAGTTCTCTTGCATCTGAATGATTAACTTCGACTTTAAGTTTTCAGCCTTTTTGAAAACTATATTAATGTGAAATGTTATCTATACTGTTACTATAATTTCTCCAGGATGTGAGGTTGCGTTGTTAGTGTAACTTTGTCTGTGGCTGTGTAAAGTTTGCCACACATAGTGAACGAAGTACTGTGAGCCTGCAGCATTAAATTTCAATATTTATAATTGTGAATCATTTTGCGGCATTCTTCATGCTTTTGGTAAATTCATACTCATGTTCCACTATGTCCAGTGCAATATATGGGGAAGGAGGGGGTAGCCCAGACTTTTCACTGGGTGATGAGACGGTGAATAACCAAGAAGTTAGCCTTGCGGCCGGAGACGTTCTCGTCGCAGCAAATCAGCCTATTGATTTCCCGGCAGTCATGGACATTGCAGGTGAAGATATATCGGAAGTAGCCAACACCACAAGAATTACTAGAAAACGAGTCTGTGAAACTACATTTGAAGCAGCAGAGAAAAGATTTCTAGTTGAAGATGCCACCAGGACCGTGGAAGCCTCAGAGACTGTAACACTTTCTCCTGTTATTACAGTCTCTCGACAAGCAGTATTCCAAGTATCAGAACTATAAAACCCTTAGAACCTCTTGTTAATGTTTTGCGGACTTATTAAACAACACCCTTACTCTGGATAAGTATGGAGAGAGGAGCTTATGGTCAGAGGCAATCGTAAAATATTAGTCAACTCTCTTCATCTAACAGATACACAGGCTACCGAAATGGAATCGATCCTCGTGTTTTGCCGGGGAAACCTAATCCCAACAATCTTAATCCTCCTCGGCCTCATAGTCAGGGGCGTAGCTACTATGGGGCTAGGCGGTGCAGTGCACCGGGGCCCTCACGCTCAGGGGGCCCCCAAGCATACCTCAAGGGGCCCCTAAGCGCACCTCTAGGGGCCCTAAGGGCCCTCGCTGCTTAGGGGGGCCCATAAAGAACAATTCAAGGGCCCCCATCCTCAGTTAAGGGAGTCCCTACCAGCACACAAAGCAAAAACAGGTCGCCCGTCTGGCCTGAGGGCACAAAATGAAATTTTTTGCACCGGGGCCCCTTCTTGACCTAGCTACGCCACTGCTCATAGTGAGGACAACGGTAAAATAAAATTGGGGACTCCACCATAGACAAGCTTCATTCTGCTTGTTGTAGACAGCTCACGGTCAAATGAAAACCCAGATCCTGACGAAATAAAAAAAAAGTTATTTAAAATTCTTTCCTCAACCAATGGAGTTTAAAATTCTACAGTGGAATAGCTAACAGGAGAACGCCTTTTGAAAGAACTTGTGATGATCATATGGTTATATTATGGACTATTATATAGTATGCAAGTATATTAATATGCAAACTCCTCGAGATTGGGTTACATTCGTGTACCTTTTGTTTTGAGACGTTGGTTGCCAGGAGCGACAGGTTTAAACACAGCACAATCTCTGACAAAATAAAAGAAACTTCTTCATATTTCCACAGTAAACTAACAACCTCGAATGTTGAAGTTCAAAAAACAAATTAAAGAACAATTTCAGGTGATGGAGGGACAAACACATACACCTCATGGTAAGGTAATAGAAACACATAATACAGCAAGAAAAGAATATCAATCATTGAATCAACCAATATCGTCATGAATAAGAACTTAGGATAAATTCAGGATACATGTAATAGACTCACTGCCGACTTAGTTCACTTGAAACACAGTAGTAATACAGTACCTCAACAGCTGGGAGACACGCCAAAAGGTGCAGTCAATAGGTGTTCCACACTTACCCATAGCTGCAAGCGAGAGTACTGAAATAGACAACTTTTTGGGTCAGGGTGCTAAACACCCAGTCTGTTTTATAAAGGGAGTAACCAAGCATTTTGACACAGATAACTTTTCGGGTCAGGGTGCTAAACAGACAGTCTGTTTTGTAAAGAGTTTTTGAACAGTACAAGTTGTTTTACCTGTCCAATGATATGACATTCAAAAACTGGAAATACAGAAGAAAAATAGCTTGTGGCGTGGAGGAGCAACAACAGGGCTGCCAGATTGTATAATTGGATACAAAATTTGTATAATTTGGTTAGCTTTTGTATCCTGTTTGTATAATAGATTGTCTTGTATAATTGGATACAAAAAATATTTTATCCCAGCATATTTTTAAAAATGTTTGGCATTTTGTTTCATGAGTTGGCAATACTTACTGCGCACGGGTTTACGGTATTAAATAAAACAATAAGTGATCGTGCCACTGTTACCAATGTAATAATCGATGGTCCCAGGCCAACAATGCCAGTACGTGTTTACTTTTTACAAGTGTTAGATCTTCACAGAACGTAACAAGAAAGTGACTCAATGTTATCATAATATTATTCACACAATACACTGGTAAGTGCCTATTATATATAGGGATATTTGTACGATACTGCAAGTAAGAGAAATCCGCAAATTCTCAGATAAATGGATATTGTGTTTTGTGTTTGTTACAGTGGATAAATATGGATAAATTTGTAGTAAAAAGATCTCTTACTTCTTCTCACTCATCAGAAGATCAGTCAGCGACCAAAATTAAGAAAAAATCAGTGCTATCATTCAATGACAAATGGCTTCAAATGAGTAATTTAAAAAATTGGTTATCAAAAACTTCAAATGACCATGGTGATATTGTTGCAAAATGTAAATATTGTAATGTGGAATTGGTGAACCATAAGGCAGTATTAGAAAAGCATGTTTCAAGTAGCAAACATAAGCAAGCACTATCTCTTATAAGTGCTAATAAAACTTTGGGTGAGGTAATTAGCAAACCTGAAACTAAAATGATTAAGCGAGCGGAACTTAAACTTGCTGGATTACTTGCTGTAAATAATTTGCCTTTTTGTTTTAATGGATACATTAGTTCCATTAGCTGCTAATATTTTCCCAGATTCCAAAATTGCTCAAGGGTTAGAAATGGGTAGAACTAAAGCCACTGCAGTAATAACTCAAGTATTAGGACCTGAATTTTCTACTGAATTAATTGAGTCCCTCAAGAAGACAGGCTGCTACTTTTCGCTAATACTAGATGAGACAACAGATACTTCAAAAAACAATGTGCAATTACTGTTATATACTGTGATCACGAATTCAACATCAAAACTGCATTCTTTGATATGGTTGAACCGGCCTCTAGTTCAGCGGAAAGCTTATTCAATTGTTTAAAAAAATGCATTGACGACAAAAATATTCCTCTAAGTAACTTTGTTGGTTTTTCTTCTGATACAACCAACTCAATGGTTGGTGAACATACTTCAGTTTTTTCTCGTCTAAAAAAGGAATTTCCATATATTGTGTGTATCAAATGCTCCTGCCACAGTATTCATCTTGTAGCTTCCAAAGCTTGCTTGCATCTGCCAAGATCATTAGAAGATGCATTACGAAACATTGGCTCGCATTTCTCCCGGAGTGGTAAAAGACAAAAACAGTTATTGGAAATGCAAGAATTTTTCAGTGTCAAGATTCATAAAATTTTAAGCCCTGCTACCACTAGATGGCTTTCATTAAAGCAATGTGTTGACAGGACTTTGGAGCAGTTACCTGCACTCATTCCATACTTCACTACAGAAGTCTTCGAAGATCCTTCAAAGACAACTGAGGAAATTTTATCTGTGTTAAAAAATGATTTAATGATTATTTATTTAGAATTTTTGTCATATACATTGGAGTTGCTCATAAATTTCAATATTCTTTTTCAATCAGACGTGCCTTTATTGCACCGCTTGAAGCCTGAAGTTAAAAAACTATTACAAACAATATACTCACATTACATGAAATTTGAATTCAGCAAGAAAGATCCGTTTACTGTTAATCATCAACACCCAAACAATTTCTTGCCTCTTGAGAAACTTTATATTGGTGTAAAAGCTAGTGAATCAATTCAAACATTTTTAGAGAAACATCCAGAAGCTTCTGCTAAATCTGAAATAGACAATGTTAAAAAAACATGTATGAAGTTTTATATTGAAGTGGCTACTCAAATTAAAACCAGATTCGATTTTTCAGATCCAATTTTTCAATTTATAAGCATTGTTGATCCACCGTTTGCACAATCTTTTGAAACTAAGCAGCTGAGTGAAGTGATAAAGCGCTTCCCATATGTGGCGAACGTCATCGATAAACAAAAATTGGACATTGAATGGATGGATCATGCTCTTTTAGACCATGAAAGTTTGGGGTTAGATAAAAAACTTCCAGCATCACAATATTGGAAACAAGCTTTTTCTCTGAAAAATATAAATGGCGAGTGCAAGTATCCAAATTTAAAAATATTGATTACACTTTTGCTTGTTTTACCCTTTTCTAATGCTTCTGTGGAACGCACATTCAGCAGTTTGAAAAAAATTAAGACTCAAGACAGGAACTGCTTGAAAACAGAAACTGTTGTAGGTTTGATGGCGACTAAAAATGGGATTGTAGATCAAGGCGGTTGTGTTGCATTTGAGCCTACAAATACTATGTTAACTAGAAAAGTCCTGTACGACAATAAAAACTAAATTTGTTGCACTGCTAACTGATGCTTGATGGATTGTTGCGTGAAAATAGACAATTTCTGAATAATTAACTGATGTTCATTGTATGTGATTTTTCATAAAATGTAACAATGAGAATGGTAATAAATTCTCTGTAATTTATCTCCCAATTCTTTGTTTATTTTCATTGTTAACTTAAACATAATATATAAATCCGTATATGTGACATAAATTTTGCATATCCTGTTTTTTTTTTTTTTCTTGCGGCTGGACTGATCGCCTGAAATTTTGATAATCAATACAAATAAATTATTAAGTTTTGTTCCTAATCAAGGTAAGTCGAAAATTACTAATTGTTTTGTCAGTCACTGTATCGCAACAGTTTAATGGGGGGGGGGGGGGAAGGGGTGGTAGAGAGAAAAAAAAAAAAAAAAAAAAAAAAAGTCGCCAAACGGAGTCCCTTACCCACGCCCCCCCCCTTTTCTCTGTATCCGTCACCGGGCTGGTTTTGTATAATTGGATTGGATTTTGTATAATTTCAAGGAGCCGTCGGTATAAAATGAGTTGGCTCGACTGGCAGCGCTGGCAACAGAGTCACCTCCTCGCCTCATGCGATATTTGGTGGGGGAAAGTAATTAATTAATAGTGAGGGAAAAATGTATGCTGGTTGATATTTCATGCGTATATATACATATACATATATATATATATATATATATATATATATATATATATATATAAAAAGATGTAATAATGTATTGCCACTTGTAAAAATACCCCAACACCAGTCACAATGTATGAAAATCATATATTTTATTATGTAAGTCAGTCATAATGTATGAAACATACTTTTTTGATCTAAGTCAGGATGTATGAGTTTATAATATGATCAAACATATTGTTAGAGTTTAACGCTATATTGTTGAAGTCATAAAACTTCCAAAAAATAGCGATAAACTGGAGGGGGCTGTGATGATCATATGGTTATATTATGAACTATTATGTAGTATGCAAGTATATTAATATGCATACTCCTTGAGATTGGGTTACATTGGTGTATCTTTTGTTTTGAGACGTTGGTTGCCAGGAGCGACAGGTTTAAAGCCTATATGGTAGAGGCGTTATATTAAGTTCGCAAGTTGGATATGTTGATTGAGAAATATTAATACGAGAAGTCAGATTTAAAGATTAACGGTCGTATTATCAACTGGTGTTGGTGGAAGCTGTTAAACTATTAACTGAATAACGATTCTTGGAGTTTAAACGTGAGGATGCTCGAACAAAAAAAGTTCTTAAGGCATCGAAAAAAGGAGGAATGGGTAAAATATTGCAACAGCCTAAATAAAGACTCCAGTCTTTCCGATGTTTGGAAGAACGTCAGGTCTTTAAAAAAATTAAGTGTAGTTGAACCCTTTGATAGCCTGGCTGGAAGACTTCGTTGACAGAATAGCACCATCCTCTTGTTTGAACGCCCCTTGGAAACGTCCTGAAGCTGAAGATTACTCACACCCTTCACTATTCTGGAATTAAAAAACGTACTACCAACGACCAAGAATACGTCCCCAGGCAGACAACATCCATTATGCAATGCTAAAAAAATCTCCCTTCAAAAGCACTGGATTTACTTCTTATAACTTTTAACGAAATATGGACAAGGAATTGTTTAATGGAAGAATGGACAACCCAGTTAATACTCCCAGTTTTAAAATCTGGTAAAAATCCTTTACACCATTCTTCATATAGACCAATTGCTCTATCGTGTGGTGAAGACCCTCGAAAAACTGGTTAAGAATCGTCTCGAATGGTGGCTGGAAGCTAATGATTTGATGCCTCGGTCTCAATTTGGGTTTAGTAAAGGGAGAGGAACAATGGATAATAATCTAAGTATACTAATAACGGACATCTTCAGCTCTTTCAAAAAGAGATACTTTACGGTCTCCTTGTTTTAAACAGATGGCGTCTGCTACAGATATTACATGGCGCAGACGCTTGTTATCTTACACTCTCCACCTAACACCTTGTGATAATTGATCAGGTCTGATATGATCAATTATCAGAACAAGAAAAAAGAAAAATAATTTAAATTCTACTCTGGTGGTTTTCCGTTTTGCATTGACAATATTTTCCACATTAATTTCAAGAAACATATAAGAAAAATATTACATACAAGAAAAATCAGAAGCAATAAACATAAGAGAAAAAAACCACAGAACACAAAATAGAAAAAAAAAAACAACATGAATTGGTATTAAATTGCAAGTTGAGCAACTTGCTGTCAGAAGCATTGCTTCCGATATAAACACAAGCTGCACTCAGCTCAATGACACATTTATGCTCCAAAGCATCACATCACACGCGCCACTTTATTCACTTTACCACACTTCTTCGAGCTGCTATATTGCTGTTCGCGCCTTCGAAGGTAAGGGAAAAGTAGGATTTATAGTAGTACAGAGATTTTCTCTCGAAAACAGGATTGATAATTGAAAAAAAAACATAGAAATAACAGTATAGGATTCCTCCTTTTTAACCATCTCCATCCTCTTGCAAAGAATTGTAAGGTTTGAGCGCAATTACATTAAATGTACCTCTGACACTTTGGTCCACAGGATTTACAAGCACAAAAGAATTCTTCCTCGGACAGCTAGAAATCATGTACGGCCCTTCATAAACGAATTTAAATTTTTTAATTTCATTGTGATGACTTGAAGATTTATAGTGAGTTTTCGCCAGAACCAGGTCACCCGGCTTATAGTCAGATGCCTTCCATTTTCTATCATGGCTCGCCTTTCTTCTCTGCGCTTCATTATGGTAAACCGACACACACTGTAAATTTTTCGATGAAAATGTATTCCGTCCACAAAAAACTCTTATTCTCTTTTTTTCGTCTGGTCGCAATCGAGTAACTCAGCACTTGTTCGCCCAAAGTCATCCGTTTTCCACCGTATGGATTTTCTGTCGATTTCATTCTCCTCATTGGTTTTCCACCGTATGGATTTTCTGTCGATTTTATTCTCCTCACCCACAAACTGAGACTGCTTTGCTATACCAGTAACTCCTTGATATTTCTCGCCATCGAAAGTAAGTGATTCTGACAGGTTATCACGTTCCAGTGCGTGACACAACTCGTCCGTTTGTTCTTCCGCGCTCGTTAGTGTTGCGGAGGTAGAATCTTTTGTGGCCCGGGTTCCAACAGTGCCCCAGTATATGCTAGTATGCGCCGACTGTCGGCCACTGCTCCCGCTCCCGTCACTAGTGTCAAAGCCATATGTCTGTCGTACTGCTTTGATTCTATCCAACTTCTCCGGTAGTTACAGATAAAAATCCTTCTACTTCAATTCTTATAACTTCATTCTCCAGTAATTTAGCCTTCTCCTTCGTAAGAGTATCATAAAAAATTTCATCTGCTACTTCAAAAATTTTCTCTTGTATATTTTCCTCCGCAAACTGCTCTTGACACTCTTGAACGTCTGTTTCCGCAGCCATAATACCTTTACAATTTACTTCATCTTCATCCTTTAAGACATTACCTAACATAGTGTCAAACATAACGACTTCTTCCTGAATTTTCTTCTTCCTTAATCCTCCGCTTCCGTTCTGTGAAATTACGTCTGCATTTGGCCTCTTAACCGGTTCTGCCCCTGATGAGGCCGCGACAGTGGCAGAAATTAGTTTAAACAATTTTCGCCACTCGCAGCTACTGTGGCTACCCTCTGTTATGAGGTTGGTTGTCATGGTACCGTTGGTGTTGATTATTAGTTTCTGGCTCTTCAGCTTGGTTATTCGGCCCAAAATTGTTTCTCTGCCTGGCCCCGTATTGGTATGTGTTTACCGGTCCTTGTCGGTTATTCCTTCCTTCTTCTCTCCGGTAACCTCCTCCTCGGATACCCCTATCCTGAAAGTGCCTATATCCGTTCTGGAATTTCGGTCTCTCTCTCTCTCCTCATTCTCTCCTCCTGGACATCCAATCTTCCGAACATGTCTATGGCATCCTTAATCAAACATATTTTATGACTGGTAAGAATAAATTGCGTTTTTTCGGGTAAGCGAGCCGCAATAATTTTAACATATTCTTCCTCACTGTGAGGCTGATCTAGGTACCTACAAGATGAGTAACACCTCATAAAAAAATTAGTTTGTGTCTCTTTATTCGGATCGTAATGCTCGCCCAACATTAATTCAGATTTCACGGCAATCTGTCTTTCTGCTGACCAGTATAGGTTTAAGAAATCAGTTTTAAACTGAGCAAACGTCTCGAACCTGCCTTCAAATTGATTTGCCCAAAGACGAGGCTCTCCCCTCAAATGTTTAGTTACCATTCTAATTTTATTTTCTTCACTAGCCATTAGGAAAGGTGCGAAATTTTCAAAACTTCTAATGAACTCTACAGGATGTATACAATTCTTTCCCGAAAATTCCTCCCAATCTATCTTCTCGTCATTGATTTTAAACGGAAAAGCTGAGGGCTTTACTATTTCTTGGTACTTGACAAGCTCTTCCTTCACTACATTTGGTACTTGTTTCAATAATTCTTGTTTCACCACTAGAGGAGTTTGTGCTTTCGCCTTCTCGAAATCTTCATAAACCTTTTCTTCGTCAGCTGTCAGTCCTTTGACATCGCATTTCAGTTCCACATAGCTCCGTTGGACACTAACCTGAAACGTCTGCAACTGATCTTCTTGGCACCCTACGCGGTGGCTCTGACTGTCGCTTTTTTCTACTAACTGTAAATATTGCGCCTGCAAGGCACCGGTAACCTGGCGCAAACCACT
The DNA here is from genome assembly GCA_031002005.1 of Vandiemenella viatica. NCBI lineage: Eukaryota > Metazoa > Arthropoda > Insecta > Orthoptera > Morabidae > Vandiemenella > Vandiemenella viatica. The sequence continues at coordinate 63,433,614 of JARYHS010008075.1, read as the reverse complement.
CGTCTCATGCTCCACCTGTTATTCTAACTTGGTAACATGAGAGGACAACTCCTCCGTCCACCCAAAACACCTAACACTATACTCTTCAAGTTTTCTTTCTAACTCTGCTATGTGCAATTTTTGCTCCCTTTCCATCACTTCGAGTTTACCATTAAGGGTTTCAAATTTGGAATCAAATTTTAAATCCAAACTATCATTTAGGGTTTGAAATTTGGAATCAAACTTAGAATCAAAATTATTATTTAGGGTTTCAAATCTATTATTAAATGTTTCACAAAACTTAGCCAGCATGTCAGCAACTTTTGACTCCGTCTCGTCACCCATTTTCGGTATGTCTATATTACAAATCCACCTGGAAAACTCCAATAAAATCAATTACCTAGTCGCTTTACTTTTCCCCTCCGATTCACAGCAAAAAAAATCAACACAACGCCGCTATTCACAAAACGCGTTCACCATATCAGAATTACATGCATGCAAACTGGAAACAAACTACTTCTGCAGCGTAAATACTCCAGCGCCTGGATTGTCAATATGCAGCAAGTGTCACTAGAATGTAAAAAGGAATTGGAAATGGAGAGAAAACCCCAACTCGGTTTTCCTTCCTATGTGTGACTCGAAATTACAGGAAAAAAAATTAAAAGAACGGAACGGATAGGGAGAGACGCTTGGAAGCAAATTGCAGCAAGCAGCCAGCCCACACTTAGCTTTCCGTGTCTTCACTCAGGTCTGCTCGGCTCCCCTCGGCCGCTCTCGGGTTGGCTCGGATCAGCTGCTCCCGCTCGGCTTCCTTCGGCTGGTTCCGGACACCCTCGTGAAAGTCCGCTCTGCGTAGACGTCGGCCACCTGTTGTCTGTTGTCTGTTGTCTGTTGTCTGCTCTCGGCTCCGCTCGGAAATGCTCGTCTAGTTACTCTGTTCTCCACTGGGCTGCGCCACCTTCAACTGGTCTCCAAGTAGATTATCTTCACTCGAGGTCTTTGACTCACCGCCTCGTGGTGCTGTGGTGGTATATCTTTCACTTTGACTATTGTCGTCTCCGCATTCAATTGCCGTCTTGTTCGTAATTTGCCGTAATTTATCTTCTTTCCTCTTTATCCCCGTGTGTATGCTCGGGAATCGAAAGATTATTTCTCCTCCAGATGCCTATTTCACCACACGTACTGTCACTGAGTCGCCATGTAGGCTAACTGTCTCTATGACGGCTAGCTGTTGAATACTGATTTTAAATTATTCAGTCACTTATGGGACACATACATGTTCATTAATTAAATAAAAGGTTCTTTTGCCGCGGTCGCCATTGTTTAGGTATTCTATCGCCGGGTTAGTGAAATGAAAATAGTTCCACAGTTTCTGAGCAACTTCTAAACACAAAACTTTATTCTAGTCATTAACTTCAGCTACTACAACCCGACGGAAAATACCACCACAAATTATTTATTAAGATAAGGAATCGAACTTCTCCGAAGATCACAAGTTCGTGGGATACAAGAGTTTCAAATACCAACAAAATCCTCCACACTCATTAATGTTCATTTAACACCATGCAGTCACTTAAAAAAACATTCTATTTCAAATCATAAGTTCCACTTGTTACACGTCAACGTAATACACTTTTCCAAGTCCGCCACAATTTCAGCTGTTGGACCGAAAATGTTACTCCGTGCGACCTTCTCTGACGGAGGTCAAAGACCGACTCCTTGCTACTCAAAGATGATATATTATTAACAGATGGCGTCTGCTACAGATATTACATGGCGCAGACGCTTGTTATGTTACAAGCACAAGCTCTGTAACCCTGTCCAGGTTAGACAAGCTACAATATGGTTGTATTCGCACCTGTCTCGGGGCCATGAGTTCTACTCCCACCAATGCTCTATCGGTGGAAGCCCGGGAGATGCGTCTGCACATTAGAAGACAGTGGCTGTCGGGCAAATTCATTGTTGAGAGGCTAGCATACAGGAACCATCCAACTATCCTTAAATATAAAGAGCTGAGTAACTTGTGGAGTAATAGTGGAAGATTGCGACTCTTAGAGGTCTGTTGTAGCTACATGGAGTGGGAAGAACAAACGGTCAAAAGAATTCCAATAAAGCAATTTCCACCATACGAATACCATTCCATCTTCAGTATGATTCAACTACCGGTATTTTATGACTTTTGAGGATAAGCAATACTTAAACTTCAGTTTGTTAGCAAAGAGGTATTTTGCGGAAAACTGGAATAACGCCGTGAATATCTATACGGATGGATCTAAAACTGCCCCAGGAGGCGACGTAGGTTTTACCTTTTTATGCCCCTGCACTAGGTATCAAGGAATGTATAAATTACCATTAACTACATCTATATACACCGCAGAAGCAATAGCTATTGTAGAGGCTGTCAAGTATTGCTCAACACTAGCAGAGACGAAGTGTCTAATCATCTCAGACTCTAAGAGCGTGTTGAACTCTATTCAAACCAAGTATTGGGGCAAGATAACTAACCAGATTATAGTAAATATAGTACAAAGGGCGGTAAAATGCTCAAGAAGAAACAGGGCAATTAATTTCCTCTGGATGAAGGTGCATGCACGGGTTGTCTACAACGAAAAAGTAGATGAGTTGGCAAAGAAAGCAGCTAGAATAGGCGTCGCCCTCAAAACTCGGTTACCATACACAGACTATCTACCACAAATAAAAATCAAGTTATTGAACAATTGGCAAAATGAATGGGACATCAGTAAGAAAACAGGCGGACAATATTATGGCAATATCCAGCCCCGAATTCCTCCCCTTCCCTGGTTTTCCAGCTCCTTGGAACCTAGAGGCGTTATTACCACGATAATTAGGATACGTTTTAATCACGGTATATTTGCACAGCACCTACATCGTCTTACCATCATAAATTCAGATAACTGAGTATTGCAATTCTGAAGTAGCTGATATAAACCATATATTTTTCGCTTGTCCAAAATATAAAGCTCATAGGCCTAAATTCTGGAGAGACTTAAACAATTTCGAAATACCTTTTCCGACAAGTATTCATTATCTGTTGCACGGCAACAATGTGGTTATATATAAACTGTTAGCGAGATTTATAAAAACAACTAATGTTAAGATGTAGGCAAATAAGCCCTTTTTTAATGTTTTAATTTCTGTATGTATATATAAATAATCAATTTTATAAAGAAAGTAATGTTAATGTGTCGATAAGAATCTTCTTTACATTTTAATTATGCTGTAAATATTTGTGCACGAAGAGCCTTGTCCCCCCTACCATTTTTACAAAGTGCTCTATTTACTTGTCATTCTAATACTTGATTTTATAAACATGAATTTATTCATTTGAGACATATCCCAGCTGATGTAAAATTCTTGATTTATGTATAATTATCCTGTAAAATGATTTTTTACGTGTACAGTGCTTTACTCGTTTGTACTATGCAACTATCTGTATAAATAGCTGATAGCTGTATAGTGCCATTTAGCGCTTGAGGCAAAAAAAAAAAAAATTCTCCTTAACCATTAGTTCCATTATTTACTATGTGATATAGCATTTGGTGTACTGTTTTTTATTATTATTGTTTTACTTACTGCTAATACGTCCCAACTTTTTCTCATTTTTCTTATTTTTAATCTGTACTTTGTAAAAAAAAAAAAAAAAAAAAAAAAAAAAAAAAAAATTGATGTCACTCAGTAACTATTACTACTTATTTCTACTAGCTTATATTTTTGAAGAATTCCGAGAGTCTAGCCCTTAGATCATTGCTATCCGTAGTTAAAACATATATGTCGAATCCATCCTGGAAAGATCAGGAGTTGGGTTGAATGGAGGTCCCAGTTCAAGGCAGATTGTTCACCAGCGAAGGTAGGCTGTGGATATCCCTCGGACAGTGGAGAGTAACTACAAGAACACAGCTGGAACAAGGATCTGGTTTATTAGACTTAGTCTAACAACACACAATGACGATTAGTGGAGTGAGATTCAATTCCTGGAGGGCTGCATGAATCTGCCTGCTGTCGTCAGGTGCCATTTCTCTGCCTTATTCATGGCACATTACATCGGAGTGTATTGTCTTTCGATATTTACTCAATCTTAATTTGGTCTGGTATAGTTTTTCTACAGGTTTGTCTTAATTTTTGGCATTTATTTTGTCACATGAGCATATTTCGCGGCATCCAATTTTGGGCGAGCGACGACTTCACATCGGCCTTGTAAGCCGACTGTAGGGTTTGAGCTAGTCTCTGCCTTACTGTAAACGCTGTTCCCAGCGTGCGGTAGCTGTCTTTCAGCGGTGAGACGCCTGCGGCATTCGTTGGGAAGTGTGCGGGCAGGAGGAGTGCTCCCTTCAGCGGTCTATTCTGGACTACCTGTAGCCTGTGTAGGTGTTTGTTGGCGGCATATCCCCACACTGGGCAAGCGTACTCCAACAGGGGCCTGACCAGAGTGAGGTACAGTCTCACACCCAGTGGTGGTGGGAGTAAACTAGTCTTGTTCAGCAAGGGGTAGATTTCCTGCAGTCTTGTACTGGCTTTACTGTGTACGTCTGTTATATGTGCGTGCCAGATCAGCTTAGAATCCAATGTTACTCCCAGGTTCTTCAGGATCCTCTGCCACGGTATTTCTTCATTTTGAAGTTTTAGCAATGGTGCCGGTACGTTACCAATGCAAGGACAATATTTTGTTGTGAACATTATGGCCTGAGGTTTTGTAGGATTTATTTATATCCTCCATCTCCTGGCCCAGGCCTTGGTCAACTGCAAGATGTTTTGCAGTATCCGGGTGGCGATGGCACGGCTCCTGCTACTCGTGATATATGCGGTGTCGTCCGCAAACGTCGCTATCTGCACCCCGATCAACCGTAGGTACGTCCGCCGTGTAAAGAGAGGACAAGATGGGTCCGAGCACCGAACCCTGTGGAACTCCGGCTCGTATTATTCTTTTGGTCGAGGTCTTCCCATCTACCAGGACTTGGAAACTTTCGCCGATTAGGTATCTCCGAATCAGCTTTACCAGTGGTCCAGAGAAACCTTGTTCGTAAAGCTTCAGCAAGAGGCCTGTGTGCCAGACCGAATCAAAGGCTCTGGTCACGTCCAATGATACCAGTGCGCAGTATTGTCTGTGGAGAAAGGCGCGGGTTGCTGCTTTCACTGTGCGGAGTAATTGCTGGGTTGTGGAATGTCCGCTTCCGAAGCCAAACTGGTGGCTTGGCAGGATGTTGTTTGCCTCGATATGTTTACTGATTCTCTTCAGTAGTAACCTCTCGAACACTTTACTGATCGGGGGCAACAGACTTATTGGTCGGTAGTGTTGACGGAAAACCGTATCATTTCAGCTCTTGTGGACTGCGACGATTTCTGCGTGTTTCTGCCTACGTGGATATTCATTGCTCTGAGGTAATATGTTGAAAAGACCTGCCAGGTACTCGGAGGTGATAGGTGATCTGCCTGCTGCTTGCTCTTCCTCTCATTAAGTACCCGCTTTGTAGTTATCTCAATGGTCGCTGCGCCTGTGGCGCCATCTGGTAGCGTAGTCCCGTACTCCAGACCCGACACGGCCATACTGCTATAACAGCCGTCCCTGGCTATCGCTCTTAGGCACTGGTAGCGTGCGCCGGGTGCGTGACTTTTTGGAGCTAGGAATGGGAAAGGAGGTCGGCGATGGCCTTATGAAGGATCCATCTCAGCATTCGCCTGGGAAATCAGGATGGTAGTAGGTCGTTGCAATGGAGTCTTCAAGTATGCACGTCTCAGGCAGTGCTCTCCATTGCTTTTCTTGTGATCCTGGAAGGGTCTGTAGCATCCGTCACGGCTGCCTGGTTGCCCAGCTTGGTGGGGCTGGTATGATGTTGCTTCACTTCAAGCTTTCGTGAAGATTCTGTTATCAAAAGATGGTTAGCCGCAGTATGTTCGGCTATCCTCACTTAAAGAACAATTTTGTTGAAAAATTACGGGTTGTCAAGGTAATGAGGAAAAAACTAAGATAATTCAGGTTTAATGTATTCCTTTGCGATTTAAAATTAAAAAAAGAGAATTTTTCTATATTGATAATATCAATGCAAGTTTTTAGAAAATAATTTTCTTCCTGGCGATGTCCCTAGGAAATTAAAAACTAACGAGAACAAGTTTCTTTCCAAGAATTGCAAAAGAGCGATATTAATTTGTTGGTAGGACTCTCCATAGAATTTCTTGTAGCAAGGCCTGATGACAGTAAAGTTTCATGGTGGCAGATTATAAAATTTCTTGGTCCGGATAAATTATAAAATTATGCTCTTCTTGGGGAAGTCCTTTTAAATTATAGAATTTTTAACTTTGAAGAAGTCCTTATATATTACAAAATTTTATTCATTATACCGAGGTCCCGGTAAATTATAAAATTTCAGTGTTGGTATCAAAGAAATTTTAAAATTTCATTCCTGGTATCAAAGTCCTTGGAATTGTGGTACTTTGGTGGCAACGTCCAACATGGATTTTTTTTTTTTTATATAAGAGATGTTTATTGAACCATAGTGTGGGTAACTTTTTTTTTTTTTTTTTATTAAGTATCACTTTGCTCATGTTAGTGTTCTGGTAAATTTTAGCTCTAGGTGCTGTTAATGACAGATGTCTTAGACACAAACTGCTATTGCTGAGAAATTAATCAAGATGCTGAAGACTCAATGCAAAGTAGCACGTGCGTTACTTACTGCATCTTACCTTTGTGCCGGAGATTGTGGAGTGCAGAGACGAAAGGTGAGGAAACTCTTTATACAGCTGGGTGGGTAAGGTAGGGTAGGGAAGTGAGATCGAGATCGGTGAGTGAACGATTAACGTTCTGGCCTCGCATTCGGGAGGATGCGGGTTCGAATCCCCGTCCGGGCATCCAGATTTGGGCTCTCCATGGTTTCCCCAAATCACTCCAGGCGAATGCCGTGATGCTTCCTTCAAAAAGGCCATAGCCGAATTCCTTCCCGTTCCTTGTCCCCAGTTACCTTAGCCATCGACGAGGCGTAAAGTTGTAAGTAAAATGAAAAAGGGAAGGCAGTGTCCCCCTGCTGTTTGTTTTTTTTTTATATTTTTTTTTACTGAGCGACTGAGTAATATGAATTTTGTATTATGTGGGAACATACTCTTTCTGGGTCGCGCTAGCTGCCGAGGTTTTCGGACGCATATCAGCTTTGAACTGTTAGAATTTCGGGTCTTTTACTTTCGCTGTGGGTAGCCAATTGTCTAACAAATTATGTTTTCTGTGGCGTGTACAGGCAGATGTTTTTGTTAGTAGCGGCGGAGCTGTGTCCCGGATCTGGAAGTCAACATGTGCCATTCGTTTCCTTTCCGTCGAAGGCCTACAAGTACGCTCGCGCTGTGTATTTGAGGTACCATTTAGCTTTGCGTACGATCGCTTTTACCGCCATGCAGTCTAATGAAATTTCGCCCGAGTAGGAAATTGCGGAGATGTTTAGTTGTTCATACCGTTAGTAGTTTCTATATCAAAACAGACTTATCGAGTATGGATTGGTTGTGTATTTGCTAGGGTATGCAAAGATTCTTCGTTTACCATTCACTTTTTCATGGGTATAGACTACGTCGGTATGAAGTTCGACTGAAGGCATAAGGTTAAATATTGTTAGCGGTAGACACTTACCAGTTTGTGGAATTCCTCGTCCTTATTTTGCTAGTCTGTCTTGTTATTGCCTCCTGCGAGTTTGAAGAAAGGGAGCATAATTTGGGAAAACTGGGGTATGAATTGTCGAAATTCAAAGATCAGCCCTACAAGCTGTCGCAGTTGCGTGATGATCCATAGGGGAGTGAGGGAGAGTTGAATGTGTGCGCAGCTATCTTTCTTAGGTTGGGTCGAGCATTTCCGACTGTTCTAACAAATCCTAAGTATTCGATTTAGCTTTTAAGAAATGTGTATTTGGTTGCATTAAAAAAGAAACTCGCGGCGGTTTCGATTTCTAGCGCGCGTGTTTTAAACTGTTAAATCCCTTGTCGGCGGCGGATGAGAAAGTAGTCGAGGATGTGTGCTAGTGGGCCTAAAGTTTTTGACTGTCCTTTGGAAAACTGTGCCTGCCGTCGATTGAGACGATTTTTTTTTTCTTCCCTTTCTTTCTTAGTGTCATGCTATAGGGCAGTCACAGGTCTGCGAGTCGAATGTACGATATGCCCATATTGATGCGTCGTCTGTTACCTATTAAGTGTGTCTAGAGCGTCAGTAATTTAGCTAGGGGTAAGCGATATTTGGGTGGGAAATCTGCGATTGTTTTGGCGGTGTTTAGACTGGTTTTTTTTTCCGCAAATTTGCTACATTCAAACGCTTTTCGGCTTCTGCTAAAAGTGATTAGTTGACTAATCTAGGGTCGATTCCTTGTTACAAGGTTTTTCACCCTAGTAATATTTTTTTTACTGGTGTGTGGTTAGAAAGCACGTGGAAAAACGTGTCTACGATCATATCATCTTTGCCTGGCTCGAGATCTGACAGTCAGCGCAGATACCGACAGGGCCTAGCGACACTGTGGCCAGGTGTATCCGTTTTTCTGACAATTTGATGGCGCTGTTCTCTGACGGGGAATCGTTCGAACCCAAAGCCAAAATAAAATGGGATCGACTCACCGTTGTTGCTCAGCATCGCGCCTGGGCCGCTCCTGACGAGTCAGTCCACTTGTTGGCGGCAATGGGGGCGGCTGTTCCGCTGCCTCTCGCCAGGCGCCCGCTCGTGGTGGCTGTGCTGCATGATGTCCTCTCAGCCCGCAATGTTTGAAAGCTGCTTGACTAACGGCTGGCCGCGGATCTGCTGGCGTCGGTGACTTATCGGTGAAACTGCTTTCCCTAACACGTGCATTGTGGTACCAGGCAGTCGGTGCCATTCAGTCGGCTTCCTCTTTCGGCATGTGGTTGCTTGTAGTTCTCGCATAAGTATGTCTGTGATAGGTGTTTCCCTGTAGTGTGCTGTGTACTTTGACGAGTCTCACTTGTGATAACAATTTTGGACCAAATATGAATATCACGAGACCCGTGAAAACAAATGCGAGCCAAATGTAAACATCACGAGTGAGACTCGTGGAACTAAGTGCGAACCAAACGTAAACCACAATGCTTTCAAAAGTATCATAGCATGCAGGACTACTAATTTTTAGAGTTTTTAGTATTTTTCCATTAGATATTCTTGAAAAGGGAGAATTTATTACTGTAATTAAATATTTTGTTGACAATATTTACTTTGTCTCGTTATTACATTCCTTCTGAAGACGTCATACCTGAAGACGCCCAGGAAGATTATAATTTCTATTAAAGCATTGTTCGTGTATGAATTAGTTTTGAAACTGTTGTTTCTCGTCTATTATGCAGGTTATATAGTACCAATATTTTGAAGTATTGATTAAGATATTGTATAAAATTATGTATATAAAAAAGGAACAAGGATTAAATTAGTTTTGACGTCGACAAGAACAATATCACGTCGAACAAGTAAGCATATTGCTATATATCAGGTATCCGCACGTCGGGTTCTATTGCGATTGTATCGCGCATCATGGTGCCCGTTTAGCGCGTGTCCCCAACTGCTTGGGTTCGTCGAGCAAAACGGTACAGCAAGGGGTTAACATCAGACGGTCCACATAGGTTGCGTGTCCCTCGTCGGTGCTGGGTTGCCCTTGCTGTGCTTCCTTGAAGCGGTCGTTCGTGAGACTAATGGTTCATTGCCGGCAGTTTGGGGTCAAGTTCGGCGAATGTGCCGGGTGTAGACGGCTTTTTCGTCACGACTTCCATCGGGTTTTGCTGCTCGGCATCCAACGAGGCACGAAATGTTGCTGCACTGGGCTGTGTCATTCCGCAGGTCTCCCCAGTCCGGGGGCGATCTGACTTTTGATATCGAAACCATCCGGGAAAGATAAGAAGTTGGGTTGACTGGAGTTCCCGGTTCAAGTTAGATGGCTGACCAGCGAAGGTAGGCTGTGGACATCTTTCGGATAGTGGAGAGTGACTACGAGAACACATCTGGTACAAGGATCCGGTTTATTAGACTCAGTCTAGCAATATATAATAGATAGCTGAGTGAGGTTTCCTTCCTGGTGGGCGGCTTGAATCTGCCTGCAGCCTTGGCATTCTTCTTCCGGGATTTCTATCGTGCCCAGAATGTGTCCTTGCATTTCTGCATCTCCTTCCATTTATCTGTTCGGTTATCATTTATCTAGCTTTCGTCATTGGACTTGCTGGGTCCTGTGGGACGAGGTGATTCAGCTATAATTCTTAATTTGCCAATTTTACTGGCCATCTGGTTGTATTGTATTTTTAAATTGAGGGTGGGTACCCAACTGTTTGAGTGGGTTGTTGTGGTCCGCTGATTGTTGATCTAGTTTCTTCGCTGCAGCTCGGAAACGGTCCTTTAACAGAGGGAGTCCACTGATGCGATGTAGTAGTGCTGTATCCCTCTGCAGGTCGTAGGCAAACCTGATTGTCTTATTTTGGATTCTCTGAAGCGGCATGTGGTTAGATGGAGCAGTGTTGCTCCACATTGGAGCGGCATATTCAAGTATTGGTCTAACCATAGTTGCGTACAGTGTGATGGCTGCGTCTGGGAGCAGTGGAGATTCGGGGTTGAGTACAGGATAGAGCTGTCTCATGCTGCCCATTGCTTTCGCACGTGTATTGTTTATATCCTCTTTTATGGTGAGCCTTTTTGTCGATGGTGATGCCCAGGTAGAGCGCGGTTGGGGTCCACTTTATGCCTAATCCCAGCAGCTTCACAGGCTGAAGGGGCGACAAATTTCTTCTGGTGACGATAATTGATTGGCTTTTAGATGCGTTGAAGGCCAAGCGCCACTTTTTAGCCAATGCTTCTATATTGTTACGACCTCTTTGGAGTTAAGTCACTTCATGAGAAGCTCTTATGCTCCTTGTGTAGAGCGCTGTGTCATCTGCATAAAGTGACGTTCCCAGCTGGTCCTTGTTTGAGATGTCAGCCGTGTACAAATTTTATGGGACTGGTCCAAGGACAGAGCCTTGTGGCACTCAAGCTTTGATGGGTTTGATAGAGGAGACTGCATCGTTAATAATCAAACAGAACGTGCATTCTGCCAGGTAGTTTTTAATGAGCTTAACGTGTGGCAGGCGTACCCGCTATATCAGTAATTTATACAGGAAGCTATTGTGCCACATCGAATCAAAGGCTCGACCTAGCGTGGTGGTGTAACGGTTAGTTTTCTCACCTCGCATTCGGGAGGATGGCGGTTCGAATCCCCGTCCGGGCATCCAGATTTGGGTTTTCCATGATTTCCCAAATCACTCCAGGAAAATGCCAGGATGCTTCCTTCAAAAGGCCATGGCCGAATTCCTTCCCATTCCTTGCCCCCCATCCTTTCCCGTCTCTAAAGACCTCGCTGTTGAGAGACGTAAAGCAGTTAAAAAAACCAAAGGCTCGAGAGACATTTAGCAGAACGGTGCTGACGAATTACCTTCTCTCAAGAGCACTCATAGCGTGCTCCACTAATAGAAGCTGCTGTGGTGTTAAGTATTTGCTCATAAATCCAAACTGTTCGTTGGTGAGCAGGCACTCGGCGTTGTGTTGTTGTAGCCTCTTTCAAAAACTTTCGACAGGTTAGGCAGGAGACCTGTGGGATTTGTGGGGTCCTTTGTCCTTGTTGGGTTTAGGAACTGGTATGATTTCAGCAAGTTTCCAGATTTTAGGGAATTCACCAGTCCTGAGTATATTGTTGAAAGCCGCTGTGATGTAATTGACAGCTTCGGGTGCAAAACGTCGGAGTAGTAGTCCCACTATCCTGTCATGTCCAAGGGATTTGTTTACCGCGACATATTTTAATGCCTCGGTGACCTCTGCGATTTTAGTAGGTGCAATAGCGTCATCTTCAGACGCAGTTGTGTTGAGATAGTGCTCGAGACTCTGACCATTTCGATCTGAGCATCGTCACGTGGGTATTCTACTGGCCGAAAATTTGTTTTGAAGGCTTTATCTAGAGCTTTAGCTTCCTCTGCCGGTTCAGCAGTGACCTTGTTTCCTACAATTAAAGGCGACATTTTTTACGTTGACGTAGCAAAAGCCTGACTGTGTTCCGGGCGGATCCATCAGTTGCAGATAGTTGTAACAAGTCCTGCACAGTCACATAGTATGCGTTTTTGAATGTCTGCTTTGATTTCGGGCTGATGGCGTTTGATGATTCCTTTTGTGACCGGGTGTCTGGTGATTCGCCACTCCCTCGTGAGATGGTTTTTAACATTGATGGCCTGGCGGATGTCAGGTGGGAGTTGCTTGGATCGTTCAGGCTGTGTTCTCCCAGGTTCAGTTGCAAGGTCTGCAGTAGCTTTGATGAGGTCGGTTAGTGTGGTAATCGCGGCACAGGGGCCGATTTCGTAAGGTCACTTGGCATTGGAGAGTTATTCAAATAGGAATGCCTGGTAGGTTTCCCAGTTGGTATGCTTGAGGTCTATGATGTGCCTTTTCTTCTGTAGGGAAGCATCAACGGCCAAATAGAAGAGTGTTCTTCGTTACTACGGCGATGTTATGTTGTAGTCCCTTCGTACATCCCGAAGTCAAGGACGTCTGCAAGGGTTCCCCCTGTGATCTGCCTCATGCTTGCTCTTCCTCTAAAGTACAAGCCTTGCAGGTATCTCAGTGGTCGCTGCGGCGCTCAAGCGTAGCTCACTACGCTTTTGGCGCCATCTGGTAGCGTAGTCCCGTTCTCCAGACACGACACATATTTCCCAAGATCGCTTGATTAATCTTTTTAAGTTTCTCCTTCTAATTCATGAACTATGCTATCTCGAGGTGTTAGTACTGCGTTTGGTGGACGATCAGTTGGGGCATTTGTAGGAACGCGAGTCTGAATCCTGGTCTCCCCATTTAGATTTCGGTTTTTCCATTGTTTCCTGAAAGCACTCCAAGCGAATGCCGGAGCAGTTCCTCCAAAAGGCCTTAACCGTATTCTTTCCCGCACCTTATTACCAATCCTCTGACTAATTACTAAGACGACGATGAGTATTTATATCGTAACCAATAATGTTTACAGTAGCTCATGCTTTCAACTTTTCTAAACCACACTTATTGCAGCTTCTAAATTTTTGTGTAGTTCTTAGATTAGAAATATTGCTCATTCTTTGATTCTTACAAATAATGACCAATGTAGCCAGCTGTTACATCCTGGTTTGAAGCTATAACGGCGTGACAGTTTAGAGAATGTCATCCAGACTTGCATTACTGGCGAAAATCAAATGTATTGGTATAGAACATAACCAAATTAGTTCTATTAAATGGTGGTTGTAGTAACTAAACTGAACTTTGAGTATGGTTTTATGAAAGGCGGGTTGGAATAAGAGTTCAAAATCATACATTTTTCACAAATTATTCTTAAAATAGGTAAAATTTGTCTTTTTTTTCATTTAATGGTTAATACTGTTACTAATTCTTGTGAAAACGCTAACAGTGAAAGGATATATATTAAATTTTTGCGAAGATTTGCGTTAATGACTTAACAATTTGATAGTTTATTGACACCGGTTTTTGAGACCTACTATTTAATAACTGTGCTTTAAGTCAGCAGATACATTAGTTTCCTAGCTTACACTTTGTATTGATTTATACCGAATATGTATTAATTGCGGTAAATTTAATGAATAGTACGAATAACTATGCTCGCTTGTAGTATATTTATCCAATTGCTATATAAAGTTTCTGTTGTTTCTATTTAAAGAATAATCCTTAAATTATCTTCGCTCATATTTACGCCTACTTTAAGATTGATCTAAATGAGAAGAGCGGATGTAAAAACTTTTTTTTTTCAATCACAACGTGAAATAAAAGTTTTCAGTGGCCTGAACATAAAACGAGTGGTTGTTTATTGAATTCGGTATTGGATTTTCCAGTTTTATCAATCGATAAAGAGAAAAACGATAAGTTTATTTGTACTATCTTATGGAAAATACTATACCTGCAATATCAGGCCTTCTTAATGCAAATAATAATAATCTTCTAGGTAAAGTACTATGTTCTGTCAACTAAGAAGTATTTTCCCGTTAAAACCTCAGATAAAACCAATTTTCCTGTTTAAATACCTGGCGGTTTCTAACACGTGTTGTTGATAAAGCACTGACTGTTAATTTATAACATTGTGAAAAATCATTTTTCTAAAAAAAATAAAAAAAATAAATAAAAAAATAAAAAAAAAAAAATCTTGCTGTAAATGGATCGTAAATAAAAGCAGTGCCCATTTTCTATTCAATTTTTCTAAGTTGTAGCTCTAGCACAGCAAGAGCAGCTGAAGTTATTAGAACCCAAGAATCAGCTGCTCATGCTGAAGAAAGAAGAAAAGACCAATCTGAAATAAAACTGCCCCTAGTTAACCCGACCTCCTCACCTTCGTTTGTTTTTCTTTTTTTAAATAAATTGGAAATTGATTCTCTTCAGGTTTGGCGGTAGAATGCTATAGTGATGGCTTTCCTGTCATATTATGCCGACTCGGTGTTTGGGACCAATCCTTTCGTTACCAAGAAATTTCCATATTCAATTCGGGAAATTAGTGTGTTCGGCACGATGACTTCGTATTTTTCACAAAATTTTAACAACCTTCTTGCTCATTCATTTCTTTCTCCTAGTTCTTACAGTATTCCCCCCCCCTTTTCCTTCTCCCACTGTCGTATTCCAGTCATCCACGATTATTAATTACTAACCTCGTACCCGCGACTTCGTACGCGTGGATTAAGAATTTTTTTGCCAGAATTAAATATAAAAAGTTGTTGGTAACGAAGGATTGGTCCCAAACAATATCGAGTCGGCATAATATGACAGGAAACCTATCACTATATCCATACATACATACATACATACATACATACATACATACATACATACATACATACATACATACATACATACATACATACATACATACATCTATCTATCTTTATATATAAAGATTCTCCCCCTCATATCGGGTTAATTCTTCAATTTCCTTATATATTTTATCTATTTCTATTGACGTTGGAAAATATGTTACTACTAACGTGGTTGGAATAGATTTACTTTCTACCCTCATTAAAAAAATCCTGTCACTAAGCTGTTCATAATGATTCACCTGTTTCCCTACTCTTCTGTTCATTATATGTCCTACACTAGTAACTCCACTGACAGCATGTGTGGTAATTATTCTGAGTTCCTCAGACCAGAAATCCTGTGCGTCCTTCCACTTAATCTCCCTACCATCTGCTTAATGTTTCCTGCCCAATTGCGTGTATCAACTGTTATGTCAAGATATTCACGCTTAGTCTTCAACAGGAAATTCATTCCCGACCCTTATGACTACAAAAAAAAAATATATTTTTTGTGTATGCCCACAACAGACATTTTTGTCATTTGTCTTCATTGCATGTTGACGAACCCTGTCTACCTCAATCTGAAGTTGTCCAGCCCTCTACCGTTTTAAATCTATTACATAATGTTGTCATCTACAAACAACCTAAATTTTGATTAAACAATTGAAACATTCATTAGAATAACGAATATTAATGTTTCAAAGTACTCTGTGGTACTTCTGCCTTACACCGACTTTTGAAAGCGCATTTCCTGTTCTAATTCTTTGATTTGTACCCTTTTTAAGAATGTATCACCCAGTATGATACGTTTTCATCATCGCTCATGGTTTTTACCTTATTTACTACCATATTATGGCTTAAGCCTACTCAATGTAGCACTGGGTCACTCCAAGACATTTAACTATGAAATTGGCTTCCTTTATCCATGGCCATTGAGAAGCATCAGTCATCCAAAAGGTTTCTCGCTTTCATAAGCATAGGTTTTAGGTTCATTTCTTCTTCTATTTTCAGAATCATTATTAATTCTGATTTTCAGAATATGTAGACGAATTTTTTCCCCTTGAAATGACAAAGAAACTGAAATAATTTATTTACATCAATGTTCAGAGAGTCTAGAATTAATTTATAACAGACTATTATAGTTCACACGTCTCCACTGTTCCTTTACATCTGCCTTTACTTTGATATTTTATTGCGACATAATGAAACCTCTTGTATAGAATTTGATCTTGTACTTTTTTCGGTTTCTAAAAAACTCCACAGAAATTCGTTACTGAGGTTCCTCATTTTGCTTAAGTTCTTTCTGCACCATGAATACAGTGGTGTTCGTATCCGGTGTTGATCCTGGTTGCGTTCTGTTTACGTACGATAACCCTCGATCCCACCACGTCTTCTACTACTGGGATACAGGCCTACTATTGTATCACGTACGTTCACTATCATTTCTAAATTATAATTATTTTCATAAATCTGAAATAAAAAAAGATAAAACCAGCTCCTAGATGTTGGCTGCGTTCTTCAAAGGCATTATTAGTTCTGCCGGTACACACGCGTTTATATACATCCAAACGTTAACACTTACTCAACAAATTATGACCAACGAACCTTATTAGTTAATTGTTCGGGGCTGGCATTCCCAGTACTACCATCCAAGTGAATGGCTTCGTCAGCAGGTCATCACCAATTCAGTCGTTTTATCATTTTTTTAAATTATTCTTGTTCCATAGATCACACACACACAAGATTAATACCAATCATCTACATCTAGGCTCTGCAATTCACAAATACAATGGGCGGCAACAATCCTAATTCTGTGCATTCTAATCCCGAACAGAACGAGGAAACAAAGAATACATAAAAGCATCTTATTTATCTAATCTTACCCCCCCCCCCCGTCATTGCGACCTAAATATGTTGGCGGAGGAAGAATTTCATTGCACTCGTTTATTAAAGATTTTCGCTTATTCTCCAATAAATTCAAATTCTGTCTGCCATACAATCCCAGCCCAATCTATGTATCAATTCTGTGGCATTTTCCTAAGGACTGTAACTAGCAGTCACGAATCGAGTGGCTCTCTTCTGTACTTTTGTCTAACGTGTCAATCAATACGTTGCGATACGAATCCCAAACTCCACAACAGTATTCCAAATGTGGACGCACTTGTGTTTTGTACGCTATTTCCTTTGTATGAACGTTACAACTTCTCAAAATACGACCTATGAATCGTAATCTAGAATTAGCTTTGCCTACGACGGAAGTTATGTGCAAGTCCCATTTCATGTTGCTTTGTACTATTACGCCCAGATACTTCAGGGAATCTACCGCGTCAACAACTGAATTGTTAACTTTGTACTCGTGAACGACCAGAGTCTTTTTGTTACTTATTTTCATTGGCTTTCACTTTTTGCAGTTAACTGCAAGCTGCCATTTATGGCATCATTCCGAAATAACATCCAGATCACGCTGAACTTCTAAGCAATCGTCAGAGCACCTTAATACTTCCCTATAAATAAGTGCATCATCAGCAAACAATCGCATCCTGCAATTAGTGTTGTCACTGAGATAGTTTATAAAAATTAGGAAGTGGTCATATTCCACGTTCCTTGAGTAACGCCCGAAATAACAGCTAACTTAGAAGAGGCTTCCCCGTCAACGACATACTGTGACCAACCAATTAGAAAATCGCGTATCCATTCTTAAATCTGATCCGAAATACCGTATGTTCGAATCTTCGCTTAACGTCTGTTGTGTGGTACAATGTAAAAAGCTTTATGAAAATCCAAGAAAATTGCATCAACTTGTAAACCTGCATCGATAGCATTCATTGCGTAATGCGATGATAGGGCCAGTTGCGTTTCACACTATCAGTTCTTCCAAAATCCGTGTTGGTTTGCTATAAGTAACTCGTTTTCATCTTGATACTTCGTAATGTCACAGCATATGACATGCTCCAGAATTCTACTGCAAACAGATGTAAGAGATATAGTTCGATAATTCCTAGAATCTCTCCGATCTACTTTCTTTAAAACAGGAATCACCTGCGCTATTTTTCAGTTAGAAGGTACTTTTCTTTCTTCTAAAGATTTACGGAATATATCTGACATAAATGGTTCTAATTCTTCCGAGTATTCCGAAAATACTCTTACTGGTACACCATCGGGACCCGACGATTTCCCCCACTTCAGGAGCTTGAATTGCTTTATAATACCTACACGATCAATCTGTACCGCATCCATCTCAAATTCTACACGCCGTGTAAAAACGGGAATGTTTTACATGTTTCCGTCAGTGAAAGAATTTTTAAATTCGGTGTTAAATACGGTAGCCTTGTCACGGTTGTCATCAACTTCCCGACCGTCTTGCAGAACTGGCATATTTTTGTCACAATCACTAACGTTTTTTTACATACGACCAAAATTTCTTTGGGATTTCGTTGAGGCTTTTGGAAAGTGAATTAGAACGAAAGTCATTAAAGACCTCGCGCATCGCATTCTTAATATGTTCTCTTATCTAACTTTTCTAAATCACTGCTATGCATCGTCCATCTTGAGCGTGCATGTATATTCCTTTGCCTTTTAAGTAACCTTTTAACTTCAGGTGTATGCCTTGTGGGATCCAACCATTAGAAAGCAAACGCGTTAACCACTGCGCTATCAACGTCTTGTAGATCAAATTACTATAGAGTCTTACACGTTCCAAGCGTCTGTCTATCGCCGTTTCGGTAATTTTTCAAAATTACATGATAGGATACTTTTTCTCTATAAATAGTACATACTATGTCCATCCTAATGCCAAATTGCATCTCCTTTTGAAATTTCATCACGATAGGATTAGCCGTTTACCTCAAGAAACGTAACAGACAGAGTTACTTTCGCATTTGTAATATTAGTATAGAAATATTTATGATAAAAGGCATGAACATAACCTGTATATACAAAAACTAACTATACATTTATCAGTTTGGCTGTCGCTTAGCTGCGAATTTACCAACAGGCGCTCATTTTCCAGACTGATTGTTGGTATTCAAATTTCCGTCAGGCTGTATCCAGATATTGCGACATAACTATGTGGCGACAGTTTTTAAACAAATTAAATTGCGATCTAGCGCATGCTCCGGTGGCAATTTCCTTAAACACCCATCTTACCCCTTCTCTGCATCCACCTACATTTACCCTTTACAAATTTTAACTTTAAATTCTTTCTGATGTATCGATTGAAGTATTAATACAGTACCATGTTTTCCTATCCTGCCAGTGCTGAAAAAAAATAACTACAGTATTTAGAGGCCTTTCCTAGAGATAAAAGACCTTCACTTCCGATACAGCACATAAATCGAGACTACCATACCCTTGAGCACTGTGTTCTTTGGGTGTGGTCTCGGGGAATATCGATTGCTTGCTGGAGGTAACCAGACGTAGGCGGTTTTTCCGATTAAAGCTAATTGAAATTAAGTAAAACCTCATTTTATCGATAGTAAAATGTTAATGGTTAGTATGTAATAGACACCAGCAGAGTAGGGATAGCTTGTTACTTCGCGTTGCAGGGGTCGCCGATTCGGGTCCGATCTAAGGCATGAGTGGTTTTGTTTTCGACTTGTGCCGTCCTTGCAAGAGAGAAATATTCGCGCCGATATGAAATTTATGTATTGGAAGAAACGCATACCTATTGGCTAACTGTACCCATTGCTAATTTTTTTTAGTCTGTATTTTTACCAATATCTCTGAATAACGCCTACGAGTTAATCACAACATTATCCAGAGTAATTGCGTAGATTTTGATTTTTAATCTCAGTGGATTCCCCATCATACGTTTGTAGTCCGTTGTTTGTAGAAAGCAAGGAATTAACTAACCAAGTAGGATAAAGGAAACATTGATTGAAAACTAAACAATATGAAATTTGACTAATAGAAACAAAAAAATACTACAGTGTTTTATCGTCTTTTTATGGAGCTGAAATTTCAGTTCGGTCTGCTCAAAAATGAATTTTCCTTGCTCTATGTTCCACATTGAGTGAGAAGTTCTTTCTACCAATAGTACGTCTCTATATACATTGTAGCTAGCGTTTCTCATTTTTTAAAAAGTCTCATATACACCAAACAGTCTTGTTTATGTAAGTAAACGTTTTTATTTTTAAGCGTAGGGGTCTTTAATTTATTGTCAAAAATATCGTACATTTATGTTCTAGGTTAACTGGCAAAAAAATTTCTTATGATATATGTGCATTACGTACCAAAACTGATTTTAATGTTGTTCGTGCATCTCAAGAACCTTAAAATACATGGAAATATTTTCATCAAATACCCACTTTTCGTTTTAATATGGGATCTGACGTTCAGTTGAGAATAGTGGGTTACTTCCCTCTAGTTGTTCCGCACAATCAATAAGCCCTATACGGTATATACAAATTCATTCTTTAATTTAATTTTTAATTTAGTTTAATTGCAATGGAGCACAGGCTCCGGTGGCAATTTCCCTACACACCCATCTTCCCCCTATCCTGCACCTACTTACATTTGCCCTTTACAAATTTTATCTTTAAATTCTTTCAAAGTTTTCGGTAAATTATTCATCATTTCTCTTGGTAACTCATTCCAATCCCTGACACCCTTACCTAAAAAAGAAAATATTCCCACACCCTTGTGCCTGAAATCGAGTGCCAGCTTGTGGTCATGGTCATCTTTTCCCTTCCATGCACTACTTTTCATACCTATTGCAATATCTTTCCACGCCTCATCGCCAGTATATGCCCTGTACACTCCCATGACCCTCCTCATCCTCCTCCTGTCTTGCAATGAATCCCATTCCAGCTCCTTTATCATATCCGTCACTGATTGCATTCTGCGATAATTTCCAGAAACAAATCTAGCAGCCCTTCTTTGCACCCTCTCCAACTCCTGTATTTGGTACGTAAAATGAGGGTCCCATACTACACTACCATATTCGAGCAATGGTCTGACCAAAGTTTTGTAACCCAATTCCTTGACTTCTCTCGTACATCCCCTCATCACTCTCTCCAACAAGTGCAGAACTTTGAAACCTTTTCCTACCACCTGTCCTATGTGTCCTGCCCAGTTAAGTTTGTTATCAAAAGTAATTCCAAGATACTTACATTTCAAGTCTTCAGCAAGCAATTCTTTCCCCACCTTATATTCAGAGATGTGACTTATCTAGATAAAAGTATCTGAAATACAGATACAAGATACAAAATACGTATTTTTATCTTGTATCTAAGATACTTTTCTTAATCTTTATCTTGTATTTAGATACTTTTTCTTTGTATCTTTGTATCTTGAAAATACTAAATACTATTTCCGCATTTTTACGTTACGGCATCATAAAAACAACGGAATACATTCGTAAAATTCATTAACGTACATCAAAAGACAAGGTTATAAAATCTAGTTATCTTTGCCTTCCTTCATACCTGTGAACTGTGAAAACCATAAACGAACACCTGCCTGTCTATTGTATGTTGTCTTTGGTCCGCGCCTTATTTTACCGTGCCAAATCATGTGTGGTATGTCGAAATCGAATTTTTAGTGAATCATAATCGAGGACAACGGCATCGAAATGTAAGTAAATAAATAAACGAATCATTTTAATTTTATTTAAGTAGGTATATACCGAATTAGATTTCACTTGTTAAAACGGTAACAGATAATGGATCAAATATGGTAAAGGCCTTCGAAGTATTTGCAAAATCAGATTCAGATATTTCAGCCACAAATCCTGAAAACATTTCGTATAAAGAATATCTTGAAACAAAACCACAAGGTGAAGATAATGAAGATGATGATCTGCTAACACAACCATTTCCAAATTCTTCTTCAGAACCGGAAAGTGATAACTGTCTACTACCAGGACATGAAAGATGCGCTACGCACACTTTGCATTTGGTCGCCAGTACAGATTTTGAACAAGCAAGACTGAAAAACAATTTTTATAAAAAAAGTGCATGATGCAGCTTTAGCGAAGTGTCAGGCACTCTGGAATTTATGTTCTAGATCACCAAAGGCATGTGAAACATATTTGGAATTGACGGGGAAATCACCAACTTCTCCATGCGCAACCCGATGGAACTCTTATTATAATCCCATAAAAGACCTTGTATCAGTGCAGGAGCGTCTTAATGAAACCATGAAAAGACTTAAATTATCAGTTTTTAAGGACTATGAACTTCAATTTTTATGGGAATATGTAAATTGTTCAAAACCTATAGCAGAAGCTATTCAAAGTCTGCAAGGTGATAAAGATACCTACTATGGTTGTCTACTACCCGAACTAATGAGAATCCGGCATATGGTTAAATGCCTTAAAATGGAAAATCTAAGATACTGTGGCACTTTGTTAGATGTTATTGAAGAAAATTTAAATAAACGTTTCAAAAAGTTTTTGCAATTTGAGCCTGCAGCAAATGATGCAATATTAGCTTCAGTGTCCCATCCGTTTTTTTAAAATGAAGTGGGTGCCAAAAATGTTTAAAGAGCATGTAAAAGAGCTTATCCTGATTGAAACACGGAAAATTAATCGATCTGAAAATAAAAAATCAGAGGCTTCAAAGAGTAGTGGAGAGGATATAAGAAAGAAGACAAAAGACGAATCTTATTACATGTTTTTTGATGACTCTGATTCCTCTGTTGGTAGTGCCACTAGTGGCGACAGTACAGAATCTACTGGCAGCACCACTGACTTAGAAACACTTCAATACCTTAATAATAAGGACATCTGCCTAAAATGTTTAAATACTTATCCAACAATCAAGAAAATATTTTTAAAATATAACACTTGTTTGCCAAGTTCCGCCCCTGTGGAACGACTCTTCTCTTTCGGGGGGATAATAATGAGACCACACCGAAGAAAAATGAGTGATGAGATGTTTGAAAAACTTATTATACTTAAGTCTCATTTAAAACCTTAAGCAACAGTTGTACATTGTAGTAAAATATGTTTCTAAATAAAAATAATACATTTTGTGAAAAAGTATTTTATCTTAAAAAAGTATCTAGAAAATATGTATTTTGTATCTTGTATTTCAAATACCTTTTCCAAAAGTATCTTGTATCTGATATCTAAGATACATTATTTAAATGTATCTTGTATCTTGTATTCAAATACTTTTTTCGACGTATCTTGCACATCTCTGCTTATATTCATAATTAACCTTTTGTTTTTTATTTGTGTATCTAATAAGCTGACTCTTCTTTGCATTTATCTTCATTCCATGTTTACCAACCCAATTAGATATCCTGTCCAGATCACCCTGCAACTGTTTACAATCCTCTATTGTTTTGATTATTTTATACAGCATTATGTCATCTGCAAACAATCTAATTTCAGATAGTAAACACTCAACACAATTATTCATTAGAATAATGAATAGCAATGGTCCCAATACGCTACCCTGTGGCACACCCATTTTTACTTTCACTTCTTTTGATACTACATTTCCTACCCTAACTTTCTGTTTTCTACCTTTTAAAAATTCTTCTACCCAGCAAATGACTTTCTTATCCACTCCAATGGTTTTCACCTTATTTACTACCATTTTATGGCTTACTCTGTCAAACGCCTTAGACAGATCTAGTGCTACACTATCAATTTGGCCTCCCTTGTCCATTTCATCTGAAATATCTTGCATATATCCCACCAACTGAGATTCGCATGAATATCCTTGCCTGAACCCATGTTCCCTACTTGAAAAACACTTACGTTCCTCACATACATTTCTGATGTGGTTGCATTTCAATCTTTCCATTAATTTACCTACCACTGAAGTCAAACTGATTGGCCTGTAATTTTCGACTCTATTTCTCACCCCTCCTTTATGTACTGGTACTACTATCGCACTTTTACCGTCTTGTGGTAAGCAGCAAGTATCCAGACTCAATTTAAATAATATTTCAAGATAAGGTACAATGTCACATCCGGCTATCTTTAAGATATCTGTAGTAATATTATCTTCACCAGCCCCTTTCTTTTTTTTCAGCTTTCTTATTTCCTTCATGATTTCCTCAGGATGGATATAAAATTTTTTACTATCGTCATTTCTAATAGTGTTGTTAAGCTCGTTCTCCAAATTAGGCCATCCTGTTTGATTCATTGTACATAATGCTTTCACTGAACCAGTTACTTAAAATCTCTGCCTTTTTCTAATCGTCAGTAACTTCTTCTCCATCCTTATCTATAAGTGTCTCTACACCCTCCCTTCCCCTCAGTTTCCTGATTTAGCCATAGAAATTTCTAGATGTATCAGTCAATGGTCCTCCTGCACTGACAATACTCTTCATAAACCCATCTTTAGCCATTTTCTTTGCTGTTATTAAGTCTTTGTTCAGTTGTTTTAAATATTCACTACTACCCTGCTGTCTCTTAACTCTGTTATGTTCTTTTCTTACCAACCTCTATAACCTCCTCACTTCCCTATTATAGTACATAGGTTCTCTACTTCTCTTTATTTTCTGCTTTGGAATAAATTTTTCGTCCCCCTTTCTTATTATCAACTTGAACTCTTCCCACCTTGCTCTACTGTACCTGAGCCTTCCTTCCATTTGCTGAATTGTTCTCTGAAATATCTCTTCAAATTTGAAACCTGTGCCTTTTATAATTGTACCTATTTCCTCCTCCAATTTTGGCTGCTGGTTTACTGAATCCTCTAATATCCATCAGAACTGCTTGATGATCACTTATTCCTTCAGTTACTTGATACCTCAAAATGTTTTCATCGGGCTTAATTAGAAATATATCCAAAATATTTTGTCCCCTAGTGTTTTGCTCAAAAACTAGTGTAAGTCCTCCTTCCCTTATTAAGATATTTGCAAATCTTTCTTATCTTGTGTTATTTATCTTATTCCCTTCCCAGTTTACACCTTGTAAATTTAAATCCCCGCCGATGATGATCATTCTATTCTCACCTCTGAAATCTGAGTATGAATTTAATTTCTCCCCAAGAGCCTCATCCTCTTCTGTCATTCTTCCGCTGTGGTAAACAGCCAACACTCTGATTTTTTCTTTTTTATTACCCCAGAAATCTACCCCAAGTAACTCATGGTCTTGATCTATGAACGCCATTGAACTGTGGTAGTTTTTGCTAACTAGTATGAAGACTCCTCCACCTATTGCTCCTCTATCTCTGCGTTACACTCTGTAACCATCAGGAAAAACCTCACGGTCTAGTACTTCTTCTTTTAACCAACTCTCTACCCCAATTATTACTTGTGGTTCGTGCACCTCTATTAAGTTTGCAAATTCGATTACTTTGTTCATTATACTTCTACAATTTACCGTTAACACCCTTACAACTGGCTTTACATTTTCAGAATTTATCTCCTCTTTCCCACTTTTAACCGCAGTCAGTTATTGTTTCAGCCATTTCATCTATTTCTTTAATATCTGTGACTTCCCCATCGTGAATCTGCAATCAGTGTAGCATATTTCAATAATTTCGTAGTTAATATTCTAGTGATTGTAAGCTCGGTGAGCTACAAGCCTGGGCGGACATGGAACATGAGAGCGCGTTTGCAGAATCTGAACCCTCCCAACTAGGGAACAGAGGCAAGCAGTTTTGACTGTGAGAAACAAGGTTCGAAATGTTCTGGTACCTTCTAGAAAGACGCCTCCAACTGGCCAATTAAACTTTGCATCCACAGTGCGTGATGTGAACTGGCCAATGGGAGACAGTCACCCCACCCTGGAGTGACAGTAGAGTGACGCGTTCTGTACTCGTCCTCTGCGCAGTTTCATTTTGAAGATCACGCCGTAAACTTGCCAATTTTTATGAAGCCAATGACTTAGACAGAGTTAGAAATTACACCACCAGCTCCACCCTTCGTATGCTCACGAGGCGAGGCTTGTACCAACCCTCCCGCTATTTTATTCAGCCATTCGGCTATAGTAAGGAAACACATTTCACTTCTATGCATATTAAGATGTACCATTCAACTGTATCAATCCACTTATCTCTCCGAAGAATTCAAGAATAAATGCCTGTTCATAACATCTCTGAAGTTATTTACAACAATACCTCAAGTCAGTAGTTAGAGTGATTTTTAGTGCTTTCCAGCCCGTACTTGCAGACGCCAACGGGAAGAACCAGAAGTTGACGGCGAGCAGGCTGGACGAACCTACGTGCACGCAGGGATAAGTCGAAGGTAATTCTTCGCTCGGCCATTACCACGCGACTGTACCCCAGTAATAAAGTTGGTGTCAGGGTGTGGTGTGGCTAACCATTCTAACATCGACGTCATCATTACTGTTATTATTTTGGAGTCTACTCCACTTAGCAATAGCAGAAAAAAACAACAATTTTCTCTAGCTATAGTAAATCTTCTGAGAAATACTAAGCTACGAAGGGTTGGTGGTGTTAAGTGGATTAAGGACGCAAGAAGGAGGAGCCAAAACGGACGTAGAATTCGGCAGCGCGGAGTTCACGCGGCCACGAGCACGGAGCAG
Source organism: Vandiemenella viatica (assembly GCA_031002005.1). Classification (NCBI taxonomy): domain Eukaryota; kingdom Metazoa; phylum Arthropoda; class Insecta; order Orthoptera; family Morabidae; genus Vandiemenella; species Vandiemenella viatica. Next base: position 63,407,387 of record JARYHS010008075.1, on the reverse strand, counting down.
ACGCTAGGAGGTAGGGCGGTCGCGGATCGACTTGGCTACAATCGACGGAGCAGACGGCGCGGAGTTTGAAAGCAGTGACTTCAGATTCACCAGAAAAGTGAGTACAGTGAGAAAATCAGTGTGTAAAAAGTGTCAATCATGCCGGAAGGTGCATCACCGAGTGTAGAAAGTGTGCCGGAAGATAGTGTGTAAAAATTAGTCACTGAGGCTCTTAAATTAATTCCATCCTCTTTCGATGGAAATAAGAGTGAATTAAGTTCTTTCATCGACAATGTGTCCACAGCATTTTCCCTTGTACCTAAGGAAGAACATGATGTATTACTTAAATTTGTAAAATCTAAAATAGTAGGCACTGCTCGCTCGAAATTGTGAGAGAGCAGACGAAAGATTGGCCATCAGTAAGAGATATTTTAATTGAAAATTATGGTGAAAAGAGATCACTAGATTTTTATGCTTATCAGCTGTTTTCCTGCCAAACAGAGAAACGGGAA
>JARYHS010008075.1:63264805-63405896 GCA_031002005.1 Vandiemenella viatica | reverse complement strand
TAAGGTTATCAGTACGAAATAGTTTACAAAAAGGGAACGTCTAATTCAAATGCAGATGCTCTCAGTAGAATCAGGGAAATACGAGCCAACACTGAAACATCAAATGAGGAGATAGAACCGAATGACGTAATGGAAACTTCCGAAAATGCAGTGGCTACTCCAACAACAACACAAACAGTAGAAGCACAGACACAAACAACAGCTGAAGAGTTTCCCGCAATTGACGAAGAGGAAAAACGAGCCATTTTGCATCAATTGCATGATGCGCCTCTTGGAGGCCATGTCGGGATTAATCGAACGTTAGAGAGAATTAAAAAGTACATACAGTGGCCAGGAATGGACCAAGACGTTAGGGACTACATTAGGCAATGTCCTAGCTGCCAGAAAAACAAATTGACCCAACCGCACGTCAAAATGCCTTTAGAAATCACTAGAACACCAGAATATATTTTCGAAAAGTGCGCCGTTGATGTGGTTGGCCCTGCCTTTATCAAACCATGGCAATATTACATCCTGACCTTCCAAGACTAACTATCGAAATTCTTAGCAGCTATACCCATTCCAAGACAGGATTCTGATACAATAGCAGGTCGTTGGTGCATGAATTCATCCTAAAATACGGTTCTCCACATTTTTATTATCTGACTGTTGGGCTCGCTTTTTTAGTGATACTTTGCAGAGAATATGTAAGTTACTCAGGATCGAGAAGATTCAGACTATGGCTTGGCATCCGGAGTCCAATGGGGCTCTTGAAAGAGTCACAGGACCCTTACAGAGTACTTAAGGCACTATATCGATAAAGATCAGTCAAACTGGGATGAATGGTCCCTATGGATTATTTGTTTATAATACAACTACCATACTGCCACCGGTTACAACACCATTCGAATTCTCTTTGGGAGTGTAGCAAATATTCCAGGTATCTTGAAAAAGGATCCCATAGAAACCATCTATTCTTATGATGACTACGTGGACGAGTTAAAAGTCAGATTGCAAAGTTTACATCAAGAGCTAGGGAGATAATAAACAGTGGTAAAATTAAAAACAAAGAATATTACGACAAGGATCAAAACCCGAAGGAATTCAGGGTAGAAGATAAAGTATTGTTTTAAGGACGAGAGTGTGAGACGCGGACGAAGCCTTAAACTGGACAAACAATTTAGAGGCCCTTACAAAATTATAGAAGTACAATTACCAATGTTACTCTACAGATAGGACGATACAAGAAGGTATAGGTGCATGCAAAAAGGTTAAAACCTTATATATGAGAACATATACACACGTAATTCTAATACCTACTCTTAGAGCACTATACAGTACATACGATTAACCGAAAACCCGGTTCAGTTGCACCAAATAGCACAGAAACGGCGATAGAATGAAGTTGGATAGGCACCACGTGTTGTTTGTCAACAGAAACGCACGTGGAGGGCCAGCGTCCTGTGACGTAGATGATAGCGCGAGGAATTACAAATTGTGGCATGATAAGAGAGCGCCTTGCCAACCCACACAAGGCCGTTCTCCAGCTGAAATGATAGCGCACCCACACGTACTGGATATCAGCCACGCACTCATGTGTCACGGCAGCAGTTCTTTAACACGCCAGACGAATGCATTAGGCGCGTAATAAACTACATATAAATTATGCATAATATTTTCCATACCAGTCATTTGTTTATAACTAAGAATGATTTTATTTTGCAGAGAGAAACACTAGTATTAAACGCTATAAGTTTCGTATTTATTTCTTACACATGAACGTGATCCTAGGTACCTTGTTATTGCTGCAACTGAGTGTGGCATCCCAAGATTTTCAGATTGAGAAATATCAGCATTCACCCGGTCTGTACTACGATTTTAGGCAGCAAGTCCAGCTGTCGTCAGTCACGTGGCGCATCATTAGTTACGTTGATCTCGGTGAACTTCAAACTAAATTCGCGGAAGTTGAGCATTACGCTACGATATCAATTGCTTTCTGTAAAAATAAATTAGCTGAACTCAATGTATCCATAGATGAATGTAATGAGATGGCAAAAGAATTATTATGGCATATTGACCAAGTGAAATACTCTCAAAGGGCAAATAACACAGCATCAAGCAACTCGTAGGAAAGAGAGGAGCGATTAATTTTGTTGGTGATATTTGTAAAATTTTATTTGGGTTGGCTACCGGCTCAGAAGTTCAATATTTCCAATCAGAAATAGGCATTCCAGAAAAGGAACAATGAACATTACTAAAACTCAGTAAAGAACAACTTACAGTAGTTAAAACCGTCTTAGCAGGGTTCAATCACACCTTAGCAGGTGTGAGCCGAAATCAGATAGTACTACTACAGGGCGTTCGCCGGAAAACGCAACCCTCCCAGTCTGTTGCCGTCGGCAACTTGCTCGGACAGCGGGGCCAGCAGTTTCCGCCACGCGGCACCGTGAATCACCGCACTGTTTAACACCTCCGCTGCCCCAACAGTGCAGTGCAGTGACCCTTACATTGTTAAGAACGGTTTCTTTGCATTGTAGCTAGTTTGTGACCTTCAGTCTCTTATTAATCAGTGTTGTGAATAAACGTTTCTTTGCGGTTTGGCTGGTTTGGGGCTAATCTGTACCGTGTTTGAGTGTGAGTAAAATTATGGTATGTTACAGTTTGCAACAAAGAATATTTCTCTACGATACATATGTGAAGAAGAAGTCGTTTAAAAAGTGTCGCAGTAAATTTCGTCGCGAATATCCTGGCGCTTTACTGCCAGCTAAATCAACAATTCTGCGTCTGGTTAAAAAAGTAAGAGAAACGGGTTCATTTTTTAACAAAAAGAGACTGTCGGTCAACCGTATTCTCACAGAGGAGAAAATTGACGATATCGCTTTTTCGACTAGAACAGTCACCCAAAAAATCATTAAGTCAGTTAGGGCAGCGTGTGTCTCGAAATATGTTCAGAAGATGTGAAATGTGCATTACACAAGAGTGTCAACACTTCCAGCATCTTTTATAAGGTAAGCTAATGAATTACGTCACATTTAAATGCTTAGCACATACAAGTTTATGAAATAGTCCGCGGCCGACGGTCGAAAAATGCCAGGAGCTGACCGCTCGCTCGCCGCGAGCAGTTTCTTCCTTGTAGCGCTAACAGTGGGTTGCGTTTCCCGGCGAACGCCCTGTAGAAGGGATGCGAAAGATGCAAAGATATGCGGAAAGTTATGCGAATCATACCGATAAAACCATACGCCAACTGTCTGTTTTAGTATCTGTCAATGAGCATCTAGTTCGTGCCATTGCTATTATTCAAGGTTTGCAGAGGGAATACGATCTCTTAGTAAGTGCGATCGTAAATTCTCAAAAGGGGTTATTGCAGCCACATTTTATTAATCCAGTTCAAATTGTCCAATACTTGGAATTAATAAGGAATGATATAGGGGATAAAAAGTTCCCAGTTTCTCTGAAGGAGGAAAATGGCTATCTTCTTTTGAAAATCATTACAATCGATGTTTTCATGTCACAGAATATTCTTAGTTATATTTTGAATGTGCCATTATTAGAAAGCAATCATTTTAATCTATATAAAATGTTGCCTTTGCCTATAAATCTTGATTATAATGGTCATTACTTGTATTTACAACCTGATCATTCATATATTCTAATTGATCACTCTAAACGTTTGTACGCAAAACTGGATCAAGACCAGTTAGATTGTAAACAACTGACGTCGGACTCCAGTATTTGTAAACAGAACTTTGTATTACAAACTACTTATGATAACTCACTGTGTGAGGTTGGACTCCTGCAACCATTAGGATCAATCCCTAATGATTGCGTAAAGAAAATAGCAGTACTTAATGACAGTGTTTGGACGGCCATTAGATGAAACGAATGGTTATGAAGAGAGTGTAACCATATTATGCAATAATGAACCTCCCACGGAATGTCACCTTTAACGGTACCGGAAAGCTAACATTCTTTGGCAAATGTAAAGGTTACGCTAATACGATAATGATTCAGTCAGAGCAATATATATGAACCAATGTAACTACTCATGATGTAATACCTAATTTTAAGCTAGACTTGGATTGTTGTACATTAAATCAAGACAAGCATAATCTTTCAGAGTTAAGGTTAGCATGGAAATTAGAGCCAGTAATACGACACCTAGACGACCTCAAGGTCGCTGGACATAAAATACAAGAACTGGAAGATGAAATTGAGAGACAGGAGCAAAACAAATCTAATGACTTTTATATATCAAGATATTCTGTAATCTCTTATGTATGTAGCACTGTAATAATTTTTATTGTATTATTTTGCCTATGTCAACATTGTAAATGTCTTAGAGATTGTTCTAAGTATGTATTTCGCACTACAAATGAGTGTTGTGGTAGGGTTTGTGTTCAAACTACAGAACTAAATCAAACAGACGCCTCACAAGTAAGAAACGTGAGACCCGGCGTTCTATTCATCGCAGTATTGAAGTGCAAACTGATGACGAAGAAGAAATGGTAGTATTTCAACGTAACAATTCTCTGTTAAGTAGAAATTTAGAGAATCCAGAACCAAGTTCTAGAGACACCAAAGCAGCTAGACGCTAGAACTATTTTACTTATGGGTTTTAAACACTTAGTGTATAGAGAGAACACACTAAATATTGTTTGCTTACTAGTATTAGACAGTTCAAAGATAGACTAGATGATAGCTATTACTACAAAAACTTAGTAGAATTCATAATTAATTAATTAGGATATAAATATATCTATTGTGTACGCCTATTAGAATGCTGGGAGAATTTGCCGAAACACAAGGCTTCTGCAAATTCATTCCCTAGCAGGGAGGTGTAGCATATCTCAATAATTATTTCGTAGTTAATATTCTAGTGAGTGTAAGCTCGGTGAGCTACAAGCCGGGCGGACGTGGAACATGAGAGCGCGTTTGCAGAATCTGAACCCTCCCAACTAGGGAACAGAGGCAAGCAGTTTTGACTGTGAGAAACAAGGTTCGAAATGTTTTGGTACCTTCTAGAAAGACGCCTCCAACTGGCCAATTAAAACTTTGCATCCACAGTGCGTGATGTGAACTGGCCAATGGGAGAGTCACCCCACCCTGGAGTGACAGTAGAGTGACGCGTTCTGTACTCGTCCTCTGCGCAGTTTCATTTTGAAGATCACGCCGTAAACTTGCCAATTTTTATGAAGCTAATGACTTAGGCAGAGTTAGAAATTACACCACCAGCTCCACCCTTCGTTTGCTCACGAGGCGAGGCTTGTACCAACCCTCCCGCTATTTTATTCAGCCATTCGGCTATATTAAGGAAACACATTTCACTTCTATGCATATTAAGATGTACCATTCAACTGTATCAATCCACTTATCTCTCCGAAGAATTCAAGAATAAATGCCTGTTCATAATATCTCTCAAGTTATTTACAACAATACCACAAGTCAGTAGTTAGAGTGATTTTTAGTACTTTCCAGCCCGTACTTGCAGACGCCAACGGGAAGAACCAGAAGTTGACGGCGAGCAGGCTGGACGAACCTACGGGCACGCAGGGGTAAGTCGAAGGTAATTCTTCGCTCGGCTATTACCACGCGACATCAGTATCACTTTGATAATCTATTTCTGTCCCTTCACCAGCAGCCTCTAACCTAAAAAAGGCATAGTCCTGACCCCATCATCACTGGAAACGGGCTCCCTCACTGCTTTAGCTAACAACTCAGAAAGTACTCCCTTCCCCTTTCTATTTAGGTGTAGGCCATGCCTAGTGAAACCCCACCTACCAATGGTGTACACAGGCACAACCCCCAACACAGAACTAATGCCTTTCCCAAGTAGCACTTCCGATTCCACATTAACCCGCCTCACAACATAGTTCAATTGTGGCCGGTCATGGCGACTTAGGACCTGCATGAGCTCCACCCTGGTATGCTGTTCCTCCTTCACCACCTTCCTCATGTCACTCTCTATACTATAACTCGCGTTTCTATCAATACTATTTCCCGCACCTCCCACTATCACTACTCTATCATCCTTAGTGAAACTCCTACAAAGGGAACCTATATCCAGGTGTGCACTACACACGTGAATCGGCTACACGGGTGGCAGGGGCCGTGTGGAATGCTCTGGGTGGTTTTTTAGGCTGAGGGAGGAAGACCCGAAACACGAAATTCAGTTACTGGCAACCCAATCAGATACAACACCGGAATGTAGGAGCAACGTAAAAGAATCTCATCAGTTAAAAGTTCTCGTAATTAACTGTAGAAGCGTTTGCAACAAACAACCGGAACTTGAAAGCGTTATTTGTAGTACAGAAGCGGATATCGTTATCGGTACAGAAAATTGGTTGAAACCGGAAATAAGTTCCGCCGAAACTTTTAAAGATAGCATGAACGTTTTTCGTAAAGATAGATTACATTCTCATGGAGGTGGGGTATTTATAGCTGTGAGTAAATTTCTCCCATGTAATGAAATAGACGTCGATACGAACTGTGAAATCATATGGATTAAACTCAACGTTGCTGGGTCAAAACTCATCATAGGTTCCTTCTACCGTCCACCTGATTCGGATATAGCTATCGTTGAGGAGTTAAGAAATAATGTAAATAGTATAGCTAACCGTTTTAAAGATCATGCTATAATTCTAGGAGGCGACTTCAATCTGCGTTATATTGACTGGCGTAATTACGTTCATATCACAGGTAGCAGGGATAAGGCAGCTTCTGAAGTAATTCTCGATTTGTTGTCAGATAATCATCTCGAGCAGCTAGTTAATGAACCTACGCGGTGTCATAACGGTAGCGAAAACATTTTAGACTTGCTGGTTACCAACAGGCCAGAATTATTCACCGACATTTCAACGACCACAGGAATAAGCGATCACAAAGCGGTAATTGCGACTATCAAATTAATGACCGAGCGAAAAAGGAAAAAAGAGCGGGTTGTATACAGATTCAGTAAGGCCTCAAAGGAGTGTTTTAGAACCAACCTGAGGAATAAATACCATAACTTCAAGTCAACAAAGGACACCGTTGAACAGATGTGGCATCGTTTTATACATATAGTCAGGGAAGGAATGGAAATACATATACCAAAGCGGACAATAAAGGGAGAGGATGATCCACAGTGGTACACATGCGAAGTCAAAAGATTACTCAAAAAACAAAGGAAAATACACGCACGCTCAAGAAGGAAGGGGTGTCGCAGCGATTTAGAAACCTTAGCTGATTTAAGAGGACGTCTTAAGAATGTAATGCGCGAGGCCTTTAACGATTTTCACTCCAACTCTCTCTCTAAGAGTCTCACAGAAAACCCAAAGAAATTTTGGTCGTATGTACGAAAAGTTAATTGTACCAACAGCAATATTCCAGCACTAATTCGTGAAGGTTCCGAGGTTAATGAAAGCCGCGTTAAAGCTAACGTACTAAATACTGTATTCAAAAATTCATTTACAAATGAACATAAAGATAGTATTCCCGTTTTCCCACGCCGTGGCGAGTCGGTGATGGAATCATTACGAATAGATACTGCAGGTATCGTTAAGCAATTAGAGCTCCTGAAGTGGGGGAAAGCACCGGGCCCGGATGGAATTCCAGTAAGAGTATTTTCAGAGTATGCTGCAGAAATCGGGCCATTTCTGTCTGATATATTCAGTAAATCATTAGAAGAGCGAAAAGTACCTTCAGACTGGAAAATCGCGCAAGTAACTCCGATTTTCAAAAAAGGTGATCGAAGTGATCCTGGGAACTATCGTCCCATATCTATAACATCTGTTTGTAGTAGAGTTATGGAGCATATAATATGCTCGAACATTATGAATTTTCTAGATTATAATAATTTGCTTACAACAAATCAACATGGATTTCGGAAGAAAAGATCATGTGAAACACAGCTGGCCCTATTTACACACGACGTAATGAAAGTTATCGATACAGGTTCACAAGTAGATGCAATTTTTTTAGATTTCCAGAAAGCCTTTGACTCTGTGCCACACAACCGCCTTTTAGCGAAGCTTCGAGCGTACGGTATTTCGTATCAGCTTTGTGAATGGATAAAGGATTTTCTAACTGGTCGGTCGCAGTATGTTGTCGTTGAAGGAGAAAGTTCTTCTAATCTAGATGTTACATCGGGTGTACCTCAAGGAAGTGTAATAGGACCACTTCTTTTCTTAATTTTTATAAACGATCTCGGAGACAAAGTGAAAAGCCTTTTTAGATTGTTTGCTGATGATGCGGTTATTTATAGGGAAGTAAGAACTTTGGCCGATTGCTTAGAAATTCAGCGCGATCTGGATGTTATTTTGGCTTGGTGCGCTGAGTGGCAACTTACTCTAAACTGTAAAAAGTGCAAGACAATGAGCATAACTAACAAAAAGAATCCGATTGTTCAGAAATACGAGTTAAACAATACAGTTATTGAAATGGTCGATTCTATTAAATATTTGGGAGTAACAGTACAAAGGAACATGAAATGGGACATACACATTAATTCTTTAGTAGGTAGAGCAAATTCTAGGCTGCGATTCATAGGTAGAATCTTGAAAAATTGTAATGAACAAACAAAGGAGATAGCGTACAAATCTCTTGTGCGTCCACATTTGGATTATTGTTGTGCCATTTGGGACCCGTTTCGTAAGGGATTGATCGAAAGTATAGAGAAAGTACAGAGAAGAGCCGCTCGATTCGTGACCGCTTGCTACAGTCCTTATGAAAGCGTCACAGAACTGATTAGTAGATTAGGTTGGGAGTCTCTGGTAGTTAGACGAAACACGTTTCGTTTAAACTTATTGGAAAACATGCGCACTCCAACTTTCACTCATGAGTGTAGTGAAATACTTCTTCCACCAACCTATTTGAGTCGGAAGGACAGGAAAGATAAAATTAGAGAAATAAGGTGCCAGACTGATTCTTATATGAATTCTTTTTTCCCTCGTACCATTAGGGATTGGAATTCACAGCAAAGAGATTAGCTTTGGTGCTGAGCACCCTCTGCCACCCACAATTTTGTGAACTGCAGAGTATATATGTAGATGTAGATTACCTGGCCTAATATTGCACTAGGTTTGAAAAAACTTGTGACCTGATATCCTGTACCTAACTGATCCTGCAGAAGAGGGCCTACACCTCTCCCATGGCTACTACCTAGCAGCAGAACCCTTTTTTTCCATTTCTTGCCCTGCACGCCCTTATTCCTAAAGGTCTGCTGCATCTTACCTACTCCTACTCCTACATCTACATGAGGCTCTTCTCCTCCTGACTCTGGCAACAGGTCAAACCTATTTTTCCCATAATTACTGAAGTGTCTGGCTTGTTCATCCTGTTAACCATGATTCTCCTACGACCTGTTACCAGCTCCCACCCATCCTTATCAACTTCTTTCAACCCACTATCTCACTTTCTGCCTCTACAGCTTGAGCCTCGACAAGCTCAGCCCCCGCAGGCTGTGCCTGTACAGTCTGAGCCTCCACAAGCTGAACCTCCACAGGCGAGGCCACCACAGACCACGCCTGCAGAGGGTGAGCCTCAACGGGACTAGCCTCAAGAACCCTGATCCTTTCACGCAACTCCCTAATCGTTTCGCCCATCTCCCACATCCTATTATCCCTAAGACACAGTGAACAAAACCATGGGAGAGCCTCATTTATTTCCCCCGTTTCCTCTTCCCCACATGCCCAGTGAAACCACTTCTTACACCAACTGCAACCCATCCCCTTCGCAACGTACCTACGACAGGTGCTACAGTTTCCAATCATGATTTTCCCAAATACTTCAACCATCTTGTAAACAAACCTGAAATTTATTTGATAGACTTATAGAGTTTATACTATATTTTTTTAACGTTTTTACTAAATATGATAGGCGCTATACTCGACTAACTGTTGAATTGTTATATATATATTTAATTTGATTGAAGTTTTATGAAAAACGACTAGGTAATTAAACTACTTACGAACCAATGAATAAAACTTAAGCTAATGGATTCCGAAACAAACTTAAGATGGTAGGTCGATACTATTTAGTGCTAATGTGGATAACAACTATTTTGTTACTTATGAAAGTTAAAAAAAAAAAAGGTAGGAAATTTTTTTTTTATATTAGATGGCAATTAAACACTATTAAATTCCAGACAGAACAGGTGAATTATTAGAACGTACGTTTTTGTTATCGTAAACTTGATTTTGATATCGATAGTCGAACTTAACGATGATGTAACCTATGGTAACCTATGTGAGTAACTAAATGCTATATATAAATACTTCTGTTTATTGTTTATTATTTATTATTTCCAGTTGATTTTATTACTATTCCGGAACTAATTAATATAGAAACTGTTATTTTAAACCTAATAAAGCCTTAATATAGGACAATACAGAAAGCTTTAACAATCGAAATTCAAACTAGTGATTTGAACTATTTTTTTACGGTATATAAGAAATTTAACACTACAGAATAACTTAAACAACTATCTTTACCTATGCTATAGTATTATAGTAATCTGATATATTCATATATTTTGCTTCATACCACTATACATTTACGCGTTAACACTGATTCCTTCTACACAGTCCGGTCACATTGTGACCACCTCTCAAAAACCAGAATAACCACCTTTGGCTAGACTTGCGCATAATAGTTCGTGAAGAAGAGCGCTCAGTTTAGTTCGCAGCTCCCTCGCGAACTAGTTCGCTCTTTCAGTTCGTTAGTTCGCGCTTGAATTCAGAGAAACAAATCGTTCGCTCGCCTCGCCTTGCTACCGCTACTGCACGCGCTATTTTGTTTGTCAGTTTTATTAGGACATTATCATTTTTTTGTTGTTTCTAAATGGAATTTAATATGACAAAAGTTATTGCTTAATAATTGCCCTTTCAAATGACGTTAGCGTGATCAGTTGCCGCCTATAAACCAAAGTGCTCATTGTCCTTTGCACAAATGGGTAAACAGAATAACTGTGCTGTTTTTACTATTTACTTTACATGCATTCGTAGAATATTAATTTTTAAATGGATTTATTTATTAGTTCATGGAAGAAACATTACTTCTAAAAGGCGCTAATGACCCCACCGTCGATGCGCCCTTAAACCCCCAAAACAACACAACATTACTTATAAAATACTAGCTGGTACCCACGACTTCGTTCGTGATTGTAAAGAATTCATATTGACAGCTGTAGACATCTAACCACCCTAGTGCACCATGGGAGACTCGATACTATTACCACACACAAGTACCAGTCTTCTGCGCTATGTAGTTCCGGCAGCAAGGTAAAATTTACGGATACACACAAGTCTTTGGATGAAACACGAAAATATTCATGATCGACCAATTTCAAACATCATATCTTACACACTCCCACAGTTACCGAATTTCGGCCAACGTTGTGATTGATGGGAGACTCTGTGTTACTACCACACACAAACGCCAGTTATCTGTGATTGATAGTTTTCACTTAAAAGTGATACACCGTGACACATGCGTCTTTGGCAGAAATATGAAATTGCCGCAGGTCGACCATTTTCATCCCCCATATCTTCCACACCCCCATAGCTACCGACATCTAACAACCATAGTGCACTACATGAGATACGATTCTACTACCAAACACAAACACCAATGCTCTATGCTATGTAGTTGTGGCAGAAAAGTGACATGCGGAGACAGTCGAAATACGAAAATATACTTGGTCGGCCACTAACAACCACCATATCTACCAGTGTACCACAGTTTCTGAAATTCGGCCGCTGTTGTGATCGAAAGGTGACTCTGTGCTATTACTACACACAAACGCCAGTTATCTGTGATCTATAGTTTTCGCTGAAAAGTGATACACCATGACACTTTTGTCTTTGGCAGAAGTATGAAATTGCCACAGGTCGACCACTTTCAACCCCCATTTCTCCCACACCCCCATAGATACCGACATCTAACAACCATAGTGCACGACAGGAAAGACGATTCTACTACCACACACAAACACCAAAGGTCTATGTTATGTAGTTGTGACAGGAAAGAGAAGTATACGGAGATACGAATTTTTGGTCGAAATATGTAAACGCCCTGCACTGACCAACTTTAATCATTATATCTCCCACATCCCCACAGCTATCGGCATTCGGCCAACGTTGTGCACGACAGGAAACTCCATGCTACTTCCACCCACAAACATCAGTGATCTGTGCTAGGTAGTGGTGGCTGAAAAGTGAAATATAGGAAAAAACACGTCTATTTTTATATATATATAAGATTATAAATGCGCTTATTTTGATCAATTAAAATACCCGTTTATAAGTAATCGGCTTCTTTTATTTAAATATATTTTTGAAAATCATGAACAAAATATAATTCTACTATTGGCTACAAGTTAAGTACTATATGACACAAACAATATTACCTATATTATTAAGAAAAGTAACAGTAATACTTCCAATGTGATAACTAACAATTAGACATATAAAAATGACAGTGACCCTTGAATGAGAAAGTGGTAACAATAACGAAAGTGCGTAAATTTCCAGTAAATTGGAAGTCATTGAGCTATTTTTTTTTTATTAGTGTAGGGGAGGATAATCCAACACACATTCACAATATTTTGGCGACGAATGAATCTGATGAAGACACAAAAGTTAATGTTTTTGAATTTCGCAAGTCATTTCTTTACGTAACTTTCACAAATCTGTTAACCAATAGACTGAGATAAGTATTATATTGTGTCAACTTTAAAATCAGCGCTAGAAAAATGTGAAACATACTGTTTCTTTGGTTAAGAAAACAAGAAAAAGCCTTTAGAAGCCAAATTCTCCACAGAAAGTGATAATATTAAAAATAATGTTCTAGTATTCGTTGATAATCTGGAGTATCTTAGTAAATAGTTAGATTTTAATGAAAGCAATTGGCTATACACTGACAGACAGCCATTAACTGCTCCAGCCATATTGGAGCAGATTATTGTGGAGTGTGTTGCCTTTCGGCATTTACTCCTCCCTATTTGATGACGGTGTTTTTCATCTCTGGCTATAGAAAATCCAAAAATTAAATTTAAAACACGAGGTTTCATTTGATGGCTGAGAGATAATATTATAGGTTCTAAATTTATGAGAAAAAATGAGTATCAAAGTGAACGAACTTTCCTACAATATTACACGAAATCTAAGTAAAAGTAAGAGCAGTATTTCATTAGTAAAAATGAACTTTTGATCGACATTAATTTAACAACTGAAAGCGATAAAGCATATTAAAAATTTTACTGTACACAGAAAATTGTTAAAGATGCAAGAAGTGCAAAAACATATAGCTTAAAAAATAAAATAGTAAAAAAAAATATCCTTTGTCCTTTTCTACTCTTTCGTAAAATATTTTATTTTTGAAGTGTACTATATTTTTATAGGTTATTCTAAAAAACATTCTACCATTAACCGAAAAAATGTTTGTAATCCTGGTGGCGAATGGTGATAGTTAGCGACCGGGATTGCTCAGTTTAGTTCGTGAGTGGTAGCGCTGTGTTTAGTTCGCGAACTAGGTCGCTCCGCTCTGGAATTCCAGAAAGGGGGCGTCCATAAATTACGTGAGGTGAAATAGGGGGGGGGTCCGGCGAAATCTCACCAGGGGGGAGGGGGGGATCTACGGAAATCTCACGTGAGATTTTTCTCACGAAATCTCACCAAGGGGGAGGGGGGGTCCAGAAATCCGGAAAAACACCTCACGTAATTTGTGGATGCCCCCAAAGACAGCTCGTTCGCTCGCTTTGCTAGCGCTACCTCACGCGCTCTCTTCTTTGTTATAATAGTTGTGGTTACTGATAGTTGTCTTTTAAGTGTTAATGGGATCAAAGTGTGTTTTTTTTTTCACATTCCATGTTAAATTTCCGTTTTTGACATCTGCAATAATTATTAATGTTTAACAGTTACATTTTTTTTATTTTATTTTTATATCTGTCTCTTCAGTGAAATGTGTCCAGAGCAAACTGTGTTACCTTTTAGATAATAAACTAAAACAAAAGTTGGTCTTCGGGAAGGCATCGAACGAACTAAGGAGCGAGAGATCAGGGAACTAGTTCGCTCGTGGGAGCGCTCTTCTGAACTAGTTCGCTCGCGAACTACACAAGACTACCTTGGCAGAGCGGACCGCTGCGAGGCGTGCAGGAAGAGAGTCAATTAGGTTTTTGAAGGTATTCACTGGGATGTTGAGCCATGCCGACTCCAGTGCCGTGGCCAGCTGCGCTAGATTACGCGGTTGAGGATCCATGGCGCGAATAACCCGATCGAGGTGGTCCCACAAATTCTCGATTGGGTTTAAATCCGGTGAGTTTGCTGGCCAAGGGAGTAAGGTAAACTCATCCTGGTGCTCTTCGAACCACGCACATACACTGCGAGCTGTATGACACCTCGCATTGTCCTGCTGGTAGATGCTATCATTCTGAGGAAAAATTGTTCGCATGTAGGGGTGGACATGGTCCGCAAGGACAGATACGTACTTGTGCTGATCCATCGTGCCTTCCACAATGATGAGTTCACCCAGTGAATGCCAGGATAATGCTCCCTCCTCAACCCCTGATCTTTCCGGCAATTGTTGCAGGGTGTTTGCTTTCAGACGTTTCACGCCGTATGCGCCAACGTCCATCTGTCCGATGGAGCATAAAACGTGATTCATCGGAAAAAGCCACCTGTCGCCACTCTGTGGACGTCCAGTTGCGGTTCTGGCGTGCAAATTCCAGCCTTCGTCGCCGATGAACAGCATTCAGCATAGGTCCGGGCGTCTGCTGCGGAGGCCCATGCGCAGCAACGTTCGTTAAACCGTTGTTGAGGATACACTCTTGTTAGCCTCTTGGTAGCCTCTTGTTAGCCTCTTGGTAGCCTCTATGTAGCCTCTATGTAGCCTCTTGGTAGCCTCTTGGTAGCCTCTATGTAGCCTCTTGGTAGCCTCTATGTAGCCTCTTGGTAGCCTCTTGGTAGCCTCTATGTAGCCTCTATGTAGCCTCTTGGTAGCCTCTATGTAGCCTCTATGTAGCCTCTATGTAGCCTCTATGTAGCCTCTTGGTAGCCTCTTGGTAGCATCTTGGTAGCCTCTTGGTAGCCTCTTGGTAGCCTCTTGGTAGCCTCTTGGTAGCCTCTTGGTAGCCTCTTGACGGTCAGTTGCTCAACAGTTGCACGTCTATTTGCCCGAACGCATCTCCGTAGCCTTCGTTCGCCTCTGTCATCTATAGCCCGTGGTACACCACATGTTCCAAGCTACTGATTTTGAATTGTGCCATTTTGCCATGTAAGGTATACTTTCGCCACGGCGGCACGTGAACAGTTCACAAAATTAGCCGTTTCCGAAATGCTTCCACCCTTGGCCCGAAAGCCAATAATCATGCCCTTTTGGATGTCGGATAAATCGCTAAGTTTCTACATTACGCCAACGACTGAAATGCTTTTCGATGCCCTAGGACATTCTTTATATACACTCCACTGTAATGTGCTGTCATCTGCCTTTGTGACTGGTTATTTCACGTTGACGTCGAAAGTAGGTGGTGGTCACATTAATGTGACTGGACTGTGTTTGTACTGCCTAAGAGGAGAAAGATGATATAAAAAGTTGAGATTTTTATTGACACCCTCCCTTTAAATGAATTTGAGATTTTGCCCCCCCCCCCTCCCCCCACCACCACCAACACAGATTTTGTGCTCACATAATTAATGTACATCCCCTTTGATTTTCTTGGTATGAGGCAAAATTAGTGTTTAAACACTACTGTTCACATTATTGTCGTTTTACAAATGAGTCCTATGATTATTCCTACCGACTACCAAGATAGCCGCTAGCAAGGTTAGAGCAAAAAAAAAAAAAAAAAAAAAAATTAAATTAAATTGTAATAATAGATAACCATATAAATCATGTAGCCATCCATACCTTAAGACAATAATCACCTGTATTAAAAAATGCGAGCGCGTGCCGGTGGCTTACTTTGTTGTGTGGTTGTAGTAAACATACGCTACGTAATAGGTGGGGTGTATAAGTGAAAACATGACGAACAGGTCGCGGTAGATGTTTCATCCATGTGAAACAAAAGCATTGTTAGTAATGAGTCAGCGCATGCCGAGGCGGTCGCGCGCACCGCCAGTCTCGCCGCTCACCGCGATGTCGATGAGAGAACATAGTACTTTTGTTTTCACCTCGCGGCCTAGCGCGCTGTTGGAGATCTGCTTGGCTCTGATTGGTTGAGCCAATGTCATGCAATCCAGCTTCTACACTTTATTACGCAGATCGGCTTTCGTATTGTACTGAGTGGTTGTTTAATTTTGTCTTGTACTAATATTGATTTATTTAATGGATGTCATTTAAATTTATACAACTGCAGATATAAATTAACACTGTACTGACATTGACAATGCTACCTTCTGTTTTAAATAAATTATTGCATGAAATATTAAGTACAGATTTTTATAAATTGTACAATTACCGACAAGTTAATGTTTCAAGCAATTACAGTCAGCGGTAGATAAATTACAACAAATTTTATACAGTAATTGAAATAATTATCCATTGTTAGTGACTTGATTGACTATTCAGAAATTATTACATCATATACTGATCGAAATGGAAGATCAAACAGACAATTCAGTCCGACAACAATCATTATACATTTAAAGAAAGTAAAAAAACTTTTCTTATGTTAATTATTATTTTAAAAAAAATGTTGACTGAATTTGAAATGGAAACTTCTGAATTTGAAATGGAAACTTTTGAATTTTAAATGGAAACTTCTGATTTTTAAATGGAAATTCTAATTTTGGATTGAAAAATTCCAAATTTTACTTGAAAATTCATTGCTAAATGGTACATTACTCTATTTACAATAATTATCATAATTTTGTAGTCACGACGAGCTTTTCCTCAGCACGTATTGGATTGATAACTGTTACAAACATTTGACTTCTCCAATTTGTCAAGGATTTTACTGTAAATGAATTGAAAAGTTTGTGGTGTCTTTCGCAGGTGGACATGGAATCAGTATGAATGATTTTTCAGATCCTGATTTAAATGGTGACATTCATCAAGCGTTTTTGTCTGTTCATTTATTTGGTGTTAACATAACTCTCCGTTACTAGCCGTAGAAAGTAGCCACCACTATGTTGCTACTGACAAACAATCATCATCACTATAGTTATCACTTCCATGAACTATTGCTGGTTAAATAAAGTAAATGATACTAGCATTAAATACAAAATTAAACAATTTACAACGTGCGGCACCTACAAAGGTTTTCAAAACCCTGGAGAACGGTAGCAGCTATATACCTCGACATCTACCTTCATCTTCACCGCGACCTGCACGGCATTCTTTTACCCATCGACCTTCATCGCGACCGCGATCTTCCGCTTCACCGCGACCTCCTCGGCATGTTATCACCCTAAGGGTTTGGAGGAGACTACATTAGCCTTTTCCAATCAAATGTCAACCTCTCCTTCACGTGGTGCATCCTGTTTGCACGGACGAGGCTCTGGCGATTGAAACATTACTGGTATAAGGAGTCACCCACTGCTACCCAACGGCCTCCGAAAGGGGAGTGGTCCAGGACACCCTCTTGCCCTTGGGGTTGGAAACGGCCTCTAAATGCGGATGAATCAATGGCATGGGGATGCAAAAGGGAACTATAAACCACTGCATTAAAGACCCAAGGGGTATCCCGAGGACATGTAATCCTCTCAAATTACATATATCATGATGGCTTCTTCCTGGGTAAAATAGTCCCCCAATCAGATCTCCAGGTGGGGACTGCTCATGGAGGAGTCATCAGAATAGATAGAAACATTCTACGAGTCGGAGCGTGGAATGTTAGAAGTCTGAATAGGGCAGGTAGGTTAGAAAACATAAAAAGGGGAGATGGGACAACTTAGATGTTGTTGGGATTAGTGAGATTAAAAAAAATGGAAGGACCCACAGGATTTCTGGTCTGGGGAACATAGGATAATTACCACACAAGCTGTCAATGGAGTCACAGGTGTAGGATTTTTAATAAATAAGAGTACGGAAACAGGTGAGTTATTATGAACAGTTTAATGAATGGATTATTTTAATTAGGTTAGAAACTAAGCCCTCCCCAATCACGTTAGTACAAGTGTATATGCCAACGTCACAGGAAGATGACGAAGAAATAGAGAAAAAATACGCCGAAATTGAAGAATTAATCCAATACGTGAAGGGAGAGGAAAATCTAATGATCATGGGTGATTGGAATGCTATAGTGGGAAAAGGACAAGAGGGGAATACTGTAGGAAGTTTTGGTCTATGAGAAAGAACTGAGCGAGAAAGCAGGTTGGTAGAATTTTGTAAAAGATATAAGCTAGTAGTGGCAAACACACTGTTTAAGAATCATGAAAGAAGGATACACATGGAAACTTCCTGGGGATACAGGCAGATTTCAGCTAGATTATATGATGGTCAAACCGAGATTCAGGAATCAAGTTCTAGATTGTAAAGGGTACCCAGGAGCAGACTGACTCCGACCATAATTTGATAGTAATGAAGTGCAGGCTGAAATTCAAGCGAATAAGGAAGCCGTATAAGCAGAATAGACTGGAAGTGAATAAACTAAAACAATCTAGTACGAAAGAAAAATTTGAGTATATGGTAGACCTAGGTATAAAAAGTAACACTGAAAGGAGCTCAACCGAGGACGAATGGAATGCATTAAAGACCGAAATAATGAAAGCTGGTAAAGAAACTTTAGGCTTTAGGGATCAAGATGCCCAAAAACCTTGGATCACAGAAGAAATTTTGGAGCTGATGGATCAGAGGAGAAGGTACAAAAAGTCTCAGGATGAAGCAGGAGGAGAGCAATACAGGAAATTTAGAAATCAAATAAACAGGAAATTCAAAAAAAAAAAAAAAAAAGCAAAAGAAAAATGGCTAGAAGTGTGAAGAAGTAGAAAAGGAAATCGTCGTAGGTAAAGTAGATGTTGCATATACAGGGCGTTTCAAAAATGACCGGTATATTTGGAAAATCAATAAAAACTAAACGAGCAGCGATAAAAAATACACAGTTTGTTGCAATATGCTTGGGACAACAGAAAATTTTCAGGCAGACTAACTATCGAAATTAGTTACAATTTTCAACACCAGATGGCGCTGCAGTATGGAAAAATCTAAAGTACGATATTTTCCACATATCCACCATTTTTTTTACAGCAAACTTGCAATCTGTGAACAGCACACGCTTACAACAGAAAGACGACTTACAGAATTGCGAACTCACAGACTGCGTTTACTTCTATATATTTCAAATCGCCTGCAGTGCCATCTGTTGTTGAAAATTGTAACTAATTTCGAAAGATTGTCTGCCTGAAAATTTACTGCTGTCCCAAGCATATTGCAACAAACGGTGTATTTCTATCGCTACCCGTTTAGTTTTTATTGATTTTTGAAATATACCGGTAATTTTTGAAACACGGTAGAAAGATCGAACAGAATTTTGGAGGATTGAAGAAAAGAGGTGGGAACTTCAAAGCTGCCGATGGGAAAGCTCTTTTAAACTTAAACGATAGAGCTAACCGATGGAAGGAATACATTGAGAAACTGTATTTTGGGGACGAATTGAACAATAGTGTAATGGAAAAGGAAGGCGATGCTAACATTTATGACTTAGGAGATCCTGTTTTGAGGACAGAATTTAATGGACCTCTTAATGACTTGAAAGTAAATAAAGCAGTTGGAATTGATGAGATCCATGCAGAACTTCTTAAATCCCTAAGAGAAGAAGGAATCGAAGGATTATTCAAGCTGATAGTAAGAAGTTATGAAACAGGAGATATTCCAGCTGATTTTAATAAAAATATCTTCACACTTCCGAAGAAAGCACAAGCCGACAAAAGTGAGAATTATCGCAACATTAGTCTAACATCACATGCTTCAAAATTACTTACCAGAAAAATATACAAGAGAATCGAAAGGGTAGTAGAAGAGATAGTGGGTGAAGATCAGTTTGGGTTTAGGAAAAGTCACGGTACAAGAGAAGCAATTCTAGCTTTAAGATTAATACTTGAAGGGCGGATCAAGAAAAAAAAAGATACTTTCATGGCGTTTGTTGACTTAGATAAAGCTTTCGATAATGATAGGTGAGACAAGATGTTCAAAATTTTAAAGAAGTCAAATCTAAAGTATCGAGATAGAAGAATACTTTATAAACAATATAAGAATCAAGTGGCAATAATAAAAGCAGAGAATCACGAGAGACATGCATCAGTTAAAAAGGATGTGAGACAAGGTTGTAGTCTATCCCAGTCATTATTCAACTTGTATGTAGAAGAAGCAATAAAGAAAGTAAAAGAAAAATTTCCATGTGGCATAAGTGTTCATGGAGAAAAAATTAGTATGATATGATTTGCTGACGACATTGTCTTGTCAGCAGAAAAGGCAGAGGATGTTGAGAAGTTTCTGAATGGCATGAACAAAATATTGAAGGAAGATTTTGGACTGAATATAAATCAAAGCAAGACAAAAGTGATGGAATGTAACAGAAATCATAACAATACTAGTAGATTAAATATAAAAATAGGAACGGATGCAATAGGAGAAGTAAGTGAATTATGCTACTTTGGAAGCAAAATTACTACCGATGGGCGAAGCAGGGATCTACATCTACATCTACATATATACTCTGCAAATCACAAAACTGTGGGTGGCAGAGGGTGCTCAGCACCAAACCTAATCTCTTTGTTGTGCATTCCAATCCCTAATGGTACGAGGAAAAAAGGAATTCATATAAGAATCAGTGCGGCACCTTATTTCTCTAATTTTATCTTTACTGTCATGCCGACCCAAATAGGTTGGTGGACGAAGTATTTCACCACACTCTTAAGTGAATGTGGGAGTACGCATGTTTACCAATAAGTTTATACGAAACGTGCGTCGTCTATCTAAGAGAGACTCCCAGCCTAGTTTACTAATCAGTTCTGTAACGCTTTCATAAGGACTGTAGCAAGCGGTCACGAATCGAGCGGCTCTTCTCTGTACTTTCTCTGTACTCTCAATCAGCCCCTTACGAAACGGATCCCAAATGGCACAACAATAGTCCAAATGTGGACGCACAAGAGATTTTTACGCTATCTCCTTTGTTTGTTCATTACAATTTTTCAAAATTCGACCTAGGAACCGCAGCCTAGAATTAGCTCTACCTACCAACGTATTAATATGTAAGTCCCATTTCATGTTCCTTTGTACAGTTACTCCCAAATATTTCATAGAATCGACCACATCAATAACTGAACTGTTTACCTCGTATTTCTGAACAATTGGATTCTTTTTGTTAGTTATGCTCATTGTCTTACACTTTTTACAATTTAGTGTGAGTTGCCACTCAGCGCACCATGCCAAAATAACATCCAGATCACGCTGAATTGCTAAACAATCGGCCAAATTCCTTACTTCCCTGTAAATAACCGCATCATCAGCAAACAATCTAAAAAGGCTTTTCACTTTGTCTCCGAGATCGTTTATAAAAATTAAAAAAAGAAGTGGTCCTATTACACTTCCTTGAGGTACACCCGATGTGACATCTAGATTAGAAGAACTTTCTCCTTCAACAACGACATACTGCGATCGACCAGTTAGAAAATCCTTTATCCATTCGCAAAGCTGATCCGATATACCGTACGCTCGTAGTTTCGCTAAAAGGCGGTTGTGTGGCACAGAGTCAAAGGCTTTCTGAAAATCTAAAAAAATTGCATCTACTTGTGAACCTGCATCAATAACTTTCATTACATCGTGTGTAAATAGGGCCAGCTGTGTTTCACATGATCTTTTCTTCCGAAATCCGTGTTGATTTGTTGTAAGCAAATTATTTTCATCTAGGAAATTCATAATGTTAGAGCATATAATATGCTCCATAACTCTACTACAAACAGATGTTATAGATATTGGACGATGATGTTAAAAGCAGAATAGCACTAGCAAAAAGAGCCTTCATAAAAAAGATAAATCTTTTAGTTTCAAACATTGATCTAGAAATTAGAAAAAACTATTTGAAACTCTTTGTGTGGAGCACAACTCTTTATGGTAGTGGAACATGGACTTTCGGAATACCGGAAAGAAAGAAAACAAACTTTTGAAATGTGGTGCTACAGAAGAATGCTGAAAATTAGGTGGACAGACAAAGTAAGAAATGATCGAGTTTTGGAAATGTTGGGTGAGGAAAGAAGTTTCTGGAAGAAACTTACAGATAGAAGAGGCAGGCTGGTAGGTCATATTTCGAGACATGCTGGATTGGTTAATTTGTTGGTGGAGGGAACAGTCGAAGATAAGAACTGTAGAGGAAGACAGAGATTTGAATATATAAAGCAGATAATTGAGAATGTGGGTTGTAAGGAATTTTTAGAAATGGAGAGGTTAGCACAAGTTAGGAAGGGATGGAGGAGTGCATCAAGCCAGTCGAAAGACTGATGGAAAAAAAATAAAAATAATAATAGGTTCCCATACTAGCGGGGAGGGAGGTGTTTGATAACTTCACCGTCCTTGTGGAAGATACCCTAGCTCTTCATCGTCGGAAGTAATGACTTCTTCACCGCCTCTTATGGTAGAAAACATTTATTCCAGGATCACACACTTAGTCATCGTTAGTACTCGAAAGAAGGTATTTATTTTTTTAATAATAAAATTTTGGCGGGAGGTGAGGGGTGAGGTGATCTTTTCTTGTGAAGGAAGGAGAGCGTGGTAGGAAAAAGTTTGAGAACCCCTACACTATACAGTTATGTCTCTCATAAACGCCTACGGACTGTCGGTTAAGATCGGTAACCCTCCCGATAGCATTAATTAAGATTTATGTACTTTTGCGGCATATAGAATTTTTATAGCCCGGTAAATGGCTGGCGAGCGCCTGGCGACTTTTAGAAATATTAATAACTAGCATAGTACCTTGAGTTGCGCAGGAGGCTGAATATGAAAGTGTCTATTTTTAATACCTTTTGATCAGATTGTCGTTGACGTTCTCCGTAACATAGATGCAGTTTTGTAAACCAAATGTAGATATCATTTTTCCCATTTATTTTAAAGCATACGTGCGCAAAGTTTCTTCGAGAGCAGATAAAAGCTATAGATTTTTAAGTTTCAAATTCGAATATCTCGGTTAGCAGATGTAGGATCGGAATTGGTAGAACGCCATTTGAGAATTTTTTAATGGGGTTTCAGAATATAACCATTCACTACGGGATATTACGAAAAGTGAATAGTTTCAAGTGTAAATGTTGATTAAAAGGGGTAAAGGAGGAGAGGGGTTGGGTTTTTGTAAACCAAATGTAGATAGTATTTTTCTCTAAATGTTAAAGCATACGTGTGAAAAGTTCTTTCGGGATCGGGTAAAAAATGTACTTCCGTGTGTCGCAACACCAACTTTAAAACAACTGAAATTCGAATGTCTCAGTCACTAATTGTCCGACTTAAACCGGTCTAACGACATCGGGCAATCGTTGTAACGCCAGTATACAGAAATGTCACGGGCTTTCAAAATATCGCCGTCCACACTGGCCGATTTCCTAGTCGTTTTCAGTTATTTGCAAAAAAACTGAACTGTTCCGCATTTAAATATTCCTTAAGGGGGGATGTGTTTGAAGGGATGAGTTTTTGAAAAAAAAAAATGTAGACAGTATTGTTCGCCTTGTTTTAAAGTATGTGCCTTTTCATTGAAATATGATGAAAATTGTGAATTCGTATAAAGAATATAAAAAATATGTATACACCCATCTATATTCTTACATACATAGAGAGAACCCATTAATGTCCCGCATGGGTGGGTGGTTCAAAAATCGCAAACAACAGGTTATAAATTAATAGTCGACGGGTGGTCCCAAATCTCAGTCTCCACCGAAAGTTGGTCAGTAAAAACCAGCATTAATCTCAACTGAAAACTGTTGAGTGATCATCCTTTGGCATTATTGGGTTTCGTAAGAAGCGATATGTGTACTGCACCTTCTAATTCTTGTAAAAATTGCTAGTAAATTTTGTTTATCATACGTCTTTAAATTCTACCATTCAGTTTCTCACTTAACTTTTATTTCTTGTAAAGAAAAGATGACGGCATACAGCTACGCTGATATACGTACTCAAATTCCAACGGTATAGTTTTTCCCAAATGTGGCCAAATGTTTATCGAATGGGTTATTTTTGTATTTTGTTATTTTGTCCATTTTTCAAATTCTGCACTTATCTCCATGAGAATTTTCTTTTTGTATTAGTAATTAACTATTAATGAATAGATAAACATTGTTACAGTTAGGTGTTTAATAGTTGATTTTAGGTGTTCAACAAATTATCCATTAAATGCTATAGCCCTTTCAGCTAACAGAGGTGGCTCAAGGTCAGTCTGCTACAACCCCATTCCGCTGCCTTTACATGCGAAGAGGAAAATTACCAAACGTCTATCAGGATCAGGCGGTCAACTCGGAAATATAGTTGGGAGGGGATAGTGAGATGAGGAGCAGAGCGTGGAATCGTGACCTTCAGCCTCCAATTCGGAATTAACTGGGTATCATTACACTCGGGGTTCTATACAAAGATTGATTTCAATTGAATTCATGAAAACGAATTGTAAAACAAAATTTAAAAAAACTAAACATTGATTTTTAAATTTAGCAAATTTATCTTCCACATTGTGTATGTAAATCAATGTTTCTTTTTTAAAGAAAATTGTCTTATTAATTTAAGGTCTTCAAAGAGAGTAGTGTGACTTTGGGGACGTGAGCTTTAACAAAAGAGCTGTCAATCATCCAACCACGCCCCCTCTACTGTCTGAGCTCACACACAGGTCCATAAGAGCCTGTATGTTTATGCAAATGAGGCAAGGTAACCTAAGTTTGACCGGCCTTAGGTGATGACAGCTTAGATGGATTACAGCCCCACCCCTTACTAACCTAACTCTGGTCGACCTTTTGTGACCTAATTCGAAGGAGACCGCTCCTATTGTTGGAAGATATAATTAATTACTATGATGACATGGGTCACGCGGCCTAAAAACCCCATTCTGGTCGGTGTTTTGTGACCAAGTATCCCCTCCCCAACTTTGACCAGCACACTTATGCACGTTTCAACCTGCCTGAGAGCGTAACCCCAACCATAAGATAGTGTGGGGAGGGAATTCAGCTCACTATTTAATGCAGATATTGGTATGTTTACTACGCCACTGGTGGGCTGCATAACTCACTTCCATACTCAGTCTGCTATCGTTGGCTTGTCAAGAATAGGACGCTTCACACTGCGTTAAGAGGACAGCTATGTGTTTTAATATTTATTATTCATTGTGTACCAATTACCAAATACCCTGTGGAGATAGTATACTTTGTGCTTAGTAACAACTCTTTACCCTGTGGAGATAGTATACTTTGTGCTTAGGGACAACTCTTGTAGTAAAAACTCGTAATCTTCACCCAAAGCAGAACCTGTGCGTTTAATGGCCCAAGACCCGACTTCGTTGGTGAGTCCTTAAGTATATTTTTTCATTGACTGATTGAAGATTATCAACTAGCACATGCCTGTTTCAAGTACCAGCCATACACCCGTAAACTAGTTTCCACAATGTTTTGTCGCAGCTCCACAGGCCTGCAAAGTTAGGTTTTTCCGATTTTTACAACTAAAAGTGCCCGGTGCCACAGTTTATTTGTCAATGCTACTTCTAGTTTTGAGTTGAAGAAACCTGCCGAAATCAGATGAATTTTAAAAAAAACCGCATGGAATGGAGTGAGGCCTTATTATATAGTTTTTTACTGGGTATCTAATTCAATGCTATAACAGTCTGTTAAAGATATAGGCTAAGTTATATTGCAAACACGAAGTCGGCTACTCACAAAAAGAAAGCTATAACAATGCGTGATGACTGAACTGGGGAGGGGGAGGGGGGACAGGTAGTTGACCGGCTTATTCTGTAGGCAGTTGTGGGGCCTTCAGAGGTTTAAAATACAATATAGTAATGTGACATTATAATCTCCTAAATGGATAGAGATATTAAACACGGATTGCGTTCTATTCCTCATGACATTACCAATTTACAAAGGTATTACACAACATACCACACGACATGTAACAAGTATAGGTGACGTAGTCATGTCTTTTTATAATAGTGGAACAATCGGAACTTGTATCATGGTTTTTTCACGGGGTATGTACACTCTCCATCCGTCAATGTGGAGGCGAACGAAGTATGTATTTTTCCTTGGGTAATTCACGTAAAGTGGTGCATACTAGTGTGCTTGGTCTTGTGCTGACTTGATCTATCACGATGGCAACGTTAAGTGTTTGTAGGCTCTGTAGGTTATTATATAAATTGTCTCTTCCTATGTGGTT
The DNA here is from genome assembly GCA_031002005.1 of Vandiemenella viatica. NCBI lineage: Eukaryota > Metazoa > Arthropoda > Insecta > Orthoptera > Morabidae > Vandiemenella > Vandiemenella viatica. Next base: position 63,379,622 of record JARYHS010008075.1, on the reverse strand, counting down.
GTGTGTCTAAATATGGTGATAGAAGCCTACTTGATCTCGATATTCCACTATCAGTGACCAACTATGTGTTGATGGTAGATGTAATCAATTGGGTCTGATTGTATATGGAATGGGGTAATTACTGAGGTGTATTTAGTCGCTGCTCTTGGGTTGAATAAAGTCCGGATATTGAAATTCCAATTGGTTGTAGTCGATAGAAAACGTAAATTCTGCGACGAATAATTTCTTGAAAATAAATGTCTGATTCAGCCAGTATAAACAAAATTTTATTCTCCAGTATAATTACCTGTTAATACATGTGTTGGATCATAGTTAAAAGTATGAATTTGGGAATTTTTATATGTAGGGATATGAACTTTACACTCTAGTATAGAAAGCTCATTCGATAAAAACCACTAAAATCACTAAATGACAACCTTTCTAAAGAAAGACGAGCACGATAACCACAACGTTGACGGATTGAGCAGCCAAGTACTAAAAATCCTGAAAAACGGGTGCACAGAGCACAAAATATGTACGGCAGATGTCAGATACGATTCTAAAACACAATTACGATGTGAAATTAGTTGAATCATTCCAATTAATAACCCTTTAAATTAAATACAGACGCGGTGTTCGATTACACAATTTATTAATAATATGGTAGTTTTAATCATAATTACAAGTTAATCAAAACTTGTATGGCGTTTAATCAATTAATAACTAAGCCATAAAATATTAACGTTGTGTAACTATAGCAATTATCATTATTGGGTTAGCAAATTTGTGTTGAAATATATGTTAATGTTAGTAAATAGCAAGATGAATTCCCTCCCCGCACTATCTTATGGTTGGGGTTACGCTCTCAGGCAGGTTGGAATATGCATAACTGTGCTGGTCAAAGTTAGGGGAGGAGGAGGAAGAGGAGAGGGAAGGGGCTAGGGAGCAGTTGGTGTAACCTGACAATAAGTAATTAATTTTGATTTCCAACAATAGGAGCGGTGTCCATCCTTTGTACTTGGTCACGAAACACCGACCAGATTGGGGTTTGTGGGTTGCGTGACCCATGTCATCATAGTAATCTATTACTACTTTAATATTGAAATTTATATTTTAGCGCAGAATTAATGGATCGAAACGAATGAACTATAGTAAACTGCTCTATAGGCAATTCAGTTGTTTCCAGAGATAGAGAAACCATTACCGCAATACCTCTGATTATTATGGATAAAAGAATCAATTACTACTATACTTACTACTATAATATGTAAATTTCTGTTGATGGAACCAATATATCCTAAAAAAAAAATATTTAAAGAGGAAATTAAGTTCTTCTTTTTTAAAGATTTTTTTCAGTACTCAATGCAAATCAAAATATTCATTTTTAGTATCGCAATTTTAGTAATGGAAATGAACGTCCTTGGGCCACTTAAGTATTTATTTGCTGTTTGGATGTTAATATTTTTTTGTTGTTGATATTTAGTCGATTCCATCAATGTATTGCTAATATTTTGACGTTTTGAGCTTCCATTAATGAAAACTATATTCATTTTTATTCGCGTGATGAAATTAGTAATTTTAAGAGATGTTGGGTAAACGAAATTCAAATCTTTCAAAGAAATGTAAGAAAACTAGGGCTATGAAAATAGCCAAAACCTAGGAGACAAATCCTCAATATTGTATATACGGATATATTAAACTGAAAATACTCCTTACAAACTGAATATTTTTACTGCTTTATCAATTCAGTGAAGTAGTTGTGGAACATAAATAGATTTTTGTTATTTTATTGCAACATTTATTACTACTATTACTAATAAAAATAGCTCTTAAATAAACTGTATGGTCGTATTGACCTGGTGACAAGACTTCTTTATGTCTCCGGAATCAGTCCCTATCGTAGCCTCTTAACGTAACCCAGTAATCCTACCGGACATAGAGGACCCACAGTTCAACACGGAATCAGAACAAAGTGAGTATTCTGGCGTAATTCACATCACACACTAACCTATGCCAGAGGTGAAGGTCGAGCTAGGGACCTTTGAAAATCCTCGCCAAGACTGGAATTCATGCTGGGGACTTTTCCATCTCCAGTTGGACGCCCTAACCACTAAGCAACCAAACCTCTCAAGAATATCTTATATTACAATACTTTTCAACGCGGACGAAGTCGCGGGTAACTGCTAGTTAATCATATTTTCCAACAATAGGAGCGGTCCCCTTTGAATTAGGTCACATAAGGCCGACCAGAGTTAGGTTAGTTAGGAGGCGGGGCTGTAATTCCATCAAAGCTGTCATCACCTAAGGCCGGTCAAACTTAAGTTACCTTGCCTCATTTGAATAAACATACAGGCTCTTATTGACCTGTGTGTGAGCTCAGACAGTAGAGGGGGCGTGGTCGGATGAGTGGGGAGGTGAGCTATAACAAAAAAAAACTGTCAAAATTACACTACTAAAGAGTTATAGTTAATATAGAGCTGTATGGTGGTTCAGTGGTTATGGCGTTCGCCTCGCCTACTAAATTCGAGGTCCCGAATTTTAATCCATTTTTGGCCTGGAATTATTTGTGGATTATACTTTGTTCGTATCAGGTAGGCAGGTCGCTTCTTGTTTCTGATCCCCGTCCGGTCCTCCAGATTACAGTTTTCCATGGTTTCTCCAAATCACTCCAGGCGAATGCCGGGATGCTTCCTTTAAAAGGCCATGGCCGAATTCATTCCAGTTCCTTCTCTCCAGTCCCATTCCGCATCTAATAACTTCGCCGTTGACGAGGCGTAAAGTAAAAAAATAAGTAAAAAGTCGTGGTTCAGCTGGGACCCACAGCTTAAACTGGCATGCTAACTCTGACACTTAGAACGTACGCCTCCTTCGGGAGGATTCAATTTCGGGTTGTGGACTAAGTTAAGGTTATTAACTATATATTATCCGATTAATGAAATTGTCTGTCGATTGAAAAGCAATTTTTCAGAAGATAGAATTATCTGCTGAAGAAACAAATTTTTTTTAAACTTGTGCTATAAAGTAACATTGTAAAAAAGTTGTCTGTACATGAAAGGTATTTCAAAAAGAGTAGTTTCTATTTGTAGACCTACTATTGGTGATAGAAATGTCGAAAGGAAACGTCCGTTAATTAATAAAACGGGGGAGGGGAGGGGCCGGTAAATTCTCACCAAATCTCATTTAAAGAAAAGGGGAGTTAGTAAAAATCTCACATTAACTTTTTATATCTTTTTTCTCCTTGTTTCTTAGAAAAGCGTACATAAAAGACATCAGTAATAACGGTTAGGTATTTAGTGGAATGAAGAAAAAATACATGAACATATCAAATTTAACTATCTAAAAATTAAAATTATAAGTTAAATTCCTACCACATCTTACCAAATCTCACCAAGGGAGAGGTGACTCAAAATTTAAGCAAAAATTCCTCATGTAACTGTTCTCAAACACTATTGTTATATATCCATTTAATATTGTTTGGGAGGGAGTCTTCTCGGAGTATAAATGAATACACTTACGACGGTGTGTTCGACCTTTACGATTCATTTAGGGATTTTATAACATAGTCTGTATACATATAAACAAAGCCATCTGTTCGTACACCCACCAGACAGTACCTCTTCAAATATTGATCATGTAATTTCTCTCTACATGCAGTACTGGAGGCTCTATATGGGATATCAACAAACACAAATTTTCCGAATTAGTGGCAGAGTCCAGGAGTGGTAAAATAAATAATGCACACAAGCGTGTTTAAAACATGCATATACAGTCTAATTTGAAAGGAGAGATCTAAGTAAAAGGTAAAAAACAGGCCTGCTCCTGCTTTCTCGTACCCAGCCTACAATTCAGATTGTTTATTTCTAAATTAAAAGCACAAATTTCAACTTCTGCGTGACCAAAGTCACGGACAAAAATAATTAATCTAATAGTTACTTTTCTGAAACCATAAATAGCAGATTTTTATAGTTTTGTTCTAACCTTTCGGTAGCTCCATATCACTGTAAAAGTAAAATCGAAAAATACTGAAAATCTCCTGCTTACAAACTTTCATTTGATATTCTTGAAGATTAATTTTTCCTTCAGCCACTACTAAATCCTCTACAATTTCCCGCTCCCTTCCAACGATTTATACAAATTTCACATTATCGTATTAAGGTTAATTAGAAATTTTTAATCGCGCACTGTTAGTTCTAAGATAAAAGGCTCGACAAATCTTCGAATCTATAAAGGTTCTGCTCTTCATTCTTTTGATAGTATCACTTCAGTTAAAGTTTATGGATGCCATTTTGCTTATAACGATTGATTTATAAAACAACAGAATACCTATGATCGGCAGAACGAAATTTGGTATACAGATTATACTGTATATATAAGTTGGGAACTTATTTTTGCTTGTGGTACATTCATGAGTAGCTGTTTAAATGTCGCCAAATGATGATGTTAGTGCACTTTTCACTACTATATGTGAAAGATTTGTTTGGTAATAATCTACCAAACAGATATTATGTTTTTTAATCAGATTTTAATTTTAAGTATTGCATAATTTTTAGATTTGAATAAATTATTGTATTTTTCTGATTAGCTTCTGCCTATTTGTGTTTTCTTACATTGGATCTAGTTAGATTATGTACACAATACTGGAAATCCGTTCTAGGTTTAGAACTTCAAATTGAAGAGGATTCTTCATGTGTATCTGGCAGTTAATGCTGTCATCTACTTACTACATTCGTACAAGATTTAGCCATTTCTTTAGTCAGATTCATGATTTATGGTTTAAGATATTGGATCAGACTTATGTTATTTACTATTTTTTTATCAGCCAAAATGAGAATATGCGTACTCAGGGTTAAGTTACGCCATGCAGTGTGGCAGGCCAAGGTCAATCATGCGACAGCCACGCTTAGCTCGAAGGATCGCCCTTATATAATCTGAATTTCTCATTATTGGAACTTGATAATTATTTCATGAATTACGTTACGCGTGTCTACGCATAACATGTGGCACTACAAAGCTGGATAAGCTTTGATATCTGCATTGGCGAGTCTTTGTTCAAAGTAGGTTGCACCACCAGTCCATTTGCTCGGCATTCTGCAAGTTCTATTCAGTTACTTCTTCTCGTTTGATAGTCGCTAAAGAAAAAAAGAGGAAATATTTCATTGCTTGGTTTCAGAAAACAATCGACAATCATGTTTTTTTTTTTTATTATTTTAAATTTTGTGCCTCGTCGAGGACATCAGAGGCAGGAAAGGAGTTGGGTCAAAGGAGGATTTTGGCCATAGCCTTTTGATGGAACCATTCAAACATTCGCCAGGAGTGATTTGGGTATACCAGGAAAACCCAAAACTGTATGGCTGGAGAGGGACTCTAACCCACGTCCTCCCTAATGCGACGCCAGACTGTCCGCTCAACCGCCACGTTCGGTGCGAAATTGTTGAACAAGAACTTTAGCACCAATAGTCTTACGTTACAATGCACCCTACTTGGGGGACGAACCTTAGAGAAAAACGGACACGCCACAAGGCCTAAAGGAGCAACCCCTATGGACTAGTGTAACCCAATATGAAGAAATATTGCTTCTACTCACAACTCGCACAGTAAAAGCCGAACGAATCTTCATATAAGGTTAACAAGAGAAAGGACCAAGAATTTCAGAACTGGACAGGATGGAACACCACAAGCTTGTGTAATAAAGAAACATAAGAAAGAATTAGAAGCTGGAGGTTGCTACAATAGGAGAAACCAATTAGAAATGGAAAGGTACAATGGCACTGAATGGTTATATCATGGTTTATTAAGCAGATAATTGAGGATGTGGATTGTAAGGGGTATGTAGAAATGAAGAGGTTAGCACAGGATAGGAAGGGATGGAGGATTGCATCAAACCAGTCTAAAGACTGACGACGGCAAAAAAAAAAAAATTACAAGAATACTGCGTGTGAAGTATCTGTAACGATTATGAAGCAGCGGTACTCTAGAATTAATACTTTCTGTACTAAGCCTTCCTGTTTATTAAATAAATAAAATTAATGCTATTTATACTCCTACGTTCAGGAGCCAATTTTTACTGATAGAGTCCGACCGAATGTTCGGCTTCGGTTACGGACAACTTCGGCCAAAAAATGAACCTGCAGATTCGGCTTCGGCCAAATTCAGCTGAATGTTTGACCGAAGCCGAAGTTTTACATCCAGCCGCCGAAAATGAACCAACTTTTACGAATATCGTCAACGTAGTACGCCAACAGACGATAGCGAAGATAAAGAACCATTTGGGGAAAAAAATCATAAAAATGAGTGGGAAGTGTATTGTGATGCCAGTGTTAAATAACAAAGCTTGATTAAATTTAGAAAAATCGGAGATCTTGTATGCGCCAAAAGATTTTAAAAAGGTAGTTTAATAGTCTACTTTACGCGATATTGTAGAGAGAAAAAAATAAATAAATAAACTGGCTGTTAGTCTGTTGAAAGAAGATCATACACCGAGCGTGGTGGGTAAACGGTTAACGTTCGGGACTCGCATTCGGGAGGACGCCGGTTCGAATCCCCGTCCGGGCATCCAGATTTGGGTTTTCCATGGTTTCCCCAGATCACTCCAGGCGAATGCCGGGATGCTTCCTTCAAAAAGGCCATTTCCGAATTCCTTCCCGTTCCTTGTCCTCCATCCCATCCTGCCTCTAATGACCACGCTGTCGACGAGGCGTAAAGCCCAAGCAAAAAAAAAAAAATCATACAGGGCAATATATTGCACAAAAAATTAGTGAAACTGTTACCAAATACAATATAAAAGATAATATTCATAGGACTATATGTAATAATGCTTCAAATATGAATGCAACCATGCGCTGTGGAAACTTCATTTTTATAGGATGTGTTCCTGACACTCTAAAGCTTATGATTCACGATGTAACTTTTAAATATATTGCTATAATTGTGGTAGTGAAAAAGTGTCGTAAAACGTAAGAAGATTGAACAAGCCACTCGATACCTTAATAAACTGAACAGAAAAATGCAGTAAATCTGTACATGTCGGAACGTGGTGGAATAGAAAGTCCAACTGCAGAAGAATGGATGCAAATGAACAATTTTTTAACCGTGATGAAGCGTTTTTATCAAGAACAACTTATATTTCTAGCGATTCATCATCAGTATCTTCAGTTATATTATTGATTGCCATCTTAAATTCAAAACTTGCTGAGAAGAATGAAGACTGATCATACTGTTCAAAAGGATCTTTTAACAGGTATCTGCTTTCGCAAGAAAAACCTTACGGTTGTTGATTGCCGCTCTAATCGATCCATGGTTTAAAAACTGGAGACGAAATTGTAAATACGAATACTGAAATTTTGGCATTTCTACGTCAAAACTGTGCACTGACAATAACAAATAAAACGGGTCATTTGGATGTGGATGTTGGTGAACCTGGACCCACCTGTTCAACATCAATTTCTACTCCTGAAAATAATGCGCAGTCGAAGATTTATGAGATACCCTTAACAAAATTACTTTGACTGAGAATTGGAATATTTGGACAGCTGTCACCTGCCGTTTGAAGAATATTTTATTTGTTATTTAAAAGAACTTTTTCTGCTGAGGACCGCTAATATTTTCAATATTGGGCTTCCAGTCCGTTTATTTATTTACGAGCGATAGTGTGATAACCCGGTTGGTTTGGAGAGGGGAAAGTATGAATATTAATTTTCTAATTTGGTTAATTGGTGAACTAGAACCAAGTCTTCTGGCTTATACAAGGCCGGGTATATTTAACGTTGCGTTAAACACAATATATCCAAAGTAAATAAACCAGCAATACCCGGCGTTTACAATTTGCCGGATACATGCAAACATAAACAGATTTTAATTATTTCAAAGATTTTGCATAGTTAATATACAATAAAGTGGCGTTGCAGGCCAACAAATTAAAGTTAACATTTACAAAAAACAAAAAAACAAAAAACAAAAAAAATCCCAGGGGCGCCATTTAAAATGAAAAGCATTATTTGAATTAATTATTATGAGCAAGATGCTTAAAAAGTTCGAAGTTAATGTACATGGAAAGATGGTTAGTTCAGTAAATATTATCGTGATGAGAGCGGAGAATCTAATCTCGGGAGTCGCTTACTGGTTTGCAAGCCTCGTTAAAACCCTATGGAACCATTGACCTTTGGTCGCATCTGCTTGACGAATGGTGAAAAATTCACGGACCCATCCGCGCTAGTGCATCTGCTGATGGCCTCTGTCAGGTGAGACACTCCGTTTCCAGCAACATCTGGGCCAGAAAGCCTATAGCTCCAACCGTGGACCAACAGCTAGGAGAGTGGATCAGACGACACGTCTACACTTCAGCTCGTCTGAACGGCAAGTCCCTCTCTCATGGCGTCCTCTTCTCCCGCCATGGATAGAAAAACTTCCCTCTCTCCGTACATGGAACAGAAGCCTTTGATTAACAAATTTAGACCCTGTAGCCATGCACGATTGGTGAAACGACGTAGCCCGCAATCACGTGTTTCGTGCTGTAGCTTAGCATTCGTCGCTCGTTTCGCGCATATTTTCCCTGACCTTGCACCCATCAATGGAGAGCTGGGGCCCTCACACCCCTAAAGGCATCTTCCGTCCTTCCCGGGCGTTCCATTGTGTATGCGGCGACTGGTTGTCACCAGTGCTCGGCACTAATGTCCGGCTATCTGAACGCTTAAAACTTCAGTTCCAACATTTCCCACATTTAATACTTTCTTAACAGCAATTTTGTACTGAATTAAATTATATAATAATAAGTAAGATAGGTGGGCACTTGACGCGGTAAAACTCTTGATCCTAAGTATGATGTAAAATTAACTAGATTACAATCAGCAAATCAAGTGGAAGGAGCAACCATAACCAAGTGCATGCCGAAACCACGACCTCAGCGAGACAATGACCGCTTTCCAAAAAAAAAAAAAAGTTGAAATTCAACTAATATGAGTGAAAAGACTTACACCATCTGAAATTTTAAATTCACTGCCATCTCCATCTGCAGCTATTGTGCACCATAAATAACACGAACCGACATGACCACAAAGCTCAGCAGTTGCAGAAGATCCAGCCGCAGAAGAAGTAATTTGAGTATTCTATTCGTCCAGCTATAACTACCGAGCTACCACTGTTTGATTGGTCAGACGCAACTGTGCTTAAAATTGTTGATCTCCCTACGACCACAATAGGCTTCAAGAAAGCATTCCATCCAAACACCTACTACCAAGCTTCATCAATCAAAAGAAAAAGCCGGTGTATCAATGTTACAGATGGAAAAAATCTGACACAATGCGGACGAATGCAATGAGAAGTAGAGACGTCCGATGCTGAGGTTGCAGACTGCACACGTCCAAGGAAAGAAACAGTTTGTAACTATTTCGCCCCACTCGCTGCTTATTACAAGCGTTGTCCAAAACTAAAACCTCCAATAAATCAAACATGGAGATCCAGTCGCCACTTGCGGCCTGCCATGGTTAACAGGATCAAGGGTAGTGCCTCCAAACAACCCAACCAATCATCATACTGATCGTAAACCACAGCAGCTCATCCACAGCAGCAAAAATAAGTATGAAAAGTCTGTACCGAGCGTGGTGGGTGAACGGTTAACGTTCTGGACTCGCATTCGGGAGGACGTGGGTGCGAATCCCCGTCCGGGTATCCAGATTTGGGTTTTCCATGGTGTCCCCAAATCACTCCAGGCGAATGCCCGGATGCTTCCTTCAAAAGGCCATGGTCGAATGCCTTCGCGTTCCTCGTTCCTCGTTCCTCGTTCCTCGTCCCGAGTTCTTTCCCGCCTCTAAGGACCTCGACGTTGACGAGGCGTAAATCCATAAGCAAAAACCAAAGATGACCACCTTTTCTACTAGAAACCCCGATAGACGAACTAATCGATCGAGTTGCTCAGCTATGAAACTGCTCTAACCAAGTCTACCTTCAAAAACATAACCGAAATCAGCAAATCGAACATATCTGCATCAAGAAAAACTATAAACAAACTTTGAATCTATGCGCAACAGCACAAGAATTTACCTTTAGTTCCTGTACTCTGGGTGCTAATGTATTTCCCATGAAACTACGCCATAGCCTCCGGGAACGAGATGAGGCAATAAACGAGAGAAGCTTGCTTGTACTGTTTGCATAGAAAATTAAGTTACATGATTCTCGTCGTCAGACGGTTAAGGCTTCCATCCGTCCCCCCCTAATCACTCCAAAGGTCACTTTCGCTTTAGTGAAATCCCCGATCGCGAGTCTAAGATTGTCTCTGGTCGCGGTAACCTACTGTAGCAACAAGGAGCCAGAACAACCTCAGCGTATGATGTTCGATGCGGGTGGCTCTCATCACGCTACCCGCCTGACTACTCAAGTAACTCTGAATGCTCGCTTTTGCTGGAGAATACAGTGATTACATCGACGACATGGCATATGAAACTGGATTTGAGTATGAATACCTAATCAACCAGCTGCAGTGATACTGTGACGATACAGCCTGCCCACGGATATGAACCCCGTAAGTCTCTCTCCGCTAGCTGTAGAAAACCCTACATAGCCGAGAAGTGAACACTATCCACAAGGAATGATCACTAGTGTTAACACCAAGCAACTTTCAAAAAATGTAGCCAGTAATGACAGTAAGACATTAAATAAGGAGTTGGCTGCTGCCGGGAGATATTAGGGGAAATTCCACTGCCCAACAACGCCAGCAACTTGACGAAGCCTTTGTTTTTCCGCTTCGCACAGCTAATCCCATACCAACGCTCGCCTTGGAAATGGAGCCGTGTAATCATCCTTTCTAGCCACTGCAGGAAACTATCTAGAGCCAGTTAGAAGAGCACATGTTCCACCAAAGCTTTGCAGTTTGAGGAGAATTCCAAAGCTCTTCACGACAAGGTGAGTGATGCTGCATCCTGGAGAGCCTGTGTGGCGTTCTAGAATGCTCGCGATTGCCATCTAGGAATCATAGCTACTGGGAACACGGTTAATCAATGCACGAAAGATCGCCATCCTCGAGTAGAGCAAAAAGGTCTTCCATACCGAGCAGCCTCAACTGGAACGGAGCTTCCTTGTTGCCGTCCAGCAAGGAATAGAGCGAGCATTCAAGGAAGATTAGGAAACTGCAGAAGACACAGCAGAACAGAAGATTTAGTCTGATTTACGACAGTTCTTAGACGTCGATTAACCACACTCGTCTACTGCAACCTATCCTACAGAGCCACAGAAAGGCCTCCAGAACTTGCAGACCTCCTGCTCTGAAGACCCAACACAGAGCCAACACATAGCCAACAAACCACCTAAACAGCCACGTCTCCTGCTAATTCTGCGTGGTTGAAAAAAATTTGGATTTTATTTTTAAACATGTTGCTCAGTCTATCAAAGCGACTTGATAAGAAAACTGATATCTATGCTCTAGTGATGACCGCTCTAAATGCTGTTATAATACCCATTGTAGAAAGAAGACTCCTACAACCTTTGCGTATGAAATGTCACATCGTGGAGTTCTGGCAATTCATCAAGGAACAAGACAATACGTTGACTTGTGTCTTGTTACTGAAATGCACTTAAATCCGAAACTGAGAAAATCAGTGGCAAATTACTACCGCCTAACAGCAAACGGAAGGGTGGCCATTTACCTGAAGAGAAATTGGTACATCCAAGCAGTGGGTGTTGAGATAACCTCTGCATGAGGGACACTGTAGTCGCAGCTTATCGACCACACAGAAGGGAAGTCGAAGAGGCAGACTCCACAATTGTGGCTAAAACCAGAGGCAAGCTGTTCGTCGGTGGTGACCTTAACGTTAAACACATCGATTTGAACAGCACAGTAACAAACCCTGCGAGAATCTTGCTGAGAAGACTAACCAACAGACACGACGTGTTCAAATGGATTCAAGGAACCCATCCGCTCTCCTGCTCATCGTTGTTGTACAGACGTTTTACACTTCCCACCTACGAAAAATATCATGGGATTCGTAGTTGCATCCACACTGAATAACTGTACTTTGACCAGAGCCCAGTCACAGTGGAGGTGGATTAAAAGTTGTCTTCCAGAGAACTTAACGCTAGCGGTTCACCTGGTAGAGAACACCGGCGCCATGTCCATCTTCGAAAGCGTAGTAAAGGGGGCATCAGCTGTGACTACCACTAAGGGATTTCGCGATAGCTGTCTTCTTCTAGCAATCAGAAATAGTCAGATAGCTAAGAAGCGGAAGCTGATACGAAAATCCGCCACGCGATGACTTCTAACCCGGATTTAGAGGCAGCTGACAGAAAGTCGAGTGCAGCTCGTGTCCCGATGCTCACACCTGGTGGCGGGACGCTTAGGCAGAGACTGGAAAATTCAGTATACAGTGACCTCGGCACATGCCCCTTCTCCGTAAATGGGACCCTTTACACCGAGCGTGGTGTTGTAACAGCTAGCGTTCTGGCCTCGCATTCGGGAGGACGGCGGTTCGAATCCCCGTCCGGGCATCCAGATTTAGGTTTTCCATGGTTTCCCAAATCATTCCAGGCAAATATCGGGATGCTTCCTTCAAATGGCCATGGCCGAATTCCTTCCAATTCCTTCCAATTCCTTCCCATTCCTTCCCATTCCTTCCCATTCCTTGCTCCCCAGCCTTTCCCGTCTTTCCTCGCTTTTAAAGAGACGTTAAGCAGATAAAAAAAGGGACCCTTTGTCATCCAATTGACAAGGTAAACGCCCTTGCAGACGCGTTGGACATTAACTTCGCCTTTGGGAGCGGAACTATAGCACCAAAGCTATACGACGCCACCAGAGGACTTATCTGCGTACCGAAGAAGACAAAGAAGAAGAAATCGAACTAATGTCACAGAGTGAGGTAGAAAGACCCGCTTCACCCGGGCAAGTCCTCATGACATGACTATATATGCAATAGGTTCCTAAGGAACTTGGCACCAGAGGCGTCCGTCTGCTTGGCGGAAATTTTAATCAATAAAATCTGAATCCAGAAGCTTCTGCAGAAGCTGGAAGTAAGCCTTCTCCCTATTGTAAACAAAGTCTTTGAGTGGCTATTGGTTTAGTGGCTCAACCGTTACATCGAGCACAATGGAATCATCCCATACCATTGGCTTGGATTCCTTCGTAATCACTCCATCTCACTACTAACGAGAGTGGTTGAAGTTGCGACTAGGAAATTTAATGAAAATAAATAATGCAGCGTGATGCTCCTGGATAATGTTCGAGCATTTGACTTTGTGTCGCATTCTGATCTTTTGCTCAAGCTGTACGAACAGGACTTCGCGCAGATTTGTGAAGCTACTGAGATCCTATCTGAGTGCACTTTCTGTGTTTGGGTTGGTGAGGTCAGGTCTACACTAAGACGAATCATTGCTGGCGTCCCACAATATTCACTGTTGGGCCCACAATTGCACTCGCCCTTCACCGCAGGTATGCCTACTGCAGCTGCTTACGCGGATGACTCTGCATTTCACACGACAAGCAGAAGTGGAGCCATAACAACTCGGCGCCTTCAGGAAATCCTCCAAACAATTGAGGACTGGGTGATTAGTTGAAGAATGTACGTCGACCCCACCAAAATCAAGACCCCCATGATCACTAGGAGCTACAGGAAGCGCAACTAATTACGGCTTCACCCAGAACTTCTATTACACACGAGACGACTCCATGGTCAAATGAAGCCTGGAACCCCGGGGTGACGAATGAAAGGCAAGTGATGTCAGGAAATGGGGTAGAACCAAATTCTCACGCCCTGTGGCCTCCTGAAGCCTGCCACGGGAGTTAAAATCTATACCATATTGGGAAGGCAGGTCTGGTATAAGGGACAGCTACGCAATAGCGTCGGATTCAGGTCACTCAGAACAGGGCGATAAAGCGGACCCTCCACCTACCCAGTAGCTTTCCGACAGCTGTCCTGCATGAAGTCACCTATATTCCGTTGTTGATCGAGCGCTTCAGACAGCTGTCAGCACCCTTCTACAAATAAGCCCAAAAGACACATAACTGGGTGGTCAACACGCTTGGTCAATACATAATACACAATGACTTGCATAAAAGGTAACTGGCACTATTAAATTAAAGTACGCCTCCAAGAAGTATGCGGACGGATTCACTGGGTATGTAAGGGGGATACGGTATCATACTTGTCTGTCGGTTCAGCAGATCATTACAGACGTTTACGCGCCTCTGGAAGACTGGGAAGCTAGTCGTGGTTTCCTCAACAAAATCCAGAGGTACACCCATTAAAACTTAATTGAAAACGGTTAATTATTAAAAATACTGGGATTTGAAGTAAATTAAATTAGTAAAATTTTAATTTAATTTGATTTGATTGGTATAAGTAGCTCCCTCCGTTATCTCAGGAGGATGTGCCACCAGCCTTTTATCGACTGACGTAATTATGTTCACATTTCTTGTAGCAGGGATAAGGCAGCTTCTGAAGTAATTCTCGATTTGTTCTCAGATAATCATCTCGAGCAGCTGGTTAATGAATCTACGCGGTGTCATAATGTAAGCGAAAACATTTTAGATCTGCTGCTCACCAACAGACCAGAATTATTCACAAGAATAAGCGACCAGAAAGCGGTAATTGCGATTAACAAAATTAATGACTAAGCCAGAAAGGGGAAAAGGACGGACTGTATACAGATTCAGTAAGGCCTCAAAGGAGTGTTTTAGAACCTAGCTGAGGAATAATTACCACAACTTCACGTTAATAAGGAGCACCGTGGAACAGATGTGGCATCGACGTTACTTTTTGGATTGCCCTCGTTCAATTAACATGGATTCCCACAGTATTTTAAGTTACCAACTGTAATTTCTAGCTTTAAGTTGGATAATTATATTGAAACATATAAAATCTTTTGCCAAATGTGCTGCTAGTGTTAAATTATTGCATGTATTATTTGCATGTAATAAAGGTATACTTCTTGGCTGAGGGAAGTAGGAAAGTTAAAACTATTTCCTAGCACAACGTTGCCAACACTTGCTTCTTACAATGTTGTGATGTTTTCTGCCTACTGGCAGTGCTGTAGCAATTTTCATATGCAAGAAATCGTGTCTCATAGCTGGATACTGTTAAAAAAACAGGCACATTTGCGAAATGAAAAATAAATTTTCTTCTAGTTTGTTCTAGAATATTTTTATTTAACGTATTACTTTTGTATTAAGTTTGTGTCTTTATACAGATTACTATTCAAACACAAATTTTGTATCTTTAAGTATATTTCTTTACTTTGGTTATATAATTGACGAGGCATTTATCTCTGTAAGTCTCGGTGGCTAAGCAATAGCCTGTCGATGTGGTGGTCTTCGGTTCGAACCGACGTCCTGTTAAATATTTTTTCATCCATCATTCCTTTTCACTTGTTGCAAAATACATATGTCTGTATCAATTATTAATTGATTGCGGAGAATTTATAGAAGAAACATTTAATGAGCTGCTTTTTGAGCCATCTGGACAGTTTGATAACTTCTGCCGGATGATCTATGCTGATTCTGAATATTCGCTGAATTAAATTTCACCAATGGTTTCTAAAGAAAATACAGACTTCAGAGAAGCTATACTATACCAACTAAATTAATAAATTTATACCTGAGCCAGAGCGAATAGAATATTTTATAAATGTGACGGTAAGAAATTTTAGCATTTTCTTTAATCTGCTTGACAGTTTTATTTAAAACTTCACTAAGACGAATCCAAGCATGAGCTACTTTTTTCTCTTTGGTCTTTATTATTAGGGTCAAAAATGCAGGTTTCTACTTGGCAGTATTCAGGGAATTTTAAACTATCCTTGTTGGACAATTTACTCATTTTTCCTGCACTTCGATCACAACAAACAAGAACGCATGTCTGTCCGCCGTCAGTGCACAACCGATACTAACTCCGCACACAGGGCCGGCGCTAGGAATTTCGGACCCGGGGTAAAATGGGCGACCTTCTTTTCTTTTCTTTTTTTTTAGCTCTACAAAATTGCCAGGCGACAATGGGCGTAATCTTGACTTCATGGCCTGAGGGCCCCTATAGTCGGTGATCGGGCCCCCCATCAGCCGAAGGGGCCCGGGTACTTTTGACCCGCTTATCCCCCCCTAACGCCGGCCCTGTCCGCACAAACGTGCTTGCCGCAAACTTCCTTTGGTTTCTGCCAAAAAACTGACACACTATCGGATCGGCCACAAGTGCTAGCAAGTCTATACAAGCCAAGCCAAACCAAACGCCCTATCTACTTGTTTCAATTTGTGACGGTTCGACGAGGTTTGGCAAGCGTGTAGTCCCACCTTTAAACGTACCCTTACGCGACTCAAGGCCCCCCCCTCACCCAAACGAAGTCTTCTCGAGCCCTACCCAAACCAAAATCCATTCAATCCCCCCTGGATCAGCCACTGGAAACATGTGTGCCGTATGAAAAGGGACATACAATGTGATTTCGGCTCGGCTAGAAACCCGAATAGCTTTCTCTCACTGTTGCCGCAACAGAAGCGTTCATATTTACGTCGGCAGTTGGTTAAGAAATATTGGATACATTTAGTTATGAGTATGTTATTCCCTGACGCAGTTAGGAAAGAATCAAGTGTATATATTACGCATAAGCAATGTGTAGGTTCGAAAAGTTTATAAAAGAAATATAAAAAATTGAAAATATATGAAATACTTGGAATCGAACTAAGAACCGTCCCTTCAGCAACCTAGATCTCTAACCACAGGACCATGGCGCTCAGGCTGCTTCCTTACACGTCAGAGTGTATACAACACAGCTAAGGAAGATAGTTTCATTCAATCTGTCTTGCAGACACACTTTTCCGAAATAATCTCTTTATGATTTTTTCTGTAATTTTGTAATACAAAAAAATTTACTTCCTCGAACATGGTTATTCCTTTGTTTTTACACTAACCAAAATTACTAATCGATTATAAATAAATGCTTTTGCTATTAAAAATCCCTTACGCAATACTGCGAGATAGGACAAAATTATTTTAAAATTAAAACTTCCGAAATTAAAAATGCATCATTCAGTTATAATTTCTTAGTATGCGTTCCTGATTTAATATCTTTTTATAGCCAAAGGGGAAGATTATTTGCGCTAGAGATTAGAACTTGTTCATAAACTTAACGCTGAAAATTGGCTTTTTATGACACCTAATCGTTCCAAGTTATTCTCGTTATTTCTACAGTTATGTGAAACTATTTAAAAAAAAAAAAAAAAAGAGAAAAAAAAAAAAAAAGTTAGCTTTCTTGCTGCAAATGATAAGATCAGCTTGGACGTTCTTTGAAACAGTCACCAACAGTCAATAATTCTAGAGATGAAAGTGCTCGAAATGGTTAGTCATGAAGAGTTGTTTAGAACCCAGTGCTTTTGATTAAACGCTATGGTTTTTATAATGAAGATTTTATTCAGTAAAATTCAATTGAAATAGTTTTTTAGTCTGATGTTTTAATTGTTATCCGTTTTTACTATAGAAATTACGTATTTATACATAAACAATGCGTATGTTGGAATAGTTTGGAAACGAATTAAAAACAATTTACCCAAATATAGTTTAGAAACCACCATCACGAGGCTACAACGGTAGCCACTAGACCAAACCACTTGCTCTACCAGGTCGGTCATCCTGTCCGTAAACAAACCAACTGATATGGAACTTCCTGTCTGACACGTCAGTGGCTTCGAGATACATGTTTTTACGGTGATATCTTTAGGACCGCTTCCATATCAATTAAAAATTAAGATTTCAACGATTCGTGACTTGCCTACCCTTTGGTCCGTTTGTAGCCAGATTTTTGGATGACACAAAAAGCAGAAATAAGAAAAGAAATTATCCCAAATAAAACGAGAATAAACGTTTGTTTAGCATACAGGTGATAAATCTGAAGAAATGTAACATCCTGTCTACTCTTTGCTATGGTTTAAACCAATCCTCTAAGTTACTTTCCAAACATTAATATTAGTTTTAATAAAATGACGTTAGAAAAGGAATCAGCTGTAAGTGGCATTGGTTGAAATATCCGGCCAATCAGACACCTCGGACGGTGGAGCTAAGGCACGTATCTGCCACCTAACTTTAATTTTATATTCTGCAACTTGGCGTTACGAAAGGAATAGTCTGAAATATAGAAGGCCCTTGATTCATTATCCACCAATAGGATGCCGGCACGGGATGAGTGAAGAGACGGGATTACGGTTTCCTTTGACGTCGTGCTTGTGCTGTGTTCCCGCTCTGTGCAAAAATAGTGATATACGAGGCGCGTCCAGAAAGTAAGTTCCGTTTGGTAATAAAATGAAATTGTACACAAATACAGAGGTGCTAGTTGAGTCCAGCAACCGTCGAGTCAAGTGCCGCCTTTTCTGAGTATTTTATTTTAAAGTGTTGTAGGTAGATTTTATCTTTGAATATCCTCCGTCGTCGCTGAGCAGTAGCTAGTTGGTCCCCAGCAACCGTCGTGACGAGTGTCGCCATCTGTTTACATAATTTAATGTGTTGTGGTAGCGTTTGATTTATTTGCGTTAGTTGAATTATAACAGCGTGCTCCAATCGTGATCGCATTTATTTGCTGTTTCTATAGGGAAGTATATAGAGCTTATTTGTTTTTTATTTAGTACATTGGTTGGCTAACACCGTTCATCAGTACGTCCTATTAACTACTAAGTGCAGTCGTCTGGTCTAAATTCAATTCCTCAGGAGGTTCTCTTTAGGTCGTGTAGCGGTTGGTAGTAAAGTGTGAACAGTTAATTTGGATTACTCAGTTAGTTCAACTTTTATCCTCTCCGTAGTTTTTGCTTTAAAAGTAATATGTGTAGGGACTGTGACTGCTGTGTGCAGACGCGGGTTGAGGTGGCTGATCTTCGCGCTCAGCTTGCAGCTTTGCTAACTAAAGTTACGAGGCTGGAAGCTGCCGTAGGTGACTGCAGCAGATGTGGAAGGGGTGACCCTGACGATGCAGGTGTTGTCACAGGTTCTCCCCTGCCAAATATTGTACCTGCAGTCCAGGCTGAGACTTCGGGGCCTGTGCGGCAGTCACCTGATGGTGTCTGGCGCGTGGTTTCCGGACGTCGACGCCGCATGCGGGGGCAGGAGTACAGGTCTGAATCCTAGGAGGGGCAAGCCTGTACCACTGTCCAATAGGTTTGATGTGTTGTCTGGATCTAATTCAGATCCACAATCGTCAATCAGAGAGTTGCCAGCCCCCCCCCCCCCCGCCCGCTAGGTCTGAGCGATCACAGAAGGGGATTCTGGTGATAGGTAGCTCAACGTTAGGCGTTTCATTGAGCCCCTTAGGGATATGGCGAACAGGTCTGGGATGAAGTCCAATGTCCATTCTTTGTGCATTCCGGGCGGTCTGATCCATGATGTGGAACAGGCCATCCCGGATGCCATTGAGCGGACGAGGTGTAGCCAGCTGCGGATTGTAGCTCATGTCGGCACCAATGATGCTTGCCGCCTTGGGTCCGAGGGTATCCTCTCTTCCTTCCGGCGGCTTGCTCATACGGTGAGCTCTGTGGTTGATGACCGCAAGATTTCGGCTGAGCTAACCATCTGCAGTATTGTCGATAGAACTGACTTTGGACCTCTGGTTCAGAGCCGAGTCGAGGGTCTGAACCAGAGACTGCGTCGTTTCTGCGATGATCATGGCTGCAGATTCCTTGATCTTCGCCCTGGGGTCGAATCATGTAGGGTTCACTTGGATAGATCAGGTGTGCACTACACACGTGAATCGGCTACACGGGTGGCAGGGGCCGTGTGGAGTGCATTGGGGGATTTTTTAGGCTGAGGGAGGAAGACCCGAAACTGGAATTACAGTCACGGGCAGCGCAATTAAATTCGGCACCATATGTTAGGAGTAGCGAAAATCAATCTCGACCGTTAAAAGTACTCGTTATAAACTGTAGAAGTGTTTGTAATAAGCAGCCTGAGCTTGAAAGGGTTATTAGTAGCACAGAAGCTGATATTGTATTAGGTACTGAAAGCTGGTTAAAACCGGATATAAGTTCAGCAGAAATTTTTATCCATAGCATGAATGTTTTCCGTAAGGATAGGTTACATTCTAATGGAGGTGGTGTATTTATAGCTGTTCGTAAACACCTGTCGTGTAACGAAATAAATATTGATACGGTCTGTGAAATCCTATGGATTAGACTAAAAGTAGCTAGGACAAAACTTGTAATAGGGTCTTTCTATCGTCCACCAGATGCAGATGTAGGTGTTGCTGAGGCCTTAAGAAATAACGTAAGTAATATAGCTCGTCAATTTCCGTATCATGGAATAATACTAGGAGGCGACTTCAACTTGCCGTCTATTGACTGGAGTAATTACGCCCACGTTACTGGTGGCAGGGATAAAATATCCTGTGAGATTATTCTCGACCTTTGCTCAGATCTTAATCTTGAGCAGCTCGTCACTGAACCAACGCGGTGCGAAAACGAAAACATTTTAGATATTCTCGTTACAAATGGGCCTGAATTATTTACGGACATTTCTACCATCACGGGAATAAGTGATCATAAAGCTGTAATTGCTACAGTAAAATTAAGTCGAGCGCAAAAAACAAAAAGAAAGGGTCGTTTACAGGTTCGAAAAGGCCCCAAAGGAGAGTTTAAGAACGTTTTTGTGGGATAAATACATTACCTTTGTAAAAGGAAGAGGCTCGGTTGAAGAGATGTGGCTTCGATTCATAAATATAGTCAGGGAAGGTATGGACTTACATATACCGAAAAGGACAATCAGGGACGGGAACAATCCCCCGTGGTATACGCGTGAAGTGAAAAGGTTACTTAAAAAGCAAAGGAAGATTCATGCACGCTCAAGAAGGACGATGTATAGGAGTGATTTAGAAAAACTAGCTGAGACAAGAGGACAGGTCAAGAATGCGATGCGCGAAGCCTACAATGACTTTCGATGCAACTCACTTTCGAAGAGCCTCATTGAAAATCCAAAGAAATTTTGGTCGTATGTAAAAAAAAAATAGGTGGTTGTGACAACAATATGCCAGTTCTACTAAAAGACGGGCGGGAAGTTGATGACAGCCGCGACAAGGCTACCGTATTTAACGCCGAATTTAAAAATTCCTTCACTGACGAAAACATGGAAAACATTCCCGTTTTTCCACAGCGTGTTGAATTTGAAATTGATCCAGTACAAATTGATAGTGTAGGTATCATAAAACAATTAAAGCTCCTGAAGTGGGGGAAAGCGCCGGGTCCCCGTGGTGTACCAGTAAGAGTATTTTCGGAATACGCGGAAGAAATAGAACCATTTGTCAGATATATTTCGTAAATCTTTAGAGGAAAGAAAAGTACCTTCTGACTGGAAAATTGCGCAGGTGATTCCCGTTTTCAAGAAAGGAGATCGGAGAGATCCTAGGAATTATCGTCCGATATCGCTGACATCTGTTTGCAGTAGAATTCTGGAGCATGTCATATGCTCTAACGTTATGAAGTTTCTAGATGAAAACGAGCTACTTACAGCATACCAACACGGATTTCGGAAGAACCGATCATGT
Source organism: Vandiemenella viatica (assembly GCA_031002005.1). Taxonomy (NCBI): domain Eukaryota; kingdom Metazoa; phylum Arthropoda; class Insecta; order Orthoptera; family Morabidae; genus Vandiemenella; species Vandiemenella viatica. The sequence goes on along the minus strand of JARYHS010008075.1, from coordinate 63,358,169 downwards.
GAAACGCAACTGGCTCTATTTTCGCATGATGTAATGAAAGTTATTGATGCGGGATCACAAGTTGATGCAATTTTCTTGGATTTTCAGAAAGCTTTTGACTCTGTACCACACAACCGACTCTTAGCGAAGATCCGAGCGTACGGTATATCTGATCAGATTTGCGAATGGATACGCGATTTTCTAACTGGTCGGTCACAGTATGTCGTTGTAGACGGGGAAGCCTCTTCTAAACTAGATGTTACTTCGGGCGTTCCTCAAGGAAGTGTAATAGGACCACTTCTTTTCTTAATTTTTATAAACGATCTCGGTGACAACGTTAATTGCAGGATGCGATTTTTTGCTGATGATGCACTTATTTATAGGGAAGTGAGGTGCTCCGACGATTGCTTAGAAATTCAGCGCGATCTGGATGTTATTTCGGAATAGTGACGTGAATGACGGCTTACACTTAACTGTAAAAAGTACAGGGCAATGCACATAAGTAATAAAAAGACCCCGCTTGCTCAGGAGTACAAAGTTAACAATTCAGTTGTTGACACTGTAGATTCCCTGAAGTATCTAGGCGTAACAGTACAAAGCAACATGAAATGGGACTTGCACATAACTTCCGTTGTAGGAAAAGCTAATTCCAAACTACGATTCATAGGACGTATTTTGAGAAGTTGTAATGCTCATACAAAGGAAATAGCGTACAAAACACTAGTGCGTCCGCATTTGGAATACTGTTGTGGAATTTGGGATCCGTATCGCAAGGGATTGATTGACACATTAGAGAGATTACAGAGAAGAGCCGCTCGATTCGTGACTGCTAGTTACAGTTCTTACGTAAGTGTCACAGAGCTAATTCGTGGGTTGGGCTGGGATTGTTTGGCGGACAGACGACGTCGTTTTCGTTTGAATTTGCTGGTGAATATTCGAAAATCTTTAAGTTACGAGTGCAACGAAATACTTCTTCCGCCGACCTATTTAGGTCGCAATGACAGGAGGGATAAGATTAGAGAAATGAGATGCCGTACTGATTCATTTATGTATTCCTTCTTTCCTCGATCTGTTCGGGATTGGAATGCGCAGAATTAGGATTGGTGCTTAGCACCCTCTGCCACCCACAGTATTTGTGATTTGCAGAGTATAGATGTAGATGTAGAAGAAATTTTTATTGCACAAAATTCTACAACTCTTAAACTACTTTTCCACATAACTGCCGAAATTTTGCAGGCATTTGTCATAGCGTGGCACCAGGTTTTGTATACCTTCTTCATAGAAATCTGCCGCCTGTGTCTTCAACCAGTTGGAAACAGTTTCTTTCAGCTCCTCGTCATTCGTGAAGTGATGACCGCTAAGGAAAGACTTGAGATGTAAGAACAGATGAAAGTCGCTAGGAGCGAGGTCAGGGCTGTACGGAGGATGGGAGGATGGTGAAACACGTCCCAGCCAAATCCCTGTACGAGGTTTTTCGTCACGTTTGCAGTATGTGGTCGTGCGGTGTCGTGAAGCAAAACAACACCTTTTGACAGCAGTCCCCGGCGCTTATTCTGAATTGCACGGCGCAATTTCCGAAGTGTCTCGCAATAAGCATCTGCTTTGATTGTTTGACCACGCGGTAAGAAGTCAATGAGTAGGATGCCTTTCCAGTCCCAGAACACTATGCACATCATTTTCCGAGGTGTCATGATTTGCTTCGGCTTAACCTTTGGTGGGGATGAAGTGTGCCTCCATTCCATTGATTGCCGCTTACTCTCAGGGGAGTCGTAAGAAACCCACGTTTCATCTCCTGTGACTATCCGTCTCAGAAATTCTTCGCCGCTTTCAGCATAACGGGTCAAATACTCAAGTGCACTACTCATCCGTTGTGTTTTGTGTTGCTCAGTGAGAATCTTTGGTACCCAACGTGAGCAAGGTTTACGGAATTTCAGTTGTTTGGTAACAATTTCATGCATCAGTGATCGTGAAATTTGGGGGAAGTCCATAGCGAGAGCACTAATTGTAAACCTACGGTTTTCCTAGATCTTGTCATCAATCGCGTGAACCAGTTCTTCTGTAACCAAAGGTGGACGCCCACTTCGTTCTTCATCGTGCAAATCACTACGCCCGCCATTGAACTGTCGGACCCATCTTCTCACCATCGAATCACTCATGGCATTTGGTCCGTAAACATCGCAAATTTGCCGATAAATTTCACTTGGTTTCACTTTCCTCGCATTCAGAAACCGAATCACAGACCTGATTTCACAGGCGGCGGGATTTTCAATCAACGCCGACATTTCAAACAAGCACAACAAAGCGTACGTATCTGATAGCGATCTCCAAATGGTGCACGTTCTTCCCCTTGATACACATCGTCTACAGCGCATGTGCGGAACTGCAATCGCAGCGCTGCAGCGGAGATTTACTTTCTGGACGCACCTCGTAGTTGCTGACAAGGCTGGCCACATTTAATTATAAAGACTGTACCTTCCGACTGGAAAATCGCGCAAGTAGTTCCGATTAAAGATATGTGATCGAAGTGATCCTAGAAACTATTGTCCCATGTCTTTAACATCTGGTTGTAGTAGAATTATGGATCATATTATGTGCTCGAACATTATAAATTTTCTAGATGGAAATAATTTGCTTACAATAAATCAACATGAATTTCGGAAGAAAAGGTCATGTGAAGCCCAGTTGCCCCTATTTACACACGACATAATGAATGTTATTGATGTAAGTTCACAAGTAGATGCAATTTTTTTTTTTAGGTTTTCAGAAAGCCTTTGACTCTGTGCCACAGGAACGCCTTTTAGGGAAGCTTCGAGCGTATGGTATATCGGATCAGCTTTGTGAATGAATTAAGGATTTTCTAACTGGTCAGTCGCAGTATGTCGTCTTTGAAGGAGAAAGGTCTTCTAATATAGATTTTACACCAGGTGTACCACAAGGAAGTGTAATGGAACCACTTCTTTTCTTAATTTTTCTAAACGATCTCGTAGAAACAGTGACAAGCATTTTAAGATTGTTTGCTGAAGAAGTGGTTATTTATAGGGAAGTAAGGAATTCGGCCGATTGCTTAGAAATTCAGCAACTTCTGGATGTTATTTTCGCAAGGTGCGCTGAACGGCAACATACTGTAATTTGTAGAAAGTGCAAGACTGTGAGCATAACTAACAAAAAGAATCCGAATCGTTCAGAAATACGAATTCAGTTATTGATATGGTCGATTCTGTGAAATATTTGGGAGTAACATTACAAAGGAATATGAAACGGGACTTGCACATTAATTCGTTAGTAGGTATGTCTAATTCTGGGCTACAATTCTTAGGTCGAATCTTGAAAAATTGTAATGAACAAAGGTGATAGCGTACAAATCTATTGTGTGTCCACATTTGAACTACTGTTGCGCCATTTGGGATCCGTTTCGTAAGGGGTTGATTGATAATAAAGAGAAAGTGCAGAGAAGAGCCGCTCGATTCGTGACCGCTTGCTACAGTCCTTATGAAAGCGTCACTGAACTGATTAGTAAACTGGGCTGGGAGTCTCTGGTAGATAGACTACGCATTTTATGTTTAAACTTTTTGGTAAACATGTGTACTCCCACTTTCACTTAAGAGTGTAGTGAAATACTTCGTCTACCAACCTATTTGAGTCGGAATGACAGGAAAGATAAGATTAGAGAAATAAGGTGTCGCACTGATTCTTATATGAATTCTTTTTTTCCCCCTCGTACCATTCGGGATTGGAATGCACAACAAACAAAATTAGCTTTGGTACTGAGCACACTCTGCCACCCACAATTTTGTGGATTGCAGAGTATAGATGCAGATGTGGTGGTCGCACCTAATACGAAGTTAGCTGGTTCGAGTACTGGTTCTGTAAGAAATTTTTAACACCAAATCTTGACCGGCAGGATAGATAATGCGGTGGTGCACGATTCTTAACCACTAGATGGTGCATTGAACTCCTGGTTCCAGTTGGTAAGGAGCGACGGCATACGACTCTGTTAATGATTAGTCCATCGGAAGGGTCTGTCGTCTTGGTAGCCTCGTGGTGTCTTTCGAAAGAGTAATTCTGAATAGGACAGTGAGGATTATCTTTCATTCATTTGCATCGCAGGCAACACGATACACTAAACATACATTCACCTAGGCCAGGGATGGCGAACCTTTATTGATCAACGTGCCATTTTTTCTAAAGAAATGTTGGACGAAGATATGACGTGCCACCAAACAATCGTGACTTAGTATTTAGTTTTATTTCTTTTTCCATTAATCACTATCACCTTAAAACTTTATACTTACAACCAGAAATACACATTTTTTATACTAGTCAATAATATCAACAGTTTTGTGTTTTTTAAAAAAAATTAAATATAACTAGTGCGACTTAGATGCCAAATAACTTCTATTAGGTTCACATTCTGCTACGTTTAGCAGAATGCAAGCTGTAGTGGGTTCACCAGACAAACAGTTTTGTTATTCATTTCTGAAAATAATGACTTGACTCACAGACACAGGCAGATGAAAATATTGTTAAGATAGCAAAAATCAACTAAATGTGTCTGGAATTGAATTCCAAGTTTTCATAATTACAGTGTTGGCATTTTTACTCATATTGCTTGATAGTCTTGCTAATTCGTTTAAATCCAGCTTCTTCCTCACTTTGATGAACTTTTGAGTCCACTACCCAGGAATTCAGTCAGATGCATTTCATTTTCTTCAATTTCCAACCAATCAAATTTAGATAAGTTCAGTCTATCAGATGAAGTCACATCAGGATACAGAATAAACTTGAGTGTTTCCGATAATTCCTTAAACTAGGAAAATCTCGATGGAAACTTCTTCGATTGAAGAATTAATTACTGAAGATAATTCTTCAGTGAATTTTGATTGGTCTGGTTTTTGGGTACATCCATTTTTTTCAAGTTCGGGAAATACTTTTAATTTTTTGAAATAAAATCGTTACTGAAAACTTGCAGTTTGGGCTTAAATGTACGAATGAGATCTATCATAACGATAATTGTTTTGTTTGTGCCTTGAAGTTTCACGTTCAATTGATTGAAATGCTGGCACCTGTCAGTAAAAGACATTAATTTTGAAAGCCACATAACACCCATCAGTTATGAGTATTGTTGCATTTTCCCCTCATTTTGTAAAAATAGTCTGATTTCTTCAAAGCATTCGCCAAATATTTGAAGTAGGTTACCGTGGTCAACCCGAGTACACTGTTAAATATCAGTACTCGTAAGTCATTGCGCACCAAGTTGACTTCATCCAAGAAAGCATCAAATTTTTGATTATTTAAAGACTGCGACGATGTAAGATTCGCTATTTTTGTTACTACATCCATTATATTATCATCGAAGGCGAATAAACCCTCTGCACACAAAGCTTGTTGATGTATGGTGCAGTGGAATTCAAGAATTGGATGTCCTATATGTGTTTGGAATAAACTGATAAAACCATTTATTTTGTCCACCGTACTTGGAGCAGCATCAATCGTTATCGAAACAATTTTGCTTAAATCTACGTCTTTCTTAGTAAGTGAATTTTTAACAGCTGTACAAATATCTGTGCCCTTAGTAGTTGTTGGTAACGATGTTATAGCAATCAATTCTTCCTTGGTCTCGTTTACTACACAAAATCGAGCTAAAATAGTTAAACGAGCAGATTTAGTTACAACTGTACTTTCGTCGAGATGCAACAATATAAAAGGAGAGGACTTGATGTCAGTTGTCTGTTATTCTTTTACATTTTTCGCCGGTTTCGTTTATTGTCTTTTTGGATAAAGGAGACTCTTTGACACTCTGAATTATCTTACCTTTATTTTCAAAGGCCTCAGAAACTGAAGGGGGCATGATAACCAGACTTCCTTCAAAGATCGTCCCTCATTAGAAGGTTAACCGTGCCGAACAATAACATTTGGAGACGAAAATCGTGCGGCACCATCCTTGATAACATACTTAATCAAAGGCGTCGATTGCTTCTCTCTTTAATTCTGAATGAATTCTTTATGCTCTGGTTCGCTTTTTTATTTCATAGTGCCGTTTTACAGGTGATGTTGTATATAACACTCCTTCGGAACATAAAACACACCACTTTATCATCTTTATTAATCATGCCATATTTCTCACTCTACCAAGGTTGAAATTCTCTATGACACTTATCTAACACTTTTTTTTTTTACCAAACTAGCCATGCTGAATAGTTGTAAATACAACTCAAACAAATTTAAACAAGCAGCAGTTTTTGCGAAATTAGTTTAAAAACAGCAAAAACTATGCGTGATTGGTAAAGGCAGTCAATTACATCAGCAAAAACAAGTAAATAAGTGAGCTTAGCGCCCCGCCCGCGCTTGCTCACTCAGTTCGTTAGGTCAGAAATTTGCTTGAAATATACCTCTTTTCCCCAATCTGTAGACGTTCCGACACGGGTAGTTTCGTTCAGAAGGAACTTTTTTATGTGATGTCAAATTATCTAAACAAAAAAAAAATACTTATACCGATTAAGTACCTACTTAATTAGTGCCGTGCCCAAATTATTTGGTCGCGTGCCATCACCGGCACGCGTGCCATTGGTTCGCCATCCCTGACCTAGGCCATCGACACAAAAACAGTAACACATACATCACTGAAGAAGGCAATATGGAGACCACCAGAGTTAAATTTCCCTAGAAAACTGCCCACTAGGGCAGCCGTCAAGCCTAAGTCGTCGAAAATAGGACAGAATCATCATTGGCATAAATACTGGAATGAAATTTCCACGGAGAATGTTCTTTACAATTTTAAATTTCATGGAAATAGATTTGAAATCAATAATCAAGCAAGATATTTGCCTTGACCAAATTGTAACTGTCACAATTAAGGCACAGTCATAAAATGATCTATATTAGCTTCGTTACAGGGTCAAATGTTCATTATCTGGTTAAGAAACGTGCTCTGCTCAGTTGACTCGACGAACGTCGCTTTTATTGGCATCGTTTTCACTGTTGAGTATTATAGAGGGATGAGTCGTCGATTTGCAGCGAGCCAAGAGCGAGCAGCCTTCTTGTTTCGAACGAGATAAGATGACGAAACTTAAATCAGTTTCTGAAACTATTCCAATGAACTTAAAACAGAATCACAATTCAACTGAAAATAAACAGCTGAATAAATTTTTATCACTATATAACCGATTGGTTTGCTTCACAATTTGATCATCAGCTATCAAACGACATTTGTGCACGTAGCGAAATAAATTTGAATAGAAATAAAATAATTACATTTGTTGAACAGTTCGCGAAACTACACAAAATAAAAACAAATATTATTTTAATTTAGGCTGGAAAGCGTTTTTCAAGAGTTTTCTACAGATCTTTCAGGTTTTTTTTTTACCGTTTGAAAACATTTGAGTTGTTTCCAACCCGGATGAATAACGAACGAACAAAACAAAAAAAATACTTAGGTCCATCGGTTGAATCGTGATTTATTATGGTCTTGAGTTCATACAAAAATCCCATAGAAAAAAAACTTTCAGTTTTTCCTAATTTTTTCAGGCAATTTTCAGTTTCTTTCTCTAAAAACCTTATTCGAACTATTAGGAACATTAAAAAAAATCTGCCAAATCGGCCCAACCATTCCCAAGTGATGCTCTTACTAAGGAAAAGCATTTAATTTTTGTTTGTATAGATTGTTTTCGTTAACGAATCAAGGTAAGTTCAATTACAGTGACACTACAACAGGAACATGCAATACCTAGGTTACTTAATAACAAAACCATGTTAACATAATTTTGACTGTGCCATCGAACATGGAGGAAATAATTAGGATTAGATTTATGGTATTTAGGATCCATTTGTTTGAGGACTTTGCCTCGTATCACAGTTTAAACTTTATTTTTTATACCCGTGATCCTGTATTATGTATTTTAATAGTATTAATTTTATTTATTTTTTTAAAAATAATTTCAGTTACTTAACATATTGAATTTTGACACAATTGTCCGGTAATTACTCATTAATGAAGCTTCTCCGGCAGGTTCGATGGCTTTCATATTGGGATAAGTCCAACGTGATGTTTAGAGTTAAATCATTTTGTTACAAAGTGTTTTGCAATGCACTGCAGATCCATTTGTTGAAATAAAAATCAGGTTTGCAAACTTCTGCTTTCTCTAAACAAAATTCAATGTTTTACATAAACAATGTATTGATATATCATCACGAAAAATATTGTATGAGGTAATCTAACATGATTTTACACGGCTGCATCAAGAGAAAGGCCGAAATCTTTGAAACATTTGAAATTAATTTTCATCACCTGCTCATTACTTTTCCTTTCAAAATTATGGTTTTCCTCTAATTTCTGAACTTCTGTCTTCATTCGCAGTAAATTCACTTTTCAGAGTTTCAATTTTTTTTTATAGTCATGTCAATTTCCTGCGTGAAAGTCTAGCAATGTAATTCCTCTACATATATCCATCTTGTTAAATATTTGACTAATCCTTAAAATCTGGACGGCTTTCAAATGTACAAGGAACATTTTTTAAAATAAAACTACTAAGGAATACAGCCCCTCAAACACTCGCACATTACGTAATGAAACAATCCAGCATGTGTCACATTCATTCCCTAAATTTGTGGACGGAACCTCTGGTGATACTTCGTGTAACAATATCCGATTTTTTTGAGAAAATGGAGAGCGTAAGGAGATGTCCGAAAGACTGGACTGTCCCATCCCATCATATCATGAACTACTTATCTTCAATGTACAAGTTATAAAATGCAAAACAATTTGGTTCTTTTGAAGATGATTGATCAGCAATGCATTACCCCAGCGGTTCCCAACCTTCATTGGCTCACGACCCACTTTTAAGTAAAAAAAAATTTCGCGCCCCACCCAATATGAGAGTCTATCTAATACCAGAATGGGAACTGTTGTATGACCTCGATACGCTATCTACTATCCTATCCTACGAAAATGAAAATTTTCGTACAAAGGATATACTATCAACAAAAGCAAGAATTGATAATAAATAAAACAACAAACATATTATAGACGGGGAGGCGGCTGCTGAAATTCCACGATTAGAAGTAACTCGAGCAGCATATTGAAATGCAACTGATCTGCCAAGTCGCGTTTTGGTGGAGACCACCTGCAGATATAATTTTAGTGGTTGATTGGTAGGTTATCATTGTGATTTATTGCACCAAAATTTATAGAAATATGGAATATTTGGAGCAGGAAACCACAATGGTAAACTTACCAGTCAATCACTAAAGTGGGATTTGTAGGTGTTTTCTACGAAGATATAACTTGGCACATCAGTGGCATTTTAATTTGCAAATCGAATTCTAACTAATCCTGGTACTTCAGTCATCAACTCAATGAGGTGATGGTTTGTGCAGCCGCCTCCCGCTTTATTACAAAATAATGAAAAATACGTTTAATTATTATAAAAATACAACTTCAAAATCAGTGAGATTTATGGCAATGGTGTTTACTGATGAGGGCATAGATATCAGGGTTAATTTTAACACTAAGCCACTTTCTACACATAATTTATTTCTGTATTTGTTTTTCATAATAATAATAATAAAGTAGAACAAGTTAGTTCACACAAGTAAGTCACAGCAAATTTAGAGATTTCTGGATACTCTACATCTACATCTACATATATACTCTGCAATTCACAAAATTGTGGGTGGCAGAGGGTGCTCAGCACCAAAGCTAATCTCTTTGCTGTGCATTCCAATCCCTAATAGTACGAGGGAAAAAAGAATTCATATAAGAATCAGTCTGGCACCTTATTTCTCTAATTTTATCTTTCCTGTCCTTCCGACTCAAATAGGTTGGTGGAAGAAGTATTTCACTACACTCATGAGTGAAAGTTGGAGTGCGCATGTTTTCCAATAAGTTTAAACGAAACGTGTGTCGTCTAACTACCAGAGACTCCCAACCTAATCTACTAATCAGTTCTGTGACGCTTTCATAAGGACTGTAGCAAGCGGTCACGAATCGAGCGGCTCTTCTCTGAACTTTCTCTATACTTTCGATCAATCCCTTACGAAACGGGTCCCAAATGGCACAACAATAATCCAAATGTGGACGCACAAGAGATTTGTACGCTATCTCCTTTGTTTGTTCATTACAATTTTTCAAGATTCTACCTATGAATCGCAGCCTAGAATTTGCTCTACCTACTAAAGAATTAATGTGTATGTCCCATTTCATGTTCCTTTGTACTGTTACTCCCAAATATTTAATAGAATCGACCATATCAATAACTGTATTGTTTAACTCGTATTTCTGAACAATCGGATTCTTTTTGTTAGTTATGCTCATTGTCTTGCACTTTTTACAGTTTAGAGTAAGTTGCCACTCAGCGCACCAAGCCAAAATAACATCCAGATCGCGCTGAATTTCTAAGCAATCGGCCAAAGTTCTTACTTCCCTATAAATAACCGCATCATCAGCAAACAATCTAAAAAGGCTTTTCACTTTGTCTCCGAGATCGTTTATAAAAATTAAGAAAAGAAGTGGTCCTATTACACTTCCTTGAGGTACACCCGATGTAACATCTAGATTAGAAGAACTTTCTCCCTCAACGACAACATACTGCGACCGACCAGTTAGAAAATCCTTTATCCATTCACAAAGCTGATCCGATATACCGTACGCTCGAAGCTTCGCTAAAAGGCGGTTGTGTGGCACAGAGTCAAAGGCTTTCTGGAAATCTAAAAAAATTGCATCTACTTGTGAACCTGTATCGATAACTTTCATTACGTCGTGTGTAAATAGGGCCAGCTGTGTTTCACATGATCTTTTCTTCCGAAATCCATGTTGATTTGTTGTAAGCAAATTATTATAATCTAGAAAATTCATAATGTTCGAGCATATAATATGCTCCATAACTCTACTACAAACAGATGTTATAGATATGGGACGATAGTTCCCAGGATCACTTCGATCACCTTTTTTGAAAATCGGAGTTACTTGCTCGATTTTCCAGTCTGAAGGTACTTTTCGCTCTTCTAATGATTTACTGAATATATCAGGCAGAAATGGCCCGATTTCTGCAGCATACTCTGAAAATACTCTTACTGGAATTCCATCCGGGCCCGGTGCTTTCCCCCACTTCAGGAGCTCTAATTGCTTAACGATACCTGCAGTATCTATTCGTAATGATTCCATCACCGACTCGCCACGGCGTGGGAAAACGGGAATACTATCCTTATGTTCATTTGTAAATGAATTTTTGAATACATTATTTAGTACGTTAGCTTTATCGCGGCTTTCATTAACCTCGGAACCTTCACGAATTAGTGCTGGAATATTGCTGTTGGTACAATTAACTTTTCGTACATATGACCAAAATTTCTTTGGGTTTTCTGTGAGACTCTTAGAGAGAGAGTTGGAGTGAAAATCGTTAAAGGCCTTGCGCATTACATTCTTAATACGTCCTGTTAAATCAGCTAAGGTTTCTAAATCGCTGCGACACCCCTTCCTTCTTGAGCGTGCGTGTATTTTCCTTTGTTTTTTGAGTAATCTTTTGACTTCGCATGTGTACCACTGTGGATCATCCTCTCCCTTTATTGTCCGCTTTGGTATATGTATTTCCATGCCTTCCCTGACTATATGTATAAAACGATGCCACATCTCTTCAACGGTGTCCTTTGTTGACTTGAAGTTATGGTAATTATTCCTCAGGTAGGTTCTAAAACACTCTTTGAGGCCTTACTGAATTTGTATACAATCCGTCATTTTTTCCTTTTTCGCTCGGTCATTATTTGATAGTCACAATTACCGCTTTGTAATCGCTTAGTCCTGTGGTCGTTGAAATGTCGGTGAATAATTCTGGCCTGTTGGTAACCAGCAAGTCTAAAATGTTTTCGCTACCGTTATGACACCGCGTAGGTTCATTAACTAGCTGCTCGAGATGATTATCTGACAAACTCGAGAATTACTTCAGAAGCTGCCTTATGCCCTGCTACCTGTGATGTGAACGTAATTACACCAGTCAATATAAGGAAGATTGAAGTCGCCTCCTAGAGTCATAGCATGATCCTTAAAATGGCTAGCTATACTACTTACATTATTTCTTAATTCCTCAACGATAGCTATGTCAGAATCGAGTGGACGGTAGAAGGCGCCCATGATGAGTTTTGTCCCAGCAACGTTGAGTTTAATCCATATGATTTCACATGATCGTATCGACGTCTATTTCATTACATGAGAGAAATTTACTTACAGCTATAAATACCCCACCTCCATGAGAATGTAATCTATCTTTACGAAAAACGTTTATGCTATCTTTAAAAGTTTCAGCGGAACTTATTTCCGGTTTCAACCAACTTTCTGTATCGATAACTATATCCGCTTCTGTACTACAAATAACGCTTTCAAGTTCGGGTTGGTTGTTACAAACGCTTCTACAGTTAATTACGATAACTTTTAACTGTTGAGATTCTTATACATTGCTCCTACATTCCGGTGTTGCATCTGATTGGGTTGCCCGTAACTGAAATTCGTGTTTCGGGTCTTCCTCCCTCAGCCTAAAAAACCACCCAGTGCTATTCCACACGGCCCCTGCCACCCGTGTAGACGATTCACGTGTGTAGTGCACACCTGACCTATTAAGGGGAACCCTACAAGACTCGACCCTATGGCGTAGATCGAGAAATCCGCAGCCAAGGTCATCACAGAAACGTCGTAGTCTCTGGTTCAGCCCCTCAATACAGCTCTGAACCAGAGGTCCACAATCAACTCTGTCTACGATGCTACAGATGGTTAGCTCTGCCGATATCTTGCGGTCACTGGCCACAGAGTTCACCCTTTCAGCCAGCCGCCAGAAGAAAGAGAGGATAACCTCCAACCCAAGGCGACAAGCATCATTGGTTCCGACATGAGCCACAATCTGTAGTTGGCTACACCCCGTCCCTTCTATGGCATCTGGGATGGCCTGTTCCACATCTCGGATCAGGCCGGAATACACACTGAATGGACGTTGGATTTCTTCCCGGAGGAATCCGCCATTTCCCTAAGGGGCTCTAATAACCGCCTAACATTAGAGCTCCCAACTACCAGAATGCCCTTCTGCGTTTGCTCAGACCTGGCGGGCTGGGGGGCCGTCAACTCGCAGGATGACAATTGTGGGACTGAGTCAGCCTCCGACAATACATCAAACCGGTTGGACAGACGAACAAGTTTAGCGTCTTGGCCTTTAAGCCTGTTCGACTGCCCCCGTGTGCGGCTTCGAAGTCTAGAAGCCATACGCCAGTCACCAACAGGCGACTGCGGCACAGCATCCAACACTTCAGCCTGGGTTGCAGGTACGACAGTCGATATGGGAGAATCTGTGATAGGCTTGGCTATATCAGTTTCCCCAACATCACATCTGCTGCAGCCTTTTACGGCAGCTTCCATCCGCGTAACTTTCGCTAACACAGCTGCAAGCTGAGCGCGCAGATCAGCCACCTCAGCTCTGCTCGTACATCCAGAAGGAAATTAACAATTTTTCCTTGAAAATTATCTTTAATGAAGAATCGTAAGAAAACTCTATTGGAGAGTTTTCTTCAGCTGTTTCAAATGTTCCTCTTCGATAGGATTTCTTATCCAAAAGTAACCATCGTCAATTTTTGGAAAGTAGCTCCTAAAACAATTATTAGTAAACGAATAGAACACATTTCACATTTTAACACATAACAAAATTTGAAATCCATTCGGGTACTTGAAATAAAAAAGAAATATTATTTGAAAGTAAATGAGGCCTACAACTAATTTATAATTTACTGGAAAAAATTGCATAATACTGGCTGACTGTTTAAGAAAACGCTTTCCTTTTCTCTCTGTTTTAATTTAAGCTAATGGCTTTCATGATTATTGCACTTGTAAAATATCGTGTTATATTTTTTAAATAGATTAAATAAAAGATAAATTTTTGTGTCAAAAACCTCGATTGTTCCGCGACTCACCAAAACACACACCGCGACCCACCAGTTGGTCGCGACCCATAGGTTGGGAACCGCTGCATTACCCTGTTGTGAGGGTATTGTTGCCACCCAGTAGTAAGCTCTATATTCTATAACATCAGTAATGATATAAATGGTTGCAAAACAACGTATTCATAGAATCAGCTTATGTATGTTGCTAAGCAATTTTTTTTTTTTTTTAGAAATTATTGTACTTTAACCTGTCATTATACTAAAGATGGTGCACAATAAAATACTAAGCTTGTTTTTTTTATTTCTTGTTTTATAAATGCATTAGCGGAGTTTCGGGGTTGCCCGGTATAGTCGGAGTGGATTTACCAGTACCTTATTTTTATTCCCGCAGTGAGAAACATTTGTACAAAAAAGCAGAAAACTGTCATGACATATTGGCTGATTTTCTGCATTCTTATGAAGCTATGGGATGCAACATGTCCTTAAAAATTCAGTTCTTGGACACTCGCTTAAACTTCTTCCCGGAAATTTTGGGGCTGTCAGTGATGAGCAAGGTGAGCATTTTCATCAGCAAATTTCTGCAATAGAAACGAGGTACCAAGGCAATTGGAGTTTTAAATGCTGGCTGACTTCTGATGGACCAAGAAGAGACATGTTACAGATACAAAATATGCCCGAAAATCACTACCTACTATGTTCTATGAAAGTCAAAGTGAGTTGTACATCATTTAGAGTTACATAACTAGGCAGGCGCAGGAATTTTGAGAGTTGTGTTTGGTCATATGAGCTATGCCAGGACGCTCCGTGGTTAGGATTCCACGTTAAACTGTAGGCCCCAGAGGGAAGGAACTGGCAAAATGGCTTAGTATGACTCCTTTGGGAGGATCCAACCAACCTTCGGGTTGTGGACTAAGTTAAGTAGTTACTGACCTTATTACAAACTATAAAAAAACCAAATGAATATAAAAAAAACCTCCTGCATATAAAGAAAACCCTCCTGCCTGATGGGGAAAAACTGAACTGATATTTGAGTTCAGCATGGAAAATACCTCTAGAATCTCGTGTTTTTGTTCTTGTGAAAGAAAAAAGTTCAGTTTTGTAGACCAGTGTAATGTTCTCCTAGATACCTCAAAATTCTATTATATAATCAAGCCATCTATCAATGGACTTTTGTATCATGAGGCAGTTATTAACTATCAACACTTCAATGGGAACTAGCTCGAACAGTAATGTTTCTAAACTTCAGCGTGCAATAAATGATGGATCAGTTACTTATTTTACAAAATACCTCAGTACTACAAACTGGGAACACGTTTATAGTGCACAAGGTATGAATGAAAAATTAATCTAAAAGTATGTACTACAAACAGACTAATGATTCTGAAAATAAAATAAATAAAATATGGAACGCAGTAGAAAGGAAATGGGGAGAAATAATCAAACCAGTAATGATATTTAAATCAAAAAAATTCAGTGGAATCTAATTTTTCAATTGCTGGTATATTTAATGAACATTTTTGTGTCTGTTGCTGATAAATTGACTGCTAATAGCTCAGTGAGACAATTTATGGATTTTGTCACAGGTGTCCAAGAAAATTTTACATTGTCTGTAAATTTAGCTACTCCAAAAGAAATAAGAAACGTTTTGTCTTTTAAGAGAAAATACTCGTGTTATGATGGTATTTCCAGCAGATTAATTAAACTGTGCTCCAAAGAATTAAGTAATATACTAAGTTTACATGAGGGTGCTTTTTCAGAAAGGCTTAAGTGTGCTGTAGTTAAACCACTCTATAAAAAAGTGGGATAAGTCAGATGTATCGAATTACCATTCTATTCATTACTAACTGCCTTCACGAAAGTTTTTGAGAAAGCAATGTACAATAGTTTATGAACACCTTAAAAATGATAATATTCTAACCAAATCACAGTTTGGTTTTCAAAAGGCCAATTCAACAGGACAAGCCACTGACAATATTTTAAATGTAATAAATGATAAATTAATTCCTGTGGGGAATTTTTTGTGACTTATCCTAATTCGCTTAACTGTGTAAATAATAAAACTCTGATAAATTATAGTATTATGGTATAGATCGCATTGTTAATAAATGGCTTAGTTCTTACCTTTTGAATAGAAAAGAGGGTCGCTTAAGAATTTTATCTGTATAAAAAAAACTATAATAGGCTATTTGACAGTATTGAAAATATATACAAATTGAAGCCTTTCGCGTAAAGAATTAGAATTTTCTTACCTTTCCTCAAGTGACAGAAAAATCTCTAGGAATGGTAGTCGCTTTAGTGACGTCACCTGCAAATAAACGCTGCTGCTGCTGCTGCAAATAGTGTGTTTCATACTATCCACGTTTTCAACTCTTTTCTTTGTTTGTTGCTGGTTTTTTTTTGTTATTAATAACATTACATTTTGAATAGAAACAAAAAACAATTCTCAGAGGTCTACAGCGGAAATATACGGAAAATAGTTGCTAAAATTTGCAGAGGGCAAATGTTGGTGGATGCAGGAAAGTGAGAAGATGGATGTATAGGGAAATTGCCACGGGAGGGTGAGCTCCATCGCAATTTAATTAAATATTATTATTCTTATTATTATTCACTGTTTTTGAGTGGGAAGTTATCAGACCCCGCAAAAACAATTCTTGTAAAAATAGGCAAAGTCTCGTGTTCATGTAGTGACAAAAAGTTATGAGATCTTCTTCTGAGCCAAGTCTACACTTTACAGTGTGTATTCACTTCACTTTGTGAAACAGAATAGTTTCTCTTGGTGTCATAGATCGTTTATTTAGGATTAAAAAAATCTGAGTTGGCCTTTACGCAGGCCATATTTTAGTTAACCTATGTAAATACCGTACCTTAAATGTGTTGCTTTATCAAACTTAAAATTACTTAAAAGCCAAGATTCCCCTCACTCTTTTTCATATATTGTGCCCTCGGTTTCAGTAAAAATTATGACATACATAATGGCCAAGTCATTAGATTTTTTATCCTAAATAAACGATCTATGACACGCAGTGAAACCATTCTGTTTCACAAAGTGAAATGGATACACACTGTTAAGTATAAATTTGGTTCAGAAGAAGATCTCATAACTTTTTGTCACTACATGAACACGAAATTAGGCCTATTTTTACAAGAATTGTTTTTTGTGGGATCTTATTTCTTTTTGTAAGTTTATCGCTTATTCTGAATCGCCTCTCAAATGTAATTATTTTATTTCAAAATCGGTGGTTAAGAACATTACAGAATTTAAGCCATCAATATACATTACCAACAATGCCCCACTATCTGCAAACAATGTGCATCGTAGCCGAGTAATGATCATTGCCGCAGGTTTAACTGCCACCTCAAATAAATAACAAGTAACTTAACTTCCAAACTAACCATAGGAACAAAGTAAAATTTAAGGCTTTGGTCAAACTTACTTGCCTCTATCTAGTATAGAAATATAGTAGAGGAAAGTGCCCTATTTAGGACCCCTCCCCCTAAAGTGGGGGTGCATTGTACTGAACTCTAGCGGAATCGAAGTGTAAATAGTAGTTTCGGCTTCTGCCACTCTGTAACAGGAGAGTTCGTGTTGCTCACTTTAATTGTTGATCGCCAAATCGCCATTACGTGTTTTGTCAGTGAACCATGTTTTTACAGTGTGCTATATTTTTTTAATTTCTCGTGGAAATTGACAGGTAAACCTTCCAACCAATATACATTCTTAAATGATAAGGTTTTAGATTAATGTTTATCACTGAACCGTCTTGTCGAAACATTAGGTTAAAAATCTATTGGGTTAACAAAATACAACCTATGGTTGCGCAAAGTGGACCCCCGTAAGTTGCCTAAACCGGACCCCTTCTTTTTCATGCTTACAAGTCTGCCTATATCTCAAATGGAGAGCGAAATGCCTGCATTTCTTTGATCATAACATCTACGCCTCATAAAGCCCAATTGATGGAAGCTAAAAGAGCTAAAGAAGTCAAGGAAACTCAACAGCAAGCACGTAATCATGATCGAGGATGCAAAAGTAGCCGCGGACGGAGGCATGGTTCAGCAGTAGGGCTTTCTAAAAAAGAGAAAGAACAAGTGAAAAAGCGCCTTACTTTTGGAAAGAATATGAAAGGATCAAGCACTGAGGATGAAATGAGTGCATCCTCTGGATCATCGGAATTGGAGCTTCTTGCAGGAGTGTCCCCATCCAAAGATGATGACGCTTGGTGCATGTTCTGTTACAGGAAGTTTTCCGAAGATTCAGAAGGAGAACAAGGGGCAATGTGCAGTTATATGTTCGTTTTGGGCCCATGTGGATTGTGCTGGGGCTGAAAAGCAGTGGCGTAGCTAGGTCAACAAGGGCCCCGGTGCAAAAAATTTATTTTGGCCCCTCAGGCCAGATGGGCGTTTTTTTTTTTTTGCTTTGTGTTGGTGGAAGGGGCCTCCTGAGCTTAGGATGGGGCCTTTGAGTTGTGCTTAGGGGTACCCTGAGCAATGGTTGGGGGCCCCCTGAGCAGGGAGAGTGCCCTTAGTGAGGGGCTTCCTGTGTCTGTTTGCCATGAAGTCTCGTGGGCCTCTGAACTGTGCTTGGTTGCCCTCAGAGGTGCGCTTTGGGGCCCTCAGAGGTGTGCTTGGTGGCCCCCTGAGCGTAGGGGCCCCGGTGCACCGCACTGCCTAGCCCCATAGTAGCTACGACCCTACTGAAAAGGACGTGTACATCTGTGACTTTTGCCCGTAAACAATTTAATTTATGTTGTATTTTTGTCTTCTTATAGTGTAGTCTATATATAGGATATATTTGTATTTTTTATTTTTTAAAAAAAAAAACCTGTAATTATCATATTACATTTGTGCCTATATGTTTTTGTGTGATTAGTTCATATTTATAATTTTATTTAGTGTAACTTTTAGGGGTCCGATTTAGGCAACTATTTTTCAAATCGCAAAAGTGTTTCGTTTTTTGGAAATTTTTTTTGGTAATCATTTATAGAGATAAGTTTTGAAATTAGAATGTAAAAAGTGCATAACATAGTGAAGTAAATATTCCATGCTTTAAAAACAGATTTTTTTTTACTGATTTCCTATATTATTATTAAAAAACAAAATAGGGGTCCGCTTTTGGGCACTTTGCTCTATAGAATATGTGCCAGAATTTTTAATGTTTAGGATTGTAATTAAATAAATACGGAGAAAAACTCCAATATCAGACTTTACTTATGATTTAAGGATGAAACCATATATGTGTACCAAATTACTTGTTTCTAGAATTACTGGAAGTACATTGGAATTTTTATGTCGGTGTGTTGTGCCGAAATAAAATTTTGAATTTCAGTAACTACCAAAGTAAGAAAAGGAAATAAGTAAAATTAAACACATTAGTTAAACATAGTAAGCTGACTCCATATTGAAAGTCTGAGGTTTATAAAGTAATTAGGGTAGAAAGTGATTTCACGTTAGAGGTAGGTACGGGATAGGTATATGGAAATTTATGAGTTTCAGACTTTTCTTATAATATGTGGGTAAAATGTTATCTGTGTACAAAATTTTAGCTTTCTACGGCTTTGGGAAGTGCCTTAGAATTTTTATGGTCATCAGTCAATCAGCAAGTGAGTGGATGACAAAATAACTGAAGTTTGCATCGGAATAACTTACAAACTAAGAACAGTAACAAAATTTATAACGTTTGCTAAGATTGCTGATATCTATGCATAACGTAACAGAAATTTGAGACATGTAGCATGAATACAACCGAAGAATTGAGGTTCAAAAATGGCCCTAATCGTTTCGAGAAAAGGGTAGGCAGTGCCACCGTTAACTCTACTTGGCGGGTGCACTACCGTGCACCCAAATGTGGTGTACCTCAGGGTTCTATATTGGGGCCACTATTGTTTCTAATATATATAAATTATCTACTCTGTGCTGTACCTAAAAACTCAAAATTTGTTCAAATTGCATATGACTCAAATATAGGAATTAAATACTCGAGATTTATCTACAAAGCACATTTGAAATTGTCCTTTTACCTTATTAATGAATGGTTTACAGCTTATGGTCTGTTTTTAAATTTCCATAAAACTCAATATATGCAGTTCAGTACATTTATTTATTCATCAATCTTGTTTCATGGACCCCTACTGAGGAAGGACCTCTGGGATGTGAAATATGTCGTGGTTAATACACATACATACAATATGAGTCATAATCGTAGTAAAAACAATTATACGTTCCAAATACAAATAAAGATAATAACAATAAACATTAATTTTTACAACTGAATTTTGCAAAAGTGATATTGAATACAATTAATTAATCCAGTCAAATTCTTGAATGGAGTAGGAGTTGCCAATAAGATAATCTCTGTTTTTCTTTAAATATATCTTTATTATCCTCAAACTGTTTTATACTCTTGTGAAATTTATTAAATAGATGTATACCAGAATAATTAACTCCTCTTTGTACTAATGATAGAGATGTTTGTGTTTTGTGCAAGTTATTTCTGTTTCTTTTATTGAAATTGTGCACCTGTGAATTAGAAGTGAACGGGTTAAAATGATCTATGACAAAGCACATGAGAGAATATATATCTATGTTTATATATCACACACATTAACACCAGATCCAGACATAAAATTTACAGGCTGGTCCACTCAAGAGGCAGAGTGCATGAAATGTCTAGGTTGGGATATTGTTATTAATTTAAATTTGAAAGTACATATTTCTAACCTACTAAAGCAATTGAGTACAGCAATATTTGCAATTCGTACAATTTCAGCTCTAGATATTGCCCTATGAGAAAACTAGTTTATTTTCACTCCTTAATGTCATGGAGAAATATTTTGGGGCAATTCTACTCATAGGGACAAAATGTTTAGAGCCTAATACTTATTTATTTATTTTCCCATATACAACATAGCCCAGCACCTAGTAACTAATCTAGGTCCATTTTCATTGTATTACATGTATATATGTTTATATCTTATATATCTAATGTATTCACTTTATAAACAATTAAAGCAAGAAAGTTTTGATTCAAGCTCCAATATCTCTCTTACTTCTATTGTTATTAAACAGAGTTGGTACCACCACCACCACCACTACTACATTTACTACTACTGCTATTGTTCCTAATATTACTACTAACATTACTATTAGGCTACTACTAATACCACTGTTAGAGCCTACTAATAATACGGTACTATTATTACCACCACCAATTATCACAGCCACAATTCAGTTCATTTTTTCTTGGTGCAGTTGATTGAGCTCAAAAGGTCCCCCGGAAATGGCAGCGAAGTCAGCCGTCCAGGCCATCAAGAGTTGACTTCCTGGAATACTAAGATGGCCCCAGCTGTCACTCAGAAGACAGCCTCTTTGGAGCGCACTGAAGTTCCTCCGACGATTGATGTTGCTCATTTTCATAGGATATCTTCCATCGTGAAAGCCAGCATCATTGTTATAGAATTAGCTTCCGCTATTCTGTGAGTTGTAATTCTGTTCTCTTCTGCTATTTGTGGCCATTGATTTCGCTCTGGATTTTTCCTTTCTATAAATTTCTCCTTCCAATATTTTGATGCCAGATAAGCTGCCTTATACAGCAAATGCCACAAACTTCTGTCGCGTAGTATGTCGAATATTCTCCTCTTGCAGCCAAACTTATTGGTGTTCTCTCAAACTGGCTGTTATTTCACATTCCCATACAACATGCTCCGGCGTACTCTCTTCACCACATTCGCACCTGCACGAGTCCTTAATATTTCGATTTCAGAGCCAGCTATTGTATGGCCCGTGAGCTATAATGTAGTGTACCAATCTGGGAGAGGGTTGAAGGTACTTCAACTTTAACCTCTCTTCTACGGATGGAAACAAATCATATGTTCTTTGACCTGTTCAACTGTTATTCCATTCTTGTTACAATTACTCAAATAGGAGCTTCCAAATGTGCATCTCCGATGTTGCTTCGCTGCCTACAATTTCTGATACCTTATCTTGTTTCCCTTTTCTGAGCCAGTATAAGGCACCCAGTTTTCTTATTTCAATGTCCAGTGGTCATACACCAATTGCAAAGGTTAATTAATTTGTTGCCACGGGTCGGTATGCTCCTGTCAATCTTAAAAGTATTCCTCGTTGGACACGTCTGACTCACTGTTTTGGTTTTATTTTTATTAGATGCTTTGCCCGCACACTTGCTGAGTAGCCCAGTAAAGAGTATATAATCGTTTCATAGTATATTCTTATTGTTTGGACTGGAACAGTGAATTCGTTGGCCAATATTAATTATTTTATTCATGACTGCCACTGCACATGCTACTGCCTTCTCTAAGTGGACTTCAAAGTTTAAATGTTCATCCAACTGAATGCCTAAGTACCTGCACACTGGGTTTCTGTGAATTGATTTACTGTGGATTTTTATTGTAGGTTTTTGAGTCGGCTTACCCTTGAGCAACATAAATGTTGTTTTGTGTGATGTTAAACTCAGCTCGACTTTCCTGTTCTACTCAATTTCTGCTCTTGTAGCTCCTTCCACGTGTAATAAAAGGTCATCAGCTTTCCTGATGTTATATGCTTCTGTTGCCACTACTTTCTTATGTCTGCATTCTGACCAGTTCGTAGACAGTCAAATTGTGATCACTTGTTGTCATGTTGTCAAGCACCCTCCAACTCCAAAGCAGGTTTCCCGCATGAATGTTTGTTATTGATACATCAATATTTGTTCTTGTGCCAGCACTGTTGGAGAAAGGATGATTATGTGCTTTGGTTAAGAGGAACTATTCGCTTAATAGTTCCTCTCCTGTCAGTCTTCTTGCTGTGCCAAAGAGCAGACTTTGAATTGACACCTGCTGCAATAACTAGTGGATAATTTCACAGAGCTGCATCTATCTGCCGTATTCTATCTACATATGGGAAAATCTCATCACTCTACTGGAAATACATGCTTACCATTATGAAGCTTACCCATGCAGCTCTTAGCTCAGCACATACCGTGCGTTCATCACATAACTGTGTAATTTTAGTAACTGTTATTTGTTTATTTAGAATGATTATTGCTGCCATTGGGTTATTGCCTTCTGTGACTATTCATCATGTTACAGGCATGTGCAGGAAATTGCCTTGCCACGAGAATGGTTCTTGTAGACAAATATCTGATCTCAATTCCTCAGCCACCCTTCTGATTTTGTGTAGAACCATGGCACTTCCCTTAGTATTTGATTGAGTAACTTTTAACATGGAGTTTATAGGTGTCTTGTATGCACATTGCACTGGGGCCAAGGTAGTTTTGTATCTAACAGAATGCATATATAGGTCATAACAGACTGCTTGTACGTTTCCTCAGAATCAAATATTTCTCCTCTTCTCTCGAAAAACTTGTGAACTAGAGTCGGGAGTTGAGATGGATCTATTGGAAGATTTAGTGATCTAAGTTGTATCCTGTCAATTGTTGAAGGTTGTGTGAACGTTATATTTTTACCACCAGGATGGAGGCCTCTTGTCAAATGATGGAGGGCAAGTGTAAGTGTATGCACTTCTTAGAGTCTATATAGCCAAAGTGTATTTTCAAAATCGGTGTACAATACCACTGGATCCACAGTAATTGGATTCACTTTGCTTATCACAAAGTTCAGAGTGTTTTATTTGGCTGGTACACATACTTGGTTTGTGAAGGTGATATTCATTTTCTTTGGAATATCCGAGCCCACCGCCTCTAACAAAACACTGGAAATAAGACGAGTTAAGATGTGGAGGAAATTTCGTTCAATTGCTCATCTATTAACTGCTGCCAATCTGTTTGCATGCCGGCACTTACCATCATTTTCTGCATTTCCATCACCTTCTTCCTAAATGTTTCTGCTCTTGCAGCATTTCTTCATCTACATACATGATTGGGGATTGCCTCTCTTCTTTTGATTTTTCTTCCCCACTTTTCCAACTGCTATTTCAACTGCTCTGTATATCAGGTCTGCTATATTCGCCATCATTTCTTGAACTATCCTGCTGTGGTGGACAGTCAATAATTTTAGGCAACAGTTCCTAAAAGTTAATAAAGTTGGGTGAAAGTGATTGCATATAATAGGTCGGAACCAGGGCAGTTGCAACAGGGATTCAAAACAACCAGAAGCTTAGGAATTTAAGCAACCAAGCAGCATTGACACCAAAGTAGATCGGAGAGTCAGCAAAATTAGGAGTTAATAAGACTTCATTTGGAGACAGAGAGTAGGGAAAGAATTATTCCTATTGGCCAAAAGCACTCCCCACTATGGAGGTTAGAGAGAGGAGAACCGAACAAAACTGGGAGTCAGTTAGAGACAGGTCAGAGACAGGTCAGAGATGGCAGATTAGCAGCTTGGAAAATGGAGCATGGAATGGTCTAGGAAGTTGGACAGGCTTCCTACACAGCTAGGCAGCTAGAGGACTATGGAGTGATGTAGCGAGGCAACTTCACCAACAGTAAAACAGGTATGAGCTAGCCAGTGATTCTTAAGCAATGTAGAAAGCAATGTTTGAAGTAACATGCTGGGAGTCTATAAAATAATAGAGGGAGCTAGAAGAGGCCTTATTGTACAGAACTGATGTAATAAAGTGTATATATTTGTACATACCTTTACTGAGAATTTTATTTGTAAGTACTATTGCTCACATGACTTGGTTACCCACAGTTTATGTCCTTCTCCGTAGTGGCAAGGCGGACAAAAAAAAGTTCGATCGTCCACCACACTGCAAATAGATTGTAGACGAGCCATAATCTATTCTGTTGACTAGGCGTTGCAGTAGCAGTTGATACGTCGGACAATACTTTCCTTTGTATTTGCATGACTTGCCTCTTTTCTGGCATGGGATGCACGTTTGAGGCATCGACTTCTTATCACGTTGATCACACTTGTGACCGTGCTGACCACAATGAATACAAGTCTCTATGGCTATTTGGCAGTGTTTACTCATATGTCCGAAGTCCCTGCACTTGGTACAAGTTGGTACCATGGTGTAAGCTTTGCAATTGATTTCACTGAATTCCAGGTACATTTTAGGTTGCTCTAATAATAATTTGCACATAGCTGGGCTTACTTATATAACGTGATGAATGGTTGGCTTTTCGTGGGGTCCTGTATTAAATTTTGGGTAAAAACCGCTTTGTAAACTCCTCCTTTGATAGTTTTACTTCAAAATTTTGCTCTTGTACTTTGTCTACTACATCATTTATTTCAAGACATTTTGGTACATCATATAGGATTACCAATGGCCTCCTCTTTCTTCGAAGCTTGCATTTTAGTTTCTCATTTAATTCTTCATGTTCCATCAATTTTTGACATACTCCTTAGTTTCTGCATCGATATTTACTGAGTTATTGGTACTCCTTATTTTGTTAATTTTAATTTTGTATTTTGATGGTTTGATTATGTTGGTAATCTGTTCCAAAATTACTTTTGGGTTTTCGCCACAATTTGAACTCGCGAAAAGAGAGTCCAAAAGCAAGTAATAAGAATTATGTGTAGAGTTAGCAGTAAAAACTTCATTTAGAGAGCTGTTCAAGAAGTTAAGATTTTAACACTGGTGGCTGATTTTATTTACACAGTAATGTCATTTGTAGTCACAAATTATACTTTGCATGAAACAAATAGTTAAATACACAATTATGCCACTAGAAGTAAAAGTGATCTTCACAAAGAATACAAGTCATTGTCATGTGTATCCCTGAATATTGGTCCTCCTTTTGAACAAGTCTTCAATAAGCCCCAACACACATTAAATTATCTAGCGGATGATAAAATTAAATTTAGGAATTGAAAGAATTTTTAATTGGCAACTGCTCCTACTCTCTAATTTATTTCTAGGGTATCTACAAAACAATTGCCAGTAGTTTCTGTAAATGTAGTTTACCCTGATGACTCTACATCGCATGGTGTGTGTGTTATTTTGTTATGCAATTGTTTAACTGTAAATTAACAACTTTCTATATCGTACAGAGCCAGTCTCTTAAACTGGGATCAATGGAAAATGAATGTATTGTTATATACCCTACTATTTTTGTTCTGTCACTTTTGTGATTGCAGGTAGTGTTTTTTTCCTTATTATTCCATCTAATTGGCTTATTCGTTTTATAGTATATTTTATATCAGTATTCTATGTTGAAATATAATCTTCACGGGTGTTCAGCCGGATGGTGTCAAAGTAACACAACGTTTCGACAGCAAGCTCGGCTGTCTTCATCAGGTATCGGTGTCTGCTGGCTGTCGTAAGCTGGCTGTTATCGCGTCGACTGACTTAGCTCCTTGACGCACCTCCTTATCTACCTGCCCGCATGGGGCGTCCAACCAATCGAAGCGCACCCGCCCCACCAGGGAGTGCCAGCGGTCCCGGCCGGTGGGAGATCCCCCCCCCCCCCCTGATTGGTCCATGGCTAGTCCGCGGATACCTGCGGCGCCCAACTGGTGTCATTAGCCGCTTTGACGGCATGTTGTGTCCTGCTTCACCCTCGTCGGGGGTCGTTAATAATGGGCCTCCAGGCTCCGCTCAGAAAGAGCCCACCGTCCCTACTTATGTTCTGGTCGTTCAGTCGAATCTCCAACGCCTCAGTTATGACAGAGTCCCAGAAAGTGGTGGCCCTGGTCAACACTACCGTTTTGTCAAACTCAATCATGTGCTCGTGGTCGAAAGCATGCTCCGCTAGGGCCGACTTTTCAAGCTTCCCCAGCCTTAGATGATGTTTATGTTCGGAAAGGCGCTCTTCAATGATTCTGGTGGTCTGGCCAATGTACACCTTGCCGCATTCACACGGTATGGAGTTAATGCCTGGGGTCCTCAAGCCTAGGTCATCTTTGACTGAGGGCAGTATGTCTCGTATCTTGGCAGGGGGCTGGAAAATACTTTTTATACCAAACCGTGCCAGAAGTCTACCAATCTTTCCTGATGTGTTTCCGGCGTATGCCAGGAAGGCAAGAGTTTTTGGAGGTTCTCCTTGCTCCGATGGTGTTCTTGGTGGTTTCTGCATAAAGGCCCGTTCGATCTGTCACCAGGGAGAACCATTTCGTTCGAAGACCGTCCTAAGATGCTTCAATTCAACAGGCAAGCTCTCCTTGTCGGAGATAGCTCTCGCCCTTTGCACCAAAGTGGACAGCACAGAGTTGAACTGGGCCGGGTGATGAAAGCTCTCTGCACCCAAGTAACGATCCGTGTGGGTGGGCTTGCAGTAAACGCTGTGCGATAAAGTACTGTCAGGTCTTCTTTTCACCAGGATGTCCAGGAAGGGGAGGCACCCGTCAACCTCTACCTCCATCGTAAAACGGATATTAGGATGAATCCCGTTGAGATGTTTGAGAAATTCATGCAGTGCCTCGATGCCATGTGGCCACACAGCAAAAGTGGCTTGAGGGTGGCACTCTCTAGTGCCCTTTCCTTGAACTCTTCCATGTATCGGTTCGCTACTACTGGGGAGAGCGGCGACCCCATCGCTAGTCTGTTCAAAGTATTTACCTCAATACATGAAGTAGGTGGAAGTCAGTATGTGCTCAAACAGGTCTACGATAGCTGGTTCAAAATCATGGCGTATCAGCTCCAGTGTGTTCCTCACCTGTACCCGGGTGAAGAGGGATACCACATCAAAGCTGACCAGTGTCTGAGACTTTTAAAGACCGGATGGTCTCTATAAACTCAGAGTTCTTCACGTGATGACAACACCGGCCCACCAGGAGGCTTAGAAGGCGTGTCAAATACTTCGTAAGCTGGTAAGTTGGTGCCCCAATGGCACTGACAATAGGTCTCAATGGGACATCCTGTTTGTGGACCTTGGGTAGGCCATACAGTCTTGGAGGTCTTGCAGCACGTGGTTTGATCGTCTTGGCCACCTGTTCCGGTAGTTCGGCCTTCTTGAGGAGGGCCAGCGTCTTCCTTATGACTTTTCCAGTAGGGTCAGCGTCCAGCGGAGTGTACCTGATGAAGACAGCCGAGCTTGCTGTCGAAACGTCATGTTACTTTGAAACTATCCGGCTGAAAACCCGTGAAGATTATATTTCATCACTACGCCGGGAAAGTCTCCACTTACACAGTATTCTATGTTGTTTCATAATGTATGCCATTTTACTACACACTTCATTAACATTTAAAGATCAATTGCTTTTTTTTCAGTTGGTTGAAGGACCTGTTTAAAAAAGGAACGGAAAAAGATCTGGAAGTTGATGACCTGTATGACACACTTAAGGAAGATTATTCAGATACACTTGGGAACAAACTTGAGAAGTAAGTTTAATGACCTAAAATTAATTCTAGTACCATCATTAGAATAGTTCTATATTGATTAAGAATAAGCTTGTACAAAACTGTTATATTCTCTTCAGTATCAACTTTTATTCTGCAAATCAAAAAATACATTGTAATTACCTGAAAGATTTAAAACTATACTGAAAATTTTCCAGTTACTAATTCACTGTTTTTATCTATATCTTGAAATTTTCAGATTGGTTGTCTCTATTTTTATGCTTTAACAATCTTTCAATTCATACACACCTACAATCTCAAAAAAGATGAGAATTAATAGCATTTGCACTAACAGTGTCATTGCTTCTGATCTCGGCCAAAGGGAGTTGTGTTATGCTAATATGGACACCAGCAATCTCCAAGTAACTAGTCTCATAGTCATCAATCAGCTCGTTTATTAAATGATGTGTTAGAGTTATGAGTTCGGGTGGAGCTTGAGTGGTATTCTCCAGGCCGACCGATCTTGGGCGTCCTTGGCCAGTTAACTCCAATAAACCCTATATGTGTCCTTATCTCATCAGTTTGGTGGTCTTCCTCTTTGTCTCTGATCTCTTGTGCCTCACTCTGGCCCTGCTTTTGCCATCTTTAATCAGAGTAACATGCAAGCACACTGCCATTTCAAGGAGTTTGTCTTCTCCATGATGTTTACGACCTCTCTGACTGATCTAATGTTGGTTGCTCTCTTCTTGTATTTTCTAGCTAAACCTAGTATGACCATACCATAGCTCACTGTAGTGTTCAAAGTTTTCCTTTCACAAATTTGTTTAGTGTGTTGGTCTCACAGCCAGAATGCACTAGTTGTAAACTGTTCGCTTCAGATCTATATCATGTAGCCAGGGCCGGCGTTAGGGGGGGATAAATGGGTCAAATGTACCGGGGCCCAACCGTCTGGGAGGAGGGGGGGGGGGGGTCCCAGCCACCAGCAGTAGGGGCCCTCCGCTTGACAAGTTACAGACCTAAAAAAAACAAAAATGTGAATTGGCCAATGGTCCCCAACTGGTTACGTCACTGCTAAGAACGCTCACCCCGGGCCCCAAAATCCTAGCACCGGCCCTGCATGTAGCTACTAAAATGTGTGTTCTTGTTCTGGTTTTAGCCATTTAGAATATAGGACTTTGTTGTTCTTGTGTTTTCTGTAACATTTAATGTTTGAAATGATCTTTCTGTTATCGTCCTCCACATTTAATAAAATGAATTATTTTTTCTTTTGAATATGTACATTTTTGTTAATCAGCTTGAAAATACTTGGTGTAAACAAAATTTTGAAATGTAATTGATACATACTTAACATAATATATATTTTTAGTTTTATTACTTTGTTTAATGAAAAAATTATGGAACTAAAGAAAATGGAAGCAGTTTCCAGGCGATATAAATAATGAAGGAAAGGGAAATTAGGCCACCACATACCAAAGTTGATGGCTGCAATGAGAGAAAACACTTGAAACACTTAGGTGGACAACCATTTTTTCCCTTTCCTTCATTATTTGTTTAATGAAAGTCAGTGGTGCATGTTGGACAAATTTTTGTCGGTTTGTGTAGTATGGGACACACATTTTGCATATTAAATAAGAGTTAAAATGGGGGGGGGGGTGTAAAGAAGGGCTAGAAATCACCACTGAACATGGTCAGGAAATAATATGATAAAGGAGCTGGAATGGGATTTATTGGATGACATGAGGAGGGTGAAGATGTTGGTGGGTGTGTACATGGCATACATTGGTCATGAAGCATGGGATGATATTGGTGGAGGAATTAAGAGAGATGTATGGAAGGAAACGGATGATCATGACCTCAAGTTGGCTCTCGGTTTCAGGCATAAAGCTGTGGGAAGATTTTCTTTCATTGGTATGGGGGGGGGGGGGGGGCAGGGATTGGAATAAATTACGAAGAGAAATAATTATGAATAATTTACCAAAAATGCTGAATGTATTTAAAGTTGAAATTCATAGAGGGCAAAAGCAGGCTGTTACAAGGAATAGATAATTTGTTAAGTTAAAGAACAATCTGTATTTTGTAATTAGCTTTTCTATAAACATATAGTAACATGTAATTGTCAATAGTTCAGTGACTGTTGAAAATGGTATGATTCAGGTTCTTAGCAAACTATTACATAACCATTTTTTTTACGTCTGTGATGGCAGTAACCTTCATGTCTTGTAAGGTGATCTCCATATCAGTAGATACTGGAGGTTCCCTTAAACTTTTTATGACATGGTTTGAATTTCTCTTGCTAATTCAAACTAGATTTTAATGTTAAGCACGCTTTCATTTTATTTTGCAAAAAATGCATTCAAGTTTTTAATGTCGTGTGACTGTATACTGACACTTTAGTGACAGGATTATTTGAAAGAGGTTAGAAACTAAGCCCACTCCGACTATGTTAGTGCAAGTGTATAAGCCAACATCACTGGAATAAATAGAGAAAATATATTACGAAATTAAAGAATTAATCCATTATTTGGAGAGAGAGGAAAATCTGATAGTCGTGGATGACTGGAATGTGGTAGTGTGAGAAGGAAAATAAGTGAATACCATAGGAAGTTTAGGTTTAGGAGAAAGAAATGAAGAAACAAACAGGTTGTTAAAATTTTATGAAAAAAAAAACTTTTCATAGTAAACGCAGTATTTAAGAATTATGCATGAAGGATATACAAAACAGAGGTAGAGAAGAGCTAGATCATATCATGGTCAGAGATTCAGAAATTAAATTCAAGACTGTAAAACATTACCAGGTGCTGATATGGGTTCTGACCACATGCCGATAGTTATGAAGAGCTGACTAAAATTAAAGATGATAAAGAAGCAACACGGGCAAAACAGACTGGAAGTGAAAAAATTGAAACAATTTAACATTAGAGAAAAAATTGCTGTGATAGATGTAGGTCTAAGAAGTACTTCTGAAAGGTGTTCTACTATGAACAACTGGAATACACTGAATAGAGAATTAATAAAAGCTGGTGAAGAAACATTAAGCTTTAAGGAACAGGTCACCTGTAAACCTTGGATTGCAGAGGAGATTTTGGAGTTAATGGATCAGAGGAGAAGGTACCAAAATGCTCAGGATAAAGTAGTAAGATTGCAGCACACTAGTGTGAGAAATCAAGCAGGAAATGCAAGAAAGCAAAAAAAAAAAAAAAAAAAGTTTCTGCAAGAAAATTACAAAGAAATAGAAAAGGAAACAGTTACAGATAAAGTAGATGTGGCCTATAGGAAGAACAAACAATTTTGGAGAAATGAAGAAAAATTTAAAGTATTAAAGCTGCTAATGGGAAAATTGTTTTCAGCTCGGAGGACAGAGTTAACCAATGGAATGAATACATTGAAAAACTGTATGATGGGAATGACTGAACAACAGTCCTGGAAAAAGAAGACAACATTGACATTGATGATGAGGGAGATGCCATTTTAACGACAGAATTTGATAGTGCTTTGAACCATATGAAATCCAATAAGGTGGTTAGATTTCTTCTGCTCCTAGGGATTTAAAACCAAAGTTTATTCAATCTGATATCAAACAGTTATGGATCAGGAAACAGGAAATTGGGTTTAGGAAAAACTGCAGTACAAGAGAAGCTAATCTGGTGTTAAAAATAATATTTGATTGATGGAACAAGAAAAACAGATACTTTTAAGGCATTTATTGATTTAGAAATAGTTTTTAATAATGTTGGGTGAGACAAGATGTTTGAAATTTTAAAGAAGTCTGAAATAAAATATCAAGGTAGAAGAATATTTTATCTGTACAAGATTCAAATGGTTACAATCTAAGTAGGGTATCTTAAGACACATGAATCATTTAAAAAAGGTATGAGACAAGGTTTCAGTCTATCTCCACTGGTATTCAACTTGTACAAAGAAAAATTTGAATGTGATATGCGATATCGGTACGCTACAATTTGCCGATGACATTTGTTAGCATGTAAGACTTAAAGTTGAAGTGGGGGTCTCACTAAACAGTTAAGCCTCAGCTCGAACCATGTGATGTTGCCTTTGAACAGGCCCACTGCTAGCTGTTTGAATGCCCGTGTGCAATACCAATTATGCCACCCCCAGTCTAACTACAGCCAGTGGTGGATCTAGGAATTTTCCGAACTGCTACATTATATGCTGCAAATTTTGTCATGGCGACAATGGAGTGGCAACTATGGTGGGACGGCAACTGTCACACTCGATTTGCTGCCCCGCTCGATGTCCCACCTGCGTTGGTGCATGCCTTGCAAGCACACTTACAGCAGCCCTCCCTTTTGATAAATAGTTTGAGCTTTGCTGGTACTCGGTCGCTACCTAAATTAAATAAACCCCATCTTGGGAAAGGTAAGTTCGTCATTAAAAATCACTTTTGCTATTGAAACTAATAATCACTATATTCTGTTAAAAGTTACAAAGTCGCAATATTATGGAATCAGAAATCCTCTCCAAATAAATTTAAACGATTAACACATTCGAGACAGACCAACCTCACGGCTCCTAACTGAATTTATGATCACATGAGGATTGATAATTTTGCTACAGGTTAATCTAAGAGTTCAACATGTCTGCCCCAGCCATTGTCATCCGTCTAGCATTGCGCCAGGATTGCGCCACTGAGAAGCATGTTCAAACTTCAATTGATTTTCAAAGACTGGAGGAGGCAAGCTTGGGGCCGCTACTTACAGAAAGTGCGTGAGAAAGCAATTTTACTTGATTCTAATGAAACTAGTTCCTAATCATGCGAAAGTGTAGCCTTCCATGCTATGGTGATTGCAACATCTGATATCCTTAAGTCCATAAACAAATTACCATCTGTTTGAAACTTTGACAGTAGTTAGACAGGTTTATAAATGTTAAAATCAATCCAAATTTTAAATTTTTATAATTTTAATGGTTTGACCATAAAAAATTATGTTCTGAAATTAAAAAACTTCCTTAGTTTTAAAGCTATGAAGCTGAAATAACGTTTAACTTGCTTCTAATTTTCTACTTATTCATTTGATACCAAGATCCACTTGTTTACCATTCTCAAATAGGTTGAACCAGAATTCTTAATTTTGAAACTGTATATCTTTTAGAATATCTCACTGGCAGCTCTGAAACATACTTTAAACGATTCTACGTGGTTTTATCTATAAAGTGTGAAGTTTTGAAGTTGCTATCTGCTTTCCTTGAATTATTATGAATTTTGCAAAATCCTTCACTTCGATGATGTCTGCCCTAGCCATATTGTAACTGCGTAGGTACCCCCGAAATCATAAAAATTTTACTTCCTCTTATCTTGACCAAACTACTTTCTAGATCTTAATAAAACTTACTGAAAACTCTTCGTAATGAGTTATACTTTCTTTTGAATATGATTTTCTCAACTGAATTTACTTATATTTTCTAAACTGGCTATTTTGACCTTTCTACATGTGGTGAAAGTTTTTACAATCTCTCTAAAATCAATCTTTAAACTTCGGTGAACCTTTTCAAACTTTTATATGTTATGTAAGACAAGATCAAGCTTCTTTCAGGCTATTGACCGACTTTCTATCTTCCAAATTATGCTTTCTAGAATTTTAAATGTGTAATTGCTTCTTAACTTTTTATGACAGCTTCCAACTTTTAATGTCTTGTAACTCTTTAGTGGAATTTTATAGCTACAATGTTTCTAACTTCATTTTACTAGAAATAATCCTAAATAGCTTTAGAAATGAGTTTAATGTTTACTTTTACAAAACATTATGAATCCAAATATCAGATATGATAATACTACTTTCTGACTTTCTATAACTGTTTAATCTGATTTAGGACTTGAATTATCTAAGCAAATAACTGTAAACTTAATTTGAAATGTTACTTAAATGAACACACTGTCCTACAAACAAATTTTAATATGAAGTTACAAAATTTTAGGTTACCTTACAAGCAGAACTGAAGGACGATACTGAGAGGTTACTGAATAACATGAATAAAATACTGAAGGGATATTTTGGTCAAAATATAAGCCAAAGTAGACAAAAGTGATGAAACATAGCAGAAACGATAACAATAGCAGATTAAATAATAGTAGATTAAATATAAAAATAGGATCAAAGGCAATTAGAGAAGTGAATTCTGTTTCTTAAGAAATAAAATTACAATTGATTGCTGAAGCAGGAATGATACTAAAAGCAGAATAGCACTAGCAGCTTCCTTGAAAAAGAGAAAACTTTTAGTTTTAAACATGGATCTAGTTCTCTGAAACAACTTTTTAAAACTTTTAAGGTGGTGAAGCATGAACATTATGAATACCAGAAAGGAGGAAAACTGAAACATTTGAAAAGTGGTGCAGTAGAAGTATGAATGAGTTTTCAAAATTATGCGGGAGGAAAGAAGTTTGTAAAAGAAGGGCTTGCAGGAAGAAGAGGATTTTAAGATATTTTCACAGATAAATGATTTTTGTCCTCTTATGTATTTTCTAGCCTTTCTATTTTCATGTTGGTAATTCTCACATTGTACTAGTTATCTGTGACCTATTTCATTAAATGAAATACATTTCTGTCTGGACTTCCAATGTTCTTTCTCTATAAGCACATTTCATTATTTATAACTGAACCAGTCGTGTTTTGAGAAAGATTCACTACAGTCTTAGTATCCAAATTGATTGAAGGAAAATCACAATGAGAATAACTCTTAAAATTATCAAATTTATTTTGCTAGACTGCTAATTAATTACTTCAAAAGGTTCAATAATATTTGAGGATTGAATCAACTGCATATAGTTCTTGTCTATCTGTTCTGATGATTAATTGGAAAAGAAGCCCTGCTACAACAATGTGGCCCTATTTATAACCTATATTGATCTAACAGCAGCATATGATACAGTTTGGCTTGATGGGCTGCTACTTAAACTTAAAAAAAAACATATAACCTGCAGGAAACTTAACATCATTCCTTAAGAACATGCTGACCAACCGATATTTTAAGGTCACAAGTAAGTCATTTACAATAAAAAATGGATTACCTCAAGGGTCAGTACTAGCTCCATTGCTCTTCAACTTGTACACCAGTGACATGCCAGGAACAATCTGCAATAAATTCTGCTACGCTGCGAGTTAGCTATCGCCGTCCAAACTGCCACATTAGAGGAAGGTGAGAGCATTCTCTCTAATGACTTAGAAACCTTGAATGCATATTATAGGAAGTGGTGCTCATACTAGAAAAATTGACGTCCACCTGAATGAGTGTATGAGTAATAACTGGCACCCTAAAATCCACCCCAGTCCCCTGGTTACACCTAATCGGCAAAATACCACCTCCAGAGATAAGATACCAAGAAGCAATGGCACGTGAGTGGATAAAACTACACCATCCTGATCATCCACAGGATCTCCTACTCCATGCGGTTCTAAATGACTTACCCCCACTCATCTTAAATCCAGAGATCTGGTATGGGAAGATGTATTTGACTTTGTATTTGGCATGGAAAAATGGTGACAAAGCTGGAACTCCGCATTTGTAAAACATCCAGATATTAAAGATCCCACAACTGGACTTCCAGGATTCCATCTAAATAGAGACCAGTGGGTCAAACTAAATTGCCTAAGAACAGGCCATGAGAAATGCAATGCATTGTTGTATAAATGGGGTCTTCATGATTCTCCTGCATGTGACTGTGGAGCTCCTTCCCAGAGTGTGGAGCATATTATCAGGGAATGCCCTCTACGGAAGTATGATGGACCATTTGAAGATGTTTTGGAGCTACACGTTCATAGAATTGCTGGAAGAACTGGACATCAGCTTCTGAATGCTACCAACGTTCTTGTCATTGTATATATTTATATGTAATGTATTAGTTTCTTAGACATACAACAAATAATAAATAAATATAACCTATATAGGTCTGAAGTCAGGGTACCACATGACTTCATAACTGGCCAATCTCGCACTAAGTGGTCCTGAACAGCAAACGTTGCAAAATGAAATCTTACAGATTTTAATACCAATGTCCTCTACTGTGTCACAACATGCAGGACTGATTAATTTGTTAGTAGAGGGAATGGTCAAAGGTAAGAACTTAAGAGGTAAACAAAGATTAGAATATGTTAATCATATAACTGAAGAAGTATGTTGTTAGGGCAACATTTAGATTAAGAGGCTAGCACAAGATAGGAAGAGATGGAAGGTTACATCAAAACAGCTGCGACTGATGATAAAAATACTGTAGAAGACAAAAATATTTTCTTACAAGATGAATTATCATTTATTATGTGTGAACAAAGCCTATCCAAGTGCTTCATTAAAATATAATCTTTGTGGGTTTGTTTCCTGATGTTGTGGAAAGACAAGCTTTGACCATATTCTTTGCCTTCATCTTCAGGTCTTAGATGCACACTGCAACAATTAAAACCTGATGGCAGAGAATGCTGTTGTAAGTTCATTTACATCATCATCCAACAGTGAACTTGCAAAACTTATATGCCATTTATTTTGTTTACCTACTGCATCCATCAACAATGTCTTCTTTTGATGAGGTTGAGAATTATCATCAACTTGTTAAAATATTTAGATATTTCAATTTAAACTGCCTGTAACTGTCTATAGGAATAAGCTGTACGAAATTTTAGTGATGCCTATAGAGGTAAAACAAACATGTCACGAATTTCAGACATGTGACTATGCAAACCAGTTTTTATATAAAAAAATTGTTTTGTTTGGTTTTAATTTTTTTATCCTTGTTTAGCAGGCAAAAGAAGAAATATTAAATTATTTGATTTTAGTTGCTGATGACTAATGTGAGAATAGAAAAATCATTTTAAACTATTTTATTTTACCAAAAACGCTGAAAGAATTTAAAATTAAAATTCGTAAATCGCAAAGTAGATTGGGGGGGGGGGGGGGGCAGACAATTAAACACACAAATAATACAACATAATAAAAAATAAAAAATAAAGGGTAATTGGGTAACTAAAGGAGTTGCCACAATAGTGTTTGCTCCATCACAATTAAACTAATAATATTAACTAACAGCTACAGGAAGGATCAAATGAATGATAGTTGAAACCTGCTGTGAGGTGGAGAAACATGGAGACCAAGGTACTGCTTGGGAAAGGCATCAGTTCTGTCTTGAGGTTGTATATGTGATACCATTGTTTGGAGAGGTTTCATTAGACTTGACCTACACCTAAATAAAGGGGGAAAGAGGATATTTTGTGAATAGTTATCTAACACTAAGGAAGCATAGTTCCAGTTACATGCTCCTTTTAGGTTAGGGGCTAATGATGAGAGGATAAAAATACCCGAGCATAGGGATACTGATTACAGATGTATGACAGGAAAAATCCTTAATGCTACAGAAATATATGAAGCCTTTGAAATGACAGGGACACAATTGGTAAGGTCAAGGTTAATGCTGAAAATATTACAAAGTCAGGAATAATAGTTTCTGTGAACTGTAGAAGCAAAATGAACAAAATAATATAAGATGAGAAATGGAATCTCCTAATCATAGTTAATAGATGTCAGAAATTAAAAGATGAAAAATAATAGAATTTAGGAACTTAATAGAAATACACAACTAAAAGTAATTATGAGGGTAGAGTCTTTGTTAAAAGGAGTAGTAGTAGACCATGAGCTTTTCCCAATGGTTACAGAGTTTACTGTAGTGATAGACGAGGCATTGGTGGAGGGATGTTAATATTGGTTAGCAGACTATTACAATTGTCCAGTGTTCATAGGTCATGACCGTAAATTACTAGGGGTAGACCTCTGGGGTGATAAAATAGGAGGGAAAAAACAAGGTGTTTAAGAAATATAGTTGAAGAATAATTGAAGGTGAGGTTATTGAGAACTTGATTCATACTTAAAGCTCCGAAATGAGTTAGTGGGTATTAAATTTTTACAAATACCTTAGTAAGCAAAGGAGGCCTTACACAAATGGTAGGGCAGAACAAAGGGGGACCAAACATGGGGTATCTTCCAAATAAATCCTGGTGATAACTTTGTGGGGGTCACAAGTTGCTGTAAGAATAAGTGATCAGTTCTGATGGATATTCGGCAATCAGGTGGACAAAATTGGAGAGAGAAATTTGTACAGATATAAAGGGCACAAATTTCAGAATTGAAGAGAGAGTTCAGGGAAAGTTTGAGCAATGAAAGGATGGCACAAGTACAGTGAAGGTGGAATGGGAAGCGTTCAAGGAGATAAAGAAGGGGCGAGGAAATATTTATTCCAAAACAGAAAATAAAGAGAATTCCAATAGTGAGGAGAGGAGGTTAACATCCTTTTCTCACTAATTTTTTAAAGTGATTAATGAGAAGAGAACATTGTAGTGTTAAGACACAAGGTAGTAGCAAATACTTAAAAAAATTAAACAAACAATCAATAATAGTTAAGTGGGAAGCTAAAGATAGGTTTAGGAAAAATATTATTGGTTCATGGGAATCACTGAATGCAACATCTAGAAATTTCCATGGCTTTGTTAGAAAAATTGGTGGGATGGGAAGATGTTCGGACAATGGTAGATAAGAATAGAGAAGAATTTACAAGGATTTGGAAATGGTGGAGATATTGAGCGAGTGGTTTAATAGTATCACTATGGACTCTTATCCTAGGATGGGAGGGAATAAATCAGAGAAGTGTCTCGATATAAGTGGAAATGAGGAAACAACAAAATTTGAAATAGAATATGAAGGTACTAAGAAAGGGGTTGTTGTTGGTAATATTACTAGGTATGTATTAGAAATAGTGGGAGTCATACTGCTTATCAGAGAACCATAAAAGAGTGATAGTAGTGCCAGTTCTGGCAGGCGGGGCAATAAATAGGGTTGAAAATTACAGGTCAATCAGTTTGACATCAGTGATCAGTAAAATGGTACAGAGAATAATGTGCAACTCTGTTAGAAATGTCGGAGAGGAAAGAAACTGGTTTGCAAATTGACAACATGCTTATAGACAAGGAAACTTATTAGAATCTTAGATGGTGAGCTTTATGCAAGATATTTCCTATGAATTAGACAAGAGTGGCCAAAATGATAGTGTAGCACTAAATCTTACCAATGAATTTGACAGGGTGAGTCATAAAATGGTTTTAAATAAGATAAAAACAATTGCATTGGATGAAAAACTGATTTGCTGGGTAGAGGAATTCTTAAAAGGTAGAAAACAAAGGTAGAAAGTGCAGTAGCAAAAGAGTGAATATGAAAGTGTCAGTGTGGTTTATTGGGACCATTACTATCTATTATTCTAATGAATGAATGAATGAGTTGATGGTTTAGTCAGAAGTTAGGTTTTTTACAGATGACATAGTGGTACATGATAAGACCAAAAAGGAAAAAGACTGCTGCTGTGTTATCTTGAAAGAATCACTGTCTGGGTTTTTGTTTTGTTTTTTCCATTTTTTTATTCACAAATAACAGTAATACAATTTTAATATGGTATTGAATATTACAAGGCTATATTGTGAATCCCACATAAGGTAAAACTTGTGTGTGGGCTTCAAGTTGTAACTATCTTGATTTTTACTTTATGGAGATTTGCCTTCTTGATTGTGTATAAACAATAATCAACAGAGTATATTAGGAACATAAAGACACAAGTGATATGATTGTTATAATGATTTGTTCCATGTACATGGACATTTTAAAAATTCTTAGTGGTAAAGTAATATTTAAGACCTATATATATTTAAATATTGCTTACACCAAGTGATGAAAATTTATTAATTCATTTAATAATTCATAGTTCTCTAAAAGCCAAGTGGATATATATTTTTTCATGGTATGCTTTGGTTTATTGATAACATCTGCAGGTAATTTATTATAAATTCTTGGACCAAGGCAGCTTGGATGTCTTTGTCCTAGTAGAGCATTTCGGTGAGGGATGAATGCTCCATTTCTTTTTTGTATTCTAGTATTCAAGTGTGGTAGGTCACTAGCATTGAAGACTTTTATTATATTGGCATGCATGTACATTACCGTTGTTTGAATAAATAGCTGACGGGCATTGAGCAACACGTTTTGTTTATATAGCTCACAGGTTGGAAAAGTGTATGGCATTTTGTACATCACTTTCAGAATGTAATTTTGACATCTGTTGACCTGAGCCAAGTGTGTATCAAGTATCCCTCCCCGCTGTTTATACCATGCTGTAAGTGTGTTTGGACTAAGGCAAAATAAACCATTCTTAATGCTTCGATTGGGAGAATGTTTCTTATCCTATAAAATATATAAATAAGCTTTTGTAGTTTACCAACTAAGTTTGATGAATGATGATTCCAATGCATATTGCAGTCTATTTCTATGGCTAGATACATAATATTTTTTGCTTTCTGTATTTTGACAAAGTTACATTTTGTGTGACTATTGCATGTGGGTTTGTGGAGTATCAGAGTTTGATGGTCCGGTGGTTGTGTTATATTGTGTGTAAAGCAAACGAATTTGGTCTTGTTTTCATTTATAGTTAGAAGATTTTGGTTTAACCATTACTGAACAGTGTTTAATGCAGGTTAACATAGAATGAAGATAAAGACCAATAAGAGTCAGTGTAAGCTAACCTAAAATTTTGTGATCTGCATAACTAAATTTATTAACAGAGCTGCGAGGTCATTTGAATAGTATGGAACATCAGTTTTGAAGTCTTTTAAAGTCAGGTACTTAGTAGATTCAAGCCAGAAATTGAAGTAAACAGTTATAGAAAGTCAGAACATAAGATCAGCATATCTAGTGTTTGGTTTCAGAATATTTTTGTAAAAAAAGTAACATTCCATTCATTTCTATGAACAACTAGTAACAGGAGGATAGAAATCTTGTAGCTAGAGAATCCTGCTAAAGAGTTTTAATAAGGAAGAAGATAACCCAGATGGGAGATTAAGTAAATTCAGTTGAGAAAACTATATTCAAAATAAAGCTTAATCAAATACAAATAGTTTCCCGTAAGTTTAAATTCACAAAGTTATTGGATCAAGATAAGGGAAAGTAAAGATTCAAGTGGGAAGAGACAATGGCAAGATGGGTAGGTCAGACAGAAAGCATTCAAGTGGAAGAGTTTACAAAATTCATAATAAGTTGAAGAAATCGGGTAGCAACTCCAAAATTTCATACCATAATAACATGAAGAAATGTTTAAAGTATGTTTCAGGACTGTTGGTTAAATATTTTAAAAGATATCAGTTTTGAGATAACAATTTTGGTTCAACCTGTTAGAGAATAGTAAACAAGCAGAACTTAGTACCAAATGAAAGAGCAGAAAATTAAAAGCAAATTAAAAGTGGTATCAGCTTCAGAGCTTTAAAACTAAGGAAGATATTAAACGTGTTTTTTTTAATTTCAGAAAATAATTTTTTTATGGGCGGACTGTTGAAGTTGATAAATTTTTTATAAGGATAAAAAAATAACACTTTCTAATCAACCTAGCTACTGCCAAAATTTCAGATCAGTAAGAATATTTTGAGTCACCAAGGTCATAAGTATGATGAAATATATGAGCATGCAAGACTAAATTTGATCAGATCATGGGACTGCTTTCATGGGAAACAGAAAAACTGAGTGTTCCCATGGATGTTACTATATATAGCAGCCCTAGGCTTTCCTCGGGTCCAGTCTTTCAAAATCAGTTAGAGCATCACCACACTGCTTTGCGGTGCTAATTGGGTGCAATGCTAGGCAGAAGTAGATGCATTGGCAGGCATGTGAAACTTTGAGGTGAGCGTGTGGTGAAATTAATACAGCTCATGTGACTGTAAATTCAGTTAGGGGTCGTTTGGTTGGTCTGTATCAGGTATGTTCATCGTTTCTGCAATTAAAATTCTTTGGTGGTTATTTCCAATGCAATTAAGTTTGTGAC
Source organism: Vandiemenella viatica (assembly GCA_031002005.1). NCBI lineage: Eukaryota > Metazoa > Arthropoda > Insecta > Orthoptera > Morabidae > Vandiemenella > Vandiemenella viatica. The sequence continues at coordinate 63,316,264 of JARYHS010008075.1, read as the reverse complement.
TTTTTTAAACCATATATTCTTTGAAAATTTATAGTTTTATATTACAATGGTGACTTCAAATGACTACATACCTTTCCTAATTTGGGGTTAGATCAAGTTAGGTGGTGGCCGAGTTTCAGTAAAGCAGAAACTACATATCCAAAGGCATAGCACATGGTTGGAGTTAAGATGGAAGGGTTTATAACAAACCCCCACTGAACTTATCATCTTACATCACCTTTTTAGGTATACAGATAAAAGAAGCTAGAGATTATTATTGTAGGGTGGGTACAGGATTTCTTGTTGAAGGTTTTAAGCGTAAATATCTTGGCATAGCATTTGATAATAAGCTCAGCTGGGCAGGATGAATGAGGGGAATTGGGTTACAAAACTTTTGGTCTGACCAATGCTTGAATACTGTGGTGTAGTATGAAATCCATATTTTTACTATCAAATTCAGTAGTTCAAGGGAGTGCAGAGGAAAGCAGCTAGATTTGTTCATGGAAATTACTGCTGTACCCAGTCACTGACTGACATGATATAGCAGATGGAGTGGGAGTCAGTGAAGATGAGAGTAGGGTTAAGAGAGTGCTGGGAGTGTGCAAGCCAGTCAAATGTGCAAAAAAAAAACGCCGAATTTTTATGAAGGAGGGCCCCAACCGATGAATTGGATGCTGGTGATGTGGCTTGGAAAGATATTGGTCAAAGAATTAGGAATAGTGCATTTGAAAGGAGGTGACTAAAAGCACAACCTGGCACATGATTTCATTGATAAAGGAGGAAAATTTTCGTTTGTGGTTAAGGGTGATTGGGATTGGAATAAATTACCAAAGCAACTGATGAAAATTTAATTTCATAAATGACAGAAGTAAAGTGGAGAAATTTACACTTAAAATATATAAGGGGGCAAGTAGAAGATTAGGGAAATTCCCCCTAAAGCATGTGCTCCATCGTAATTTAATTCATTACTTGCACTAGTGTAAGTAATGATTTTCATGTTTGTTATTACATGTAAATTTAGTTTCAGATTTTTAATTAATGTTCTAGGAACTGGAAGAAGGAGCTTGAGAGAAAACATGAAGGAAAGGTGGAACCTAGCCTAACAAGAGCTATAGTAAAAACTTTTATTGGACAGTATATTTTCCATGGTTTTCTTCTTGCAGTACAGCACTTGGTTATAAGGTATAAGCAAATTCTTAATGTATGTTTATATTTATAATTCAAAATTCTGCACTGGTTAGAATTTTGCCTTTTTTTATTATTATTATTATTCATTAGTAACGTTCTAATCATTGGAACGCTGATTTACTTGAGATTTTCAAACCAGCCTCTATTTCTCAAGTGGCAGATTTCTTTTTTCATAACTGATTTTATTTCTTTGTGTGTTAGACTTTGATATGACTGCAGAAAATTGCTGTAAAACTTGATAAAGAAACAGTGTTCAATTTCTTTACAGTCAGAGTGATGCCTAAATTTAATTTCGATGGAGCACTTGCTCCAGTGACAATATTCCTACACATCTATTTCCCCCTTTATCTTCTCACCTATTTTTTCCCTCTACTAATTTCTACTTTAAATTCTTTTAGCACTTTTTATAAATTATTCATAATTTCTCTTGGAAAATTATTCCAATCCCTGACCCCCTTACCTTTGATAATGTTGTGGACAGTTGATGGAAGAGTCATAAACTTAGGGAAAAACGAAAGAGCATTGGCTATATTACAAAAATGTGTGTCTGTGAGTTGGACAAAAGATATTGAATTGCTTATTTTCACCAATAATATAAAATAAAATTTAAGAAACTAAAAGTTTGGGTTTTATGCAATAAAATTTGTCAATTTGACATTTCCATTTCTTCCAATGAAGAAAAATTTTTGAAGTAGTAGTACAACTTGTCACAAGTCCATATTTCCCATTCTGTTCCTCCTCTCTGATTCCATATCCCACACTTATTGCACAACCTCTTCCATCCCTATATGGTCAAAAACAGATCTATTTAGATCCATTTTTGCAGTAACATTTGCTTCTGCCATTTAAGAATATGCAAGTTCAGATCTCTGTATGCCCATCCAGATTTCGATTTTCCATTCTAAAATCACTTCATACAAATGACATGATGGTTCTGAAAAACGCCATGGTCAAATTCTTCAAATTCCTGGCCACCCTCCCCCAAACCACCTCCATCTGATGAATTTGTCGCGGGCCTCAACGGTATAGTTACGCCACTGGACATCAATTTGACCACCCTGAATTAGATCAGACTGTTGGAATGAAAAAATGCTGTGCTTAAGTATACAAAATGCTAGGTCTGTGGATTGGATTGTTTGCTGTGTAGAAATTGAGGAGAATGTATTTGAGGTAATGGGTGGTGATATTAAAATGTTTACAAACTTCGACTATGGAAATATTTTAAAAAATAACTTAAGTGTGAGTGGGTATAAAGGTTAGAGGCTTTTGAGGAAGCATTAGTTATAATTAGGGTTTGGATCTTTAGGACAAGTCGTATTTTATTCCTGCTTTCTTTTTGAACTGAAATGCTGAATTAAACACTGGTTCAGCTTTTCTGATTAAATGTGCTTTATACAGCATATAAATGCATATTCATACCATGTTAGTAGTTTTGGTCATATTTAGATAATATTTATAGTCATATGATCATATTTTTAGGAAAATAGGAGGATAGTATTTTTAATAGTACCAGGAATTCACTACATGTAGATGAGAAGAAATTAAGATAATTATCCACAGAATCGTACTTGTGTTATACAGGTTGGGGGGAAAAAAACTAATTTTCTCTGAGGGTAGAATTCCCCAGTCAAGAATTATAGCTATCAGGGCCGCATTTAGCCATAGGCTACCTAGGCTGTGGACTAGGGGCCCACACCATATGCATTAATATATATATATATATATATATATATATATACTGGTCACTGTTATCCTGTTGGCATGCATGTGAATAATCAATATTGAGTTTTTAATCTTTCTCTATTGCTTGATTTGGTAAGGTTAATCATCTTTTATCATTTGTTTTATCTTAATATGTAGGACTACTGATTGAAATTGTTACTGGAACTTTTCACTTTGTAATTTTGCTGAGGGCATTTGGTTTCAACATCAGCACTAAAATAGGCAACACCATACCTATTAATCACCTGTTAACAAATTGAACATATGGACATCACTTGCTAACATCATTCACTTCAATCTCGGAAATGTTGCAGAAAGCATGTTACGAAATTTTGATTTTTCAGTAAGTTATTGTTGTATATTTTTACTATCATTACATTATTCTATATTTTGCATTAAATGGTTTAGTGATTGATATTGCTTGACCGCACCACAGTTACAGCCTAGGGGCATACAGATCTTAAAGGGCCCACACCACAAGTGTAGCCTAGGGGCCTGCATACTGTAAATATGGCCCTGAAAATTATACATTATTGTCGCTCTCTAAATGTAATGTTCTGCCCACCTTTTAATCTCGAAAATGCAGCAGAAGCATGCCTGTGTCAATCCATGTCAATCAATATCACAATGAAATAACCTCAGTCATCGTTAAATCTGCAATGGACCAGTGAGTAGGTCTACCGCATAACCGAAAATAAAATTTTCTGATAGTTCAAAGTTATGTAAGGGAATTTAGAGAGGAGTGTTTGAGTAAAGATGAAATTAAAGTGACTTCAACGAAACGATTTAAAATTTAATTTCTGAATGGTGTAGTGAATTCATGGAAGCAAATTATGTCTACATGAAAGCATCATTATTAGATAAAATAAATGATGTATAATTGAACATGTTTTGATGTATATTAAATTTAAATGTTTGGTCATATTCTGCCATTTTACGTCATATTTACCTATTTTTAAGGTCATATTTCCCTGAATTTTTCTCCATTTTTTTGGTCATAAAGATCCGAACCCTAGTTATAATGAACATTTATAACCTTTTTATGATTTACTAATGCCTTTTCACAATACAGAAATTTTTATATTTTTGCTATAAAATTTAACAGAAATTGAAACGTTAAATAATTACAAATAAAAATATTTTTAATGCTTAGAAATTTTCAAAAGTGGGAAAAATATGGTTCTGTTAAAATATAGTTTTTTGTGTTTAAATTATTTTATTTTCATGTTAATTTATCATTTTTTTTTTTTTCTTCCTAGGATAGGCCAACCAATTTTCCTTGGTTGTATTATAAGATATTTCAGTGATGGTACAACAATGTCAAGAGAATTAGTATACTGGTATTCAGGAGGCCTTATAGTATCTTGCATAATAAGTTTGTTCATCACACATCACTCCACATTGATTGCTTTGAGCTTAGGCATGAGAATACGCATAGCCTGCTGCTCACTTATTTACAGAAAGGTTTGTAATGAATCATCCTTGTATAGGATTTTTTTTTTCTGAAACTCATTATTTTGATCGAATAACCTGTTAATCCAAAGTAATGATGGTAGATTAAATTAATTTCTCTATCTGCTTTTGGCTTTACCAAATTCTCTCCCTAATGATTATGACTATGAGTGATGGGTAATTTTATCATTTAACTCATATGGAATCAGTTTTTCTTTTGTTTTGTTTATAAGCTAGTTGAATTTGAGGGATGTGCTTATTAGACTAATTTTTGGTGTTATTAGCATTAATAGAACTAACATGCTATCAGAAATTTCCCTACATACAAACTTTTGCATTATGCTATTTTAACTAACTTGTGAATTGTGAAAAGTTTTTACTTCAAACTCTTTCTCTGTTAATGTAAATTATTGAACATGTTTTTCATTAATTTATTCCAGTCCCAGACTCCATTACTTATAATTGAAAAGTTTCCCACCTCTTCCCACCTCCATATATCTGAAATCATACATGTAAACATGTGAGTAAGTACATGCTGTTCTTGTATATTTCATTCTACCAGAAAGAAAGAAAATATTTTTACATTATGTTGGCTTTTTATGTTTATTGTCATGGTTCTACTATGATAAACATTTATTTTTCTAAAAAAAAACAAACATATAACTTCCATATAAAAGAGTAATAAGTTTTGGGCTGAGCCTCAATTTGAATTTATATTTTCTCTTGTTTCAATACTAATTAAGACTGCATATAATCCGTGTAGAACTATCAAGTGTTAGCCCCCACAAAATTTAGGTTTTTCATGGTTGGTTTGTATAATAGAGAAAATAAAAGTTTGTGGGTGGCAGGTAAACAGCCTCAGTATAGGACAATTTATCCTCACTTATGTGGCAGATTTTCTCCCCATCACTTTGTTCCAGGCTGCTGTCTTCTGAAGAGCCAAGATTAATAAATCATATTTATGAAGTGCTAGTGCTGTTATTGAATGCTATTACCTTAATTATTATAACTTATTTTTTTTTGCTACAAAATATGTGATATCTCCAGCATATTTGGTTGAGCTTATGGAGAGTCCGAGATTCTTGCACAGCTTATCATTCTTCCCCTTGATAGCGAGGTCACCTGCAAATATAAGAATATTCAATGTCAAATTCCTCTGTAGAGTTATTCTTATTAGTTTACTTTCTTCACGCAGTTTCTTCAGGAGACTTTCAATAGTGTAATAAAAATTGTTCAAGAGAAACTGCAGCTCTGCTTTACTTGCTTTAATTATAATTTCTTGACCCTCATAAAGAATTATTCTAAATTTTATCAAATGATGAGGCTATCCAGTTCTCTAGAGTATAGTTCAGAGGATATTACAATCCACTTTGTTCAGAAATTTCTCAAACTTCACAAATGATGTGTGTAGCTAAGTTATTTTTCAAATAACTGTTTGAACCTGAAGATATTGTCACCCCCAATAATCCTGGCTGAAATTCATGCTGTTCTGACTTGAATTCTGGATTAGATTTTATAATATTAGACCTTTATCCCTCCATAATTTGTATATTTTCTAATGACCTTCATGAAAAGTGGTGTTTTCTTGTTCTTCTTCCAAATCTTTACTATTTTGCTTTCTATCAAGCACTTGTTTAGTAAATGTAGTAGTCTGTAAAACTTCTTTCATTGGCTCTACCTTAATTTCTTCAGTGCCTGGGACTTTCCCGTACTTAGTTTTGTGGAGTTCTGCATTTGATTCATCTAATGTTAGGTGCTCTATTCCTTGTAAGTTTACAGTAATCTCCTTCTGGTCTTGGCTGCTGGGATTATTCAAAGATAACGACAAAAACTAGCACAATTCAAATCACACACAAAAGTCGGCTACTGCTGCTACGGCTGCGACAGCTAAACTGACTGGATCACTACCTAAACAGGAAATATTCAAAGATAATGACAAAAACTAGCACAATTCAAATCAAACACAAAAGTCGGCGTGGAGCATGCAACATACATGTTGCTACTAACTGCTTTTGATGCTTTTATTATATGCTTTGGTCAGAGACATAATTGCATGCTTAGTGTGAAGTATGCCACATCTATTGGTTCCATCTTTGGTAGTATAACGTAGAAAGCCTCTTATTTCGATATCTGTGAAAAAAAGGAGAAGTGAAAGAAAAAGAAAGTACAGCAGCGCAAGGTGGTCTTGAATGTAGAGTGGTTGTAAGGTGTGCTGAGTAACTTGTGAATAGTTCCACGTGGATGGTTTTTACCTGCAACAGCACGGATAAGTTGTCTGATGTTATACATGGTTAAACGTTTGGCATGGTATCGGGGTGACTTTCATGGTTGATTTGAACATAACTGAACATTGTAACTTGGAAACCATCAACTTGTGTTTCAGTGTGGTAATATAACCTGTTGTTTGCCCATCCATGACCCAAAATATTCTCCATTTCGGTAGAGTGGCGGCCAAAACATTTTCTTAATTGCAAGGATCACGACGGATTTTTCCGCCATATGGCGACTAAGTGAGGCTACGAAGACATTTCCACGTCGGGAACACAAACGTTATTCACGCCGAGGCTGGTATTCTCTACTGATACTGCCATTTTGTAGGCTGGGTACCACATTGCTACGAGTTGCAGCATCGTTGTAGCTTACAACAAATCAGTATATTGTCCTCACCGGTAGCAGCCTAAGAACTGAGACGCAGCGCACAGGATAAAGCTATGTGAACGAGACTACGTACATATTGCAGTTCAAACACGAACGTGTGAAACACAACCAAGTATTCATGTAAAGCATTTATTGTGTATGTTCACCTGCGAACATTTTTCTTGTTCACATTTATAGTGAACAAATAGCTTCCTAGTTTTGTGGCCACTTATAAACTTGAAGACACTGTTGTGTGTTTTCACTAATTTTTATGTTTGGTCACTTGTAATGACTGTTAGCTGACTTGAATAAGCCTGGTGGAGTATACTTTCCCTTCTGCTCATATTATCAATCTCATTGGACAAGTATACTCGCAATCAAACTGATTTACACGCTACTTTAAACAACAGTGTTTGCTGTTCACATAAACTTATCTGTTTTAGGTTTTAGTAATTATAGCTTTTAAGTGTGGTTTATTATTAATATGCATCGTAATACTATTTATTTTGATCAAGTGCTTACATTGTCTTGGAGGTTATGGTTGATGCTATTTACATTTTGATCATATGCTGATATATTGGGGGTTATGGTTGCCAACTTGCAAGACTCTGCAGTAGTTTCGCATGTGAATCTTGCTATTTGATTTGAAACACTTACTCTAGAAGTTCATTACAGACTTTTCCATATATTGCAGCATTGTGCATAGCTTTGTTACTCTATATGTATGAGCGGTATTTACAGCCATGACTATTGGAATGTTATTTGTTTTCCTTTGGTGATTGTATATCTGGTATATAGTCGAGTTGATCAAGATTTTGATTTGGTCCTTGCAGTTTATGAACCATTGTAACAATTCTGTTTACAAAGCACAATGGCTGACAACAAAACACACAATCCATCTCCTGAAATATCGCAGGCAACTGTAACGAATGACATATACCCCCTATTACTATCTTTTAATGCTATCCAGGCTACACAACAAGTGCGAACACAACTCACGGTACAAGTGGAGCACATGGATAACCACCAACAACTAGCACAGCTAAATTGTGAAATTTATGACACAGCAAACCCACTTCCACAGGCTCAGGCACTCATTCGGTCACCCAGTGGACATTCAGTAGGACAGAATACATCACATGGAACAAATGGGTATTCTGAGACATCATCTGATAGTAACGTAATTGGATTTGACACTCCATCCTCAGGCACACAGTGCCACACAAAAACCATTACATTATCTGGTTCTACCCCTCAGCCAATGGGGCAGTCAGATCAGGATAGTAGTTCACTGAAGCTTATGTTATACATGCTCAGATCACAATCTGATAAACTTGATTCCCAGTCAGCAGAAATTACTAAGGCCACTGCGTTACACATTACAAAATTAAAGAATGAATTAACAGAGTACCTGGGCAACAAGATGTCTATCCTTGACAGTAAACTTCTACAATATAAGACAGGATGCGAAAATAACAATCAGGAACTACAAACAAAAGTAGATAATTTCACAACACAGGTGACCCAACAAGTGAACCAACTCAATTGTGAGGTTGTAGAAGTCACTACACAAGCAGTTATTTCCACCCACAGAGAGATAAACTAGACAAAACCATCGAAAAGATGCAACACAGAATGGGACACATTGATAATAACTTGGCAATAATCAAAACACAGTACTCAGGGGTACAACAAGATGTACAGGTTCTCTCTTCTAGTGACGAACATCTCTCCCAACAATTGAAAGCCATTGCCATAGAGGTACAAGGGGTCAAAAAGAGGTTACTAAATGCCAACAAGAAGTGACTAACTATCAACACCAGGTCGAGCAATTGATTAGAGAAGGGATTACCGTTAATAGGCACTCTAATTTACATGAACTACCTATGGCAGCACCAGTAAAATTTGAGGTGCAAAATTTTAGTAATAATGGAAGAACGCACCCCGTAGCTTTCCTAAACAGCTTTGAAACATATAGCATTTTTCAGGGGTACGTAGACAAGGAAAAAATTGATTGTATTTTTCAACACCTCCATGGTACGGCATGTGACTGGGGGCAACGCCACATCACTAAAGTCATCACATACCCACAGTTCAAAGAGGCCTTTCTTGAGCAATATTGGTCCTCCAAGATTCAATGTCACATTAAGCGTCAACTTTGCACTGGACCATTGTATAGTAGAGAGGTTTTGCAGAGTTTTTTTCAAAGGAAGTGGCCAAGACATGATATTTTACGAACCCTATACCATAGGAGGAGGTAGTCCATGACATAATTAGTTGAATGCCACAGAATGTACAGGATCCCTTTGCGGTCCTAAACATTACAAAAATAGATGATGCAGAAAAGAGGTTAGCAGACTTAGATATGCAGAACATCATATGAATCCCACCCACAACATACCTCAACCAATAGGGAACGAACATATTTGGGCAAAAACACACTGTGCCAACCTCAGAATAGATCAAACTATAACAATGCCCGTCCAGGCAATTTATGTTGATGGGAATTGCCAATATCAGCAAAACCACATGAATGGTCGCACACAACACGATGTTCGCCAACAGTATGATGCACAACAGCAGCACAATAGTAACTGGCAGAGCAATAATTATAATGATAATCACTGGCAGGACAGTTACAGTGGGAGCCCATCTTGGGGTGAACCACAAATTGGAAGATTACAAAGTGGGACGTATAATCAGGACCAACAATTACAGTTTCAAACCCTAACCAAATCCAACATGTAGAAAGGGTAAATACACAGGAACAAGAACAAAACCACACAAAAACTAGAATCTGCCGACGTTGGGGTCCGTACGAAGGCAACTACTCCAGAAGGACCACCTCAGCCTTTGACACCTATTTTTTTGTAACAACCACAGGGACGACTTACTGACGGAAGACACGACAGTTCCCACACGCTTGGTAAAAACTCCTATTGTACAAGTTCGTTTTTACAGAAAACAGAGGCCCTACTAGATTCAGGGCAGAGATTTTTTGTTTATCAGAGAGTCTGTTTGCAACACTAAATGCAATCCCCCTGATGCCCACATACCCAGTCAATGGCATGACTGCCATTACAGCCACGGGGAAGAAGACCAAGCAAATTTGTACCCAAGTCTTACTAGAGGGTACCATTGCAGATTTATATTTTGAAATGCCAGTATTTATAGTTCCTGGGTTACAACCTGACTGTATTTTGGGGTTGATTGGTTACAGACCTTTAAAGCTATCATTGATTGGGAACACGACCTTCTCACTTTTTCAATTGACAACAACAAAGTATCAGTACCTTTAAGACCAACTTGGCAGCCAACTGCTAGTTAAAGGCTATGAATGTATTTTCACCGTAACCTGTGAACAACCATTTTTCATAAAACCATATCCCATACGAGATACAACGGATGTTAGATTGGAGCATAATTGAGAGGTTGACTAGTCCCTTCAACAACAGTCTGGTTGTAGTTTCGAAAGCTGACCAATCGGTACGATTAGTCTTGGATGCCAGTTCACTTAACAAGTTACTACAAATGGATAGGGACCACCTACCACCAATTGACGAGATCCTGCATAACATTCATGGCAAAAGATATCTTACCTCTCTTGACCTGACCTGCTCGTACTGGCAAATTAAAATTGCAGAGTCATCCAGACAATATACCACTTTTCTATATCGAGGCAGAAGCTACCAATTTCATGTGCTTCCATTTGGTTTGAACAATGCGGCAGCAAATTTTATAAGGGCATTAGATGCTGTTTTAGGTAAACAACTCCTCAGCAAAATTCATCTCTATGTTCACGATATCCTTATTGCGAGCGATACTGCAGAAGAACATTGGGAGACGCTAAGGGAAGTGCTAAATGCTTTACGAAAAGGAGGAATGACAGTGAAATTAAAAAAAATGTGTTTTCCACACATCTCGGATAGTTTTTAGGTCACGTCATAACACCCGACAGAATCACTCCTGCAATAGACAAACTGGAAGCCATTAGAAACTTCCCAGTGCCACAGAACAAAATAAAACTAAAAAGCTTCGTAGGTCTCTGTGGCTACTATCGCAAATTTGTGAAAGGCCACATACTTAACAGCCCACATCTAGAGGCACTCCGGAAACAGAACACAGTATGGCATTGGACACGAGAGTGTGAACAAGACTTTATTTTGACAAAACAAGCACTCTTGACACACACAATACTGTATTCCCCTAATTGGGAATTGCCTATATGCATATCAACAGACTCATCTGACTATGGCCTAGGGGCAGAGATTTTCCAGGAACTTAAGGTGGACGGGAAAGTAGAAAGAAGGCCATTGGCATTTGCTAGAGTTTGGAGGAAGTATGAAGGCGGGTCACGGGCGGATGCGCAGTAGCCTGTGCAGCTGTACCATGTGACTCACAGCCAATCGCGTGTCAGTGGCTTTCCTGTGTTCGTTCTGTGCACGTCGTGCTGTGTTCGTCAAGTTTACAGTTTATTTCACTTATAGTGTTCCATGATTAGTGATTATTTTGCCCTCATAGTGTTCATTATGAGTGATGGTAAAGAATCACACCAAGTGTTGCACAAACAAGCGAGAGGAATAGTGTTCCGTGTGTATCAGTACTTGAAAAGGTAGTCTCCTTTTGAGTCTGCGCCACCATGTGGTGTGAGTAGCGCCATTGCCAAGTGCCAGGAGCAGACGGCTGAAGCTTGTGGTGTTGGTTTGAGTGACAGAAGCAAATTGGCCACGTCGCAACACATCTCCCCTCCCTCTCTGCGCAGAACGCGAAGCCCACCCGCCTTGGTACGTGCTCCAAACTCTAGTCACCTACTAAAGCCAGCTGAGCGCCATTATGGAATAACAGAAAAAGAGGCGCTTGTCATAGTATGGGTATTTCAGAGATTTAGGTACCTCTTCCTAGGGAGAACAATAATAATTTACATGGACCATAGGCCCTGGCATTTTTAAACAAATTTAAACTTTGCCATGGGCGTCTCACGTGGTGGGTATTGTTGCAAGAATTTAAATACGAGATACGATACATCCTGGGGACAGAAAATTTAGTGGCCAATACATTGTCACGGTTACCGGCAGGCTTGGAATCAGGGAAAATAGTAACAACTGAAAATGAACCAAGACTGTGCTACATAAAAGGAGTACCACATGAGCGAAAAGTACGACAATGCTTTAGGGAAATGTGGCAAGAGCAACACAATGACGAGACAATAAGGATGGTTATTGATAAGATAAAGGAGGGAGACAAGACCCAGCCCCTCTATCGGTTTTATCACATATACAAAGCCATTCTATTCCGCTGGGCAAATGCATATACCAAAGAATGGCAACTATAGGTACCAGAACAACATGTGAGGAATGTTATACTACAGCACCATTATAGTTATGGCCACTATCCAAAAATGCTACAAACTACTGCGACAAAAATTCTACTTCCTAAATACGTATAAGCAAGTACGAAATTTAATTGTGGCTTGCACAGTCTGCCAACTCAACAAACCAGATAATACAAAACGTGTGGGGAAGATGCACCATATTATACCCACTAGACCAAGGGAAATTATAGCAATTGATATATTTGGACCCCTGCCTAGGTCAGGTGGTGGTGTAGCACACACATTTGTGTAATCTGCGATATCTTCTCTAAACATATCAAGCTATACCCCACAAAAAGGGCTAAAGCAGAAATCATTTGTTCTAAACTCATTCACTAATACATACCACAGAAAGGATCGCCCTTACGGATACTTTCGGATAGTGGGCCGCAATTTAGGGGTAAGGTATGGTTCGGAATTCAGGCAGTGAAAACATCTTATTATCCACACGGGAACCCTGTTGAGTGGATTATGCAGGAGCTAGGGCGACGGTTCCGCACATACTGTAGTGAGAATCACAAACTGTGGGCTTATGAACTGCAAAACATTGAGGATGTAATTAATACCCTACCCTATGACTCCAAGTCAGTCACACCTTTTGAATTAATGTTTCAGACAGCACCTCCTCGCATTGTCGCAGAATACATTGAGTTCCCAAGAACAGAGATTAACTATGAAAACAAAATTAAAATAGCTCTTGCGGAACTCGCCAGGAAAGCGCTGACTCGCAAGACTAGGCATGACTCTTAAGACTAGGCATGACTCTTCAATTAAGACAACCAAGTATAATATCGGAGATTTAGTCCTAATACAAACACACACCAAATCTTCCAAAATAGATGAGGAAACAAAGAATTTCCACCCTTTGTATGAAGGACCTTTCTAGGTGTCTGCCATCCATAATGAAAATTCATACACCCTAATACACCCAGACTCCAGGGATGTAAAAGGACGGTATAATGTAGTCTCTCAAAACCATTTAAGTTCAGCTCAGACCAGTAGAAAATTGCCATACTTTTATTGGAAAAAAAAGTCAAGTGGTGCATGGAATGTAATTCCGTGACAGGACTCTAGAAACATAACAGTTTGATGCAATCTAGAGATGCATACTTTGATCCCAAAATCTTGTTTTTCTAATTAAGTATTTGTAATTAAGGGGAATGTATTAACCCATCTTGTGAGTTGTTTTTTATTTTATCTGTAATTTGTAAATTAATGTCAATGTTAATCGTAACTGAGTTTTGTCAATAATTAATTTGATAGCAAAACCCTATGTAGCTTTAAAGAATTCATTTTGTGAGTTTCAAATGCTATTTGTATCAATGTCAATGTTGTTTATAATTTATAAGATTTGTATGATAAGCCATATCTGTAGCAGGTCACCTTCGATACCACAAACGTTTTTAATAGTTTGTAATTTTAGTATTCTCATGTGAAAGATGTATTTTCTTAGTGAATTAGTGTGTAATTTTATGTGAAGGAGGAAAGTTGAGGTTTACAAATCTTAAGTTTATCCTTAAATTTTGGAAAAATAAGGAATAATTTGGAGGGGGATGTAACATAGAAAGCCTCTTATATCAATATTTCGACTATCGATATACCGACCAGCGATAGCGCTGGCTGCAGAAGAATATCTGTGATAAAAAAGGAGAAGTGAAAGAAAAAGAAAGTACAGCAACGCAATGTGATCTTGAATGTAGTGTGGGTGTAAGGTGTGCTGAGTAACTTGTGAATAGTTCCCACTTGGATGCAACAGCACGGATGAGTTGTCTGATGTTAAACACGGTTAAACGTTTGGCATGGTATTGGGGTGACTTTCATGGTTGATTGAACGTAATTAAACATTGGAACTTGGAAACTATCAACTTTTGTTTCGATGTGGTAATATAACCTGTAGTTTGCCCATCCATGACCCATAATATTCTCCATTTCGGTAGAGTGGCGGCCAAGACATTTTCTTAATTGCAACCGGTGTGTGTGTGTAAAAGGATCACGACGGATTTTTCCGCTATAGTAATTGTCATCACATGTAGAGAATATCATTTAATGCTTCAGTGTTATGTAACATAGCATCATAAGACATAACAAACAACTAAATTGAGATTATAAGCTTTAATCTGAAAACCCCATCGAAATATGCTCAGTAGTTTGAGTTTTTATATCATATCTAGTTTTCATTTTATCGATATAGATGCATGCCTGTATAACTGTATTAGTAAAATAGAATGACTTGATAAATATTGTTTTTTTGGTATAAACTATGTTGCAATTTGATTTCATTCTTTATTTAAATTTATGGATGTAATATTTGATTTAATATTCCAAAAGAAATTAATGGTTGCAATAAAAGTTAAAAGTTGAAAAATGAATAAGAATAATGGATAATAATTATGAATATTTCAAAGGACAGTATAAATTTTATTTTGTCTTACTGTATGGAGTTTATAGATTGAAATCTTTTTTCTTTCTTTTTTTTCTCAAGAGTTCAGTTTCATTAATATTTGGTTCTGAGTAAAGTTCTGAGTAACATGGAATATTTAGTAAAATCATTTATTAACTAATAATTAGGTTGAATAAGAGACCACTTCAGAACATAAGACTTTGATATGTAATTTTAAATATTGTTTTAATAGTGTGTTTTTTTAAGGGTTTTGGTTAAAATTGAAGTATTTTTTGGCCACTTGTCATACAATTGTGTAAAATTAAGTTGCTGTGAACTTTAATGTATTATAACTTACTTGTTACAGGTGATGCGTTTGAGTAAAACTGCACTTGGACAAACTGCTGCTGGGCAGATGGTCAATCTACTTTCCAATGATGTGAATAGATTTGATTTAGTGCCATTGTTTCTACAGTTCGTTTGGATAACTCCAATACAAACTGTTATTGCCACTTATTTTATTTGGCAGTTTGTTGGCTGGGCATCCATAATTGGTGTTACTGGTTTATTCTTCCAGACGGTTCCCGTTCAGAGTAAGTTAACAATTAGTCGCACTTCTACTTCAAGCAGGAGAAATTCAATTTCTGGGGACACACACACACACACACACACACACACACACACACACACACACACACACACACACATACATATTGAGCATTGAATTTTTCGGGTTTATGGCCCCTCATCCTACTATTAAGTGCCTATCATTTTACATATTGGAGATTAATGAAAAATCAGCTGTGGTGAATGGACGGTTAATGATCTGGCCTCACATTCTGGTGAACGCCAATTCGAATCTCCATCTTGGCTCACAGATTTTGTTTCTCCATGGTATCGCCAGATCACTTATCCAGTTGTGACAGACAGATGAATGCATGTGTTACTCTGTAATGTTACATCAGTTGCTTAAGCTGTGTTTCTCACACTGTCTGTTAGTGTATGATTTGTTGATAAATTTCGTTTAGAGACAAAACTTATTATTTAGAAATAGATATCGATTTGCTCTGCGCTGTACTGTTACTTTGTATCTGCCTAAATGTTTCTGGCATCAGTTTATATTGCCTTCTTTTTTGACATGCCTTTCAGGTGTAGACCTGACCTAAGATGTAGCTCTAGAGCAGCATGAGCAGCTAAAGTTATTAGAACCCAAGAATCTGATAATTGGCTGAAGAAAGAAGAAAATACCAAGCTGAAATAAAGCTGCCCTCAGTTAATCCCCTCCCCTCCACAGTGGTGTAGCTACAACAAGAGCCCCGGTGCAAAAAAAATATTTTTGACCCCTAGAGGTGTGCTTGGGGGCTCCCAGAGGTGTGATTGGGGCCCCCTGAGCGTAGGGACCCCGGTGCACTGCACTGCACTGCCTAGCCCTATGGTAGCTATGGCCCCTGCCCCTGCACATTCCCGCACCTTCATTTGTTTTTCTACTTTTAAAAATGTTGTAAATTGATTCTCTTCATGAAACAGGTTCGACAGTAGAATGATATGGTGATAGCTTTTCTGTCATATTATGCTGACTCATTCTTGTTTGGGACATACCTTACGTTACTTGCAGCTTTCTATATCCAATTCTGGCAATAAAATTCTAAGTCCACACATACCAAATCACGGGTAATGGCTAATATTGTATGTTATTTAGCTGTCTGCTCTGTTTGACTAGCCATGATTAGTTTTGATATTTTGTGATCTCTACCCACTCTCCATGTCCTCTGTTTTAATTTATCCCCACCATGTACTGTATTTCTTGCTCAACAGTCATTATTTGAATCACTCCTATATTACACATCATTTGCTATGTTGCTGATGAAGATCTAAGACCTGAAAATTTCATTTTCTTTTGTGTTAACGTCCATTTTATTTTTATCTAGTTATCATCTAAGTTGACTGTTTATTAATGTCCCAATCTTAATTTGTTAGTTTCTTGCTACTTAGTGCCTATTATTTCAGTGTTACATTATTGCTGTCCCAGCTTTATCCTGTTTCTTTCCTTTCTTTGAATCTTTTCATTCCTTTGTTTCCAGTTTTCCTGCTTACTTAATTTGTGTTTTGATCTTTCTCTCATTTGTATTTTTCCCATTTTACTAGTGGATTGTGAGGTGCTATTGCACAACCTCACAATATTTGTCGAACCATTCTCACCTCTTATGCTAGGAATGTGTCCTTCTATTTAAGTTTATTATAATTTTTTCCTGTATCTGAACAACTTTTTTTCCCATTAGACCTCTTTTCCATTTCAATTTCTCACTCAAATTTTCTGTTTTGGTGACAAACTTTTCACAACTAGGGTGTGAAGTTCTATTTAAACCACTTTTCCTAGCCATATTTGAATGTTTTATGACTGTCCCATTCATTTACCACTCTCTTTCATTGGCATCCATTTTAGACTCCTTGTTGACCATGCACCTATATTTGTGATCAATCTTGTTTGTTGAAATGTTGTTGGTTGTGTGTGTGAATTGTTGTGCACTAAACTGGAAATAACTTTGTCATCAGCTAAGTTTTACTCTCTAAAATAATTTAAAGCATTGAATTATAAAGTAAATAGCTAGGATTATTGTTAATGAGGTGAAATACTATTACCAATTAGATCACCTTAAATTCTTGTATAACTAATAAAGTATTTCAGATACCAATTGCAGATTGTTACTAAAACATAACGTAGACTTTTGTTCTGTGTGTAATATAATAGTTTATTATTTTAATGCTGTAATACTAATGAAAATAACACCCTAATAGTAATAAAATAAATAATTGTAAATAATTGACTACTGCTGTTCACATAAGGGATTGTAGCACGAGTGTTAGAGTGCAAACTTGGCAAACTGTTTTGGTACTGGGGTCAAGCTGGCAGAGGGTATGTTAGCCAGCTAGACAGGACAGGTAATTTCATTGTTGTGCAAAGAAAAAAGAGTAGAGTGGAAAAGCCACACCAAGAAACCATCTAGATGATAAAGAAATACATGATTGGTTGTTTAGACAATGTGACAATTGAAAATAATTACAATTGGCTGCAAGATGAACAAGGAACCAAGCAGCCATGATGTTCAGGACAGTAATTTGCTAGTGGCCGAGTTAGAAAAAGTGCCTATCGTTTGATGATTGATCCGCACTGGAACCATATGGAGTGTTTTTCAGGTCACGGGCATTTTCCACTATCAAGCATCACCGTTATGTGAGGTGTAAAGAATACCAAATTCATTCGAATGTACAGTTTGGTGAATGTGTGCGATTTAGGGAATAGTGTTTTATTACAAATCTGCTTTTTTCAAGATGAAGTTCGATGTCTAAAACTTTCATCGTAATATGGAAATGGTATTTGTGTTTTGAAATAAACCCTGATTTTTAGGAATGTGGTGAATGTCTTTCATTAACATATTAGTATGACAGAACATTTAAATTCGTAATCCTAATGAATTTCTTGGATGCTGGGTGGGGGCCATACTGACTTTCGAAAACCTTACCCAGTATCGCAAGAATGTTCACTCCATTGTGTACATTATTCCTACACTCTTTGATATGTCTTTAAGTGATTACAGGAAACTGAATAGTGTTTTCTGAAGACTGGCAGAGTAGCAAGGACTTACGTTGGTTAACACAAAGTAAACAACTGGAAGCACATCCAGCAACCCAATAATACATTCCCCCACTGAAGAAATCTTGTTAATGGATGGCCTCAATAGTATTGATCCTAAAAAAATTCAATTGTTGATTTTACTTCCAATATAAGTTTGTTATATTTATTGACGACTTTTGTGATAAATATAATACCTATTATTTAGTTACATCTAAAAATGTTAAAATACCATGATTAAAGTATTTTTATCTGCTTATTAATTACAGTAACTTGGTTGAAGAGTAAAGCTTTAATCTAATTTTATAAAAATAGCCAAATACATACTATAAGGCTCTCTTAGGGATAAATGATTAGGGAGACAGTTGAAACAACTAGGGAAATGCACAAAATGGTCAGAGCCCTTGAGGCTCAGCCCGTGAGGGCTCTCCCTGTGGAGATGGTGAGATGGGGGTATGGAGAAGAGGATATAAGGGTGGTTGGAAGCTAATAACAGGTCATAAGGGAAATTTAACAGGATGAAGATGCCAGCCACTTCAGAAATTGTGGGGAAAGTGGGTTTGACCTCTTAGTAGAGTCAGTAGGTGAAGAGCCTCATATAGATGTAGGAGTAGGTAAAGTGCAGCAGACGGTTTGGAATAGGTGCGTGCAAGGAAAGAATTTCAAGTAAATGGCAGCTGCAAGGTAGTAACAATGGTAGAAGTGTAGCCTCTCTTCTGCAGGATCAGTTAGGCACATGTTATAACACAGTACATGAAGTAACACATTTTTCAAACCTAGTGCAACATTAGATCAGCTAGCAGAGGATATAGGTACACTTTGTAGGAGTTTTCACAAAGGATGAGTAGTGATAGTGGGAGGTGCAGAAAATAGTATGAATAGAAACAGGAGTTATAATATAGAGTGATCTCAGAAAAAATGGTGAAGGAAGTGCATAATATCAGGGTTGAACTCCTAAGTCACAGTGAAGAGCCATACAATAGTGGAACCACAATGTGGGGCAGGTAAACGTGGGAATGGAGGTGATACATGGGGAAGGCATTAGCTCTATGTTGTAGGGTGTGCCTGTGTACATCACTGTTAGGTAGGGGTTCACTAGGGATGGCATACACCTAAATAGAAGTTGCCAGGGGGCACTTTCTGAGTTGTAAGCTAAAACTGTAAAGGAGCCTATTTCCAGTGAAGGGGTCAGGACCTGTGCCTTTTTTTAGGTTAGGGGCTGCTGGTTTGGAGGATGGAGATAGATGATCAAAGGATACTGATTATAGTAGATCCATGATGTGAAAAATCACACATGCTAAAGAAATCAAATTAGAATAGGGAAATGAGCCACTACTTACCTTTAGATGATGGATGTGGGGGCGCGAACACACATAAAAGACACAAACACAAACAATAAAGTAATTTTCGGGAAAAAACCCTTCTTCAACAAAGAACATTATGAGAGGTGGGTGCACCTGGAGACTGCCTCACGGAAAGACCGCCGGTCGAGAAAATGGTGGGGGAAAATTCAACATAGGAAAAGTAGAGGGGCAGTGAATCAGAGCTCATACCCGAGCAAAAATTAATATCCAAACTAATTTCTGTTGGTGGGAAGATAAAAATATAAAATATATTGAAAAAAATTAATATATTATACAAATAAAAAATATATATAATAATAATAATATTTATGAAGTAAACATCACCTCAGGTTAGTGGTGGTTCAATATAGGTAGTGGAAAGGAGAGGAATTAAAAAAAAAAAAAAAAATGACCGGGTATTAAGTTGAGACCAGGTGGTTGCCTTGTGCCAAGTTTGTACTGGTAGGCAAGTTCCCACCTTCTGAGTTCAGAGAAACTGCTGCTACTAGGGAGAACTCTGATAGCACGGACTGTGTAACAAGAGTTGAAATTATTCAAGTCGTGGGTTATGGCATGGGCAGCAACTGGGTGCTTTGGGTTCTGTGTGAACACCGTCTGACGGTGGCCATTCATTCTTATGGAGAGTGCATTTGTGGTCAAACCTATGTATGAAGCCAGGCAGTGGTTGCATGTTAACTGGTATATTACATGCGTGGTTTCACAGGTGGCGTGTCCTATGATAGGGAAGCTTTCTCCTGTGACCGGGTTGATGAAAGTGGTGGAAGCATGGTGTATGTCACACATCTTGCAGTGTGGTCTATTACATGGGAAAGAGCCTTGGGGTTGACTGTTAGGAAGAGGAAGACTGTGTTTGTGGACTAGAAGTTGCTGAGGTTAGGAGGTCTGCTGAAACAAGTTCTAGGAGGGGCAGGGAGGATTTTAGGAAGAATGGATCTCATTTCAGTGCATGTTGTAAGAAATCATAGCCCTGCCGGAGGACTCTGTTGATGGATTTGAGGCCTGGGTAGTACTGTGTGACCAAAACTGGATTGTGGTTGGTTTTTGCGGGTCTGGGATGATTGATTGGCTGATTCAGTTGTGATGTAGCATGTGAAAGCTGTTTGTTAACAAAAGCTGGAGGGTAGTTGCGAGATATTAATGCCTCTGAAATACTGTTTGAATAATCCATGATAGACTGTTGGTTAGAGCATATGCGACTACCTCGAATGCCAAGAATGTAGGGAGTGAACGTTTGGTATGGTATGGTATGGTATGGTATGAGATAGCCATTGGATAGGGACAATCCACATCCAAGAATGTGGCCTGGGTGTGGGAGTAGGACCAAGTGAATTTCAGCATGCTAAAGCTATTGAGATGGTTCAGGAAATTTAGCAGTTCATTTTCTCCATGCGTCCAAATCATAAATATGTCATCAATGAAACAAAGCCAAATGAGGGGTTTGAGAGGGACTTCCTCCAGAAATGTCTGTTCCAGCCGGCCCATGAACAGATTAGCATAAGAGGGGGCCATGCGGGGTTGCCCATGGCAGTTCCGCTGGTTTGGTGATAGATGTTGCCTTCGAAGGAGAAGTAGTTGTTATTAAGGATAAGGTGGGCTAATTTGATGAGGAAGGATGTCATAGGAAGGCTGTTGGGAGGGCGCTGGTCCAGAAAGTGTTCCTGGCCCTGAGGCCATGCCAGTGTGGAATGTTTGTA
The DNA here is from genome assembly GCA_031002005.1 of Vandiemenella viatica. Lineage (NCBI taxonomy): Eukaryota > Metazoa > Arthropoda > Insecta > Orthoptera > Morabidae > Vandiemenella > Vandiemenella viatica. The sequence goes on along the minus strand of JARYHS010008075.1, from coordinate 63,294,846 downwards.
TACAAGGATGTGAAGTCAACGGTAACCAGTATTGAGACGGAGGGAAGAAGTGTGGGTAAGGTAGAAAGCTGGAAGAGAAAGTGCTGGGTGTCCTTTATATGAGAAGGGAGCTGATTAACAATGGGCTGTAGGGACTGGTCAACCAAGGCAGAGATGCGCTCAGTTGGCGATACGTAGGCTCCAACGATAGGGCATCCTGGATTGCCAGGTTTATGGATTTAGGGCAATAGATAAAGGATGGGTGTACGTGTATTTTGAAGAGTGAGAAGCGAAATGGATTGTGGGGTGAGACCTTGGAGAGGTCCACTAAACTGTACACATTCTTGTATTTTTTTGTTGACAGCAGGAGTTGGATCTTCCGATAGGCAGCAGTAGGTTTGGTGTCTGATAGCTGACGAAGAGCTTCAGCCACATAGTTATTCCTGTTCATGACTACAGTGGTTGAGCCCTTGTCAGCTGGAAGGATAATGGGATCTGAATTGCTGGAGAGTTGTTTTCAGGCACGGGTTTCAGCTGGGCTAAGATTATCAGTGTTTGCTAAAGATTTAAGGAAAGTGGGAGATGCCAAACTGGTGGAAAGGAAATCTTCAAAAATTTTCAGGGGATGGTTCTGGGGAAGAGGTGGAGGGTCAAGTGTGGGTGATGGTTTGAATTTCTCTAGACTTGGTTCTAGGTTGTCCTGATATCCCTGTTCACTGCAGAACTATAGACAGTCGCGGACTAGTCTGGCATGGTCAAATGTGGGGGTGGGAGAGAAGGTGAGTCCTTTGGAGAGTACAGAGAGCTGGGATTCAGATAATGGTGATGAGGATAGGTTTATAACTGACAGTTTAGGCTTGGGAGTAAGGCTTTGGTGCAGAGAGCGAGGTGCAGGTTTTAAAGGGGGAGGTTGAGGTATGTTGAGGAGCTGGGCAATGGACGGTTTTGAGGAAATCAGAGGAGGCTGTGATTTTCATTGTTAGACCATTGGTTGGTGTGGAAGAAACTGCCCTAGTGAAAGATGGGACTTCAGCAATTTGGATAACTTCTGTAAATGTTTCTGGGCATGCATACTGCTGGAGTTAACTGCTTGCTGTAAAATATGCTGCAAAACTGTAATTACTTGTGGGAATGATAACATGAGTATTTTGTGTAGGGATATGAGGTTTCCAGAATGTTGGTTAGCCAGAATGGTATATTGTTGCAGAACAAGGTGAGTAAGGGCCAAAGACTGTTGGTAGCAAAAGGCATGTAGGGCAGGGTGAGTTTGTGGGGGACAACCAAATATTGGCAGTTTGATTGTTAAGACCATTTTGAGGTATGTTGAAGGACAGACATGCTTTTAAAAAAAAGGATATGTGATTGAAATTTGGCGAGCTGAAAAGCATGGTATCTGTATGTATGTATGTATTTATCAACAAGTGGCCTATATAGTGATGTCAGTGGAGGCATGTTGAAAGCCAGAAATGTTTATTTAGAAGAATGCAAATAGGGTTCACTGTCTGAAATGAGATTTGAATTGTAATAAGATGATCAACAAATACGGAAGGGGGAAAAAATTAAAGTGACTCAAATGTGGGTTTATAGTTAACAATGAGCTTTAAGATGCACGCCGATAAAAGCGAGACCGGTAAAAACTCGAAGGGACAGTAATAAAATATTCAAAGGATGCTCAAAATGTATCCTCCATATACACACACACACAACACATATTATTTATGTGTGTGTGTGTGTGTGTGTGTGTAAATGGAGGAATTGGTTATTCAGGAGAGTTTGGAAGGAAAGGGGAATTAATTCAGATCTCAGCTCTCACTGAACTCCTAATTTGAACTGCTGGATTAGTTCCTACAGTCTAAGTAAGAGGAATCCTGGAGGAGTCTGTTAACATGGCCATTGAATGAAATTCTTGGTAATATTCGTAATTGTATAAGACTAACTTATTTTAGGTTAATACTATTTGACTGTGACTATTTATTTTTATGTATGATATATCTTTATCCAGAAATATGAAGGAAGAAGAATAGTTGCTGCTTGTTAATTCCTGCATTTCATATGACTGGAATTCTTTTCTTGGAGCTTTGGCCAGAAAAGGTTATTCCACAAAAACAATTCTAGGCCAAATCTCATACTTGTGCAGTGACAAAAAATTGTGAAATCTGGTTCTGAGCAAATTCTATACTTTACTTACAGTGTGTATTCACTTTCAGAAACTTATAGATCATTTATTTGGAATTTAAAAAAAAATTTGATGTATGGTCATTTCACATGCCATGTTTTATTAAACCATATTTTTTTTTTTTTGCTGTCATCAGTCTTTAGACTGGTTTGCTGCAATCCTCCATCCCTTCCTATCCTGTGCTAACCTCTTCATTTCTACATACCCGTTACAACCCACGTCCTCAATTATCTGCTTCATATATTCTAATCTCTGTCTACCTCCACAGTTCTTACCTTCAACTGTTCCCTCCACTAACAAATTAATCAATCCAGCATGTCTCAAAATATGACCTACCAGCCTGTCTCTTCTTTCCGTAAGCTTCTTCCATAAACTTCTTTTCTCACCCATCATTTCAAAAACTCTTTCATTTCTTACTTTGTCTGTCCACCTAATTTTCAGCATTCTTCTGTAGCACCACATTTCAAATGCTTCAAGTTTCTTTCTTTCTGGTATTCCTAAAGTCCATGTTTCGCTACCGTAAAGTGCTGTGCTCCAAACATAGAGTTTTATAAAACATGTCATCATTATCTTGATCTGCTTCTAACCAATGGCCAGGAACAAAAGCCTTACAGAGCCTTCCTGTCCATCCACCATCTCGCTGTTCTACTGTCAGCCAGTTTACTCCTGTTTCTTCAAACACACTTTTTAACACTTTTCACCCATCTGTCCCTCTGTCTTCCTCTGGGACTTTTCCTTTCAGTATAATACGATTTGCTGAAGACATTGTCTTGTTGGCAGAAAGGGCTGAGGATATTGAGAAGTTACTGAATGGCATGAACAAAATACTGAAGGAAGATTTTGGACTGAATATAAATCAAAGCAAGACAAAAGTGATTAAATGTAGCTGAAATAATACCAATACTAGTAGATTAAATATAAAAATAGGATCGGATGTAATAGGAGAAGTAAGTGAGTTCTGTACTTAAGCAAAATTACAACCGATGGCCAAAGCAGGAATGATGTTAAAAGCAGAATAGCACTAGCAAAAGAGCCTTCATGAAAAAGAGAAACCTTTTAGATTCAAATATTGGTCTAGGAATTAGAAAGAACTTTTTAAAACTCTATGTGTGGAGCACAGCACTTTACAGTAGCGAAACATGGACTTTAGGAATACTGGAAAGAAAGAAAATTGAAGCATATGAAATGTGGTGCAACAGAAGAATGCTGAAAATTAAGTGGACAGACAAAGTAAGAAATGAATGAGTTTTGGAAATAATTGTGGAGAAAAGAAGTTTGTGGAAGAGACAGGTTGGTAGGTCATATTTTGAGACATGCTGGATTGGTTAATTTGTTAGTGGAGGGAACAGTCGAAGGTAAGAACTGTAAAGGAAGACAGAGATTGAATATATGAAGCACATAACTGAGGACGTGGGTTGTAAGGGTATGTAGAAATGAAGAGGTTAGCACAGGATAGGAAGGGATGGAGGAATATACATTGTTAAGTGTAGACTTAACTTAGTACAAGATCTCATAACTTTTGTCACTGCACAAGCAGTAGACTGCATTTTTACAAAAAAAAAAAAAAAAAAAAAAATATTTTGTGGAATCTTATTCCTTTTTGTAAGTCGATCATTTTTCGGTGTCGACACTCAAATCTAACAATTTCATTTGAAAATCGTTGATATAGGACATTTCAGAATTCCAGACATCAATATACATTACCAACAATACCTGCAACACCAATCCCTCAAACGTGGCTGCCAAAGTCAAAACGAGAAATAATCACTCCAAAAGCTTGCAGTACTTCATGGGGAGGCAGCACTCACGTTCTAAGATACACAGCCTTAGCTCTGTTGCTGAATACTGCTGCTCATCCTGGATCAATAGCGCCCACACAAAGAAGATAGATGTGCAACTCAATCAGGCAATGAGGATAATTACGGGATGTATATTCACAGTACGAACACCATATGGCTTCTAGTGCTATGCAACATCTCAACCCTCAGCAGTAAGAAGATCAGAAGCTCTCTTAAAATCTGGAAAAATATCCTGAAGAACCCTCAGCTTCCTATACATCAAGACATTATTCAAGCAAAACACCAAGGCTTGAAATCAAGAAAACCACTATGGCACACAGCAATCAACCTTACAGAGCTCCTCCTTCAACATCAACAAGCTGTGCACAATTCAGTGGGAGCAGTCATCAGTAGCCAATAAAAATCTAGTTGAGGAACCCGCAGTAAGGTTACAAGGTTTCGATCTCCCCAGGCGGCAGTGGAGAATCATCAATCGGATTCGAACAGGACAAGGCAAATGCGCCTACTTATTACACAAATAGGGCTGGGTACATTCTGCAAATTGTGACTGTGGAGCCACCTTACAGACAATGAGTCACATCGTTTCCGACTGTCCTCTTCGGGCCTACAGGGGAACAATAGTGGAAAGACATGATGCAACAATCAGTGCAGTTGACTGGATTAAAACATTAGATCTAGAGATATGAAATTGTACAAGCTTGTGATATGTACATTTCCTAATGTGTAACTTGTTAAATAATCATATAATAAATAAATAAAACCAACAATACCCACGTTCTTCACAAACAATGCGTGTGTGCCATGGCTGAGCACTGTCGATTGCTACAGATGTAACTACCACCATAAGCAAATAATGAGTAATTTCGAAACTAAGCATAGGAACAAAGTACAATTTAAGCCATTAGGTAATCTTGCTGATTTCTATACATAAAAGAAATTTCAGGCATAAAGCCTCATCTAGAGCAAAGCAATTAATCTGCATTTATGTACCAAAATTTTTCATAGGTGGGATTGATCAATATTAGATTTTCCTTATAATAATTCATATAACTTTATATATGTACCAAATTACAGATTTCTATGACTATGGGAAGTACCTTACAGTTTTGATGATTATCAGTCAGTCAGTTAGTGAATGACTGAGTGTATAACACAATTGGTAAAATTTGTATATGAATAACTTTCAAACTATGAACAGGAATGAAACAAAATTTAGTATTTTTGCAAAGATTGCAGTTATCTACGAATAATAAAAATTTGAGGCACCTATCATCAAAAAGACAGAAGAAATTGAGATAAAAAAAATTGATGGAATCACTTTGAGAAAAGGGTTGGCAGTGCTGCCATTTACTAAGTAGGGGTAAAGAAAATAGCATGTTGTTTCGTAAAACATGTCTTTCCTTTTTCTTTGCAACATTCATACTGCTTCTGTCTGCACCCAGACAGAAGCAGTATGAATGTTGCAAGTCTTAAACAAGATGTGTAACATTTCGAAGATTGGATTGTCTTATTAGATGAGGGGTTTTGTATTTGAAAACAAGGAATTGATTGAGATCCACTCAAACTGTGAATGGCAGGAAAGATTCTGAAAGGAGGGATCAAATTTCAGTGTAGTACTGAAAGTAATAACACACTTGTTGCAGTGATCATGGATCAAAGTACTAGATATACTTCCAATGCCAGTACAACACATATGTACCCTTTTGTATTTTATAACAGGAAATTCCAAACACCTCAATTTCAGTGCTGAAATATACGTACATACCAAGAAGAGGCATAACATTTGCTCCAGCTTCTCATTTCAAAGACCAACCAAAGAAACAAAGAGTTCTTTAAAAAAAAATAGTAATTTAAAAGTTCAAACATCATTGTTCAGAATTCATTTCACCTTCTTTAAATAAGAGAATGCTATATTTAAATCATAGCAAATTAACAATATTTGGAAAATGTTTTGAAATTTGGTAACTAACATGGGACAATACGTGTTGGAGTTAATGTTGCAAACTGTGGGTATTTATAAAATCTTTAATACTTAACCTAATATTAATTAATAGCTAATACTACCAATTTTAGGACTTACATATATTGCTTCATATCTCTGAGACACTTCTAACACTGGGTCCAAGTTATCACATCTAACTTTCTTTAATCCTGGGAAGAACTCTTAAGAAGGAAGTAGTTTGTGTTTCATTTTAGTTGGTGTCATGTGTTTTTGAGGTAACTTTGGATTATTTTAGGGGTTTTTTTTTATTAGTTTTAAGTCATTTCTGGAGTATTAGCACATGATGTAATGTTTGAATATTCTATTATAGAAAAATATTGCACAAGAGGACATCAGTGCCAGAACTGCCTCCAACAGCCACATCGGGAAAGTTGCCCCAGACAGGGAAATTAAAATGGCAGCCTTTCGCTGTTTACCATACAGAGCATATGTTGTCACTCCAGAAATATTGTGAAGGAGCAGACCAATGTCTTTACTGTAAGTGAGTATCATACTTGATGGTACCTGAATTGATATGTCATTTTGGGGAGTAAGTGTTGGCCACTAAAAGATAGCGAACCAGTTTCATAGATGAAATCGAGCCAAGTATTAAATTCTTTTGTCAGAATTCTTGAATCCTAATATTGTCTAAGAGCCAGTGTTAAAGTTTGTTTGAATGGATCCCTAATGCAGATTTAAATTGATCTTTAACACTCCAAAAAGATTTGTGTAGGCAAAGAAACTGAAGATCAAAAAAATTTGTAATATTAACTACAAAAGATTTACATTGTTCTTTATTGCTCTAGAAAGTTTATGTTTCTTTACTTATAAATGTTTAATGTGAGGTAAAACTAGAGTGTTTTTTTTTTTTTGCTGTCATCAGTCTTTTGACTGGCTTGATGCAATCCTCCATCCTTTCCTATCTTGTGCTAACCTCTTCATCTCTACATATCCCTTACAACCCACATCCTCAATTCATATATTCTAATCTCTGTCTTCCTCTACAGTTCTTACCTTCCACCGTTCCCTCCACCAGCAAATTAACCAATCCAGCATGTCTCAAAATATGACCTACCAGCCTGTCTCTTCTTTCTGTAAGCTTCTTCCACAAACTTCTTTCCTCACCCATCATTTCCAAAACTCGTTCATTTCTTACTTTGTCTGTCAGCATTCTTCTGTAGCACCAAATTTTAAAAGCTTCAATTTTCCTCCTTTCCGGTATTCCTAAAGTCAATGTTTCGCTACCGTAAAGTGCTCCAAACATAGTGTTTTAAAAAGTTCTTTCTAATTCCTAGATCAATATAGATTTCTCTTTTTCATGAAGGCTCTTTTTGCTAGTGCTATTCTGCTTTTAACATCATTCCTGCTTTGGCCATCGGTTGTAATTTTGCTTCCCAAGTAACAGAATTACTTCTCCAATTACATCCAATCCTAGTTTTATATTGTATTATTTCTGCTACATTTCATCAGTTTAGTCCTGCTTTGATTTATATTTAGGTCAAAATCTTCCTTCAGTATTTTGTTCATGCCATTCAGTAATTTCTCAATATCCTCAGCCCTTTCTGCAAACAAGACAATGTCATCAGCAAATCGTAGCATATTGATTTTTTCTCTCTAAAAACTTATGCCACATGGAAATTTTTCTTTGACTTTCTTCATTGCTTCTTCTGCATACAAGTTGAATATTAACGGGGATAGACTACAACCTTGTCTCACACCCTTTTTAACTGATGCATGTCTCTCTTGATTCTCTACTTTTATTATAACCACTTGATTCTCATATAGTTTATAGAGTATTCTTCTATCTTGATACTTTAGACCTGACTTCTTTAAAATTTTGAACATCTTGTCCCACCTAACATTATCAAAAGCTTTTTCTAAATCAACAAATGCCATAAAAGTATTTTTGTTTTTCTTGATCCGCCCTTCAAGTATTAATCTTAAAGCCAGAACTGCTTCCCTTGTAGGAATTTCTTCTGTTTCATAACTTTTTGATATCAGCTTGAATAATCTTTTGATTCCTTCTTCTAGGGATTTAACAAGTTCTGTAGGGATCTCATCAACCCCAACTGCCTTATTTGCTTTCAAGTCATGCAGAGCTTTATTAAATTCTGACCTCCTCAAAACCGGATCTCCTTAGTCTTCAATGTTGACATCGCCTTCCATTACGCTATTGTTCAAGTCGTCCCCATTATACAATTCCTCAATGTATTCCTTCTATCGGTTAGCTCTATTGGCTGAGCTTAAAAGAGGTTTCTCATCGGCGGCATTAATGTTCACACCTCTTTTCTTCATTTCTCAAAAATTCTGTTTGGTCTTCCTATATGCAACATCAACTTTACCTATGACCATTTCCTTTTCTACTTCTTCACACTTTTCTTCTAGCCATTTTTCTTTTGCTTTTTTGCATTTCCTGTTTATTTGATTTCTAAGTTGCCGGCATTGTTCTCTTTCTGCTTCATCCTGAGCATTTTTGTACCTTCTCCTCTGATCCATCAGTTCCAAAATTTCTTCTGTGATCCATGGTTTTCTGGCAGCTTGTTCCCTAAAGCCTAATGCTTCTTTACCAGCTTTAATTATTTCGGTCTTTAATGCACTCCATCGTCCTCGGTTGTGCTCCTTTCAGAGTTATTTCTTAGACCTAAGTCTACCATTTCTGCAAATACAACACCATAGTTAGTAATATTAATTTGTTGAACAGGTGGGGGAAGAATGTGTAACATTTATGCTTCATTAGGAGACATTATTAAGGCTTTATTAATTAGAAAATTTATAGGAGACTTTCTACATAGTATGTAACTGGTTTATAACTCACTAGTGATTGTAAAAATTACAACACCCATATGGAATGGGTTTAATCACTCAACAGAGGATGTGTAAGCAGTGAACCATGATAAGTAATTAAGATTAAAGAGAGATGTCATGCATGTAGGCCCAGCAGCACTCTCTTTTGTGATACCACACAGGTCAATGTTATGCCATGCTCAGTAAGTGCAAAACTGTCAAACAAAGTGGAAATGTTTAAGTAAGTCCAGTATGCCTCATCGATGTCAGAAGGCCCAGTAACAGTATATGAGTGAGTTCTAACATGGCAGAATGATTGGTCTCCAGGAAATGGGTTTGTCATGCTGTGACATTAGGGCTCTTACAGGGCTCACTGTTATGAAAGTGAGGCATTTGTGTACTCAGTGGATGCAAGAGGGTAATACAGAGCAAAAAGCAGGTGCTGGGCCACATAATGAATCACAGCTCAGGCTGATCACCAGCTTTTCTGTATGGCCATAACCAACCAAACAGCTTCATCCACAGAGTTAGCTCGAGGTTGGAGTACTCCAATGGGTGTGGACATGCCTGTGATGATGGGTCAGCACTGACTGCTGAGAGCTGGTTTGGTTGCTTGCATGCCATTGCGTCAGCTTCTATTGATCAGAAACCACCATCGCCTTTGACTGCAATTGGTATGTGAATGCCGTCACTGGCATGCTGAGTGGGAAAGTAGTATTTTCAGCTGATTCCCAATTCAACTCGTCCTATAGTGAAGGCCATGTGTGCGTTTGACGCTACCGTCGGAATGCAATCAGACAGACTGCTTTGTCAAGCAGCACAGCAGACAAACGCAGAGTGTGTTAGTTTGGGACGCCATTGGCAATAACACCAGCTACATATTGAGCGAAATCTGAACAGCAACCGCTACTTTGGGTGGATTTTAGAGCCCAAGGCACTGTTCCCCCTGCAGGCTGTTTCACATGGCCATATTTCATCAGGACAATGCCAGGTCACTTATGGTAAAAAATGTGCATGTCTGATTCAAAGAATAACTGCATCTCTGGCCTACATGTTTGCCTGACATCTCGCCCATCAAATATGTCTGGGATATGTTTGGTTGGCAACTTGTTTGTTCTGGTCCTCCTGCAATGACAGTTGATGCTTTGTGGACACACCTACAAACCACATGGCAGCAGTGTGTCCAGGCTTTCTTTGATTCGATGCCATAACTGTTAGAGGCTCTGATGGATGCAAATTATGACTTCACATCGTACTAAATTCTCATGGTCAAAGTGCATCTATAGTTCCACAATTTTAATCACTATTGTATTGTATGCCCCTAATCTGTGAAATAAATTTCACTGTAATTACAATCTTGGTGTCACAATTTTCACAAACAGTAGTAAATCACCTTAAGTCTCTATTACTCTATTAAGTGCAGCTGGTGACTACATAACAATTATAATCTGTCAACTACAGCATCAACTGTCAGTAATACCCCGCTTTACGCGAGGGATACGTTCAGCAAAAAATCACATTAAGTGAAATTCGCGTATATTGGGGTTTACGATTAAACATTGTTAAAAGTTAATGCAAAAAAATACAAATCATTTGAATCAATTACTTTAATTCTAAGAAAACTTTATGCAGTATTACATGTTTTTTTAAAGGAAAAATACATCTATTGTCTTTTGGGTAGCGTTTTTTTTTTACGTTCTTGTAAAATACGTCAATAACACCCAACGCTGTTTTTAATTATATAGGAACGAAGTCTTTCTCGGCGTTGAGAATGGATGTAGTCTTCTCGGGAGACTAGCCGAGTGAGTAAGATGTTTCCACACGATATTTCGGCGATCTCAGACTCCGTCGCCATCTTCTGGTGAAGTGCCGGATCCGTCAGAGGGCTGGTTCTTATAGCCTCCGAATGCGCGCGTGGTGGCGTGCGCGCAGCTGGTTGGCTGACTCGGTCGGCGCCTAGGCGGTGGGGTGGGGGTTGGCGCCGGTAGGAGGCAAGCGTGGGCGCAGTTGGTCCGCGGCCGCCGTGCTGTGCACTTCGGCGCGCTGACGACGTATTGCATTAATGACAGGTGCCCACGCTTCGCTCAGCTGGTATCCACAGTCCCGGTTGACGAGATTGCGCGTGGTGCGAATTTCAACTGCTTCTGTGAGAATACTGTCCCAGAAGTTCCTTGTACGCGCCAATACCCTGGTATTCTCAAAATCGAAGCCATGTTTTTAATTGTTTGACACACAGTCATCATCACTATCTACGCTCTGCAAAATGTCCAAACCTGAATAAATTTTTGAAATAACATTTTGTATTCCATATGAAGATAAAACTCTCTCTTCTACTTGTTCTTCATCATCGTTTATGGCATTATTCTGTAACTCAATCAGATCTTCATTCCTGAGAGGTTCGTCGTGAGTTGCTACAAGTTCTTCAAGATCTTCTACTGCGACTTCTTCAAGTTCAGAGCCTTCAATCATTGCAGTAATGTCTTCAAGCACTTGTCTGTGCATTTTGACAATTCTTCTAGGTGCTTCCACTACATCTGACCAAAGATTACGCCACACCCAGTTCATACAACTCTTTTTAACTTCGTTCCAAGACTCGTCTATGTTGTGAATTGCCTTCATGATGTTGTATGACTTCCACCACTCTCGCATAGACTGTCTTCCTTCCCCATCAGTTTCATGAATTAGTTGGCTAAAAGTGCGGCAATGGTAATAAGCATTGAAGTTTGCTATTGCTCCCTGGTCCATAGGTTGTTATATCGACGTAGTGTTTGGTGGAAGGAACTTCACGTACACTTTTAAGTCTCTCGGCGTATTAAGTGAGGTTGGATGTCCTGGGGCATTGTCTAAGAGTAATATAACTTTACGTTCAAGACCATTTCTGTCACAGTAGGATTTGACTGACGGGTAAAAACTATTAAAATACCAATCTTGAAAAACTTCCCGTGTAACTCACGCCTTTCTGTTGAACCGCCACACGACTGGTAGGCTTGTCTTGTCTGTACCTCGCATTGCACGGAGTGTTTCTGAATGGTAAACCAGTAAGCCTAAAGGTTTCAGTTTGAAATCACCAGTGGCATTACCACCCAGCAGAAGTGTTAGTAAATCTTTCGCAGCTTTGAAACCGCTGGCTTGAATTTCTTCTTTAGAAAGGAATGTTCAAGATGGCATTTTTTTCCAGTAAAGCCCTGTCTCATCAACATTGAAGATGAGACAAGCAGGAATTATTTCTCGTGCTACGAAATCTTGAAACTTGTCGGGAAACTCAGCTGCAGCTTGAGAGTTCACGCTAGCGGCCTCACCTGTTATCTGGATATTGTGAAGATTGGAATGCTGCTAAACGATGAAATCAACCTCTGCTGGCAGAAAAAGTCTGAGTGGAACTCCGTTCACCTTATTCTGTATTTAACATCTCTTACAAAGATTTTGCTTTTGTGCATATGAGATCTTGACTCAGTGGTGTGTTCTTCTTATTTTAATCTTCGATCCAGACAGCTAGAAACTTCTCCATTCTTTCTAGGATAGAAGATCTCGAACGAGAAAGTTTTTTTGCACTTATAGGTGTTGAACTTCCGCTGGAAAGTTTAATTTCCCGATTTTTAAAAATCGTTCTCACAGTCGATTCTGACAGAACAAAATCTCTGCCAACAATTGTTGCTTTGGCTCCATTTTCCATTCTTCTTATCACCTTCATCTTCAATTCCAAAGTTACGCTTTTATGCTCGTGTTTTCTTCATAGGCGGCATTTTTAATGTAGCGTTAAATTATGTATCTCCACCAAACGTTAAAACATGACTGCCAGCCGAGATAAACATACGGAACAATCGAAACAAAAGAGGGAATCCCCATAGAACAAAGTTGTAGGACAGGGAATCCCCAATTCTTCGATCAGAATGGTCAGAGAAAGCGGGGATTTCCGTGACCAAAGAGAAGCCAATGGCTACATTATGTACATACATCTTCTTAAGTAAGAAATTTGCGTAATACGAGGCATTTTAACGCGAAATTTGAAATTCGTGCTAAAGCAAAACCGCGCATAATGGGGTCGTGTAAAGCGGGGTATTACTCTAATTAATTTACAGTTGATAATGATACTGTCTTGTTGTGTGGAACAAACTTTTGTAGATCATTTTGGGATAACTTATTCACAATTTCACTATATTAAGGCTTTAGAGATATTGCTGGATTATTAGGGAAAGAAATAATAGTTAAAGTGTATAAGTCCACCATGAATAACCAGGGTATATGGAAAAATATACACTATTTGGCATGAAATGGTTAGCAGCTTTCAGTGTGGATATATTATTGGAGTTTATTGGTTTGATGTAAACAGAAGATAAATGACAGCTGAAGAACAAACATCCATATTTTGGAAGATTTGATAAAATCACAGTGTGAGGCTGTCAAGCAAAGTTGTTATACACACTATTTAATCTTAGTACACTGATTGAGATAGCCATGAAAAATATTAGTTTAGGATGAAGCTAAGATGATATCCATGACAGATAGGATGTTAGATTTGAACATTGACAGAATTTCTGTTGTTTAAAATCAAATGAGCTAAGGAAAGCTGTGCAGCGAAGGCTGATGTGTGTTCATCTTGAAAATGACCTGTTGCACTTATTATATCCATGACCATTGGGAATGTTAGTAAGAGTGATATGACATTGTCATATTACTAATTAAAGGCCCACCTAATTTTATTATTTTTTAGTTTGGTTAATTATTATATCATATCGCTCGGGAACATTCAAGGATAATATCGACTGCTACAGATCAGTATCGCTGGATTGATCGTGAAAATAGAATATTTGTTAATGTATTCCAGTAAGTTCCGTGATGTTCGTTGGTATAGTGAGAACTTATCCTGACAGAATTGTATGGCTACAAAGTTTTTTTTTTATGTTCACAGTATGTTGAATTATAATTACATTGCGACAAGTTAAACTAATTCACATTGCCGTGTTGGCGAAACAAAAACTGTGGTTAGTGGAGAAACGAGTGGATTATCAAATATGGTGGACTATTGTTGCCATTATATATAAAGTGATTAAAGAAAACTGTTTCGTTTACATGCTGAACTGAAATTAATGTGACTAGTTTGTATAAGCATGTCTCAATTTTGGCCAAAGGACTTGCAATCTTCGGATAATCATAATTGCTGGTGTTGTAATTGAACTTATTGGAAAATGTCAGTCGGTGATTGAATAGATCTGTACCTATCATTTCATTAAAGTTTGTGGATAATAATAATAATAATAAAAAATATTCTTAATCCAATAACCATCTTACTGTGGCGACTCTGTTTTATAAGAATTGGGAGAAATAGAAGTTCCGATTGCCAGGTAGTAATATTAGACACCATTTAGTATAATGTCATAATGTTTCAAAATGGCAGCATGTTTATTTCTACTATTTTAGTTGAGGAATATTTGTAGACAGTAAATATTTCTAAATATCTACCGTGATCAGGACGGGTTAATTTAGTTGAGTTTAAAGGAGTATTCTGACATGGCTTATGCTGGTGGAAAGACTGTTTAAATTAAATTTTTAATAATATTTAGAATATTGTCTAAACTTTAAATATTTCTACAACATTTATAGCGACAAGGATGACTTCGTGGTTGTAGCAAACTATTTTTTAATAAAATAGTTTCAAAGTTCTGAATTAAAAATACAGGCACCATTATAATTTTGTATCCATAACTGGCTACTCTAGGACCCTGCACCACCAAACGTATGGATCTTGAGGAGCTGTTACAGGATCAGTGTACATTTCGGGTTTAAAACTGAAACAGAACTGTGGTGGAAGGGGGTTAAGTCTCAAACTTCATGTTTAATAAGAAAGAATCTATAGATTTTATCTCACAAAAAGGGGCTATTGGTGGTAAATGCTACTGTCGAATATATGAGAAAGGCTTCAGCTAAGTTGTTAGTTCTCGGTCATGCTATTATATGCTGAAAGGATGAGAGAAACAGCTTTGGTGGAGAGAGGTATTATTAAAATGAGACTGTGTAAGGAAGATGTGTGAGATTAAGCTTGCAGTTACAGCTCTGAAGCATTATAAATACCAGCTTAAAAAGTGTACAAATATAGATCTGAACACCTGGGACTGCCTCACAGAAGACAGCGCTCTCTGGCACAAAACCACCTCCAAGACTGTCACACTTTTCGAGGTGGAGAAGTGAAGTCAGGCATTAGAAGATCATAATAGATAGAAAACACAACAAACTGTACCATGTCTACTACCCACAATTAGGAGCAATGAGTGCAGATGATTATTTTATGCCAGGATTGACCTGGTCAGCTACCAATGTGCACATAAATAACTGTATGCAAGTGAGAAAGATAAATTCGGAAACAAGTATTGACTGATGACGACAATGCAACAAAACAGTTAGAAAAAGATGAAATTCTTGTTTCATTGATCACTGTTGTTATTGTCAACTAAAATGATGTAAAAGAGGGCAGTTGAAGCATTATGTCAACATACCTAACTAAGGGGTTATTTCGCAATATAAAAGTATTTCTGCAGATGAAAAGGAACCCAATCTTAGATTTTTGAGTACTGTAATAAGAGGTTACTCGGAGAATCTTCTTGGTTAAGAGTGTATCATTGTTGTATCAACTTCCTTCATGGTTTTTAAGAAGTCACTGATTTAAATATCACTGCAGCCATTCCTGCGTAAAATTCCTTGGAATGCCTATCTAGATTGCATATTGGCTGTGCTGGGTATTACAAGGTTTCCAATATTGTTCAGTGTTATAGCAGTGGCTTGGTGACTTGAGAATCATGTACATCTTTCTGAGCAAGTGGACTGCAGATCTTTCTACCTTTCTCTGCAGGATACAAATTGTTTAGCCACGTAAATGTGTTATGAATGGGTCACGAAAACAGTCTCATGGATGAAGTTCATGCATAATGTGCAGTTGTCAACATTAACTACAGTGCCAGCTGGTATCTTACCTTTAATGGAAGTCAGTTATTTAGAGAGAAAAAAAATGTACATAATCTACAAAAGACCTGAACCTACTTTTTTGTTGTTGTTGTATTTATACAAACTTACTAAATAATCTAACATTACAACAGAGTTTTTGCAAGGGCAAAGAATAGGGAAATTGCAGCAAATTTTATTTCTCCATATGCAGAAGACAGAGTCTTTGTGAATGATGTCTTTATTCATAGTATTATTGCTAGTTAGGTCAATATTGAAACAGCAGTACTCAGGACTAAAGAATACTGTAGGTGATACTATATGTTGTGCTTCCAAAGCAGGAATACTTAGATCTTTAAACAGATCTCACTTTGAGCTTACAACACAAATAAATTTTACAATAAATTTTTGTGGCTTAAATACCTATTATACCTGTGAAGAATACCAAAACAGTAAATTGAAAAACTGAATACAGTAATAAAATACAACTTTCTGTTTCCCTAACAACTACTTCAGACACCATTACAAATGGTTGAATTACTTCAAATTTAAGTTGATATCCATGAATACTTCCAGAGACCCCATACAGATGTTTTCATTACTTCCTAAACTATCATATTACAACTATATAATTTCATTATTTTTTTGTGATTGACTATTTCTACCTTAAACATTAATTTACATATACTAAATCTCCTGTTATTTTCATCTCCTTCAAAATAACATTTGATGTTTCGATATTTTGCACACATAGTGGTAGACGAACATTTCTAATTTCAATAAGTTTTGATTAGGAGAGACATTAATTTCTTTTAGACATCTTAATACATTTATTTTATTTACCCTAAAAAGGCAGCAACTTAACACCACTTATAACAGGAATACCTCTTTCACTCATCTGGCATCCCCTGATCTCATCCATGTTGGATGTGGATTAACTTTTTTTGTGTACATATACTAAATCTCCTGTTATTTTCATCTCCTTCAAAATAACATTTGATGTTTCGATATTTTGCACACATAGTGGTAGACGAACATTTCTGGCATGTTCAACACATCGCTGAGAATGTGGCCATGGTTACATCGGACAGACACAGTGATGTGTTAAACATGCCAGAAATGTTTGTCTTGGGCAAGAAGAGAAATCTGCGGTGGCCGAACATAGTGTGCAAGAGGGTCATACATTTGATTTTGGAAAAACAACAATTTTAGCCCGGGTCAAAGATTTTTGGGCTAGCGTTATTACAGAAACTGTAGAAATAAGATCAACTGATTTATTAGTCAACAGGGACGCTGCTTATCAACTCAGTGCAGCCTGGAACCCAGGTATTAAAATTCTTAAACAGTTTTGCTTCGGTAACGAGCAGAAGAGTGGATGACGTAATCGCGTTGTGTTGGGTTTTGTCTTCCACCGTTTCCGTGGCAGCAGCTGAATAAACAAACAGTTAATCATTGACATGTGGTTGAAAATGATGCCTTCGAAACGTCCCATAAATGTAACATCTTTACACAGCTGCAAGCCGGAGAAAAGTTTATTTATTTATGTGAACTGTCCTGTTTATCAACGTAATTTTTTTTCCTTATCATACAAAATATAATCATAAAGAACACAAGTTATACATTTCACAGATAAATGGCAACAAATCAACTCCATCATTCAATAATTTCTCTTTAATTAGGTGGCAGAAATAGTAGTAAAACTCCATCAGTACTAAAACTCCACATGCTTCTCCCAGTAGTGAAAACTGTATGTTATTGTAGGAATTTGACTGTTTTGATCATCAAATATCATGGAAAAATTGAAGTTCTCTGATACAGATGGGTATATAATTTAATTTGGAGGAGAAAATGTCACTGGAACATCATAATGATGAGTCATGTGGTTCTCAGTTTTCTGAGTGGTTTATCAGTTATGGAGTACCACAGGTTTCCATATTGGGTCCACTATTAGTTTTGATATATTGTCACAGAATTGAATCAGTTTAGTTAGCTACCCAATTTATGTATCTTGTTTCGTGGATCCCTGCTGAGGAAGGACCTCTGGGATGTGAAAATGGTCATCGTTAATACACGTACATACAATATGAGTCATAATCATAATAAAAACAATTTTACTTACCAAAGACAAATGCAGATATAACAATAAACATTAATTTTTACGATTGAATAGAATTAATTAATTTGTTCAAATTCTAGAATGGAGAAGACGGAGTTGCCAATCATATAATCTCTCAGTTTTTCTTTAAATATATCTTTATTATCTGCAAGCTGTTTTATACGCTTGAGAAGTTTATTAAACAGATGTATACCAGAATAACTAACTCCTCTTTTTACTAATGACAAATATGTTTGTGTTTTGTGCAAGTTATTTCTGTTTCTTGTATTGAAATTGTGTACCTGTGAATTAGTAGTAAACAGGTTAGAATGATCTATGACAAAGCACATAAGAGAATATATATACTGAGAAGTCATTGTAAGAATACTGAATTTTTTTAAAAAGTTCTCTGCAAGAAGTTCTTGGTTTTACCCTACACAACCTCCTAATAGTTCTTTTCTGTGCTATGATAACTTTTTTAATTTGTGAAGAGTTTTCCCAAAAAATTATGCCATATGACATCACTGAGTGAAAATATGAGGAGTGCACCTGTTTCGTTAATTCTAGATCTGCTGTTTGAGAAAGTGTTCGTATTGCAAAGGTGGCACTACTTAACTTCTTCAGTAGTGAAATGATGTGGTCGTGCCAACAGTTTTTCGTCTGTTTTAATACCAAGGAATTTTATACTCTTTGTTTCTAATATTGCGTTATTTTTATAGCTTACTTGTAAATGCCAGAACCTATCACAGTGCAGACTGTGACACTGACCACTCTCTGGTAATGGCCAAAACACGTATGATTCCAAAGAAGATCCATTCAGCGAAAAGCAACCGCTGCAAAATTAAGTTTAATATCCCAGTCAATCATGATGATGCTTTACACAAACAATTCTCAGCCGAAGTAAAAGAGAACTCAGTCATGCTTTACTGAAGGACACAGGTAGCGCGGAAGACATGTGGCTTCTAGCGAAAGAAAAACTTTTACAAACTGCTTTAAGCACCTTTGGGACAAAAGATGCGTCTCAGAATGACTGGTTTGCTGATTACGAGGACAAATTACGTCCATACATTGAGCATAAAAGAGCAGCTCATATAACACTTCTAAACATCCCTAGTGATCAAGCCAAGTTGGAATACAAAAAAAGCTAAAGCAGATCTACAACGTATCACTCACCGTTGCGTGAATGAGTATTGGACAAACCTCTGCAAGTCCATACAGCAGTACCATGATATCGAGGACTACCAAGGCATGTAACAAGGCATCAAGAGCGCAATCGGGCCCACAACCAGGAAACGTGCTGCCCTAAAAGACTTAAATGGGGAACCTATTGTTGACAAAAAAAAATATCAGTTGCAGTCCTGCTATTATATTTATATTCTAGCAGGGAAATTTACATGTTCCGTTAAGTTGAAAGACAACATCAAGGCTTCCATATCTAGCCTCTTATTGCTGTGATTGAGAAAATCAACACTAAAATCTCCACATAAAACTATTTGTTTGTTTTTTTGAAACATAGTAGCAAAGACTCTAACTGAGATAAAAAGTCTAAAATTTCCCAAGTGGGCCCTGTAAATTACTGTTGATATGAGCTCTTACTTACCATATTCTAGTTTAGTAACACAGCATTCAAAGTGTTGTTCTATACAATACTTACTTACAACTATACTGTTGCATTGAATATTATTGTTAACAAAAATGGCAACTCCCCCTTTCTCCATTTTTCATCTACAGAAATGAGAACTTAGTTTATAATTTGGGATGGACAGCTGAGATATGATGTTCAGATATGCACAAAACATCTACATTGCAATTTCTGGAATTTTGAATAAGGTAATGTCATCAGTTTTACTAAATATTCCCCTTATATTTTTGATGGAGAGTAGTGGTCTGAACACTTTGATTCAATTAATTTAAATAGTTTACTTTATTAGTACATACTGGTATGCAGATGGAATTTCTAATTTCAATAAGTTTTGATTAGGAGAGACATTAATTTCTTTTAGACATCTTAATACATTTATTTTATTTACCCTAAAAAAGGCAGCAACTTAACACCACTTATAACAGGAATACCTCTTTCACTCATCTGGCATCCCCTGATCTCATCCATGTTGGATGTGGATTAACTTTTTTGTGTAGTTAGCGTGGAAATGCAATATAGTGAATAAAAGTTATGAAATTCTTTGTTACTGGTATTAGATGCAAAGCTTTTTTCTGAATCGGCTGCCACCAGGGTACTGAAGGAAATAGTAAAATGATTAACCTGGATATTAAAATATGAAGTGAGAAGATCAAGAGTTTCACATTCATTCTTGATTTAATGAACTCCAGCCATCACCATTTATATTTAAGACATTAAATTTAACCATTTTAAGAAAAACAAAATTGTAGCTTCTTCTATTAAGGTTTACAAGTTACTCAGAAAACTCAGATTCACACCAACCAGATGACCACATAAAGCTTGCAGGTCTATACACAATACAGTGAAACCAGTAAATTTAGCTTTTCTTCTAGAAAAACCTCCAAAAACATGAAAATAACCACTAGAAATTTATCAAAAGTGGTGGTGTCTGGTTTAGCAGAGGTAGAAGAGATTTCATGTAATATCTCTACCTGAAAGCTTTCTTAATATCTAACAGTCTGTTGCCCCAGTCTGTTGACCAGAAGAGATGGTCCTATGTATCTTAAACGAAATAGAGGCCACCCATTGAATTTTTTTTTTTTTTTTTTTTTTTTTTTTTTTGTAACAGTTTAACGTCCCTTTGTAACAACGTGGTCTTTAGAGACGGGAAAGGATGGGGGCAAGGAATGGGAAGGAATTCGGCCATGGCCTTTTTGAAGGAAGCATCCCGGCATTCACCTGGAGTGATTTGGGGAAACCATGGAAAACCCAAATCTGGATGCCCGGACGGGGATTCGAACCGCCGTCCTCCCGAATGCGAGGCCAGAACGCTATCCGTTAGCCACCCATTGAAAAATTGTTTTTCTATGACAATATCATGTGGCAGCATATTCACCAAGACTTCTTCTATGGTGTTTAAATGTTCACATTTAGTGAAAATAGAGACTTTTCTGATACAGACTGAATGCAACAATGATTTACTACACTATTCATTTCAGAAAGATTCAATGTAGTATCAAGTGCCATCAGGAAATTTGAATATTTGTATTAGTTAATTCACCACTGCAGGAGACAGGTTGTAATTTCAAAATCCAACACTTCTTCATTCAAAGGAAATGGTTCCTGATTCTACATATCAATACATAGCTAAGAACCCACAGGGAAATAAACCACACATCACCAACGCACAAATATGAACACATTTTACAATATTTTGGCACAAACCATAACCACAAATAGATGAAAATATATGGCAATGGGGTCATTTGTGTACAGACAGAAGTGATGTATAAATACTGACCATTAGATGACAATCGTAGTCCAGAGTTAATACAAGTAAGCATCTGACACTATTGTCATGTAAAATATTCAATGCAGACAGGACATTTTAGGCTTTCAACAGCTGTAACCAATCTTATCTATTATTAAGTAATTTTTCCTTTTTTTAAGTGAACAAATGAATGCAGAACAAAATTCTTCCTGAAGTTGTATAAAGACTG
This sequence comes from Vandiemenella viatica, assembly GCA_031002005.1. NCBI lineage: Eukaryota > Metazoa > Arthropoda > Insecta > Orthoptera > Morabidae > Vandiemenella > Vandiemenella viatica. The sequence continues at coordinate 63,273,478 of JARYHS010008075.1, read as the reverse complement.
TGATAAATTGGAAATATCATGAAAAATTGTTAACAATTACTTTTTTTAAGTCACTGATAATCTGAAGATAATTTATTGGATGATAATCTATTGAAGAAATGTTGGCTAGGTAGCAGAAATTACAGGAGAATCTCTGTTTTTCCTCTTTCTTAGAGCTCCTCATATAGTTTAGAATTTAAATTTGTTTTCATTATTTCCTGTCTGTTATGGAATATTTAACACTAGCTTCGAGCCCATCAAAAATTATGGTTTGAATGCCATATTCTGACAGTTCATTTTTTCCCAAAAACTTTTGCTATCCATGTAATATCAGTTTTATTCCTGGTTCAGGCACAGTTCAGCACGATGCATATGGAACTACTTTCACCCGCTGTAAGCACCTTAGAATTTGGGTAAATTCTATTTTTCTTGGCCATAGAGCATAAGGGAGGGGTTAAGCCTTTCAGTAAACATAAAAATTTTTAATTTCATAACTACAGGACATGGGAGACACGTTTCATGCACAAGCCGATACTGCAAGCTAATTCAGAACATACGCCAATTTAAAAACAATAAAGTCACCCAGCACATACAAGCCCTAAATAAACAATTAATAATAGTAAATAACCTTTGAACTAACCTGAACCAGTGTAATCCATAGTTATCCAATTTGTAAACAGTCGATTTTGGTTACATGATAATATCACTAATTCTTAACACTGTTCAATGCAGTAAAGTATTTTTTATAATAATAGTAAGTTGAAAGAAATTTAAATTCACTAAAAATCAGTAGTTTCAGGCCATATAAATACAGTAAACACAATTTTAAACACTTCGTTGAAAACACTTGCGTTTTCAACACTAAATAACAACACATTTTCGAAAATTTCCCAAGCCAAAAAGTAAATTTTCTGTAAGAGTAAAGAACTTGGTACAACATATTAAAGTTTTGAAGCATTCCAATTAGTATAACGAACATTGAAACAATTTTTCAAATTATAACGTCGTAAATAAAACAGTGGTAGTTTTCAAAATTAAACTGTGAATTAACAAGACCACTTTCGAAAAAAAAACAACTTTTGAAACACATAATAAAATAAAAGAAAAATTCAGATAATAACACCTTTTCGATAGAAGCAGTAATTTAATAGTTATTAACAAGAAACTTAGTTTTTTTTAATATGTCTACCAGGCAGTTTCAATCTCACTTTTTGTAAGATAAATAACTTCTATAATATACCACTGATAATAATAAAAGTTACAGTTTTGAAGCAAGCACTGAACAGAATGACAAGTTTAAACACTATAATTTGTAATCCAGCAGGAACTTTTAAAATTGCAAAAATTAAGTATCAGAACTGTGATTTACCAAATGTTTTCAGGAAGTCAATGACCACTATGCACACACATTTTAATTTTTTACAGTAAACCGAGTTAATTTAGAATTATGGTCGTCATAAACTCAACAAACCTACACAAACCAGGCTATACACTGTTAAATTCTAAACACTGGGTATAATAAAATTTTATCAGACTATTTTTATAAAGCGAGGGGTCACAGTAGGCATGAGGCTAAGGGTATATAACGAATAGCTTAGACCGTCTGGCCGCCTTTTGTTTTACGTCGCGAAGCAGATCATGAGTTAGTGTGTTTTAAGAAATCCATTGGGAGGCGTTGGTGTCAGGCAATGAAGATGGTTTCTGGCAAACCTTGAGCTAGCAACAATATGAGTGACTCATAGCCATGTTGGAAATTTTCTGTGTTGGACAGTGGTGTAATCAGTGACCATGAAACTTTAACTTCTCTAACTGGGTTTAGTCAGGTAGTTCTTCCTCTTCATGACTTGTGATTTTTGGAGACGTTTAGTCCAATTTAGCCATTTCAAATGTGACATTGAAATAAATTTAAAAATTTTCATCAAGTGAACTGTGCATCTTTCTGTAGCGGATATTAACCTTTCCTTCCTTATGGAATAAAGGAAGTGGCGACCGCTGTGCTTCACAGTTGAATTATCCAGGCTCATACATAGTCATTCAATTTTATTAATTGAAATTTAGCAGAACTTAGAGCAAGTCAGAAGTTAGTTAAGGTAACTAAACCGATACTTCACCCCAGGATGATGGTTAAGTTCCTTACACCACATTAATTAATACCTTCAGTAACATGGCGCTTATGAAAGCAGTTTAATTGGTTTGTAAAATTCATTTCAGAGTGGATTATGCTGTAACAAAATATGTCAGTGGGGATTCTGGTCAACTTAACCACAATCTCCACTAATATTGCTTTCGAAAATCATAGCTTCTATTACCCTCATATGAATAATGACGGGCATCACCTGTGGTGATAGGAATTTATTCAGGAAAAGCTTGTAAGGAAAAATGAATAACGATCGAGTCTATTGGAGATCATGATTCCGCCAAAATAACATTCAGTAATAACATCATTATACTGCTGTAGTTAATCGCAAGACATTATTTTCAAACAGTAATTCCGTTGTAATACAGCCTGTAAACTATCATGATTTTCAAGCAGAAATTAGTTTGGTATACATCATGGACCAGCATAATGTACTTCGGAAAATATTTCTTGAGGATTCTTGCATTTTGCCAGGGCAATTCCTGGCCGAATCGCAATGTCCAGTAATCCTGATTAATTTACTTTACTTTATTTTACTTTAAATGACGGAAAGTATAATATAAAAAACCGATAACTGTCATTTATTTGAATAATATATTTTGCGATTCGTACATTTCATGTAAATTTTCTCTGAGATTTTACGTAACTTCAGTGTTTCTTATCTTCTGCCAAAACAATTCATAGGTTACTTTACAACCTAGTACTTATAACAAATACAGGTAATATAACGTAAGCATAGTATACTCTTCTCGTTACATGAATTTTTGCATCTGGTTGTCATAGATAAGTAAAAAGCAATATGTAAATTTAAACGAACGTACCAATTGCAACTTCGTCACATATAATCACCTCGCATTATTATTTATTTACTTTTTCCTTCCATGCTACCTGTATTTCTAATATCTCTGATCACTGCTATTTTGCGGCAATAATACCTTTGTTGAATTGCAAGTGTCACATCACTTATACAGTAAATAGTCACATCCTTGATGATTTAAATCTAATAAAAAAGTTATCTTAAATTTCATTTAATAGCTAACACATGTATCAAGAACTAAGGGTATCATATATAATGGTAGTAGGAATTTATTCTGGAAAAGCTTTTAAGGAGAAACGAATAAGACATTTTTAATGATATCTTTCGTTATATGAATATGTTACTCTGGATAGATTATCAGAGTATTTGGTTAGGCTTTAAAAAAATAAATGCATTTTACTTTTGATGACGGAGACTATAATTTCGAAAACGGATAACTGTTATTTATTTGACTAATACATTTTGCGTTACATTTCTCCGAATTATTAATAAACTTCCTTGTTTCTTACCTTCGGCCAAAAAAATTCTTAGGTTATGGTTTAACCTAGTCCTTATAACTGATATAGATAAAATAGGGTAAATATTGAATCCCCTTCTCCTTACATGAATTTCTGCGTCTAACTGATACAGATAAAATAGCGTAAATTAGGCTTGCAACGAATATTCGGCAACTATTCGGTATTAGGCCACTTTTTTACTATCTGGCCGGATACCGAATATCTAGGTACTATTCGGCCGAATACTTAGATTTTTTTTTTTAGTTACATAATTGCCTAAAATAAAACGATTGATTCATTGCATGGTAATTTATTTAACTTACAATTACAAAAAATAGTCGTGCATGGTCAACTTACAAGATGTCAAAGCAAAACAAAAATATTATTCACTGGAATCATCATAATTGAAATGTAGTAGTGGAAGATTGTGATGCAGAAATACTAATTTTTCTGCATTGTCAGGTAGTAGTTTACTTCTTTTCTTCTCGTAGACATTTCCAGCTTCAGAGAAAATCCGCTCCAAATAAACACTGCTTCCTGGCGCGGACAAGTATTTTGCTGTAAGCTTCGTCAAACATGGAAATTTCTCTCTTCTTGCTTGCCACAAAATGTACGGATTATCATGCTATGATATACTATTAATATTTTAAAAAAAACATAAATTTAAGTTTCAACTGCATTTTTTTCTTGTGATGTTCCTGCATTGATCGTACTTTTCTCTGTAACAATCTCTTCAAAACAACCCATAAAAGATGAGTGTGTACTCTGACTATGATCTAACTGTCATCCTCTTGGACTGAATAGGGGATGAATTCGCGCTGCCGTCGCTGCTTGTTTCACAGTACGTCTTTTGACCACCAATCAAAATATACTGCCATGCTTTTTCTCTTTGCAGTTGACTGGTGAAAATATTCATTTTGAAGCAAGGGTCCAACGTGGTTGCCGACAAATAATTTTTATTTGTGGCAATGTCTTCAAATCGTTCGTTCAACCCTTGTTGCATGACAAGTCTCACTTGGCTTAAGTTGGCTGTTAGCTCTGATTAGCTAGTTTTATCGCAATATCGCATTAGAGTAACAGCATACGGAATAATTTCAGAAATGCATGCATATCCGGAACTGGTGATTTTCAAATGGTTGTAGTAATCTCAAAGGTTGCTCTAAAAGCTCCCATTGAGCAGCAATCAAGTTGGCAATATTGCAGTCCGTGAGATAAACTGAAATTGCCCATTTTTGTTCCATTAGCCTTTCAAGCATATAATATGTGGAATTCCACCGCATACTGACATCTTGCACCAATTCATGCTCGGGGAGACACAATTGCTTTTGGATTGCAAGCAGTTTTTCTTGCGCAATACCGGAATGATTGAAATGAGTCACGATCCTCCTTCCTGCAGCTATCATTTCCATCACTTCTGACTGAACTTCCATACAATCGACAACAATTAATTGGAGAGTATGAATGAAACAACGAATTGAGGCCAACCCTGCATTACTGTTGGCTTTTACTATGTTTCGTCCATTATCATGAATGATGACATGAATCTTTGCCAGCAGGTTGTCCCAAAAACTTGCTTTTCTTGTAGGGCAACTGCAATATTTTGTGCAGTGTGCTGCCCCTCAAAATGCTTGATGCTCAGAAAGACATGTTTGACATTGAATTCACGATCAATAAAATGTGATGTAAAACTTAAAAAACTAATGTGAGTATGCAAGCACGTCCACATGTCACATGTGACAGAAATAAAATCAGTTTTTGAAAGCATTTTTTTTTTTTAAAATTGTCTTTACTACCTTTTGGTATATTTCTGGAATTATTTTGTTTGAAAAGTAAGGGCAACATGGTATGTCAATAGTTCAGGCATTTAGTAAAGTAATTACAAGCTTTTAGTACAGATGAAATGAAAACCATACATGGCTTATTTAACAGATGTATTTGCTAATTTTAATTGTGTTGACTTGCGGTTACAAAGTGATAGTCTGAATTTAAAACTTAGGCCATAATTTTAGGTTTTCTTGTCAGAATTAATATATTCAAACAAAACGGAAGCCACGAATCTTCCCAGTTCTCCAACTTGTAACTGATAAACATTGAGGATGATGACATTTCGGCCTATATTCAACATTTAGTCTAATGCCCTTCTCACAGACTTAAAAACGAGGTATGAGGATGTTGTGGCTACGGAAATACTGCACTCTGTTATCGATACTTATATTGAAGAATGGCACATCATACTACAAGAAGATTGTTGATCAAAGTATTCACTATCGAACTATGTAGGGGTCAGTTCAGAAAGTAGTATCAGCAATTCGGTCTTAAGAAGGTTATACCAATTGCTTATCCCGTATTATGAACTATCGTAAGAAAGCTTTTCCATCTTCACACCTCATTGGATGTTATTCTTAGAAAGAAAAAAAGTAATTTAATAAATAATCCAACGTAGATACTTGAGGCCATTACTTCAAGCTTGTTAAAACAGGCACAGAGTGGTGGGAGGTAACTCTGCTTTAACAGGCGGGCGAAAGACAAGCACAGCAATACAGATTTTGGCTCACTCCGGCTGAATACTTTTGCCGAATATTCGGCTATTCCGCCAGGAAGTCTGCCTGAAGTACTAGGTATTCGGCGTATGGCCGAATATACTATTCGTTGCAAGTCTAGAGTAAATCTATATATATATATATGTAAAAATAGACGTGTGTTTTCCTATATTTCACTTTTCAGCCAGCACTACCTAGCACAGATTACTGGTGTTAGCTGTGTGGAAGTAGCATGGAGTTTCCTGTCGTGCACAACGTTGGTGGTATGCCGATAGCTGTGGGGATGTGGGAGATATGATGATTAAAGTTGGTCAATGCAGGGCGTTTTCATATTTTGACCAAAAATTGTGTCTCCTTATACTTCTCTTTCCTGCAGCAACTACATAGCATAGCATTGGTGTTTGTGTGTGGTGTTAGAATTCCTGTCGTGCACTATGGTAGGTAGATGTTGGTAGCTATGGGGGTGTGGGATATATAGAGGTTGAAACTGATCGATCTGCAGGAATTTCATATTTCTGCCAAAGACGCATGTGTCTTGGTGTATCACTTTTCAGCAAAAACTATCTATCGCAGTTCACTGGCGTTTGTGTGTGGTAGTAACACAAGGTCACCTTTCGATCATAACATTGGCCGAATTTCAGTAACTGTGGGAGATTTGGTGGTTGAAAGTGGCCAATCAAGGATATTTTCGTATTTCGACCAAAGATATGTGGCTCTGCATATGTCACTTTTCTGCCACAACTACATAGCATTGACCATTAGGTGTTTATGTGTGGTAGTAGTATCATGTATCTTGTCATGTACTATGGTTGTTAGATATCGGTAGCTATGGGGGTGTGGGAGATATGGGGGTTGAAACTTTTCGACCTGTGGCACTTTCAAATTTGCACCAAAAATGTATGTGTCCCTATGTATCACTTATTAGACAAAACTATCTATCGCAGATCACTGGTCTTTGTGTGTGGTAGTAACACAGAGTCAGCCATAGATCACAACGTCTGCCGAATTTCGGCTACTTTGGGAGTGTGGGAGATATGGTGGTTGAAAGTGGTTGATCAAGGATATTTTCGTATTTCCCCAAAGACATGTGTGTCCCTAAATTTTACTTTGCTGCCTGAACTACATAGCACAGATGACTGGCATTTGTGTGTGGTAATAGCATCGAGTCTCCCATCGTGCACTGTGGTTGTTAGATGTCAGTAGCTATCAATACAAATTCTTTACAAACACGAACGAAGTCGTGGCTACCAGCCAGTATTGAATCCCCTTCTCCTTACGTGAATTTCTGCATCTAGTTGTAAATAAACGAAAACCAAGATGATAGAACGAATGTAATATGGTGGCTGTTGATTGGCGAGTAAAGCTGGCATGTGACCGTTCTCTAGCCAATAGCTATAGTAGCTATAGAGGACTATGCAGACTCCAGATTAGCTTTTTATATAATAGGATGACAATAGTGTCAGATGCTTACTTGTATAAATGGTGCCATCTGTTGGTAAACATTTATATGAGAGTTGAAGAACTGTAAGTATCTATATGAAAGTAAAACAACTAATGTGTTTTCTCTTTGATTGCATAGATGTTATAATGATTACTATGGGAACTAATTAAAATATTCATAAAATACAAATGTGCTAAATTTCATTAAAATTTATACACTGTTTTGAGCTGTATGGAACTTTTTTTTTAGGGAACTATGTAACTTACTGGATAAAAAGAATGATCTATTATGTTTACCAATAACATAAGCTTTCACTAAGGTAAAGTTTTCTTGACATTTGTTTGTAAATTTTGACTCAACACATGCAAACAGGCAAAAATTCCAAAATTATTACCCTTGTTATTAGGAACTTTGGTTCTAATTGATTTAAAAGATTCCTCCACATCAGTTAATCGCATAAGCTATCACTATGCATAATTTCACTAAAATCTGTTTGTTAGTTTTAGACTGATGCATGCTCAGACAGGCAAAAATTTACTGTTTTAGCCTCTGTACAACCAGGAACATTGGTACTAATCAGAACAAAAGGACTGTACAGTCTCATTGAAGTCTGTTCATCACTTTTTGAATGAAATGTGCAAAGTAAAAAATTTAAAGTAAATTCAGAAACCATGTTAATCTATTATAATATTTAGTTTCATTAAAATTAGTTCATTAGTATTTTTTGGCAATATGTATGCACAGACAAGAAATGATGATTGCCATTTCAATTATTACGATTGTGTAATTCAATTACTGGTTTTGAAATAAATTTCAAGTAGAGAGACAACATGTGGCATAACATGGAGAAGTTATAAAAGAAGTTGGTTGCTAGGGAAACAGCAGCGTAACAAGAACCAGCAGGCGAGCAAGAAGGTTTAGTGTGAACGTTTGGGGTGGAAGATATATAGTTCCTGCTTATAGAGGACCTTCGTAATCTTCGGATACGAATTAGTAATGTGTAAAGGAAATAAAGATCAATGAATTAAATGAAAGGTTATTGTCACTCAAGTATTTAAGGATTAAGTTTGTTTTGAAGTTTCGACCCAAGACTTGGGAAGAATATTTATTGGAATAACAACACGACAATAACACATTAAAATACGATGACAATAATCCTAATAAAATACGACATGGTGACCGAGAAGACATGCAGTAATTAATAAAAATACAAGTTATCATGACACCCAGTGACTAACCAAAGCTTGTTGGTAAAGTAAAGT
>JARYHS010008075.1:63240974-63263805 GCA_031002005.1 Vandiemenella viatica | reverse complement strand
GATGGCCTCAATAGTATTGATCCTAAAAAAATTCAATTGTTGATTTTACTTCCAATATAAGTTTGTTATATTTATTGACGACTTTTGTGATAAATATAATACCTATTATTTAGTTACATCTAAAAATGTTAAAATACCATGATTAAAGTATTTTTATCTGCTTATTAATTACAGTAACTTGGTTGAAGAGTAAAGCTTTAATCTAATTTTATAAAAATAGCCAAATACATACTATAAGGCTCTCTTAGGGATAAAATGATTAGGGAGACAGTTGAAACAACTAGGGAAATGCACAAAATGGTCAGAGCCCTTGAGGCTCAGCCCGTGAGGGCTCCTCCCTGTGGAGATGGTGAGATGGGGGTATGGAGAAGAGGATATAAGGGTGGTTGGAAGCTAATAACAGGTCATAAGGGAAATTTAACAGGATGAAGATGCCAGCCACTTCAGAAATTGTGGGGAAAGTGGGTTTGACCTCTTAGTAGAGTCAGTAGGTGAAGAGCCTCATATAGATGTAGGAGTAGGTAAAGTGCAGCAGACGGTTTGGAATAGGTGCGTGCAAGGAAAGAATTTCAAGTAAATGGCAGCTGCAAGGTAGTAACAATGGTAGAAGTGTAGCCTCTCTTCTGCAGGATCAGTTAGGCACATGTTATAACACAGTACATGAAGTAACACATTTTTCAAACCTAGTGCAACATTAGATCAGCTAGCAGAGGATATAGGTACACTTTGTAGGAGTTTCACAAAGGATGAGTAGTGATAGTGGGAGGTGCAGAAAATAGTATGAATAGAAACAGGAGTTATAATATAGAGTGATCTCAGAAAAATGGTGAAGGAAGTGCATAATATCAGGGTTGAACTCCTAAGTCACAGTGAAGAGCCATACAATAGTGGAACCACAATGTGGGGCAGGTAAACGTGGGAATGGAGGTGATACATGGGGAAGGCATTAGCTCTATGTTGTAGGGTGTGCCTGTGTACATCACTGTTAGGTAGGGGTTCACTAGGGATGGCATACACCTAAATAGAAGTTGCCAGGGGGCACTTTCTGAGTTGTAAGCTAAAACTGTAAAGGAGCCTATTTCCAGTGAAGGGGTCAGGACTGTGCCTTTTTTTAGGTTAGGGGCTGCTGGTTTGGAGATGGAGATAGATGATCAAAGGATACTGATTATAGTAGATCCATGATGTGAAAAATCACACATGCTAAAGAAATCAAATTAGAATAGGGAAATGAGCCACTACTTACCTTTAGATGATGGATGTGGGGCGCGAACACACATAAAAGACACAAACACAAACAATAAAGTAATTTTCGGGAAAAAAACCCTTCTTCAACAACAGAACATTATGAGAGGTGGGTGCACCTGGAGACTGCCTCACGGAAAGACCGCCGGTCGAGAAAATGGTGGGGGAAAATTCAAACATAGGAAAAGTAGAGGGGCAGTGAATCAGAGCTCATACCCGAGCAAAAATTAATATCCAAACTAATTTCTGATTGGTGGGAAGATAAAAATATAAAATATATTGAAAAAAATTAATATATTATACAAATAAAAAAATATATATAATAATAATAATATTTATGAAGTAAACATCACCTCAAGTTAGTGGTGGTTCAATATAGGTAGTGGAAAGGAGAGGAATTAAAAAAAAAAAAAAAAAAAATGACCGGGTATTAAGTTGAGACCAGGTGGTTGCCTTGTGCCAAGTTTGTACTGGTAGGCAAGTTCCCACCTTCTGAGTTCAGAGAAACTGCTGCTACTAGGGAGAACTCTGATAGCACGGACTGTGTAACAAGAGTTGAAATTATTCAAGTCGTGGGTTATGGCATGGGCAGCAACTGGGTGCTTTGGGTTCTGTGTGAACACCGTCTGACGGTGGCCATTCATTCTTATGGAGAGTGCATTTGTGGTCAAACCTATGTATGAAGCCAGGCAGTGGTTGCATGTTAACTGGTATATTACATGCGTGGTTTCACAGGTGGCATGTCCTATGATAGGGAAGCTTTCCCCTGTGACCGGGTTGATGAAAGTGGTGGAAGCATGGTGTATGTCACACATCTTGCAGCGTGGTCTGTTACATGGGAAAGAGGATTTGGGGTTGACTGTTAGGAAGAGGAAGACTGTGTTTGTGGACTAGAAGTTCGCTGAGGTTAGGAGGTCTGCTGAAACAAGTTCTAGGAGGGGCAGGGAGGATTTTAGGAAGAATGTATCTCATTTCAGTGCATGTTTGTAAGAAATCATAGCCCTGCCGGAGGACTCTGTTGATGGATTTGAGGCCTGGGTAGTACTGTGTGACCAAGACTGGATTGTGGTTGGTTTTTGCGGGTCTGGGATGATTGATTGGCTGATTCAGTTGTGATGTAGCACGTGAAAGCTGTTTGTTAACCAAAGCTGGAGGGTAGTTGCGAGATATTAATGCCTCTGAAATACTGTTTGAATAATCCATGAGAGACTGTTGGTTAGAGCATATGCGACTACCTCGAATGCCAAGAATGTAGGGTAGTGAACGTTTGGTGTGGTATGGGTGGCAACTGTCGAAATGGAGATACTGTTGAAGATTGGTTGGTTTGATGTGAACTGAAGAGTTGAGATAGCCATTGGATAGGGACAAATCAACATCCAAGAATGTGGCCTGGGTGTGGGAGTAGGACCAAGTGAATTTCAGCATGCTAAAGTTATTGAGATGGTTCAGGAAATTTAGCAGTTCATTTTCTCCATGCGTCCAAATCATAAATATGTCATCAATGAAACGAAGCCAAATGAGGGGTTTGAGAGGGAATTCCTCCAGAAATGTCTGTTCCAGCCGGCCCATGAACAGATTAGCATAAGAGGGGGCCATGCGGGTACCCATGGCAGTTCCGCAGGTTTGGTGATAGATGTTGCCTTCGAAGGAGTAGTAGTTATTATTAAGGATAAGGTGGGCTAATTTGATGAGGAAGGATGTCATTGGAAGGCTGTTGGGAGGGCGCTGGTCCAGAAAGTGTTCCATGGCCCTGAGGCCATGCCAGTGTTGAATGTTTGTATACAAGTACGTGACGTCAATGGTAACCAGTATTGAGTCGGAGGGAAGAGGTGTGGGTAAGGTAGAAAGACGGAAGAGAATGTGCTGGGTGTCTTTTATATGAGAAGGGAGCTGATTAACAATGGGCTGTAGGTACTGGTCAACCAAGGCAGAGATGCGCTCAGTTGGTGATCCATAGGCAGCAACGATAGGGCATCCTGGATTGCCAGGTTTATGGATTTTGGGCAATAGATAAAGGGTGGGTGTACGTGGATTTTGAAGAATGAGAAGCGAAATGGATTGTGGGGTGAGACCTTGGAGAGGTCCACTAAACTGTACATATTCTTGAATTTTTTTGTTGACAGCAGGAGTTGGATCTTCTGATAGGCAGCAGTAGGTTTTGGTGTCTGATAGCTGACGAAGAGCTTCAGCCACATAGTCATTCCTGTTCATGACTACAGTGGTTGAGCCCTTGTCAGCTGGAAGGATAATGAGATCTGAATTGCTGGAGAGTTGTTTTCTGGCACGGGTTTCAGCTGGGCTAAGATTATCGGTCTTTGCTAAAGATTTAAGGAAATAGGAGAGGCCAAACTGGTGGAAAGGAAATCTTCAAAAATTTGGAGGGGATGGTTCTGGGGAAGGGGTGGAGGGTCAAGTGTGGATGCTGGTTTGAATTTCTCTAGACTTGGTTCTAGGTTTTCCTGATATCTCTGTTCACTGCTATGCGTGGCAAAGTGATACCGCCAGTGGAGTGTACGGCAGAACGACAGAGTCACGGACTAGTTTGGCATGGTCACCCGAGAAGGTGAGTCCTTTGGAGAGTACAGAGAGCTGGGATTCAGATAATGGTGATGAGGATAGGTTTATAACTGACAGTTTAGGTTTGGGAGTAGGGCTTTGGTGCAGAGAGTGAGGTGCAGGTTTTAAAGGGGGAGGTTGAGGTATGTTGAGGAGCTGGGCAATGGACGGTCTTGAGGAAATCAGAGGAAGCTGTGATTTTGATTGGTAGACCATTGGTTGGTGTGGAAGAAACTGCCCTAATGCAAGATGGGACTTCAGCAATTTGGGTAACTTCTGTAAATGTTACTGGGCATTCATACTGCTGGAGTTAACTGCTTGCTGTAAAATATGCTGCAAAGTTGTAATTACTTGTGGGAATGATAACATGAGTATTTTGTGTAGGGATATGAGGTTTCCAGAATGTTGGTTAGCCAGAATGGTATATTGTTGCAGAACAAGGTGAGTAAGGGCCAAAGACTGTTGGTAGCAATAGGCATGTATGGCAGAGTGAGTTTGTGGGGGACAACCAAATATTGGCAGTTTGATTGTAAGACCATTTGGAGGTATGTTGAAGGACAGACATGCTTTTAAAAAAAGGATATGTGATTGTAATTTGGCGAGCTGAAAAGCATGGTATCTGTAGCTATGTATGTATTTATCAACAAGTGGCCTATATAGTGATGTCAGTGGAGGCATGTTGAAAGCCAGAAATGTTTATTTAGAAGATGCAAATAGGGTTCGTTGTCTGAAATGAGGTTTGAATTGTAATAAGATGATCAACAAACACAGGAAAAAAAAATTAAATTAAAGTGACTTCAAATGTGGGTTCATAGTTAACAATGAGCTTTAAGATGCACGCAGTTTCTTCCACACCAACCAATGGTCTACCAATCAAAATCACAGCCTCCTCTGATTTCCTCAAGACCGTCCATTGCCCAGCTCCTCAACATACCTCAACCTCCCCCTTTAAAACCTGCACCTCACTCTCTGCACCAAAGCCCTACTCCCAAACCTAAACTGTCAGTTATAAACCTATCCTCATCACCATTATCTGAATCCCAGCTCTCTGTACTCTCCAAAGGACTCACCTTCTCGGGTGACCATGCCAAACTAGTCCGTGACTCTCTGTCGTTCTGCCGTACACTCCGCTGGCGGTATCACTTTGCCACGCATAGCAGTGAACAGAGATATCAGGAAAACCTAGAACCAAGTCTAGAGAAATTCAAACCAGCATCCACACTTGACCCTCCACCCCTTCCCCAGAACCATCCCCTCCAAATTTTTGAAGATTTCCTTTCCACCAGTTTGGCCTCTCCTACTTTCCTTAAATCTTTAGCAAAGACCGATAATCTTAGCCCAGCTGAAACCCGTGCCAGAAAACAACTCTCCAGCAATTCAGATCTCATTATCCTTCCAGCTGACAAGGGCTCGACCACTGTAGTCATGAACAGGAATGACTGTGGCTGAAGCTCTTCGTCAGCTATCAGACAACAAAACCTACTGCTGCCTATCAGAAGATCCAACTCCTGCTGTCAACAAAAAAATTCAAGAATATGTACAGTTTAGTGGACCTCTCCAAGGTCTCACCCCACAATCCATTTCGCTTCTCACTCTTCAAAATCCACGTACACCCACCCTTTATCTATTGCCCAAAATCCATAAACCTGGCAATCCAGGACGCCCTATCGTTGCAGCCTATGGATCACCAACTGAGCGCATCTCTGCCTTGGTTGACCAGTACCTACAGCCCATTGTTAATCAGCTCCCTTCTCATATAAAAGACACCCAGCACATTCTCTTCCGTCTTTCTACCTTACCCACACCTCTTCCCTCCGACTCAATACTGGTTACCATTGACGTCACGTCCTTGTATACAAACATTCAACACTGGCATGGCCTCAGGGCCATGGAACACTTTCTGGACCAGCGCCCTCCCAACAGCCTTCCAATGACATCCTTCCTCATCAAATTAGCCCACCTTATCCTTAATAATAACTACTACTCCTTCGAAGGCAACATCTATCACCAAACCTGCGGAACTGCCATGGGTACCCGCATGGCCCCCTCTTATGCTAATCTGTTCATGGGCCGGCTGGAACAGACATTTCTGGAGGAATTCCCTCTCAAACCCCTCATTTGGCTTCGTTTCATTGATGACATATTTATGATTTGGACGCATGGAGAAAATGAACTGCTAAATTTCCTGAACCATCTCAATAACTTTAGCATGCTGAAATTCACTTGGTCCTACTCCCACACCCAGGCCACATTCTTGGATGTTGATTTGTCCCTATCCAATGGCTATCTCAACTCTTCAGTTCACATCAAACCAACCAATCTTCAACAGTATCTCCATTTCGACAGTTGCCACCCATACCACACCAAACGTTCACTCCCCTACATTCTTGGCATTCGAGGTAGTCGCATATGCTCTAACCAACAGTCTCTCATGGATTATTCAAACAGTATTTCAGAGGCATTAATATCTCACAACTACCCTCCAGCTTTGGTTAACAAACAGCTTTCACGTGCTACATCACAACTGAATCAGCCAATCAATCATCCCAGACCCGCAAAAACCAACCACAATCCAGTCTTGGTCACACAGTACTACCCAGGCCTCAAATCCATCAACAGAGTCCTCCGGCAGGGCTATGATTTCTTACAAACATGCACTGAAATGAGATACATTCTTCCTAAAATCCTCCCTGCCCCTCCTAGAACTTGTTTCAGCAGACCTCCTAACCTCAGCAAACTTCTAGTCCACAAACACAGTCTTCCTCTTCCTAACAGTCAACCCCAAGGCTCTTTCCCATGTAATAGACCACACTGCAAGATGTGTGACATACACCATGCTTCCACCACTTTCATCAACCTGGTCACAGGAGAAAGCTTCCCTATCATAGGACACGCCACCTGTGAAACCACGCATGTAATATACCAGTTAACATGCAACCACTGCCTGGCTTCATACATAGGTTTGACCACAAATGCACTCTCCATAAGAATGAATGGCCACCGTCAGACGGTGTTCACACAGAACCCAAAGCACCCAGTTGCTGCCCATGCCATAACCCACGACTTGAATAATTTCAACTCTTGTTACACAGTCCGTGCTATCAGAGTTCTCCCTAGTAGCAGCAGTTTCTCTGAACTCAGAAGGTGGGAACTTGCCTACCAGTACAAACTTGGCACAAGGCAACCACCTGGTCTCAACGTAATACCCGGTAATTTTTTTTTTTTTTTTTTTTTTTTTTTAATTCCTCTCCTTTCCACTACCTATATTGAACCACCACTAACCTGAGGTGATGTTTACTTCATAAATATTATTATTATTATATATTTTTATTTGTATAATATTTATATATATATATTTTTTCAATATATTTTATATTTTTATCTTCCCACCAACCAGAAATTAGTTTGGATATTAATTTTTGCTCGGGTATGAGCTCTGATTCACTGCCCCTCTACTTTTCCTATGTTTGAATTTTCCCCCACCATTTTCTCGACCGGTGGTCTTTCCGTGAGGCAGTCTCCAGGTGCACCCACCTCTCATAATGTTCTGTTGTTGAAGGGTTTATTCCCGAAAATTACTTTGTTTGTGTTTGTGTCTTTTATGTGTGTTCGCGCCCCACATCCATCATCTAAAGGTAAGTGGTGGCTCATTTCCCTATCCTAATTTGATTCCTTTCTGCTACTTAGCGTCTTTTTTTTTCATTGTTAACACATGCTAAAGAAATAGATTTAAGCTGGAGAAACAATAATTGATGGCAGTAGAACTGGGAAGGAGATGGTTAATGCTGAAAATGTCACAGAGCCACTAATAGGAGTATTATTGGTGAACTGCAAGAGTCTAATGAACAAAGTATTAAAATTTTCAAAAGTATAAGAGAAACATGTACAAGTAATTAAAGGGACAGAATCTTGATTAAAAGGAGCAGTGCTATAAAATGTTTTTAATTATGGTGACAGTATGTATAGGAGCAATTGGGGGAGGGTTTCATACTGGTTAGCGAAGACTAATTACAGTTGACTGGTATTACTAGATCATGACCATGGGTTACTTGGGGTTGATTTCTGGGGTCATAAAAAAGCAAAATCCAGGCTGTTGGCTGTTTACCTTAGTGAAAGAATTATTGATGAAGATGAGGCTCATGTAGAACTAAACACATAACCACAGTTCAGAAATGAGAGTAGAAAGTACATTATTGGTGGGGATTTAAATTTACCAGGGGTAAACTGGGTAGAAAGTAAGATAAATAACACAAGGGAACAGATATTTTCAGATATTTTAATAGGGAAAATAAATGCATAACATATAATAGTGAGGTGAGGCAATTAAAGAGGTTGGTGAGTTGGTGACAGTTAAGAGACAGCAATACTTGAAACAACAGAACAATTAATTAATAACATACCAGGTGGGTAAGGATAGGTTTATGAAAAATATTATTGGTGCAGGGGGACCACTGACCGACATATTTAGAAATATCTATGTTTAGGTTAGGAAAGTTAGAGAGTAGGAGGGTGTTGAGATAGTTATAAATAAGGAGGGGGAAACAGTTACTGAGAATTTGAAAAAGGCAGAATAACTGGTTTAGTGAAACCATTAGTGAAATGATTTAGAAATGGGA
This sequence comes from Vandiemenella viatica, assembly GCA_031002005.1. Classification (NCBI taxonomy): domain Eukaryota; kingdom Metazoa; phylum Arthropoda; class Insecta; order Orthoptera; family Morabidae; genus Vandiemenella; species Vandiemenella viatica. The sequence continues at coordinate 63,255,391 of JARYHS010008075.1, read as the reverse complement.
GGGTGTAAATTAGAGAATGAGCTGATCCACACAATTAGAAAATTTGAAATTCATCCTGAGGATATCATGAAGGAACTAAGTAGCTAAAAAAGCATAAAGGGGCTAGTATAGATAATATTACTATGTATGCCTTAAAAATAGTAGGTGATATTGTACCTTATCTGGAAATGTTATTTAAAATGAGTCTGGAAGCTTGCTGCTTACCAGAGAAATGGAAAAGTGTGATAATAGTACCAATAAAATATAGAAGGGGGATCAGATAGAATTGAAAATTATAGGCCAGTCAGTTTGAAATCAGTGGCAGATAAATTAATGGCGAATTGTTCAGAAATGTGTGTGAGAAATGTGGTTTTTAATGTCATCAACATGGCTTTAGGAAATGCTATTCATGCGAATCTTTGTTAGGCTGTTTGAAAGATATTTCTGGTGAAGTGTACAAGGGAGGCCAATTAGTGTAGCACCAGATCTGTCAAAGGCATCTGACAGTGAGAATAAGGTTGTGGTAAATAAGGTTGTGGTAAATGAGGTAAAAAGTATAGAAGTGGATGAAAAATTTCTTTGCTGGCTATAAGAATTCTTGAAAGTTAGAAAACAGTCAGGGTATGAAATATAGTATCAAAGGAAGTGAAAATGGTAGTGCCACAGGATAGTGTATCAGGACCATTGCTGATTCTTATTTTAATGAAAGATTGTGTTGGTTGCTTACTATCAGAAGTTAGGATGTTTGCAGTTGTCATGGTGCTATATAATAGGATCAATATTGTAGAAGATTGTGTACAGCTATAGGGTGATCTGGCTATGTCAACATGGGGTGAAGATAAATGGAAAGAAGAGTTAGCTCATTAGGTACACAGATAAAAAACTAAAGGTTCATTATTATTTTGGGGAAGGAATTGCTTGTTGAAGATGTGAAATGTAAATCCCTTGACATACGTAACATTTGATAACAAACTCAACCAGGCAGGACATAATAGACGGGAAGTAGGAAAAGATTTCAAAATCATTCATTCGTTGGAGAGAATGATGAGGGGATGAACCAGAGAAGTAAGGGAATTGGATTACAAACTTTGATCAGACCATTGCTTGAATATGATGGTGTAACAGGGGACCCACAATTTGGATTTCAAATACAGGATATGCAGGGGGCACAAAGAAGGGCTGCTAGATTTATCTCTGGAATTTACCATAGAACACAAATGGAGATGATAAAGGATCTGGAATATGATTCACTGGAAGAAAGGAGGCGGGTGAAGAGAATCATTGGAGTTTAGAAGGCCTATATTGATGACAAGGCTTGGGAGGATATTAGTGTAAGAATTAGTGATAGTGCATGGAAGGGAAAACATAACCATGACCAAATTCTGGCACTCTTTTATCATGCACAGTGGTTTGGAAACAGTGGCATAACTATACTTTGGAGCCTGTGGAAAATTCATTGGATGAGGCCCTCCATCCTTGCTGGATATAGGGTGGCGGGTAAACCGGGTGGCAACCAATTTATGGGTGATGGATGACCATTTTTTTTTATTTTTTTAACTCAAATTCTGCTCTGGGCGGAAGCTGCTTCAAGGAGCAGCAGGCCCTCTCCAGCCTTGAATTGCATGCTCATTCTAGCTGGAAGCCAATAGCCCCCCTCTAGCTGCAGACATGTTCATACTATTGTTACGGGATTGGAATAAGTTACCAAGAGAAATTTTAAATGATTTACATTTGAAAGTTGAAATGCCTGTCCCTGTCCTCTGTTTGAACTAACCCTCACCATGGACTATGCTCCTTGCTCAATGGTCATTATTTGCGTTATTGTCTTACTGCACCCATCATCTGCTATTTTCTACTTGCTGATAAAGGGATAAGACGAGAAATTTCTCTGTCTTTTGTGTTTGTGCCCATTACACATTTTCATGCCTAGCAACATTCGTTATTTTTGCTACTTAGTAACCATTATTTTATTATCATTATATACAGTTCTTTGAATTTTTGATATATTAAAATTCTTAATTATTCCTTATATACTTTAGAATATATCTCCTGAAATCAGAGCATTTATTTTTATCATATTATACTTGAAGCTATTAGGCCAGAATGTTGATAGGGGTTGTAACACTTTTACCTAAACTGTAAACAGATTAAGCACATTCATACGAAAAGACATACTCATTACGTCCCCCTAACATTAGTGAGTAACAGTTACGGCATGTTAGCATGTGCTGCAACTTTACCACATGGAGCCATTTGCTCAGCTAACTGACACAAAGTCAACTGTTTGATTTCCGGCAAATGAATGACCAAATCTAAGATGGCTGCAGGGATTTTTATACGTTTCCCAAGGCCTATGACTCTTTTAATTAATTAATATCTCCAAACATACTAAATAGTTTAATTTGCAATTAATACTAGGGTTTCCTATGATCACATTCTATCTGTTTTAATTTAATTTAGGATTCAAAGGGGTTTCTATAAGCTCAATGTTGAAGTCTCTTACATCACCAGTTAGGCATGATTTTATGCACTTCAACAACAATTAACGACAATCTATCTTCCAAATCTTACTATCTGACAAAGCTTAATCTTTTTACTAAAACCATCATATATTCGTGATCCTCTCAGTTTAAGCTGTCTACTGATACACATTGCCCATATAAACAATATCGTAGTTTACGATATGGAAGACGAAACTCTTATCCATGTATTTAATGTAACCAATAAATTACACATACACATATGCACATTACATTGAAATAACTTATCAATGCGAATGTTAATAATACTTCCAGCTTCTGTATTGGCGGCAATGTAGTCTCTGTGTTTAGTACACCTCGCCAACAGTGTACTCTCTGGTTGTTTTTATCGTTGCCCCAGTTATGGTCAGTGATCATCGTTGATACTGCGTTAGCAGCCGCCGCGACAATGACGGAACTGCGCTGACAACTGTTAATGCCACGATGTGTTTCCGCCACACCAGCCTCCCACGGAGTTGATGAGGCTACGGCTGAAGATGTTTGGGGAACTTTACCCGGCGACCGGATCTTGTGGTTCTCGGGTTGTCCGTTGTATCGTGATCTGTAGTTTGCTTTGCTGATTGACATACTAGGTGGTTCTGTCACAGCACTACATTCAATATTAGGACAATCGTCATTGAGCAGAAAGGCAGGTTTCACTCTTTCTATGCTGACACGTACTGGTTTATCCTTGTTGAAAACGGTTAAAGTTCTATCCTGGCAGTGTATGGTGGCTGCAGGGCACCACGTACCGAATCTTCCCAAAAATACACGTGAGTGCACGTTTCAAGCTCCTTTAAAACAAAGGTCGAACTGTGACCATGTCTGGTGGCTGGTGTTGGACGTAGTCTGCGCATTTGTTGACGTAGTTTGTCCACAAAGTGGGATGTATCTTCCAGACGTTCTTCCGTCGCGGTGCACAGTAATTCACCTGGGAGGCGTAGTGGTTCACCGAACACAAGTTCGGCAGAAGAGGTGCCGAGGTCTTCTTTGTAGGCACTACGAATACCGAGAAGAATGATGGGAAGGGCTTGCAGCCAGGACATACCGGGATGGCACATAATAGCTGCTTTGAGTTGACGATGGAATCTCTCCACCATGCCATTGGAGCAGGGGTGCCAGCCAGTGGTGCGGGTTCTTAGCGTTCCAGTCAAGAGACCCAGGTTCCGGAGCAGTACAGATTCAAACTGCCTGCCTTGGTCGGTGGTAATACGTAGAGGTGATCCAAATCGTGAAATCCAGCATGCTATGAATGCGTTGGCAACGTCCTCTGCAGTGATGCGTTCTAAAGGCCAGACATCTGGCCAGTGAGTAAATCTATCGATGGCTGTTAGGCAATAATGATAGTTTCCTGACACTGGAAGTGGTCCGATTATGTCCAAATGAACATGTTGAAACTGGGCAGATGGCATTGTAAAGCTTCAGACTGGTGCGTTTGTGTGTTGCTCAACTTTGGCACGCTGACAATCTTGACAGGCTCGGACCCATGTGCAGCAATCTTTCGCCATGTTAGGCCAGAGGAAACGTTCTGATACCAAACGAGTGGTAGCTCTGGCGCCGGGATGACTAGGGCCGTGAACAGATGAAAAAGCTGCTTTTTGGAATGATGTGGTGATAAAGGGCCTGGGTTTTCCGGTAGAGGTGTCACAGAAGAGGATAGTGGTACTGTCAGGTACTGGGACTTGCTCCAAGCGAAGCGATGTTTCGCCATTGATGAAAGAACGGATTTCTGGATCGTCCTTCTGAGAGTCTGCCAGAGCGGAAAAGTTCAAGGTTCTGACTGTGATTCCGTCCACCCAGGACAGTGCGTCTGCGACTACATTGGAAGAACCTTCAATGTGTTCAATATTGGTGGTGAACTGCACAATGAACGATAACGGTGTTGCTGAAATGTGTACGTAAGTGGCTTGTGATCGGTGTAAATTGTAAACTGGCGGGCTTGCAAGATGTGCCGAAAGTGTTGAACGGCTTCGTAGATAGCGAGTAACTCGCGATAGTACGCTGGCCATTCTGATTGCTTTGGTGAAAGCTTCTTAGAAAAGAAGGCTAAAGGCTGCCACGTAGTGTTTACGTGCTGTTGTAGACAAGCCCCTACAGCTATGTGGGAAGCATCAGTAAACAATCCTAGATGTGCGTTGAGATCGGAATGAACTAGTAGCATCGATTTGGCAAGACTGGCTTTGCAGGCATTAAACGTGCTTTCCAGGTTCGGATTCCAAGGTACAGGTTGAGAGCCTCGTAGGTTGGATACTGCCGAGTGGAGAGAAGCCTGGTATTCTGCTGCTGAAGGTAGGAAACGGCGGTCAAAGTTCACCATTCCCAAAAACCGTCTGAGTTCATGGACTGTCTGTGGAAGGGGGAAGTTTCGCATCGCGCTGATCCGATCTGGTAGTGGTCGGGTGCCAGTGGCAGAGACTTCATATCTGAAGATGGTAACACTTGGAGAGGCTAAAACACTCTTACAAGTGTTAACGAGAATCCCATAAGATGGCAGCCTTTGGAAAAGTGATCGCAAATGGCGCTCGTGCTCTTCAGGGCCCTTAGAGAATACCAATATGTCATCTACATAGGCGAAGGTGAAGTCTAAGCCAGATAGGACTTCATCAATGAAACGCTGAAAGGTTTTGTCCGGCATTCCGCAACCCGAAAGACGTAAACGGAAACTCAAAAAGTCCAAATGGTGTAATAATTGCTGTCTTTGGAATGTTGTCCGGGTTCACAGGAACCTGAGTGTAGGCTTTGACTAAGTCGACGACAGAGAAAATGGTGCATCCACGCAACTGGTGGCTGAAATCATGGAGATGGTGAGGTGGATACCTATCTGGAATTGTCGTGCATTGAGAGCTTGATAGTCTCCACAGCGACGCCAACCCTTGTCTTTCTTTGGGTCCAGGTGAATAGGCGAGGACCATGGTCCCTCTGAGCGGCGCGCTGTGCCCTCCATTAACATTGCTTTGAATTCTTTCTTAGCAATCTGAAGACGGTCTGGAGCATGACAAGAGACAGGTGTTGTGTGAATGAAATGTACGGTAGAGTGCTTTATTTCTCTCAGCATTCCAGGTGGGCGCGTGAGATCTGGGAAATCTCGCAATATTCATGAAAAACTGTTGTGGCCTTTAGTGATTTCACACTAGGTTGCTTCCAGTTAGCCGGCTGTACAGCTGTCAAGCTGTCAATGATACGCTTGTTGTGACAATCCAGGAGCAAGTGATGATGTGCGAGGAAATCGGAGCCTATGATAGGAACAGCTACATCAGCTATTATAAATCTCCAAGATAAATCGCACCGCAATCCGATGTTCCTGCTTGAGAAACAAAGTGCCATAGGTATGAACAGTAGAGTTCATATTTGTTGCGTTGATGATGCCCTTTAGAAAATCTTTTGGGAAACAGCAATAATCAGAACCAGTATCGATTAAAAATTTATGTCTGCTATTTCTGTCAAAGACAAAAAGGCGGTTACCTCCTGTTGGGCAGCCGTCTACCGCCATCACTGGCTGCCGTTGGGGTTTAACTGAAAGTTACATGGTTGTTGGCATTTGGTGGTACCAGCAAACCTGAGAGGTGTCAGTACGCGGCGAAGAATCGTGGCTGTTGTGAGCGTGCCGCGGCTTCGGGGTCTGGCTTCGAGAACGAGAACGTGTGCGAAATGAGGCTTGCAATGTAGCCAACTGCTGTGAAAGTTCTTCTATGCGCTTTGCAAGCTGACTTACCTTGGTATTAGCAGGTAACATGCCGATAGCATTAACAGAGCAGCTGTAGAACCTTCCATAATTTCATCAATGAAACGCTGAAAGGTTTGTCCGGCATTCCGCAACCCGAAAGACATAAACGGAAACTCAAAAAGTCCAAATGGTGTAATAATTGCTGTCTTTGGAATGTTGTCCGGGTTCACAGGAACCTGAGTGTAGGCTTTGACTAAGTCGACGACAGAGAAAATGGTGCATCCACGCAACTGGTGGTTGAAATCATGGAGATGGTGAGGTGGATACCTATCGGTTAGTATTGCAACTTTGTCTAGTGGTGTGTCGGCTTGAGTTTGCAAGATAGCTTGTACCTGTGACGGTAGGCGATGGATCCATAATTGCCGGAGGAGATTGTCTTGCACTTGAGTGGCACCAGCTAGTGATCTTAAGTGTCTTAAAAACTGGGATGGTTTTCGGCCACCAAGCTCTTCCTTCATTAACAACTGGCCAACTCGCTGCTCTTCTGATGCAGAGAGGCGACGAATTAACTCGTTACACAAGTGTTCATATGCATTTTCAGGAGGTGGATTTATTATAATATCTTCCACTTCGGCTGCATAATGGCTGTGCAGCTGTGAAATTATATAGGTGTACTTCGTCAAATCTTGCGTAATGCCCGCGATGCCAAATTGTGCTTCTGCCTGTGCAAACCACAATGCCGGTTTGTCCAGCCAGAAAACTGGCAATTTCACGGCAAGACGGTTAACAGATGTGCCAACCTGCGATACTGTAGATTGCGAGGGTTGCTGTTGAATCATTTGCTGTCGCAGAATGTGATTTTGCTCCTGTAGCTGGCGTAGTTGTTCTTGAAGTTCGTCCATTATTCAAAAGAGTTCAGGTTTTTCGTCGTCCGGGGTCACCAATTATGGGATACATTTCCCATAGAAACAATATCGTAGTTTACGATATGGAAGACGAAACTCTTATCCATGTATTTAATGTATCCAATAAATAACACATACACACATGCATATTACATTGAAATAACTTATCAATGCGAATGTTAATAATACTTCCAGCTTCTGTATTGGCGGCAATGTAGTCTCTGTGTTTAGTACGCCTCGCCAACGGTGTACACTCTCTGGTTGTTTTATCATTGCCCGGTTACTTGTCAGCGAGCATCGTTGATACTGCGTTAGCAGCCGCCCCGACAATGACGGAACTGCGCTGACAACTGTTAATGCCACGATGTGTTTCCGCCACAAGCTCAATGTTGAAGTCTTTTACGTCACCAGTTAGGCATGATTTTATGCACTTCAACAACAATTAACGACAATCTATCTTCCAAATCTTAATTATCTGACAAATGCTTTAACTTTTTACTAAAACCATTATATATTCGTGATCCTCTTAGTTTAAGCTATCTACTGATATAAATTTTTCATTTATATTCCTTTTAGTTAAAAAGTTAATTTTATTATCTTAATTAAAACCATTAATTATACTTTGCCAAATTAGTTAATTTTACTATCAAAGTATTCCAGACAATGCTGAATATAGCTGGTGATAAAAGATCTGATGTGCTTTTATTCAATTCAAAGCTATTTGAAATCTTATATATTTGCTTTCCTAATCACGTGTTTCAAAACTCCATGATGTTCTCCTGTTGATGAAGGGGCCAAGTTCTGAAATATTCATTGTTTTTCCTGTTCTTGTGTTTTTTTGTGTGTGTTTATCCCATGAAACCATCATCTAAGGCAAGTGGTGGTTCATTTCGCTATCTTTTATATATTATATATATATATATATATAAGCAAACCATGATCGAATATCTAAATTACACAAAAGTTTGCAGAATCACCTGGTACAGATACAACCAGATAGTCAATATTACAAAATGCAAAGTTAAGACACTATAAAAAAAGTAGTCAAACCCCAGAGGCATTATATACATTGGAAACATTGATTGTTGTTATAGATCACTAATTAAATGTACAGAAAAGCAAGAAAGGAAAATTTTAAGGAAAATTCTGTTGCCCAGTTTTTGCAGGAGGAATTTGGATGAAATTACATAAACAATATTTGTATTCTAAAAAAAAATCTGACATTCAGGTGAAGACAAATTTATGGCATATTGTTAGATTGAATAACAAACTGACCATTGACTATTTGAAAGCTAAAAGAACAACCAGGATATTGGAATCACATATGATACCATACGAATGTTGTAGTCTGGTTAGCAAATATCAAATTGCCAATAAACCATATATTAAAGATGGAACACCTGTAGGTTAGAATGTATGAAGGAGCTGTGTAAGAGGAGGATGATATTTTACAAAAGAAGAAAACCACCTAAGTCTAGTCATGCTCCTTAGTTGGGCATAACAGTGAAAGATGATGTATTTAATTTAAGAGTAGTTCAGTATTATGTTGTTTAACTGAATTTGGGTTCTTATGAACTACGTGACAGAAGCAATAGTTTCTTGTATAAGTTTTTTTCTATTCTATTTAGCACTTCAAGTTTCATAGTTTCTCAAGATTTTTATTATATACGTTTTATATTTGATAAGCCAAAATGTCCTGTAGGTCTTAAGGCAGTATTGGTGGACATAGAACACTCTACTCCTTCATAAGATGTTTGTAGAAAGTGGGGTGACCAGTGTCGTCATTTGTCTGCCTTACTTTTGAGAAATTTCTCACACAGTACTCATCTAACAGAAAATGGAATATGCAACAGCTTTTTTTAGCTCTTTTGTTTTACTCTTATGACACTTATTTCGAAATGGAGGTACTCTGCTACTATTATTGTTCCTTCTGCTAGAAGAAATTTACAATTATATTCCTTAACCAACAAACTTCAGTATACTCCTTTTCCTGATGCTGAGAGTGTCAACATTTTATGCTGTTCATAAACATGCTAATCGACTGTAATGTGTTATAGATTTATTGGATAGTGGGAGTATTTATAACTGTAATAATTATCGAACATATGTGTACATGGAGGTTTACATACACTGCTTGGACTTAATTAAGATATTGACCATGTCTGATACCAATAAAGTTCTATTTTACAACTGCCAAACCCTTATTGTAACTCCAAGAGTTAAGGGTATTTGAAATAATTAACACTGTACACTGGTTGCAATTAAAGCGTTTATATTCAATCAAAATTTTCATACATATTTACGGTACCAGTTAAATTTGACTAATGCATCGAAACATCGGATCCAAATTAAGACTGCAGATTAGACATATTCACGGCATACAAACTTTCACCCTAGACCCCCTGACTAGGATTATGAGTGCATACTGAAGAAAGTTTTAAGCTAACACTGGTCAATCACTACTTGAGTTACCTTTGTGGCCTACATCACAAAGCAGCTTGCCTTGGTCTAACCTCAAGAAAAACTGGTAAAAATAACTGGTAAAAGACTCGAATAAGACTGGGCAAAAGTCAATATGACGACTCCTTAAGTAGGCATTTTGAAACTAGTGACTATTGAAAATGTAATATCTGAGTAACCACTTTATATTTTAAACTGTATGTATAAATGTTTCTTAGAACAACTTACTCTTCATTTTAAAACCTTGTTTATTGCTCAGTAATGCTTCTACTGAATTTTGATTTAATTTCGTGGCACGATGTTTTACCTTACATGACAATACTTGAAAAGTGCAACTTAGGAAATCTTATTTTTCTCCTCAAAACCTCAGTTTTTCTGACACTGGTAATGTGATTTTAATCTACTTGATTTTTTTCTATTCCTGAGTATATTTTTAAACAAAGGAAAAAGGAAACTGCTTTAGGCAATATAAATTACAAGGAAAGGGTAAATGACTCATCACTCACGTAGGATAGTTCAACGTGTGCACACCTCCCAAACCACATGACTCATTCTCTTTAACATGAAGAAGGTTTAAGACTGAAATATTGTGTATATTTGTGTGCTCATGATATATGTTCTTCTCCCATTGCTGCCTTCAACTGAGAGTCATTTTCCCTTTCCTTGTAATTTATATTGATTATATTTTTTATCCTTTTATCTCTCTTGTTAATTTTTTTTATTTTCTTTACTTAGTTAAGTCATATCTACAATTTATGTAGTTAGTCAAATTAATATTCAAAACTTGTCTATCCATGATGACAAACCTTGTGATCCAAAAATCTAATGTTGCTCTTTCCATTAACTCATAATTCCAAATTTTGTGCTTCACTTCCTCTTAGCACACGGCCTGACATGACTGAAAATCAAAACATCTAAAAAGATGTTAGAGCATATAAAATAACAGTAAGCTTTCCTAATGAAAATGTATGTGGCCAAATTTACTGAGCTTGAAAAACTACTTTATCTAAAACTTGTCTTTTATGGAAACTGGCATCAAATCAAGCTATGAAGTAATTTACTGTAAGATAAGTTAATAGAAATCATTTGCTACGCAAACCATATGGAATAAGCCTGCTTCCAAATAGCTTTGGAAATTATATAGATATATTACATAATATATTAAACTGAAATAAAATTTTTTTACTCTACACATTAAGCATATTTTTAAAAAGCACTTTTCCATCTGCCAATAAGCAATGTTTATTTTTGTTCGGCAGTGTTGCAGGTCACCTGTCTGGTTAATCATCAGGAATGTTTATTTTTGTTCAGCAGTGTTGTAGGTCACCTGTCCACTTAATTACACACAAGAGTTTTCTAATTCTGAAGTTTAAGAATTGATTTTTAAATTCATTCCTTGTTCGTATACGTATCATGCCAATTAAAAAAAAAACTACTATTAAATATTTTACATCTGTATCTGTTACATATGATGTGGTTGCAATGACCAAATATACTATTACTGCTGGTTTGATTATTTCATGAATGGTACACAAGAAAAAAAGACAAGTTGTACTAAAATAGCAGTTGTGACTTTTGGGATTCATTTTTAACAATTTTACTAGAACCTGCTATCATAGACCCACAATCTCACCAAAACTATTTAGGACACCTATCACCTACCATTTATACATTAAATATCCTTTATAAACAGTTTCTTGGTAATAAAGCACTTATCAGGCTGTTTTACAGCTATTTTCACAAAGGGCAGAAGATCTAAAAAGTCAATGTCTCAAACTGAATGCTGTTTGGTACATTGATTTCCAATAATGAAGCTTAAAAGTATAATTATTTTGATGTGTAATATGTATGGCTTAAAATTTTTATTTAAAGAGATATTTCAATTTCAAATTGTGAACAAAGGTAAAGGTCTTGAAAATTAAATCATCAATTAATAAAAAAATAACATAAATTTTACTATGGCAGCATGTTGTAGGCATTAAGACACCCATTTTGACAAGAAAATAGTGTCTGTAGTTAAATTCCAAATATGATTTTTAGTAAATTAAATATTTTGTAAATAAAACATCTAGGAAGAAATAGTAGGCTCAAATGAGAGAGAGAGATTTGTTATAACAACAACATAACAGTTTAACCACTGCAGAGGCCTGGTACACAAGTGCAGGTACAGGGTTGGCATACCCGCGGTGCCCGAGCTGGAAACTTGTAAGCGCCGCAAGTTTCCCACACGTAAACTCCTACCATGCTTCAACGACCACCGCAGGGCGTGGCGGTGGAACATTGTGTGCCTAGGAGAATGGGGATCATGGCTTAATCACCCGGATCGTGAGGACGGTACAAACCTCTATAAAAAAAAAAACCTCAACCACACGGTCAGCCACGTGACGAGGAGGTGCATGGGTGAGAGGCAGATGACTTGCTAACGTGCAACCTCAGGGGCACCTGCACACCCATGTTGTATTAGTGCTTCTTTTTAAACTGGTTTTACTCATGGGACCAAAATTAAGTCTTCCACAAAAACCACAAAACCCTGCAGTATGGGTGTGCCACCGGCTAAAATAAATACACCCAGTTCTAAGAAGCGGGTGAGGGTTGATAGCCTCCCCGCTTCTGAAAGTAACAGTGACAGAAAAGTTTGTTCAATACCGAACGCTTTTATAGTGATGCAAAGGGTGGAAGGAACCTTTGAGAAAGTTCACCATTTTATATTTCAAAGGGGGTTAGAGGGTCTGGTAGGGACCCTAAATTCAAAAGCTGAGGAATGGGACGCTGCTGCTGGAAACTACAACCAGTAGGCAAGCTACCCAACTCCTTAACTGAGAAGTTTGGGAGTTCGCAGTCAATTGCGAACTCCACAAATCCCTGAATAGTTCCAAAGGCGTTGTCATCTGCCGTGACTTAATAGACATAGGGACCAAGGAACTCGTTAAGGAGTGGAAGGAACAGAAAGTGGTCGAGGTACGTCAGATCACATGAAGGGTTAATCACAGTATTGAAAAGACTGCCACCTTTGTCCTGATGTTTGACACTCCAGTACTACCAAGAACATCAAAGCAGGGTACATCAACCTGAATGTCTATCCGTATGTTCCAGACTCGATGCGTGTTTTCAGTGTCAGCGGTTTGGACATAAGACGGCATCATGTAAGGGCAACCTCACCTGTGATTAGTGCAGCAAGGGCACACGAGCTGGGAGTCAGTTACACGCTACCACAGGTGTGCGTCAACTGCTCCGGATCGCACCGGCCTGGAGTAGGGAGTGTCAAGTGTATCTTGAAGAGGGCAAGATACAGGAGCTGAAGACCAAAGAGCGGATTCCCTAAAAACAAGGACAAGGTGCTCTCCGCTCCAATTTTTGGGACTAGTTTTGCAAAGATGGCGACAGCTTCCGTCAGGAAACAAAGTGCTGCTACCCAGAAATCCATTGCAGACTTGAGCACCAGCACAACGTGCTCATGCAAATGCAGTGCAAAACCCACAAACGTCATAGCATTGAAGACCACGGACGTTGGTAGTAATACGCCTGTGACCTCGACCACACCACCAGTAGTCACAAAAAGTCCACCACCACCAGCAGCAGCTGTTAAAGTAGTGCCACCTCCATTTCTACCACGCACTTTGGCAGTTGTAGCACTACAATCTGCTACATCCATTAATGGAGGCAATCAGAAGATCCGGGGCCCAAAGTTTAGGCGGACGGACCCGACTGTGTTTGTCAAATCTCCCTCTTTGTCCCCTCCCAGAACATTTGGGAAAAGGGAGAAAAAGGGAAAGATGACGAGGAAGAAAAAGGTAAAGGAGGTAGAGGAAGAGGACACTGATTCAGAGAAGTCTGACTCTTCGGAGTCAGGGGAAACTGCAATGCTGGTGGACAAGACTTGTCCCATTCTCAGCAGACAGAGACCGATGACCCACCTGAACTGGGGTAGAAGAAATTAAATCGGTAGGATGGCTCCCATACTCCAGTGGAATATCAATGGTTTTATGGCTCACAAAAAGGAGTTACAACTCTTAGCACAGTCTGATCCTTTGTATCTCTGTCTTCAAGACACACATTTCAGACCAACACACCAACCTGTGCTAAGGATATGACGTGTACCATAAGAACGATACAGAGGGTAATCGAGCGAAGGGGGGACTGGCTGTGCTTGTCTGAAACACTGTCCACTCGGAACCTGTCACTCTCACCTCTGATATACAAGCCGTTGCAGTGAGGACACACAGTCCTATTAAACTGATCATATGCTCCATTTATCTACCACCAAATGCGCCTGTCGAATATGACGATCTTGTCGGTGTATTGTGGCAGTTCACACAGCCATTCCTCCTCCTAGGAGACTTCAACGCACATGGTGCGTTGTGGGGTTCGAACGCCGAAAGCCCCAGAGGCCGAGTGGTTGGTAGATTAATGGAGCAGGAGAATGTTTGTATCCTGAATACAGGACAAATGACCCACTTTACTACTGCTTCCGGTTTGCCCTCTGCTATTGACCTATCGTTGTGCTCTCCTTCAATCGCAGACTCCATGCATTGGGAGGTGGTTCACGACCTTCATGGAAGCGACCGCTTCCCTATTTGAATGCACGTGGAGTGTGAGTGAGGGGGAGGTAATAACCGACACAAATGGAACGTCAGTAATGCAGATTGGCAGCTCTTCTGCCATTCCATATCACTGGAGCCCTGTGAGAGCATACAGGAGAAGGTGAATCACTTCACAGAAGTGATTCACTGTGCCTCTGACGTTTCCATGCCAAAAGCTCCAGAACACTGCGAAGGACGCGCGTCACCTGGTGGAATGACGAATGTCGTTCGCTATCCAGGGTCGTAGATGGGCGTTGCGTCACCCAAACACCTGACAACATGGCAACGTTCCATATTGCCAGAGCTAAGG
>JARYHS010008075.1:62816793-63239974 GCA_031002005.1 Vandiemenella viatica | reverse complement strand
CATGCTGGCAGACGGTACACTGGCGTTCATGCGGCATTGCTCCCTCTCCTGAGGAAAACAGCGTCCCGCTGTTAGATTTCTTTTGGGGCACGCTGAAGTGTCCTGGATCTTGATCTTGTCGTGGGTCCTCTGTATGGCAGTTCTGGAGGGCCCCCTCCTGTTTGTACTATTATCTTCGTGTCCGACTTCCTCAGAATCCAGACCGTCCTCAGGGTCCTTGAACAAGAAGCTGGTTGTGCCTAGCTGCTCGGTCAGGATTGTAGTAAGGCTTCATGCGGAGGACTGTGAACAATGTCCCTCGCTTTCGTCGTTTCGAAGACGGCTCATAATCCTCGACTTCGTATGTGACGTCTGACCGGCGGCGTATGACACGATACGGACCAAAGTACCGCTTCAGTAACTTTTCTGATAGCCCAACCTTCCGGACAGGGGTAAAAATCCATACGAGATCTCCTGGGTTGTACGCAACAGGTCGGTGCTTGCCGTCATACCGCTGACGGTCCCTCTCCTGGGTGGCCAGTGTTCGTATGCGAGCCAGGTGTCTTGCTTCTTCGACCCTGGTAATGAGCTGTTTTATATAGTCATCCTGAGTGTCGTCCGGCTGGAATGGGAACAGCGTATCCATTGTGGTCTCAGCTTCACGGCCATGGAGCAGAAAAAACGGAGTGAAGCCTGTCGTATCTTGCCTTGCTGTATTATAAGCAAATGTGACCACTGGCAGTATTGTATCCCAATCCTTTTGCTCAACATCCACATACATCGACAGCATATCGGCTAATGTCTTGTTGAAGCGTTCTGTGAGACCGTTTGTCTGAGGGTGGTATGCAGTTGTCATCCTGTGGACAACGTCGCATCTTGACATGACCTCTGATACTAGTCTTGACTGGAATACCTTTTCCACGATCGGATATCATCACACGTGGCGCTCCATGCTTCAAAATAATGTCTTCTACTAGAAATTTTGCAACCTCTGGAGCTTCTGCAGTCGGCACAGGTTTGGTGACAGCGTAGCGCGTGAGGTAGTCGGTGCAGACTATTATCCATCGGTTACCGGTTGTCGACTTCGGGAACCTCCCCAAAAGGTCGATCCCAATTCGGTGGAATGGAACTGCTGCAGGGGAATTGGTACTAGATGACCTGGAGGTAATTGCGGCACATGTTTCCGTCGCTGGCACTCTTTACAGTGACTCACATAATGCTTGACAGATCGGTAGAGACCCTTCCAGTAATACCTGCGTCTGATTCGGTCCAGGGTCTTCACAAATCCCAGATGACCGGATATTGGAGCGTCGTGGAAATACTTGAGAATAGCTGGCTGGAGATGAGCTGGAACGACCAGAAGCCACTTGGGGCCTAGTGGATCGTAGTTGTTCTTATACAATGTCCCCATCTATCAATTGAAACCCTCCTTTGGCCGGTTCTCCTTTCTCCAAGGCGTCTATGGTTCTTAATAACTCCGAATCTTCCCTCTGTTCAGCTGCAACGTCACCTAATTCAGCGAGGGCTGAAATTCCATTCATGCTGTTGTGTTCTATTAAAGGATTCCTTGAAAGGCTGTCGGCATCCTTGTGTTTGCGTCCGTTTTTGAATACCACCGTGACGTCGTACTCTTGAAGTCTAAGTGCCCATCTTGCTAGTCGACCCTGATGGATCCTTCAAGCTGGTTAGCCAACATAAAGAATGGTGGTCTGTTACGACGGTGAAAGGTTTGCCGAATAAATACGGACGAAACTTGTTGATAGCCCAGACAACTGCGAGGCATTCTTTCTCGGTTGTAGAGTAGTTTATCTCGGGCTTAGAGAATACTCTTGATGCATAGGCTATCACCTTCTCAGCACCTTCCTGAATTTGCACAAGCACTGCACCGATCCCATAACCGCTGGCGTCAGTGTGAAGTTCAGTTTCTGCATTCTCGTCGTATAAGGCTAGAACTGGTGCGGAAGTTAGAGCCTCCTTAAGTGCCTGGAAAGATCTTTCTTTAGTTTCATCCCAGTAAAACTTGGCGTCTCCCTGCAAAAGTTCTTGCAGTGGACGTGCCATGTTACAGAATCCTTTTATGAAACGCCGGAAGTATGAGCACAGCCCAAGAAAGCTTCTCACATCACGAATGTGCTGAGGAGTTGGAAATTCCATGACTGCCCTTACTTTATCTGGATCAGCGCGGACGCCATCTCCGTTGACCAGGTGCCCCAGGATTTTTATCTCTCTGGCGACGAAGAGGCACTTCTTCGGATTGAGGCGGAGTCCTGCAGTCTGAACACACTTCAGCACCGTTGACAGGCGACTCAGATGTTCTTCAAATGTTTTCGAGAAAACAACAATGTCATCTAAATAACAAAGACACGTCGTCCACTTAAGGTGTCGAAGTAAGTTGTCCATCATGCGTTCGAATGTGGCCGGAGCGTTGCATAATCCGAATGGCATTACTTTGAATTCATAGAGGCCATCAGGTGTAATAAAAGCCGTCTTTTCTCTGTCAGCTTCGTCAACCTCGATTTGCCAGTAGCCTGTCTGCATGTCCATGGTTGAGAAGTATGTAGCTCCTTTCAAGCAGTCTAAGGCGTCGTCGATGCGCGGCAGTGGGTAGACATCTTTCTTTGTGATTTTGTTCAGCCGCCGATAGTCGACACAGAATCGCCACGTACCATCCTTCTTCTTTACGAGGACCACCGGAGATGACCAAGGACTCTCCGAAGGTTGAATAATGTCATTATGCAACATCTTCTCCACTTCCTCTCGAATTATTCGCCTTTCGACTGGTGACAATCGGTACGAGCGCTGGCTAATGGGCGGATGATCCCCAGTATTGATACGATGCTTTATCGTGGGCCGTTTCGTCTGACCTTTTTTTTGCTGGGGTGTGAATACACCAGAGAATTGGCGTAGTATAGCTAACACCCGGTGGTGTTGTTCCTTGGTCAGGCCGGACCCTATTGGCAGTTCCATAGTTGTTTCCTCCAGCGTGTTGTCGGTACTAGTAACAGAGCATGGATCTTCGTTAATGACGTTGAGCTCGCCCTCCTGGACTGGTTCAGCTGTCCCTATGCACATTCCCTTGGGGATAATTTGTGACTGCTCGTGACAGTTGGTGATCCAAATGTCTCCTCGACCACCGGTAATGCTTATGATAGCCGCTGGTATGTAGATTTCTTTCGTGAGCCTAATAAACTTTCTACTATCGACAAGCACTTCAAGGTTGCGGTCGTCCGTGTTTTTGACTGGGACTCTTCTCATTGCGAACGGCGGGATTGTCACGTTGTCAACGGCGAATAACTTCCCAGAAGATTCTGTGTTACGTGTACCCGTCGCAACGACTTCTTCAATTTGCAGCTCAGACGTTCCACAGTCAATGACAGCTTGGGATGCCTTAAGGAAGTCCCATCCAAGGATGACATTATGACTACATTCTGTTAAAATGACAAATTCAACTGGCTGGGTCCTGTTGTTGATGGTTATTCTCGCGACACAAGCTCCAGCTGGCTGGACGTACTTTCCGTTTGCGACCTTTAGCACAGTTGCCCCCGTATCACGGAACATTGTCTTCTTTAGTGTGCGACGATAATTGTCCGACAATACGGAGAAAGAAGCTCCTGAATCAACCAGCGCCCGGACAGGTTGGCCGTCGATTATAACGTTGATGAGATTTCCCGACATCTTAGTGATTGTCATCCATGGAGGATTTTCATCTGTGGCGGCCCCACCTCCGTAGATGGTCGCCTTGCTTAGTTTTCCTGCGTGCGGCGGCTAGGGGAGCGGCTGGTAGCTCTGTCCGGCGACGATGAGCGGCAGCGGCGCGTCGGGGATCGACCTCGTCTAGGGTACGGCGATGGGCTTCTTCCCGTAGGTCGACCGAACTCGTCAGCGGGTGGCTGCCTGGGGTAGAACTGTTCGGATGGCGGACGTCTTGCGGAAAAATAATCGTCAAATACTCGTCTTCTCTCTCTGCAGTAGCGTATGACATGTCCAGGGCGCCCACAGTGGAAACATACTGGCGCGTTGTCTTCTGTCCTCCAGACGTCCGTTCGTCTGCGGGACGTCATAGGTGCCGGAGGATTTGGTTGTGGCCGTGTCGGCCGGTTCCTAGGCTGCCGTTTGGCAGCTGCAGCATACGTCATATCAGGGCGAGGCCATTCTTCACGTCGAGTGCGATTGGCTCGGCAGACAGGAGCTATTGTCTGAAATACCTCTTTTTCCGCCGCGTCGGCTCCTTCATGACCCACTGGGCTTACATCCATGGCCATGATCTGATGCTCACTCGGTTCAAGAGTCCCAGCTGCCATGAACTGTTGTAATTCTTCTCTCACAATTTGTCGTATGAGAGACGCAAAGTCGTGCTGGTCTTCCACAACTGCCATAGGGACTACGTTGGGAAGTCTGTCATACTTCTTTCGCCCAACCCTCCTTTGTTGCATCTCCTCAATCCGCTGGCACCACTTGATGAACTCTTCCGTCGTAGCGACGTCTTTTATCAGAAGAGCTTGGTACCTGTCTTCTGCAATACCTTTCATTAGGTGCGTGATTTTGTCGGCTTCAGTCATATTCGGGTTGACTACGTTGCATAGGGCCAAAACATCCTGTATGTAAGATTGCGTCGGCTCCCCATGTCGTTGGGCCCGGTTCTTCAGTTGTTCTTCCGCCGAGCGGATTTGTCGCTGGTGGTCCCCAAACGTTTTCTTAAGTTCCGTCTGGAACATTTCCCAGTTATTCAGTTTTTCTTCGTTGTTCTCGAACCACTGCTGGGCGGTTCCGTCCAGATAGAAATAAACATTTGCCAAGCACATGGTATGATCCCACCACTCGGTCGAACCCTTTTAGCCATTTGTTAGGATCCTGTCCAGCGTCTCCAGAGAACACCGATGGGTGTCGAATGTGCAGCTGGCTTGCCGCCATGGGTTTCCTAATGACGCGGACTTTCGGAAGGACGTACTGAGTATATCCTTTGTAGTCCAGTTCCAGTCCGTGTAGGCGGCGACTTTTACGTTGCCTAATCGGAGCCACGACGATGCAGCTGTTGCACAGGGTACCCGGCGTCTCCACCAAACTATGTCGCGTTGGAACCGGGGCAGGTGTGAATTCGAAGGTTACTTGTCAATGAACACAGCACTTAAACTGAGAACAGGGTTATTGAGAACTCAAACATACACGCAGCACTCACTGCCTCTTGGGCAGAATGCTCTTCTATTTATACACAGATAGAACGTACTAGAGATTACAAGAGTAGTTAACAAGTGAAATGTGTAGAAGTTACGAGTGACCTTAGGAAACATGTAGAATCTTCTGGAAATAATAAACAGAATTAAATAATTTTTGTCAGTGGGCGGGATTGAACCGGCGACCTTCGGTACCGCAATTCGTGACGCTACCCGCTGCGCCATGCTGGCAGACGGTACACTGGCGTTCATGCGGCAATATTGATGACAAGGCTTGGGAGGATATTAGTGTAAGAATTAGTGATAGTGCATGGAAGGGAAAACATAACCATGACCAAATTCTGGCACTCTTTTATCATGCACAGTGGTTTGGAAACAGTGGCATAACTATACTTTGGAGCCTGTGGAAAATTCATTGGATGAGGCCCTCCATCCTTGCTGGATATAGGGTGGTGGGTAAACCAGGGTGGCAACCAATTTATGGGTGATGGATGACCATTTTTTTTTATTTTTTTAACTCAAATTCTGCTCTGGGCGGAAGCTGCTTCAAGGAGCAGCAGGCCCTCTCCAGCCTTGAATTGCATGCTCATTCTAGCTGGAAGCCAATAGCCCCCCTCTAGCTGCAGACATGTTCATACTATTGTTATGGGATTGGAATAAGTTACCAAGAGAAATTTTAAATGATTTACATTTAAAAGTTGAAATGCCTGTCCCTGTCCTCTGTTTGAACTAACCCTCACCATGGACTATGCTCCTTGCTCAATGGTCACTATTTGCGTTATTGTCTTACTGCACCCATCATCTGCTATTTTCTACTTGCTGATAAAGGGATAAGACGAGAAATTTCTCTGTCTTTTGTGTTTGTGCCCATTACACATTTTCATGCCTAGCAACATTCGTTATTTTTGCTACTTAGTAACCATTATTTTATTATTATTATATGCAGTTCTTTGAATTTTTGATATATTAAAATTCTTAATTATTCCTTATATACTTTAGAATATATCTCCTGAAATCAGAGCATTTATTTTTATCATTATATTATACTTGAAGCTTTTAGGCCAGAATGTTGATAGGGGTTGTAACACTTTTACCTAAACTGTAAACAGATTAAGCACATTCATACGAAAAGACATACTCATTACGTCCCCCTAACATTAGTGAGTAACAGTTACGGCATGTTAGCATGTGCTGCAACTTTACCACATGGAGCCATTTGCTCAGCTAACTGATACGAAGTCAACTGTTTGATTTCCGGCAAATGAATGACCAAATCTAAGATGGCTGCAGGGATTTTTATACGTTTCCCAAGGCCTATGACTCTTTTAATTAATTAATATCTCCAAACATACTAAATAGTTTAACTTGCAATTAATACTAGGGTTTCCTATGATCATATTCTATCTGTTTTAATTTAATTTAGGATTCAAAGGGGTTTCTATAAGCTCAATGTTGAAGTCTCTTAGGCATGATTTTATGCACTTCAACAACAATTAACGACAATCTATCTTCCAAATCTTGACTATCTGACAAATGCTTAAACTTTTTACTAAAACCATTATATATTCGTGATCCTCTCAGTTTAAGCTGTCTACTGATATACATTGCCCATATAAAAAATATCGTAGTTTACGATATGGAAGACGAAACTCTTATCCATGTATTTAATGTAACCAATAAATTACACATACACATATGCACATTACATTGAAATAACTTATCAATGCGAATGTTAATAATACTTCCAGCTTCTGTATTGGCGGCAATGTAGTCTCTGTGTTTAGTACACCTCGCCAACAGTGTACTCTCTGGTTGTTTTTATCGTTGCCCCAGTTATGGTCAGTGATCATCGTTGATACTGCGTTGGCAGCCGCCGCGACAACGACGGAACTGCGCTGACAACTGTTAATGCCACGATGTGTTTCCGCCACACCAGCCTCCCACGGAGTTGATGAGGCTACGGCTGAAGATGTTTGGGGAACTTTACCCGGCGACCGGATCTTGTGGTTCTCGGGTTGTCCGTTGTATCGTGATCTGTAGTTTGCTTTGCTGATTGACATACTAGGTGGTTCTGTCACAGCACTACGTTCAATATTAGGACAATCGTCATTGAGCAGAAAGGCAGGTTTCACTCTTTCTATGCTGACACGTACTGGTTTATCCTTGTTTAAAACAGTTAAAGTTCTATCCTGGCAGTGTATGGTGGCTGCAGGGCACCACGTACCGAATCTTCCCAAAGATACACGTGAGTGCACGTTTCAAGCTCCTTTAAAACAAAGGTCGAACTGTGACCATGTCTGGTGGCTGGTGTTGGACATAGTCTGCGCATTTGTTGACGTAGTTTGTCCACAAAGTGGGATGTATCTTCTAGACGTTCTTCCGTCGCGGTGCACAGTAATTCACCTGGGAGGCGTAGTGGTTCACCGAACACAAGTTCGGCAGAAGAGGTGCCGAGGTCTTCTCTGTAGGCACTACGAATACCGAGAAGAACGATGGGAAGGGCTTGCAGCCAGGACATACCGGGATGGCACATAATAGCTGCTTTGAGTTGACGATGGAATCTCTCCACCATGCCATTGGAGCAGGGGTGCCAGCCAGTGGTGCGGGTTCTTAGCGTTCCAGTCAAGAGACCCAGGTTCCGGAGCAGTACAGATTCAAACTGCCTGCCTTGGTCGGTGGTAATACGTAGAGGTGATCCAAATCGTGAAATCCAGCATGCTACGAATGCGTTGGCAACGTCCTCTGCAGTGATGCGTTCTAAAGGCCAGACATCTGGCCAGTGAGTAAATCTATCGATGGCTGTTAGGCAATAATGATAGTTTCCTGACACTGGAAGTGGTCCGATTATGTCCAAATGAACATGTTGAAACTGGGCAGATGGCATTGTAAAGCTTCAGACTGGTGCGTTTGTGTGTTGCTCAACTTTGGCACGCTGACAATCTTGACAGGCTCGGACCCATGTGCAGCAATCTTTCGCCATGTTAGGCCAGAGGAAACGTTCTGATACCAAACGAGTGGTAGCTCTGGCGCCGGGCCGTGAACAGATGAAAAAGCTGCTTTTTGGAATGATGTGGTGATAAAGGGCCTGGGTTTTCCGGTAGAGGTGTCACAGAAGAGGATAGTGGTACTGTCAGGTACTGGGACTTGCTCCAAGCGAAGCGATGTTTCGCCATTGATGAAAGAACGGATTTCCGGATCGTCCTTCTGAGAGTCTGCCAGAGCGGAAAAGTTCAAGGTTCTGACTGTGATTCCGTCCACCCGGGACAGTGCGTCTGCGACTACATTGGAAGAACCTTCAATGTGTTCAATATTGGTGGTGAACTGCACAATGAACGATAACTGATTCAGTTGCTCAGGCGGGAGCTTGTCACGGTGTTGCTGAAATGTGTACGTAAGTGGCTTGTGATCGGTGTAAATTGTAAACTGGTGGGCTTGCAAGATGTGCCGAAAGTGTTGAACGGCTTCGTAGATAGCGAGTAACTCGCGATAGTACGCTGGCCATTCTGATTGCTTTGGTGAAAGCTTCTTAGAAAAGAAGGCTAAAGGCTGCCACGTAGTGTTTACGTGCTGTTGTAGACAAGCCCCTACAGCTATATGGGAAGCATCAGTAAACAATCCTAGATGTGCGTTGAGATCGGAATGAACTAGTAGCATCGATTTGGCAAGACTGGCTTTGCAGGCATTAAACGTGCTTTCCAGGTTCGGATTCCAAGGTACAGGTTGAGAGCCTCGTAGGTTGGATACTGCCGAGTGGAGAGAAGCCTGGTATTCTGCTGCTGAAGGTAGGAAACGGCGGTCAAAGTTCACCATTCCCAAAAACCGTCTGAGTTCATGGACTGTCTGTGGAAGGGGGAAGTTTCGCATCGCGCTGATCCGATCTGGTAGTGGTCGGGTGCCAGTGGCAGAGACTTCATATCTGAAGATGGTAACACTTGGAGAGGCTAAAACACTCTTACAAGTGTTAACGAGAATCCCATAAGATGGCAGCCTTTGGAAAAGTGATCGCAGATGGCGCTCGTGCTCTTCAGGGCCCTTAGAGAATACCAATATGTCATCTACATAGGCGAAGGTGAAGTCTAAGCCAGATAGGACTTCATCAATG
Organism: Vandiemenella viatica; assembly: GCA_031002005.1. Taxonomy (NCBI): domain Eukaryota; kingdom Metazoa; phylum Arthropoda; class Insecta; order Orthoptera; family Morabidae; genus Vandiemenella; species Vandiemenella viatica. Next base: position 63,230,722 of record JARYHS010008075.1, on the reverse strand, counting down.
AAACGCTGAAAGGTTTGTCCGGCATTCCGCAACCCGAAAGACGTAAACGGAAACTCAAAAAGTCCAAATGGTGTAATAATTGCTGTCTTTGGAATGTTGTCCGGGTTCACAGGAACCTGAGTGTAGGCTTTGACTAAGTCAACGACAGAGAAAATGGTGCATCCACGCAACTGGTGGCTGAAATCATGGAGATGGTGAGGTGGATACCTATCTGGAATTGTCCGTGCATTGAGAGCTTGATAGTCTCCACAGCGACGCCAACCCTTGTCTTTCTTTGGGTCCAGGTGAATAGGCGAGGACCATGGTCCCTCTGAGCGGCGCGCTGTGCCCTCCATTAACATTGCTTTGAATTCTTTCTTAGCAATCTGAAGACGGTCTGGAGCATGACAAGAGACAGGTGTTGTGTGAATGAAATGTACGGTAGAGTGCTTTATTTCTCTCAGCATTCCAGGTGGGCGCGTGAGATCTGGGAAATCTCGCAATATTTCATGAAAAACTGTTGTGGCCTTTAGTGATTTCACACTAGGTTGCTTCCAGTTAGCCGGCTGTACAGGCACTGACAATCCTGTCAAGCTGTCAATGATACGCTTGTTGTGACAATCCAGGAGCAAGTGATAATGTGCGAGGAAATCGGAGCCTATGATAGGAACAGCTACATCAGCTATTATAAATCTCCAAGATAAATCGCGCCGCAATCCGATGTTCTGCTTGAGAAACAAAGTGCCATAGGTATGAACAGTAGTCATTTGCCGCTACAAGTTCATATTTGTTGCGTTGATGATGCCCTTTTAGAAAATCTTTTGGGAAACAGCATAAATCAGAACCAGTATCGATTAAAAATTTATGTCTGCTATTTCTGTCAAAGACAAAAAGGCGGTTACCTCCTGTTTGGCAGCCGTCTACCGCCATCACTGGCTGCCGTTGGGGTTTAACTGAAAGTTGCATGGTTGTTGGCATTTGGTGGTACCAGCAAACCTGAGAGGTGTCAGTACGCGGCGAAGAATCGATGCTGTTGTGAGCGTGCCGCGGCTTCGGGGTCTGGCTTCGAGAACGAGAACGTGTGCGAAATGAGGCTTGCAATGTAGCCAACTGCTGTGAAAGTTCTTCTATGCGCTTTGCCAGCTGACTTACCTTGGTATTAGCAGGTAACATGCCGATAGCATTAACAGAGCAGCTGTAGAACCTTCCATAATTTCATCAATGAAACGCTGAAAGGTTTGTCCGGCGTTCCGCAACCCGAAAGACATAAACGGAAACTCAAAAAGTCCAAATGGTGTAATAATTGCTGTCTTTGGAATGTTGTCCGGGTTCACAGGAACCTGAGTGTAGGCTTTGACTAAGTCGACGACAGAGAAAATGGTGCATCCACGCAACTGGTGGTTGAAATCATGGAGATGGTGAGGTGGATACCTATCGGCTAGTATTGCAACTTTGTCTAGTGGTGTGTCGGCTTGAGTTTGCAAGATAGCTTGTACCTGTGACGGTAGGCGATGGATCCATAATTGCCGGAGGAGATTGTCTTGCACTTGAGTGGCACCAGCTAGTGATCTTAAGTGTCTTAAAAATTGGGATGGTTTTCGGCCACCAAGCTCTTCCTTCATTAACAACTGGCCAACTCGCTGCTCTTCTGATGCAGAGAGGCGACGAATTAACTCGTTACACAAGTGTTCACATGCATTTTCAGGAGGTGGATTTATTATAATATCTTCCACTTCGGCTGCATAATGGCTGTGCAGCTGTGAAATTATATAGGTGTACTTTGTCAAATCTTGCGTAATGCCTGCGATGCCAAATTGTGCTTCTGCCTGTGCAAACCACAATGCCGGTTTGTCCAGCCAGAAAACTGGCCATTTCACGGCAAGACGGTTAACAGATGTGCCAACCTGCGATACTGTAGATTGCGAGGGTTGCTGTTGAATCATTTGCTGTCGCAGAATGTGATTTTGCTCCTGTAGCTGGCGTAGTTGTTCTTGAAGTTCGTCCATTATTCAAAAGAGTTCAGGTTTTTCGTCGTCGGGGGTCACCAATTATGGGGATACATTGCCCATATAAACAATATCGTAGTTTACGATATGGAAGACGAAACTCTTATCCATGTATTTAATGTATCCAATAAATAACACATACACACATGCACATTACATTGAAATAACTTATCAATGCGAATGTTAATAATACTTCCAGCTTCTGTATTGGCGGCAATGTAGTCTCCGTGTTTAGTACGCCTCGCCAACGGTGTACTCTCTGGTTGTTTTTATCGTTGCCCCGGTTATGGTCAGCGAGCATCGTTGATACTGCGTTAGCAGCCGCCCCGACAACAACGGAACTGCGCTGACAACTGTTAATGCCACGATGTGTTTCCGCCACTAGCTCAATGTTGAAGTCTGTTACGTCACCAGTTAGGCATGATTTTATGCACTTCAACAACAATTAACGACAATCTATCTTCCAAATCTTAATTATCTGACAAATGCTTAAACTTTTTACTAAAACCATTATATATTCGTGATCCTCTTAGTTTAAGCTATCTACTGATATAAATTTTTCATTTATATTCCTTTTAGTTAAAAAGTTAATTTTATTATCTTAATTAAAACCATTAATTATACTTTGCCAAATTAGTTAATTTTACTATCAAAGTATTCCAGACAATGCTGAATATAGCTGGTGATAAAAGATCTGATGTGGCTTTATTCAATTCAAAGCTATTTGAAATCTTATATATTTGCTTTCCTAATCACGTGTTTCAAAACTCCATGATGTTCTCCTATTGATGAAGGGGCCAAGTTCTGAAATATTCATTGTTTTTCCTGTTCTTGTGTTTTTTTGTGTGTGTTTATCCCATGAAACCATCATCTAAGGCAAGTGGTGGTTCATTTCGCTATCTTTATATATATATATATATATAAGCAAACCATGATCGAATATCTAAATTACAAAAAGTTTGCAGAATCACCTGGTACAGATACAACAGATAGTCAATATTACAAAATGCAAAGTTAAGACACTATAAAAAAAGTAGTCACCCCAGAGGCATTATATACATTGGAAACATTGATTGTTGTTATAGATCACTAATTAAATGTACAGAAAAGCAAGAAAGGAAAATTTTAAGGAAAATTCTGTTGCCCAGTTTTTGCAGGAGGAATTTGGATGAAATTACATAAACAATATTTGTATTCTAAAAAAAAATCTGACATTCAGGTGAAGACAAATTCTATGGCCATATTGTTAGATTGAATAACAAACTGACCATTGACTATTTGAAAGCTAAAAGAACAACCAGGATATTGGAATCACATATGATACCATACATGACGAATGTTGTAGTCTGGTTAGCAAATATCAAATTGCCAATAAACCATATATTAAAAGATGGAACACCTGTAGGTTAGAATGTATGAAGGAGCTGTGTAAGAGGAGGATGATATTTTACAAAAAGAAGAAAACCACCTAAGTCTAGTCATGCTCCTTAGTTGGGCATAACAGTGAAAGATGATGTATTTAATTTAAGAGTAGTTCAGTATTATGTTAACTGAATTTGGGTTCTTATGAACTACGTGACAGAAGCAATAGTTTTCTTGTATAAGTTTTTTTCTATTCTATTTTCCACTTCAAGTTTCATAGTTTCTCAAGATTTTTATTTATATACGTTTCATATTTGATAAGCCAAAATGTCCTGTAGGTCTTAAGGCAGTATTGGTGGACATAGAACACTCTACTCCTTCATAAGATGTTTGTAGAAAGTGGGGTGACCAGTGTCGTCATTTGTCTGCCTTACTTTTGAGAAATTTCTCACACAGTACTCATCTAACAGAAAATGGAATATGCAACAGCTTTTTTTTAGCTCTTTTGTTTTACTCTTATGACACTTATTTCGAAATGGAGGTACTCTGCTACTATTATTGTTCCTTCTGCTAGAAGAAATTTACAATTATATTCCTTAACCAACAAACTTCAGTATACTCCTTTTCCTGATGCTGAGAGTGTCAACATTTTATGCTGTTCATAAACATGCTAATCGACTAATGTGTTATAGATTTATTGGATAGTGGGAGTATTTATAACTGTAATAATTATCGAACATATGTGTACATGGAGGTTTACATACACTGCTTGGACTTAATTAAGATATTGACCATGTCTGATACCAATAAAGTTCTATTTTACAACTGCCAAACCCTTATTGTAACTCCAAGAGTTAAGGGTATTTGAAATAATTAACACTGTACACTGGTTGCAATTAAAGCGTTTATATTCAATCAAAATTTTCATACATATTTACGGTACCAGTTAAATTTGACTAATGCATCGAAACATCGGATCCAAATTAAGACTGCAGATTAGACATATTCACGGCATACAAACTTTCACCCTAGACCCCCTGACTAGGATTATGAGTGCATACTGAAGAAAGTTTTAAGCTAACTCTGGTCAATCATCACTACTTGAGTTACCTTTGTGGCCTACATCACAAAGCAGCTTGCCTTGGTCTAACCTCAAGAAAACTGGTAAAAATAACTGGTAAAAGACTCGAATAAGACTGGGCAAAAGTCAATATGACTGACTCCTTAAGTAGGCAATTTGAAACTAGTGACTATTGAAAATGTAATATATTTTAAACTGTATGTATAAATGTTTCTTAGAACAACTTACTCTTCATTTTAAAACCTTGTTTATTGCTCAGTAATGCTTCTACTGAATTTTGATTTAATTTCGTGGCATCGATGTTTTACCTTACATGACAATACTTGAAAAGTGCAACTTAGGAAATCTTATTTTTCTCCTCAAAACCTCAGTTTTTCTGACACTGGTAATGTGATTTTAATCTACTTGATTTTTTTCTATTCCTGAGTATATTTTTAAACAAAGGAAAAAGGAAACTGCTTTAGGCAATATAAATTACAAGGAAAGGGTAAATGACTCATCACTCATGTAGGATAGTTCGACGTGTGCACACCTCCCAAACCACATGACTCATTCTCTTTAACATGAAGAAGGTTTAAGACTGAAATATTGTGTATATTTGTGTGCTCATGATATATGTTCTTCTCCCATTGCTGCCTTCAACTAAAGAGTCATTTTCCTTTCCTTGTAATTTATATTGATTATATTTTTTATCCTTTTATCTCTCTTGTTAATTTTTTTTATTTTCTTTACTTAGTTAAGTCATATCTACAATTTATGTAGTTAGTCAAATTAATATTCAAAACTTGTCTATCCATGATGACAAACCTTGTGATCCAAAAATCTAATGTTGCTCTTTCTCATTAACTCATAATTCCAAATTTTGTGCTTCACTTCCTCTTAGCACACGGCCTGACATGACTGAAAATCAAAACATCTAAAAAGATGTTAGAGCATATAAAATAACAGTAAGCTTTCCTAATGAAAATGTATGTGGCCAAATTTACTGAGCTTGAAAAACTACTTTATCTAAAACTTGTCTTTTATGGAAACTGGCATCAAATCAAGCTATGAAGTAATTTACTGTAAGATAAGTTAATAGAAATCATTTGCTACGCAAACCATATGGAATAAGCCTGCTTCCAAATAGCTTTGGAAATGATATAGATATATTACATAATATATTAAACTGAAATAAAATTTTTTTACTCTACATATTAAGCATATTTTTAAAAAGCACTTTTCCATCTGCCAATAAGCAATGTTTATTTTTGTTCGGCAGTGTTGCAGGTCACCTGTCTGGTTAATCATCAGGAATGTTTATTTTTGTTCAGCAGTGTTGTAGGTCACCTGTCCACTTAATTACACACAAGAGTTTTCTAATTCTGAAGTTTAAGAATTGATTTTTAAATTCATTCCTTGTTCGTATACGTATCATGCCAATTAAAAAAAAAACTACTATTAAATATTTTACATCTGTATCTGTTACATATGATGTGGTTGCAATGACCAAATATACTATTACTGCTGGTTTGATTATTTCATGAATGGTACACAAGAAAAAAAAAGACAAGTTGTACTAAAATAGCAGTTGTGACTTTTGGGATTCATTTTTAACAATTTTACTAGAACCTGCTATCATAGACCCACAATCTCACCAAAACTATTTAGGACACCTATCACCTACCATTTATACATTAAATATCCTTTATAAACAGTTTCTTGGTAATAAAGCACTTATCAGGCTTTTTTACAGCTATTTTCACAAAGGGCAGAAGATCTAAAAAGTCAATGTCTCAAACTGAATGCTGTTTGGTACATTGATTTCCAATAATGAAGCTTAAAAGTATAATTATTTTGATGTGTAATATGTATGGCTTAAAATTTTTATTTAAAGAGATATTTCAATTTCAAATTGTGAACAAAGGTAAAGGTCTTGAAAATTAAATCATCAATTAATAAAAAAATAACATAAATTTTACTATGGCAGCATGTTGTAGGCATTAAGACACCCATTTTGACAAGAAAATAGTGTCTGTAGTTAAATTCCAAATATGATTTTTAGTAAATTAAATATTTTTGTAAATAAAACATCTAGGAAGATAATAGTAGGCTCAAATGAGAGAGAGAGATTTGTTATAACAACAACATAACAGTTTAACCACTGCAGAGGCCTGGTACACAAGTGCAGGTACAGGGTTGGCATACCCGCGGTGCCCGAGCAGGAAACTTGTAAGCGCCGCAAGTTTCCCACACTGTAAACTCCTACCATGCTTCAACGACCACCGCAGGGCGTGGCGGTGGAACATTGTGTGCCTAGGAGAATGGGGATCATGGCTTAATCACCCGGATCGTGAGGACGGTACAAACCTCTATAAAAAAAAAACCTCAACCACACGGTCAGCCACGTGACGAGGAGGTGCATGGGTGAGAGGCAGATGACTTGCTAACGTGCAACCTCAGGGGCACCTGCACACCCATGTTGTATTAGTGCTTCTTTTTAAACTGGTTTTACTCATGGGACCAAAATTAAGTCTTCCACAAAAACCACAAAACCCTGCAGTATGGGTGTGCCACCGGCTAAAATAAATACACCCAGTTCTAAGAAGCGGGTGAGGGTTGATAGCCTCCCCGCTTCTGAAAGTAACAGTGACAGAAAAGTTTGTTCAATACCGAACGCTTTTATAGTGATGCAAAGGGTGGAAGGAACCTTTAAGAAAGCTTCACCATTTTATATTTCAAAGGGGGTTAGAGGGTCTGGTAGGGACCCTAAATTCGGTGAAAAAGCTGAGGAATGGGACGCTGCTGCTGGAAACTACAACCAGTAGGCAAGCTACCCAACTCCTTAACTGAGAAGTTCGGGGAGTTCGCAGTCAATTGCGAACTCCACAAATCCCTGAATAGTTCCAAAGGCGTTGTCATCTGCCGTGACTTAATAGACATAGGGACCAAGGAACTCGTTAAGGAGTGGGAGGAACAGAAAGTGGTCGAGGTACGTCAGATCACATGAAGGGTTAATCACAGTATTGAAAAGACTGCCACCTTTGTCCTGATGTTTGACACTCCAGTACTACCAAAGAACATCAAAGCAGGGTACATCAACCTGAATGTCTATCCGTATGTTCCAGACTCGATGCGATGTTTTCAGTGTCAGCGGTTTGGACATAAGACGGCATCATGTAAGGGCAACCTCACCTGTGATTAGTGCAGCAAGTGGCACACGAGCTGGGAGTCAGTTACACGCTACCACAGGTGTGCGTCAACTGCTCCGGATCGCACCTGGCCTGGAGTAGGGAGTGTCAAGTGTATCTTGAAGAGGGCAAGATACAGGAGCTGAAGACCAAAGAGCGGATTCCCTAAAAACAAGGACAAGGTGCTCTCCGCTCCAATTTTTGGGACTAGTTTTGCAAAGATGGCGACAGCTTCCGTCAGGAAACAAAGTGCTGCTACCCAGAAATCCATTGCAGACTTGAGCACCAGCACAACGTGCTCATGCAAATGCAGTGCAAAACCCACAAACGTCATAACATTGAAGACCACGGACGTTGGTAGTAATACGCCTGTGACCTCGACCACACCACCAGCAGTCACAAAAAGTCCACCACCACCAGCAGCAGCTGTTAAAGTAGTGCCACCTCCAATTCCACCACGCACTTTGGCAGTTGTAGCACTACAATCTGCTACATCCATTAATGGAGGCAATCAGAAGATCCGGGGCCCAAAGTTTAGGCGGACGGACCCGACTGTGTTTGTCAAATCTCCCTCTTTGTCCCCTCCCAGAACATTTGGGAAAAGGGAGAAAAAGGGAAAGATGACGAGGAAGAAAAAGGTAAAGGAGGTAGAGGAAGAGGACACTGATTCAGAGAAGTCTGACTCTTCGGAGTCAGGGGAAACTGCAATGCTGGTGGACGAGACTTGTCCCGTTCCTCAGTAGACAGAGACCGATGACCCACCTGAACTGGGGTAGAAGAAATTAAATCGGTAGGATGGCTCCCATACTCCAGTGGAATATCAATGGTTTTATGGCTCACAAAAAGGAGTTACAACTCTTAGCACAGTCTGATCCTTTGTATCTCTGTCTTCAAGACACACATTTCAGACCAACACACCAACCTGTGCTAAGAGGATATGACGTGTACCATAAGAACGATACAGAGGGTAATCGAGCGAAGGGGGGAGTGGCTGTGCTTGTCTGAAACACTGTCCACTCGGAACCTGTCACTCTCACCTCTGATATACAAGCCGTGGCAGTGAGGACACACAGTCCTATTAAACTGATCATATGCTCCATTTATCTACCACCAAATGCGCCTGTCGAATATGACGATCTTGTCGGTGTATTGTGGCAGTTCACACAGCCATTCCTCCTCCTAGGAGACTTCAACGCACATGGTGCGTTGTGGGGTTCGAACGCCGAAAGCCCCAGAGGCCGAGTGGTTGGTAGATTAATGGAGCAGGAGAATGTTTGTATCCTGAATACAGGACAAATGACCCACTTTACTACTGCTTCCGGTTTGCCCTCTGCTATTGACCTATCGTTGTGCTCTCCTTCAATCGCAGACTCCATGCATTGGGAGGTGGTTCACGACCTTCATGGAAGCGACCGCTTCCCTATTTGAATGCACGTGGAGTGTGAGTGAGGGGGAGGTAATAACCGACACAAATGGAACGTCAGTAATGCAAATTGGCAGCTCTTCTGCCGTTCCATATCACTGGAGCCCTGTGAGAGCATACAGGAGAAGGTGAATCACTTCACAGAAGTGATACACTGTGCCTCTGACGTTTCCATGCCGAAAAGCTCCAGAACACTGCGAAGGACGCGCGTCACCTGGTGGAATGACGAATGTCGTTCTGCTATCCAGGGTCGTAGATGGGCGTTGCGTCACCCAACACCTGACAACATGGCAACGTTCCATATTGCCAGAGCTAAGGCACGTCAAGTTATTAAGGAGAGCAAGAAAAGGTCATGGCATAACTTTCTGAGTACTATCAATCGTTCCACAAGTTCATCAAAAGTATGGGAGTCAATCCGCCGTACTGGAAGGTACTCTTGGACACCAGTATATGGGTTACTGGATCAGGGATGTGTAGTTACTGACAAACGAAGCATAGCTCAGCTGTTGGCAGAGAACTTTGCTCCCATCACCTCCTCTGCCAATATCAATCCTCGGTTCCAGCAACGTAGGATTGCTGCCAAGAGGAGCGTGCTGTGCTTCGATTCGTCAGGTACAGAGGCATATAACAGCCCATTTTCGTCTTGGGAGCTGGAGTCGGCATTAAACAGTGCTAATGACACCGCCTTGGGGCCTGATATGATCCAGTACCAGATGCTGAGGCATCTTAGCAAATATGTTAAAGAGTACCTTTTAGATACTTTTAATCATATTTGGACCGGAGGACACTTCCCCGACTCGTGAAAAGAAGCAACGCTTGTCCTTATTTTAAAGCTTGGTTGTTGCCAGGTAGCTATCGTAGCATCGCCCTTACAAGCTGCGTGGGCAAGACACTGGAGAGGATGGTTGATCACCGCCTCGTCTGGTGTCTTGAATCCTGCAATCTGTTGAGCCGCTTTCAGTGTGGATTTAGAAAGTCCCGTTCCACCTTGGACAACCTGATCCTGCTGGTGGCAGCAAAACAAGATGCGTTTATCCGCAGCCAACACCTTGTGGGTGTCAGTTTTGATATTGAAAAGGTCTACGATACTACCTGGCGGAATGTTATATTAAAGCAATTACATGATTGGGGTTTTAGGGGTAACCTGCCCCGTTTTTTTAAATCATTTTTATGCAGTCGTTGCTTCCGGTACCGAGTCGGTAGTGAAGTGTCTGATCTTTTTATTCAGGAAAACGGTGTTCCTCAAGGGGCAATTCTAAGTGTCACACTTTTTGCCATAGCAATAAATAGCATTTCATTCGTTATAAGGAGGCCCATCCAGTACTCCTTATACGTTCATGACTTTTTAATTTTTATTGCATCGTCTAGACTGAGAATTGCTGAGTGGCAGCTGCAGCTTATGTTGAACAGGCTCGATGAATGGTCAGTACACATTGGCTTCCGTTTCTCTGCTGAGAAAACTCAGTGTGTGCTTTTTAGCCGCAGTAAAAGTCTTTTAGCAGAACCTCATCTCACCTTGAGGAACACTGTTTTAAGTTTTAGTGAAACTGTTAGATTTCTGGGCCTCATTTTTGACAGTAGGCATATTTGGCTGCCACATCTTAAAGATGTTAAAGCCAGAGCCCTGAAAACCCTTAATTTTTTAAAGTGTCGGTGTGGCAGGTTGTGGGGCGCAGCCTTCGATGACCAATCATTTGAAAATTTACAGGATGAGAACATTTTGCAAAATGTTGCATTGCTGTTAAGAAAATCAGTTTTGCACATTGAAAAGAAAATATTTACCATAAACTATATCAACACAAGAATTAAAGGAAGGAGAATTATCAGTGCCACAGGATTTGTTAGACTTTTACTTTACTCTGATCAGAAACAAAGAAATAATCCAAAATCTACTCGTCAAGTGTGATCTCATTGTGCAGATGTTGTATATGGAATACACAATGGAGCAGTTAAAACGTCAAAACACATTATTATAGGAATGACATTAAAAAGTTTAACCATTAGTAGAAAAATTGACATTATTCATAAATATGGGCATTGCATAAGTTATCCAGGAATAGAAGAGCTGGAAACAAAAGCAACATATATTTAAATACAAAAATCAAGTTTATGCCCTGAAACAATTTTTTCAAAAAAAAAAAAAAAAAAATCAAAATCTCTGTACTGGTGTTGCCTATGACAATTATGATAGGTTCATACAAAACAAGAAGTGGTAAGGATACCTTGCATGATACTGTTTGAATTATTTACCATAATCTTGATTTGAAAATTCCAAATGTATCAGAAATAACAAATTTTTCACTCCCAATGATGGAGAAACTTTGATTACGAAGAAAAGAAGATGGAGAACTTTTGAAGCTATATTTTTAGATGAAGTTGCTCACCCCAAGAAACCAAGGATGACAGATGATCTGATGTTGTGAGTACATGAATCTGAAAATTCACAACCTGTCAATTTATAATTATACGATGCAATAGATACACTTTGGACGGTAAGACATGCATTACAGATACCAAATGTTCCAATGTGGGTTGGTTTCAATTGTTTAATAAGTGACTATAATAATCCAAAAGAAATAATTTCTTATCTGACCCCCATCAATTCATCAACAAATCCATCAATAGTTTTGGAGACTATGAAACAGTCAGAAGATTTGTCAAGATGTAAAACAATCTTCTATCCAAGTCATTTATGATCTCATGATTGCGAAAGTAGCCTTACAAATTCAAGCTACCGAAAAGCCTACATTTCATAATTTATTCATTCATTTAGGGCCTTTTCATATTATGATAGCTTATTTTAAACCTTTAGGTAAAGTTATAATTGATTGCAGCTTATCTAGTGTTTTGATCCAAAGTGTGTTGCTAACAATGTGCTCGTTAAGTGGATTTCTTGAAGGAAAGCACTTTAACAGGTGTAAGAGACTTCATCCTTTAATGGCAGTGGGATTGAAAATTTTACATTTCAAGGAATTTTTAGAAATTAAATATACAGTATTCACAAATATAATGACAGGGAAAGTTTCATGACAGGAAACCTGTCCAACATCATTTAAAATAGAAAATTAAGAATTTAATGAACTACTAAATGACTATAGTATTTACAAGCATCAAACTCTAAATGGCGAGTTTGGTAAGACACCACCGTATTATTTAATCTACATAAACCTTGTCCATTATTATCTAACTTTGTCAAGAAGCATCCACACAGGAGATTTTGCAGTATTAAAATTTATATTGCAAAATATCACTATTCTTCATATGCAACAAACAAAATTATGGTCAATGGGCGGTTAAATGCCATGCTAATCTGCTTAACATCACCAAATTTCATCCTGATTTGTTGGAAGGATTTCAGAAAGGTTGCAAGGTTGCTTTGGCATTTAAAGAACCAATAAATCTTTCTCAAGACAGCCAATTGACTTAGTTTTGGAATAAACAAACAAACAATACAGATGCTGCCAGGAGACTTACATGTACTTGGATAAAGGAAACAAAGAAACTGCCGCGAGGCACTGAAAATAAGGTGGGATAGGGAAAATAAACAGTTACCCGTCACTTACCACAGATGAAGGCAGGAGGGCGAGACATGTAAAAACACAAAAACAAACGAATTGCACAATATTTTGACATTAGTCTTAGTCATGTGGGAGGCGAGACATATGGCGGGGGGAAAGATGTGGTCACATCCCAACCCGCCACATGAATGAAGCACAGGCAGAAAACGCGTGGTAGTGGTAGAGTTGCCGGGAAGGGGGGGGGGGCTGGTGAAGCCTATTCCCCTTCCCGGCAACTCTACCACTACCACGCGTTTTCCGCCTGTGCTTCATTCATGTGGCGGGTTGGGATGTGACCACATCTTTCCCCCCGCCATATGTCTCGCCACCCACATGACTAAGACTAAAGTCGAAATATTGTGCAATTCGTTTTTTTTGTGTTTTTACGTGTCTCGCCCTCCTGCCTTCATCTGTGGTAAGAAACAATAAGGTTTGTGTGACTTATCCGTCTAGTGCAGCTAACCTTAATTAATTCATAACTTCATTGGAATTTTTTTATTATTTATTTAAATATTTTCAATTGTTTAATTTAAAAATAGTAATTACCTTAATTTCAATTTACAACAAAACAAAACTGTTTTTTTTTAATAATAGATAAATTTTATTTCAATTATCTATTTGGCCATATAGTAAAAATAAATTAGCCTAGAACCATAATATTTTTATTATTATATTTTGGTGTATATTAAAATTAAATGTGGCCAAATTAAAAAAGTTAAAATCTTTCAAGTATAATTCAATTTACAAATTCCATCTCAGAGCGGCATTGATGGGCCTGTGCACGAGTTAAGGTCAACAGTAATAAGTTAAGTTTATGAAGAGTTAGATTTGCAAAAAGAACAAAATGTTACAGCACACTTAATCATAATATTAAAAATATTATGGGGAAATTACAAAAAAAAGTTCAATACATTTGATCAATTTATTAACCTATTCAACACAGGAGTGCCTAAAAATCTCTTAGTAAATATTTCATCTGTTAAAGCAACATCAGATACAGCTGAAAAATTTCTCCTTAACATTGAAAAAATGGAGATACTAAACGTAAAATGTTCTTTTCATAATGTAAAGCAGATATTTGTAGGTTTGAGAAGAATATAAAAGACACACCATTAGAAAACTTTTCTCAAGATTATTCAAAAACAAAAGTTGGTGGTAAAGTACAGGAAGTGCGTATTCAAAGAGATTTATTTGAATGTATTCTTGGTATATCCATTGATCATAAAGTCAACATGAATTTTGTCATATCCTATATCTTTATGTGTCATTTTGATGTTGCTATTTGCAAAACACATAAACCTGCTTAGATTGAACCATTGAACATCATCCACCGCCGTACATAGATGTTTCAATAATTGATGTTTCTCTCTCTCTCTCTCTCTCTGTGTGCGCGCGCTCTACACACAATTAAAGAAATTCATAAACATTTGGAAATATTTCAAAGAAAATGTTCCGAATGGTAACACAAATGCAACAAGAACTGACGTTATTTTCGATCAGTATTTTACTCCTTCCATCAAGGATTATGAATGATCTCTACAAAATTAATGTACTCGATTTGATTTTACTATTACTGGACCCGATAAAGTTCAACCTAATGATTTTGGGAAGTTGCAAAATCACTCTTTAAACAGGCACTCATAATTTTTTTATTGTACGCTGGGCAACTGATAAGATGGCACCATTAATTGGAAATAAACTGATTAAAATTAATTTCGGGCAATGTCATTCTTATAGTGTCAGTAATAACACAGTTGTGACTAGTATTGATGAAAGTTTGTGTCCAAAGCATGAAGAAGCTGACACAAAAATTAATAACCAGGTATGTAATATTGATTCCCATGCAGTCAGATGTCCTGATACTGATATTGCAGCGATAATGCTGGGTAATATGCATCATCTAAAAGATGATAATTCACACAGAAGCAAAAAAAAAAAAAGTTAGAGATTTTTTTTCAAGACCCATTTCAGCATTGAATAAAGAAGATATCGATGATGAAAATTTTTTTTGTTTGTTACAATGTATAAGCTAAAGTGAGGCAAGTTAATTTCCAGCAGATAGTTTTGGCTGAATCTCTTACACACCAAGTTTTAAGAAGAGCCTTGTTAAACGAATTAACAGGAGAAACAGCTCTAGAAGAACAATCCGTCTATGTCTTATGCATCAATAAGTGTACAGTCACAATATACAATCGTAAGCAAAGACCACGAGAATAATCTTCCAAATTGTACCAAGATACAGCATTATAATGACTAGATCTAGCAGTTCAAGAAATTAAATTATGACTTTGAATGTTTTGTAATGTATATATCATTATGGAAATTGCTTTCATGGGAGTATATTTTTGAATAACAATTAAGTTATAACCCATGTCAAATTCCATTTTTCCCCCTCCTTAAAATGAACGAACAACAAAATCAATTTTTTTGAGCAAGTAGATATGAAGTTATATATATAAACTGAATGTATATTTATATGGAAGTATATGTATAAAGAACATTGACAAAAATTAAGTTGGTTGAAAGAGGGAGAGCTGTTGGGTTTCTGCAAACCAAAGGTACCTTATTGTTTTCTTTGTTTTAAATTAAACGTCTCCAGAGTTTCATCGAAATCGGATATAAACTGTGGGTTTGTATAAAAACTGAGGCATATAATCGTAAAGAGAGGAAGGTTTTTAAAGATTTTTTGGTGAGAAACCTTCTCAAAAACAAAAATTACATATATGTGGCAACGTTTATGGTAATCTCAAATGGTGTAGAAGTCTAACAAGTCTTAGATACACCAGCATCCATTTATATGTATAGGGTGGTCCCAGAAGTACCCGGCCTGACCGAGAGATGGCAGTAGTTGCTTGAAAAATATCCCTTTATTTCAAAGCACATAGTCTATGAAGCACATGTTTCAAGTTTGAAGACGCTACGATGTTTCGTATTTTTTTGGCAACAATTAATCTTGAACGTTGTGAGTAAATTTGTGAAAATGGAGAAAATTGGTCATCGTTATGTGATACAATACTTTCATTTGAAAGGCCTCAGCCCAACCGATATAAAAACTGAGCTAGATTCTACTCTGGGCGAGTCTTCTCCTTCGTTTAAAACAGTAAAATATTGGGTGGCAGAGTTTAAATGAGGCCATACGAGCTGCCAAGACTCCAGAATTGGTGAAGAAAATCCACAAAACGGTACTGGATGACCGTCGACTGAAAGTGCGCGAGCTAGCACACATAGCAGGCATTTCAAAAAGTGTGATACATCGCATATTAACTGAAAATTTGGACACGAGAAAGTTATGTGCAAGATGGGTACTGTGTTTGCTCACACTCAAGCAAAAACAGTGTCATGAAGATGTTGTAAATGAGTGTTTAGCGATGTTTCACCGCAACAAAGCTGAATTTTTGCGCCGTTTCATAACCATGGATGAAACATGGGTCCATCACTTCAACCCAGAGACAAAAGAAGAAACAAAACAATGGACTGAAAAGGGAGAACCTGTTCCAAAGAAGGCCAAGACCATTCTATCTGCAGGCAAGGTCAGGGCGTTTGTTTTGTGGGATGCGCATGTTTTCATTGACTATCTTGAAAAAGGAAAAACAATCAACAGCGATTATTATTCGAAGTTATTGCAACGTTTGAGCGAAGAAATAAAGATAAAACGACCACATTTGGCTAAGAAGAAAGTGTTGTTTCATCACGACAATGCTCCAGCTCACAGATCCATTATTACAGTGGCCAAAATTAATGAATTAAAGTTCGAATTACTACCTCATGCACCCTATTCGCCAGATTTAGCTATCTCGGATTACTTCCTGTTTCCGAACTTAAAAAAAGGTTCAGTGGTCAAAGATTTTCAACCAACAAAGAAGTGATGTCGGCAGTTAATGGCTATTTCGAGGAGCAAGACAGTTCTTTTTATAAAAGTGGTATCAAAGCTATTGAAAATCACTGGAATAAATGTATAGAGCTGAAAGGAGACTACATTGAAAAATAAATAGTTTTTTTTCCAAAATTTTTGTTTTTTTCATTGCTACATTGGGTACTTCTGGGACCACCCTTGTGTATATATATATATATATATACATATATAAACGAAAATTTTTACATACATTTACCTTCATATAATTATTCCCGAGTTCCCCGCACAATATTTTGCTGATTTAAGGTATAACATGTCCAAACGATAGAAGTGACCCTTCAAATGGCCCCTAGGAATTTCGCCCGATTGAAATTCCTAGGGGGCCCATCAGCGTACAGGTATACCGACGGTTTTTCACCACACACACACGAGGGTCCGGCCCGTAATGGGGAAGTAAGCAGCCGTGTCCTTGAACATTCCCATGTGTGTGTGAGCGACGAAGGGCAAGGGCTGCAAGCGACCAGGAATGAAGGGCGGACGCTATCACTCCTCGCCCCTCGCTTGTCCCGCTAGTGTATGGGTGGCTATTGTTTCACTGAATATTATTTTTAACAAAAATGGCAACTCCCCCTTTTTCCATTTTACATCTACAGAAATGAGAGCTTAGTTTATAATTTGGGATGGACAGCTGAGATATTCCTGTGTCAGACAAATAATGTTCAAGTATGCACAAAACATCTACATTGTCGTCAGTTTTACTAAATATTCCCCTTATATTTTGATGGAGTATAGTGGTCTGAACACTTTGAGTCAATGAATTTAAATTGTTTACTTTATTAGTACATACTGGTATGTAAGTTGGAATTTCTAATTTCAATAAGTTTTGATCAGGAGAGAAATTAATTTCTTTTAGACAGCTTAATACATTTATTTTATTTGCCCTAAAAAAGATCGTGACTTGACACCACTTATAACAGGAATACCTCATTCACTCACCTGGCATCCCCTGATCTCATCAGCAATAAGAAGTGAAACCTTCCTTTTACCTCTGCAATTCAGATGGAGTCTATGGCTAGAGCACATCCTCCAAAAGCTCACACCGCTGTGGGTGGAGATAAACCTAGTAGAACCAAAGGCTGCTGAGACTCACTTCTTACTGCAACCTTTCCTGCTCAATGAACTTATCAATGCAATAAAACATGGGACGGACTCAGTACCAGGACCTGATAACATTCATTATTCCATGTTAAGAAACCTGCCAGACTCTGCGAAGTCGAAGTTATGTGACGTTCTGAACAGGATCTGGTCTGAGAGGGCGCAAATCAAGGAGATGAAGACAGCCCGGGTTGTCCCGGTGAAGAAGCCAGGAAAAAGAGGCAACAATGCTGATTGCTACAGACCCATAAGCTTACTTCCGTGCATATACAAAGTTCTGGAACGCATGATAAAGCATAGGCTGGAATGGTGGTTGGAGCACCACTCGCTGATCCCGGAAATGCAGTACGGCTTCAGAAGAGGCAAAGGCACTACGGACATCTTAGCACATCTCACCACGGATATACAATCCTGCTTTAACAACAACAAATATATGATTGCTCTGTATACCGATATAAACAGTGCGTATGATCACATTTGCTTACCGATCCTAGCTAAAAAACTACGCTTGATAGGGATACCACAAACCTTCGTAGGTAACCTAATTGCACTTCTTGCGGAACGATGGCTAGTAATAATGCAACGTGGGTCTACAGTTGCATCCAGAAAAACAAACCGAGGCTTGCCACAGGGTTCTGTACTTGCCCCTCTATTATTTAATTTGTACACCGCATCATGAATGGTAAAGTAATAATTCTACAATTTTCTGACGACCCATGCTTATATAAGATAGGGAAAACATGGGAAGAATGCTATTTGGCACTGTCGTTGGCTATGAATAATTTCCAGCAATGGCTATTTAGCAACGGATTAAGCATATCACCTACGAAATCAGCAGTATCTATCTATAGCCGTCACAGAATCCATGCAGTGCCTGACATAAAATTAGGACCCTTTGTGATCCCAGTAAAAATCGCGGTGAAATACTTAGGATTATGGATTTATAACAAACTCAAGTGGCGAACTCGTGTAAGAAATACGATTAAGAAATGTGACATGGCCATAAACCTCATACGTGCAATAGCCAGCATAAAATGGGGAGGAAACACCGCAATATTATTAATGCTATATAAATCCTTGGTGCGACCACACATTGATTATGCCTGCGTTTGCTACAGTTCTGCATCTAGTAACATACTTAAAGACCTAGACAAAATACAATACAAAGCTCTGCGTGCATGCATAGGCGCTATGAAATCAACGCCTACCAATGCGCTGCTGGTTGAAGCACATGAACCACCTTTAAACATCCGTAGAAGCTTCCTAAGCGCAAAATTCCTCCTTAAGCATAGCCAATACGCTGACAGTAGTTTGATGTGCGCCATACACAATCTCACAATTCAACGTTTAATCGCCACCTATTGGATAAAGAAAAGAACGCCTCCTCTTGCAGCGGAATATCTAGAAACAAATAACATTCGTGCCAGAATGCACCAAAGTAGAAAAATGCCTTCCGTCGAGGCCCCGTATTGGGACATTGTCACCATCTTGGAGGTACATATAGACACGGAAGATACCACCCAGTTGGAAAGCTACAGAGCAAGTGTATACCAGTACCTTCACGAACGATCCCAAATGGAACAGATATACACGGATGGTTCTAAGTTTTCAGATGCTTCCGGATGCGCTTTCTTCATACCAAAATCAGGAGACAAGGGTCTCTTTCAGTTACCAGCAGAGGCTTCTATCATGACTGCAGAGCTGACGGGTATTTTGGAAGCACTTAAATATGCCAAAAGCTCTCCTGCCACAAAGGTTTTAATTTTTTCTGACTCAAGATCGGCATTGTCCCTACTAAAAAACCACCATAGACAATGGCACAACGACCACCGAGTATATGATATTGTAAGCGTGGCTCAAGAGCTGAAACGCTCAAGCAAGACAGTGGAATTTAAATGGGTCAAGGCACACTGTAACCTCTTGGGAAACGAGATGGCTGATCGGTATGCCAAGCAAGCTGCTCGCATAGGTGTAAAACACTTCAATACGATTCCTTTTCCAGATGTAATTAGACATATCAAAGGCAACATAAAATTCAAGTGGAACACGGAATGGAAGAGCTCACTTACGATCAAAGGCGAACATTACGGGCGCATTCACCCAGAAATACCCTCCCATCAAAGGTATGAAACACATAAAAGTCCCCACAGACTCAGCACTTGTATTGCTAGATTAAAATTCAACCATGGCTGTTTCAAGCAACACCTTTACAGATTACACATTGTAGACTCTCCCAACTGTCCCTGTGGGGAAATTGGAGATATAAACCACCTCCTATTTGGCTGCTGATTGAAGAAGTTGGAAATTGACCATTTCTTAGATACCCTCATGAAAGCAGGAATTCCTTTGCACACTTGCGCTACCTCACTCCTTGCATCTGATGATTATACGGTTTATAAGATTTTGTATCTGCATATAGAAAATATGGGTATTACAATTTAAATCAATTCTAAATAACATGCACTTAATGGTATGATATTATTGATAAATGACTGGTGGTATTCGGTAATACAAAAATGTCTAATGCACGATCTACCATTGTTATATTATTGATGTTCTTGCGTAAAACGAAAATGGTAATTTCATGTAATTATTATTGGTATTCTATTTATGTTATTCTGTATAATGAAAACGGCCAACTGCATGATATTATTATTGTTATATTGATAATATGAGATGTTAAATTGTAAAACGAAGATGGCTGTATGGGTACAAGTCCAAATGCCAACAAAATAAATGAAAAAAAAAAAAAACTGTCCCTACCAATGCAGGCCACATCTATCAAACCAATGTGCTAATTTGCTGGCTGAGACAACCCTTTCCAACAATGCATTTGTATGCCTAATGTTATGCCAAATCCAGGGTTTATCATAACGCTCAAACAAACCCACAAATCCCACATTTGTCTGACGTTTGTTCCTGGAAATGTGAGCAATGTCTTCCTCAATTGAATAATTGAGGTCCTTATCAAGACTATTTCCTGAATTGGATATTCAGTTAGAAGATGGGCTTGATGAGGAAGCAGGAAATATGGACAGTGATGACAATGAAGATTAATTGTTCATAATATAATAAATATGTTTTTAATAATAATTTTTCATTAAATTTGCATTTAAAACCAAGGTATAATAAACCATCAAACCATTTAAAAACTTATTTTGGATAATTCATTGGTTTTTAGTTAATTTTATAATTTGGAATTGAAATATTATTGGATCATTATAAAAGTAATGCATAAAGAGTAACAAAGAACCGAAATTCAATACAGCTGACTTATAACACCAACTAATGCTCTCATTCGCACTCATGAGTATGAATACTGCCCACCCGCTCATATTCAGAACATAACATTTATCATGTCTGGGAGGAACTTTAGCTTATCAGATTGGTCTGGCTGCTTACAAAATGTCTTGAAATAGTATCCTGAGCAAAATATATAAAATTTATTCTTGCTACTATGACATAGTTTACATCCTTTTTTAATGAGCGCCTGGTTGAAGTAATGACCCACAGGAAGGGTCTGGCAGTAATGAATGTTGGTTTTTAACAATATTCTGTAAAACACATATAAAAACCAGCTTTCATACTATAACATTGGTTAGCAAGTTTTTTTTTGCCCCTTTGTACCCACTACCTCTGAAAGGGCTCCTCTTCCATGCTGGCAAGTATGCATACATTCTTAACTACATATTACTCTACTCATCTTCAGAATTTCAGCTGTGCTAAATTGACATAGGTCTGGGGGCTCTGGGATCTTGAGCTAATGCCAAGACATTTACAGCCCCATAAATGACTTTTGTCTTTTGCAGGATGACTATGGTTTGGTTTTGAATACTGAACTGATGTGAGCTACATTCATGTATTGTATCATAAGCTTCTTTCAGTTTGTATGTTATTATGAAAGTTTTTCAACAGGACTTTAATTTTCTCAAACACTAATTCACAATGTATTCTATTCACTTGTGAATCTTTTGGAAACCAGTTGTTGAAATAAGTTTTCATTATTCTTCAGTGTATTAGGGACACTCATAAGCCCATTAATGTATCAGTTAATATTCATTGGAAGACTTCCTGCTTGTAGCTTCTTCTCCACATCAGTACTGTTTTCTGGATAGTTGTAGCATTGTCATGATAGAGTAACCATGCAAGCATGATATTTTTTCGAACATAAGACATTAGTATACTGTCTTCAGACAACCACTTTCATATGACTTTTATGTATTTTCAACAGGAACGACCATGTTTATTTTCAAACACTTAGCCATTGTTCTGGGTTTCAGTGGGTATGTCATAAAGCCAAGTTTTATCACTTTCTATGATGTTTCATATAGTGAGAAGTACTGCTTTGATACTCCATGGGCAACTCTCAGTGCTATGTAGCAAATCATGTAATCTGCTTGTTGATTATAGCATGTGGTGATCACACTTCTCTAACTTGAAGCTGGTAGCATTGAGTGAATTTCCATTGCAGGAAGGTCTGTTCTTTCCTCTATTTTAAGTCCACAAATTTGGCATTTGTAGTATTGATGGCATCTATTTTATTCTATGTGGTGGATAAGGCTCACTCTCTGCATAATTCTACAACTTATATATGATAGAATGATCAGGACAATCATCTTTCAGCTTATGCACCATTTCCTCTGAACATTGGTCAACAATCAAGCTGTGCACAAAGCTATAGTGCTAA
The DNA here is from genome assembly GCA_031002005.1 of Vandiemenella viatica. NCBI lineage: Eukaryota > Metazoa > Arthropoda > Insecta > Orthoptera > Morabidae > Vandiemenella > Vandiemenella viatica. The sequence continues at coordinate 63,208,449 of JARYHS010008075.1, read as the reverse complement.
ATTATTTAATTTTTTCAATTTTGACAAGGCTGATATTATTAGTGTTTCACAATGCTTTAGATTAGTAGGTCCTTTCATCAAAAGCTCTACCAGTGCAGATTTGATCACTTGTGAACTTCTCTGTGTATGACAATTGGTTGCATTGTATTTCAAAACATTCCTAGGTTACACTATAGAATTCAATAATGTTATATTTGTATTATTGATATATTGATAGATGCTTTGCATTTCATGTTGCCATTTTTTTTTTGTTATTGTTGTAGTGTACTTGACTTATCCTTCTACTCCTTAGTTTGAAAATCCCATAAGATATTCAAATATTTTAGTTTTTTTAAAAAAAAATTTCTTTAGCTTTGAAATCTGAAAACTTTAGTGTGTAATAACTTTTTTTATTCAGGTTACATGAGCACTCTTACTACAAAATTCAGATTGCAGACAGCCATGAGAACTGATGATAGAATAAGGCTTATGAGTGAAATAATTTCAGGGATTCAAGTGATAAAAATGTATGCCTGGGAAAAACCATTTGAAAAGATGGTTGAATTAGCAAGAAGGTAAGATCATTTTCTGTTTTCTTAGTGTGTACTGATTACATCCATATATATGTCTTATTTAGTCATAAATGAGAATGATGCGTAAAATATGGAATTGTCAATTTAACTTTATTTTGTACCTTAAGTTAAGGAAAGATATAGAGAAATAAATGTTCATAAGTCAGTTGGAATTAAAAATCACTATATTCTTGAAAATGTTGTAAAGCCATTAGCTGGATAGACATCAGACAAAGTCACAGAAAGAAAGTTTTAAAGTTTAACTGACACCCCATAGTTCACTATATTATGGATTATTACTTGAAAGTATGGAAAAGTTCAAAGTTCATCACATGTTTCAGATAAGGCACTTGGTTAGTCAGTGACAGACACTTTAAGAAATCCCGAGGCCCCACTTGGCAAAATACTATTTCAAAACTGAATCGTTGTTATCCCGACGAAAACTCTAAAACTTTGCAATGACTCCATCTCGCCCATACTATAGCACAGTAGTGCTGTAAATGAAAACTGACTAACTGACTGAGCTACATGTTTCCCTCTCGTGGTTTCTGAAAGACTGAGGCCAACTGAGCGAATGTATGAGTCTATATCACATCACGTTCACCGCTTCTCGAAGACTGGTCACCGAGGGAAAGTTCTAGGCATCTACCTGCTCTCTCACAAACCATAATTAACTGCAAAGCTATTGCTTCACATGGGTAGTTTCTGGAAGGCTAATCAGATACCAAATCTCACGTCAAAAAGGTTTCATCGTCAAATTTTGACCTTGACAGCAAAGATAATCCTATCTCTCTGAAACTTTGTAAATCGCTAGATCTTATAGCAAATGTCAACTTATGTTTACTATGAAAAATTTCATAACTTTAATGGTTTAACCGAAAATAAATAATTCCGATACAAACTTTTGAAATGCTACTCCAGGCAAATGTTCAAAACTGATGCAATGCAAAATACTATCTTGAACTGCAAAAACCTGTTTTATAGCTTGAGTAAACATAGAAACTGACTTTAGAAATAGAATACAATATTATCCAATCTAACTCACAATTCTAAGAATAAAATGTTGTCACGCAGTTACAAAATTTATAGATACCTGACAAACTTAATATATGGAAGACAGATTAGGCAGGTGATCAAAGTGCTTGAATTGTATGACATGAAAATATTATTTGTTATCCTGTTCTGATAACTAACTAAAAACTGTACTGGAATTTCACTGTGATATAATTTTATACTCGATATTTTATTTCTCTTGTTCTTTTTTTTTTGGAAAAAAAGAAACCTGTTTCTTGTTTTTCTTTTCCAATTTTAATTTTTAAGAATTGTTAATAATTTACCAGGCAAGAAGTTAAAGTTCTGCGGGCAGCATCATATTTAAGAGGAATTCACTTGGCCTTCATGGTCTTCACTGAAAGAACATCATTATACATCACATTAGTGGCATATACTCTCCTTGGAAATACTGTGACAGCAGACAGAGTAAGTTACATTAAAAGATAGGGTGAACTAACTTAATTGTATATTACTTGATTTGTAAACCATTTTAATTATTTTCCATTTGTATTGTAGGTGTTTTCATTGGCACAATACTTCAATGCCTTACAACTATGTATGGCAATTTTTTATCCACAAGCAGTACAGTTTTCTGCTGAAGCAAGAGTTTCTATACACAGACTTGAGGTAAAATATGCTGGGTATGATATCATTTTTAGTAGAAAAATAAGTACTTTAAGTGAAAGTTAGAACTTTAAATGAATATTTGCAATAAAACTTTTACTATAATTATATTTGTTACGGAGCACTTCTCTGGTGGCAATTTCCCTACACATCAATTTTTCCTCTTTCCTTTCCACTTTCCTTTCCCCACCTACTTTTGCCTCTACTAATTTAAACTTCAAATTCTCTTATCTTTTTTGGTAATTTGTTCATAATTTCTCTCGATGTTTTATTCTAATCCCTGGGTAGGTAATTTGAAATAAAATCTTCTCACAACTGGATGCCTGACATAGAGTGCCAGTTTGTGGTCACACTTGTCTTTTCCCTTCCATCCACCTCTTCTAGTTTTTCCACTAATATCTTTACACAACTCGTCAGCAATATACACCTTGAATCTCCCATGACTCTCTCACCCTTCTCCTGTTCTGCAATTAATTTCATTCTGATTCCTTTGTCTTATCAGTTACTGATTGTGTTCTGCAGTAATTTACAGAGAAAAATCTAGCAGACCTTCTTTGCACCACCTGCAGCTCCAAAATGAGGAACCCATATTCCACCACCATATTCAAGCAGTAGTCTGAGAAATGTTTTATAACCCAATTTCCTCACTTCTATGGAACATTTCCCCACAAGTCGATGATTCTGGCCCTACTAACTGTCCAATGTGTCCTGCCCAGTTGAGTTTATCAATTGTTATGTCAGGATATTTATATCTCAAGCATTTGACTAGTAGTTCTGATTCTATCCTATAATCACAAACAACCTTTTTTTTTTATCTGTGAACCTAATAAGCTGACTCTTCTTTGCATTTATCTTCATCCCATGTTTTCCTATTCAGCTAGATATCTGTCAATATAACACTGCACCTGTTCAGTCTTCTACTGTTTTGATTCTTCATAATTTCTGATAGTAAACCATTAACATAACATAACATAACCTCCCTACTGTAGTACACAGGTCTTGTAAGTCTTTTTATTTTTTGTCTTAGAATAAATATTTTGTCACCCTTTTTTATCTCTTTGAAATTTTTTTTTTTTTTTTTTAACTCAACTCTGCTGTAATTGTGCCATCTTTCCATTTGCTGAAACTTTCCCTGATATATATCTTCAATTTCAAAATCTGTGCCCTTTTTATATTTTTATCCATTTATCCCTTCAATTTTGATCACTGTTTTTCTGACTCTTCTAATATCCTTCAGAACTGCTCCTAATCTCATATTCCTTCAGTTACTTAAGTCCCAACAAAGTTATAATCAGGCTTTAATAGGAAGATATTTAACATATTTCATCCTCTTGTGAACTGCTTTACCACTTTTTATGGCGAGACAGTATTAAGTCATGTATTTTATGTGTAAAGCTTAAAGTCGACATGAAGCATTGCTAAGCGCAGAAACACTTGGGGCAGAAAGTAATTGTTGAGTTAGTCTGCAACAGGCAGCCGAAGAAGTCAGTCATGAGTTTGGCCACTGCCATAGTCAGTATGAAGTTGGCTGCGTGCCTCGTATTATTGTAGAGCAGATGAGAAAGGCAACATAATGTTTTCTGCAAATCACTAAAAGAAAGTTCATCCACCATTTGGGGATGTACGAGTATGTGCATTACTTAAACCTAATGATATTAGAAATGGGATAAAACTTGGTTCCCCAAGGGATAATGAATACAGAAGCACAGAAGGAAAAATTAAATGCCAGAGAAATAGATGACTCCGATAAAATATGTTAAACAGGTGTCACAAAAAGGAGGGTGAAGAGTAATGACAATATGCCAGATTCAGTAATAAGATTGCTATCAGAGAATGCCACATAACCTTATTTTTGTCAGTATACATTCAAAACAGTTTAAAGGGTCCTTAAAACATTTAAAACCAACAGCAAATCATTTTCCAATAGTTTGTCAGAAAACATGTCAGTAAGGAGAGTTTAATCTATTTTGTAAGTTTTCAAAAGTACTATAAAGAGTTACAGTTTTTAGAAGCCTTTTGGCCACATTCATTTTCATAGGTGTAAAATAAAATTATGATTCAAATGAGGTCTAACACTTGGGGGTTTAGAAATTTGTATTAAGGAGATATCATGAACATGGTGATCTTGCAAGCACATGGAAAAGATTGCACCAAATCAGTTTTAACTTATCAGACTCCATTTTCAAGGTACAGTAAAGATTCATAGTTCAAAATGTTTAACATAAAATAATATGCAACATATAGAAAGATGGTCAGTAATTAATAGGAAAGTATGTTTTTTAGACAAAAAATGAGATTTTGCTGACTATGCATTTTAGACATTTCTGTGGAAATGTGAGTCTGAGTGCATAGTAACCACATTCAAATTAAAGAGAAATTTTCACAGAACACACAGAGCGATTTTCTTAAAGATTCCAACAATATTTAAGCTGTAAAATTAAAATTAAAGTTTAAACTTATTGGTAGCTGTAAGGCATCAGTATGAAAACAAAGGATTAGCATTAAAGGAAATAGATATCAAGGAAATAATATTATCATTGGATAGAGAATTAAATTTAGCGAAGTTTGACATATATTACAGATTGGTAGCACTCATATTTTTGGAGACAAGTGACATCAAAATTTTTAGCTGACTTCACAGTTAGTCAGGAGTAGGTTTTTGCTATTAAATACATTTGTATCAATCCATGTTATATGTCAAAAGTTAAGAAAATTTGTATAGAATATTTTGATAGCAGAATCAGTTCAGACTAGAAAATTGTAGTAATGATAAGAATTAAAGTTTCAGAAATTTTAGCTCAGAAACCACAACACCTAGGAGAAAGATTCTCATAACAGAAATTGACATTTAAACCAGGCTTCACAACATATCAAAAATTCAGAATGATCAGATTAAAAATAAGGTTTTCCTTTGTCAAATCACGCATAAGCTGAGTCAGCTGGGCCCAATATGAATATAAGCAGACAATGCTAGTCCTGAGGGGCAGCAATATTCCGGCAGAAATTGAAATGGAAGGATGGCATGTTGGTAGCCGGAGATGTAGGAGGAAAGTTTAGTAGTGACGAAACATACCTTTCTCTCAAGGGATCGATGACCACTAAACAGAATCTGTGAAGGTACCACACACGATCACAATTTAGACAAAGTGCTGTATGAAATAACCCTGCTTTAAGTTTCTGTCTGACAAGAACTATAGGAATAAAGTGATAAAAGCAATATTTTGCTAACTTCATAAATATGTACAGTCTTCATGTAGTTATGAGGTAGGGTTTTGGGTAAATAAGTGTGCTGCACTATGAAGTTTTCATTGTGGTTTGTAGATTGTACCAGAGATACTTGACAAATTTGTGGAGGAGTTAGTAAATACTACTAGTCTGCTGATATTAATGGATCATATTCATAGATTTGCAGGGAAATGTGAAAGAAAGAAATAGCGGTCTTGGCTGCTTACCATACCAGAAGGACGAATAACCTAGGTGAAGACCTAGGCAAAAATTAAATTCATATTCATAATTAAATATAGTCTGGTGAGTGAAGGAGGGTTCACAAGTAGAGCAGCCTGATAGGATAGAACATCTTGCTAATAAAACCTGATATTTCAAATAATAGTTAATGGCAACTTCAAGGGGTTTGAAGTTGTAGAAGGCATAAGTGATCAGAAAGCAGTTCTGATTGATGAAACAAGGTGCAGGGAATCAGTGGTCAGAATTAAAGTTAATTATAGGTACAGTTGTTGGAGAGAGTGATGAGGGGATGCACCAGAGAAGTAAAGGAATTGGGTTACGAAACTTTGGTCAGACCATTGCTCGAATATGGTAGTGTGGGACCCACATTTTGTGTATCAAATACAGGAATTAGAGAGGGTACAAAGAAGGGATGCTAGATTTGTTTCTGGAAGTTATTGCAGAATGCAATCAGTGACAGATATTATAAAGGAGCTGGAATGGGATTCATTGCAAGACAGGAGGAGGAGGAGGAGGAGGGTCATGGGAGTGTACAGGGTGTATACTGGCGATGAGGCATGGAAAGATGTTGAAGTAGATATGAAAAAAAGTTCATGGAAGGGAAAAGATGATCATGACCACAAGCTGGCACTTGATTTCAGGAACAAGGGTGTGGGAAGATTTTCTTTTTTAGGTAATGGTATCAGGGATTGGAATGAGTCACCAAGGGAAATGATGAATAACTTACCAAAAAAGTTAAAAGAATTTTAAGTTAAAATTTGTAGAGGGTAAATGTAGGTGGGTGCAGGATTGGGGGAAGTTTGATGTGTAGGGAAATTTACACCAGAGCATGTGTTCCATTGCAATTAAATTAAATTGAAGCAGACACACATCTTAGTCACTTTTTTTAAGTAGATGGCGCTGATCATTCAAAAAGAGTTCAGGGCACTATTAGAAATAAAAGACCAATTACAAAAAAGCCATAAATTTCAAGGAAGGGTTCAGTGTCTGGATAGAACACTGGTACTGTGGAGAGTGGGTGGCATCAATTCAAGGAGACAGTAAGAAAATAAATTGGTATTCCAAATTATAAAACAAAACAAAAAAGTACAGAACCTACATCAGTAATCTTAATGTGATGAGGTTAAAAGGTTGGTAAGAAGAGGACATGGAAGTTAAGAAACAGCTCAGTATTAGTGAACACTTGAAATATTAATACAAGAAATAAATAGTGGCTAAGGTAAATACTGGTTAATTATTAATATTATAATGGTATGGAAGCCACTGAATGATACCAACATTTCTCTGGCTTTTAAGATATCTAACTGAAAGGAATGTATTTAGACAATTGTGATAAAAATATGGAGAAGTTGCCAAGTTTCGGGATAAACCCTTCGTCAACGGAGAACATTATGAGAGGTGGGCATAGATGAAGACTACCTTTCTGTGAGGCGGTCTCCAGCTGCGCCCTCCTCTCATAATATTCTCCCGTTGACGAAGGGCTTATCCCGAAAATTACTTTATTATTTGTGTTTGTCTTTTCTGTGTGTTCGCGCCCCACATCCACCAGTTTCTTAACTTTAATAGTTTAACCGAAAATAAATAATTTAGATACGAACTTTCTGACTACTACTCTAGGCAAATGCTGAAAACTGATGCAATGCAAAATACTATCCCAACAACTGTAAAAATCTGTTTTCTATCTTGAATTAACATAGTTGTTGTAGTTGCTTTAGGGTGCATCAATTGAATTAACATAGTAACAGACTTCAGAAAAAAAAAAAAAAATATATTATACAATCTAACTCGCGGTTCTGATAATCAAATTTTGTCACGCAATTACAAAATTTAACAGATACCTGACAAGTTCTTCTTTTTTTCATCTACTTCATGTGACTACTGAATTCCATAATGTTTGATTTTACAAAAGTATCTTCAACTTTTCATTCACTTTCTCATGAGTGTTTAATATAGATTAGATTCCCATTTTGGAGCACGTTAAATTGAAGCTTCACAATGAGGCATTTCTTTAGGGTACAAATATACTTTTACAAACATTAACAGTTGTACAGTTCTTTCCATGTTACATGGTCTCAATATGTCAGTTTAAAGTTCTAAAAAAGAAATATGAAAATTGGAATAATTCCTTGGTCTTTGAAACCTACAAGTAGGGTTGGAATGAAGGAGAAGAAAAAAAAAAAAAAAAAAAAACAAGGGATTGAACATGGAAGGTTGAATAGTAAATCATAAATAAGGAGTTTGACTTAAGCAGGTTGTGGCAATGTTGTGCTCAGCTATGGGACCATATGTTTGCCATGCAAACCATACAAGCTGAGAGATCCACAGGTTTTCATTAAAATTATAATCAGAACTTCTATACATCACAAAATAATTCTGTTAAGAAAACTGATGAAAATTTTGTTTATATTGTTAAAACTGTCATAAGAATTGTATTGATACATCTGTAAAAAGTAAAGAGAAGAAGTCATATAAGTCTTATTCCCAATAATAATAATCACTACTTCCCACATTTATAGTCATATACAGGGTGTCCCCAAATGCCGTGTACAAATTTGGACGGGAGGTAGAGAATATCATGAGGAGCCATAATTACATCAGTACAAAGCATGAGTGTAAATGTAACCATAACAAGAGAGACAGATAGACAGTAAAGCCACAACTCAGAATGTAGTGTAAAATGCTTTATTTCATAAAAAAAAACAATAATGAATAAAAAGTATGACATAAAATCATCACAGGAGGTGTTTGAAATAGTGGCCTTTGGCATGTAAGCACGCACGACACTAACCTGACATGGATTGGCAGACATGTTTGAAAATACCGGGCATTTCATGGGTGGTACCAGCAGTGATGGATGCCCAAATTCACCTCCTGTAGAAAGGCAAGATATTCCTCACAATGTTCTCTACCTCTCCTCCAAATTTATACATGGCATTCGGGAACACCCTGTGTATTAATTTCAAAAGATTCCCCCCCTCCCACCCATAAGCCAATATCTCCCTTGATAACTAACCAATATATATATGCATCAGGTATCATTTTAAGGCTTAAGGACTCCACTTTGATCACATTATATTTTAAGAAAGAATTTTTCGGAATTCAACTCTTAAAGGGCAAAAATGTTAATATTTCTAAACCTCTGTACCAAGCAAAATCGATAAATGAAGTATCATTTTAAAGATTAAGATTTGTGCTTTGGAGATGACTTATATTAAGACAGGAAGTCAGAGTTATTAATAAACTGCTTCACTGGCATCGACTTTTGTTATGTGCCTATTTGACTAAACAAATAAACAATTGAAACAAATGAGGCAGTTCTTCTTTCATCCTATTACAAATCACCAAACTTATTATTCATTGTATTTATGAAATTTCTGCATGTGGCATCTAGTAAAGTATAATACTGATGTAAGTACACAGAGGGAGTTTCCATAATCACAAGTTCTTTCACAGTTTTATGACTTTATGTGCAGTTTTAAGGTTTTAGCACTAATATGCCATTTCAACAAACTACATTTCAAGCAAAATATTTTACGATTTTTGCCCTAAACCCTCCAATATCCTTAAAGGTCCATCAAACAATCTTAATTTATTTTGGAATTTGAAGATTTGTGGCGAATTCTCGCCAACACACAATCCCTGAGTTTTTACATCAGTAACCTGGTAATATTTTTCCTTTCTTCTCTCTGCATTCTAATGTAGGTTTTCAAGTAAACTCTTGAAAACCTCATTTCCAGATTCAACTACTTTATTTTAAAACTGTATACCATCTCTAGGATTCTTTTTTTGTTTGTTTGTTTGTTTATTTATTTGTGGACATGATCTTGTGTTATTTAGATAGATTCATACAGAATAGTATTATCTCTTCAGTATTAGCAAGTTCATATACCTATGTTTATAGATTAAACCCACAGTAATTCCTAAGACATTGTCTCAGTTGTCTAATTACACTTTCAACAATGTTCCCCTTTGGATTGTACAATTAAGTTTTTAATTCTTGAATCTCCAGTTCTTTAAATAATCTTTCTATACTTTTCTGCAAAATGGGATGCATTGTCCATTAGAACTCATTACAGGTTTTGCTACATTTGGTATGAAGTCTGTTCAGAAATAAGAGGACCAAACTTTTGAAATTGTGCATGAACCAATATTTTAATTGTAGCAGCACCAAGCAACATTTTTAGCATTAATATGCTGCTTGTCACATCAGATAGCTCTGATCATTTTCGAAATGAGCCTTCCAAGTGAACATGAGCAGTGACTGGTCTTCAAATTAGTGAGACAGTGAACATGAAGAACTTCCTGGAGCAGCATTCAATTGTTAGAGAAACTTTTCCTAAAATACGGTCATTGCTTTTGCTGGATTTCAATATGGACTGGATAATCGTATGAGTTTTTATGAATGATTGTCAGATATCCTAAATTATGTTAATGAATTGCCAAAATCAACATAAAAGGTGGCAACCTAGTATCAGTCCTATTGCAAAACATGTTTAAAACAATTTTCAAGTAATTTGTAGAAGTAAATAGTAAATTTTTGATCAAAACGATTTTTAAACATTGGCCATATGAAGAGATTTGCCTTTTTTCAAATAATGTGCTACATTAATGTCCAGAGGTGCATTAAGTCATAAGGATTAAAACAAGATATGATACTTTGTGTATATAAAATATTACTGAGGAGATATTTGATTTTGAAGTTGAAATTCAAGCATGATCTTAAATATCAAAATTAAACAGTTAAATAATTTTCAAGCGCTGAGTTTTCAAGCTACAGAAAAGATTTATAGCTTAAAAGATGCACTGAATTTTAAAGCACATAATGTGAAAATTTCAAAGCTGTAGGTAAAGGTTAAGTAATGTTTTGGTAAATTTTTGTAGGAAAATGATGGTTTTGGGAAAGAAAATTTAGTTTTCACATAATATAGAATACAGAACGGGGAGTAAATTTTTTTTAAAAAGTAGAATTTTTTCTGAGCCCAATTAACGAGTTTTTATAAAAATCCATATATAGTACTTGGGCCACAATAGGAAAAGAAAAAGTTATGGTAATTATGAGGTAATGAAGACCTGGAAATTAGGAAAAACAGATTTAGAAGGAATTTTGAAACTGTAAGAAACAGATTAGTTAGTGGCTACACAACTTCATATTATGTAGCTTGCACACTGAACAAATCAGAGAAAATTTTGGATTTACTACATCAATAATTTTTAACAGACTTCAAAAAAGGAGGATGTTCTCAATTCGTCTGAATTTTTTTATAGTTAAACTGTTGAAGCTAGAGAAATTTTTATAAGGATTGATTTTAATGTTTAGGCAACAGACTAATTCTCACAAAATTTCAGGTTGAACAAAGGAAAAGTGGGGTTATATGATCAAAAAATCCCCAGAGATATTGCGAAATCCCCTAGACCCTTCTATAAATAGACCCTCAAATATCATGGTGGGGACAGTCTTTATAAAACACTCATGTAGAGAGGTCATGCTTGGCATACAGCTGGCACTATGTCTAGTGAACAGTCAGCAAATTAGGTGGGAATGATGCTAGGCTAGGCAGCCATCTTACATTATGATCAACTGACAGTGCAGAAGTGGGCATACTCATGATGTAACTGAATACAGTTTCGGGCTCGTGAGAGTTGTCTGCAGCTTGCATCAAGGTTTATATCTTTGATATTTTATTTTTGAAGAATAATTCAGATGCTCTAGATTTGTCATCTTACGTTGTGAAAATTTTTAAGGAATACATTGCTTGAAACTAAAAAGGTGGTTTACAGTGAACATTATTTGAACCTACCTTCACCTACTGAGGTTATCAGTTGGTTGGTGGCGGAATGACAATTTATCTGTAGGCCACACTCGCAGTCAGAGTTCAGCATAAGTGTTATGCACCAACCCCATCTAACAGATAGTCGTCTGACATGGTTTAAGTATTTAAAGTGAGACAGAGCATTTATTAATGAATATCCAAGATTTGGATGGCCATAGATGTCAACCTATGATGGAACATTCACAATGCTGTTTGATCTGTGATTTGTGCAAACTGTAGTTTAATTAGCATATGTCACACAATTTTGTCTGAAAAACTTCAAATACACCTTGTCACTGCAAAATTGGTGCCATAGCTATTTGGACAACCAAAATGAGATCTGTGTCATTGTCATCCAATAATCGCTGGTAGTAACAGTGACTATCATCATGTGCATCACATGTGGAAAAAACTGGGGAATAAAAGCAGTCATCGCAGTGGGTCATTCAAACTTTGCCAAGACTGGAGAAGGTACACACAAGTCTGTCAAATGTGAAGTCTATTTTGAAAATTTTCATGACTGATGTGGATTATCCATCATTAACTGTCTACGTGCAGTATTACATGAGTTTTAAAATGTTTACAGGAAAATGTGTGCCAGAAGAGGCCTTGATGGTACAAGAACAACTGCTGGATTTTGAACTACTACAATGCACTGTGTAACATGTCTGTGCTCATTTGGGAATTTTTGGCCAAAAACAGATCAGATTACCTTCCACGCACCCCTTACTGACCCAATTTGACCCCGGCAGATTTTTACTGTGTCCCAAACTTAAAATTTACTTGTAAAGACACCATTTATGAAATGTAGCAGAAATTCTAGAAAAATCAGTGTCTGCTTCAAGCTATCACAGAAATTTTCACAGATCATATGAGTGGTGGAATAAATGATGAGAATGTTGTGTATCAAGCAACAGGGAGTTCAATGAATGGAACAAGCATTTGAAAAGTTGAAATTACAGTAATAAGATTTTTTAAAAAACAGTGCTTATATGTAGTCTTATATTAATTTTGGATATAAGAAATTTGCCGTCATATTCATCACAGGATATAGTCAGAGATGTTTTTGAAACACATCCATAACACAAATTTGTGTTGCAATATTGCAAGAAATGCTTGGAGAGCAAAAATGTCCTGCTCTCCAAGCGTTATCATCCTGAGTTGTGAAGGCATCCAACCACTAATAGATTGGATCAAGGCCCTCCAAAACTTTCCTGTTTCAAGTCCTTAACATCAAAACACTAGGTGCCTCTCCAATCAGCAGTATCTAGGATACCAGGATCCCAAACTGTATCGTGGATGCTGGTCCTGGAAAATACATTTTATGCTTGTAAAGCCTGCCTTGTTCAATCAACAATTTTAGTTCATCCTGATTGTGAAGCAATTCTGCGACTATTTCTTGATGTTTTCAACACAGCCATAGGTACTAGTTTAAAACAACACTAACATGGGGTATTATAGCCTCTAGCTTTCTGTAAGATAAGCTCGGCACCGGGGTTAGTGCTAAGCTGATCTGTCTTAGCTGTAACAGAGATTCTGTCCTGGATGATTTTAGTTTGTGCTTTCCAACATTAACTTGGCTGCCACCTAATTTGATTAATCCCCAAATTAGGAAAGGTAACAATCAATAAAAGTCATTGAAAAATGCAGATAGATGTTCACTATATTTTTCAATTTTAAACAGTCACAAAACTGAATTGGCATCAGACAATGTCTTCAAAGGATTTTATTTGTAGATTCGATTAACACATTCGATGCATACCAACTTCATAACCCCTAACTGAATTTATAGTTACACTAGGTGTTCTAGTTTCACCATATGATAGCCTCAAAGTTCTACAAGCTTGCCCGAGATCTGCATCCGCCCTGCTGTGCACCTAATTAGCAACACAAAGAAGCATATTAATGCTCTAACTGAATCTTAAAGACTGGGGACGAGGAAACTTATGGCTGCTATATATAGATACACCCATGGGAACAAAACGTTTTACAGTTTCTCATGGAAGTATTCTCATGATCTGAACAAATGTAAAATCTCAAGCTAGAAGATTTCATCAGACTTATGACCTTGATGATTAAAAATATTGCTATTGCTCTGAAATTTTGACAATAGCTAGGTTGATTAAAATATGTTAATTATGATTCTTATGAAAAAAATTGTAACTTCAACAGTTTGGTCATAAAAAATTATTTTCTGATATTCCAAAACTTGTTAATAACTTACAATTTTACAGCTAAAAAACTGATATAACTTTTATTTTACTTCAAATTTACTGTTCTTTCATTTGATATCAAGCAAGGTATGTTTACTATTTCCAAAAGAGTGAAATAAAATTTGTCAACAAAATAGAATTTAACTAATTAATATTTCCTAAGCTATTCAAGCTATCAATCTGAAAGTGACTTTAATCGATTCTACATATTCCAAAATGGTTCCTGAACAAATTTGAAGTCACTACCAGTTTTCTTCGATTTACTATGAATTTTTGTAAACTCTTCCAGATGAATGATAGAGGATGATGCAACAGTAAATACTGCATTGTTCAGACACATTCTCAAACCTGTAAAATCTGATTTATAGCTTCAATTAACTTACAAGCCGATTTTAAAAATGATATGTAATGCTATTCAATTTAACTCGCGGTCCTGAGAACATTTTTTTTTAATGTAGTTACCAAAATTTTTAGGTTACTTTATATTTCTTCCATAAAAACAAAGTGGAATCACCATTGTACCATTGTAATTCACAATATATTAAGCCATCCACCATTTCTGTCATCATATCTTGGAAGCTCCTTAGATCACCATCTACACCAATCACAATCCGGTTACATATGCCTTGATAATCACCAGTCCATCTGAACCAGCTGTGATTCATTGTGCGGTTCACCACTGGTAATAAACATATGGAAGGTTCTTGCAATGTAATCACAGATGCACTGCCCTCTGTTGACAGAATCTCGAACATCACCTTTCATCCCCCCCCTCCCCTGTTAGCAGACATGCTCAATTCCACTGTTCCATCGAAGATGATACCTCGCTTCTCTTGGAGCAAGTTCAAGTTCCTTGGATCATCATCACCCTTTTCTGTGGCATTTCAACAAGCCCTTCCTCATCAGACTTGACCAAAGATTAACCTTTTCATCCCTTCATGATCTGATGTATTCTGCTGCCAGAGCAAATGTCTGTTTGATTTTAGAGAATTTTGTGTGACCTAACATGGGAAAAGAAGGCTGCATCTGATTTCAAGCCTGTTGGCATGTTAGTTTAAGTTGCATAATGCACCAGTGGGCAACTTCACAATGCTATCTGCCTTACTTAAACACAGCCAACTAAATTTGGTTGAACCACTTCCAGCCACTGACAATTATATTATTGGCCGACAGCTTTCGACAGTCTCATCGGCCAGAGTCTGGTCTCTAGGTTGGATTATAACAGATATCACCAAGGCTTTCATAGCATGTTGATATTGCCACTTGGATCACTCCTGCACATCACCACTGATCAAGGAGGTAATTCCAACCTCAATTGGAAATCCTGACTGACAGGCTAAGATCCTTCACCAACAGATGGAAATAGTGCTCCAACAGCATGGTGGAGAGATTACGCTGCCAACACAAGGCAGCTATCATGTGTTACTCTGATTTGTCTTGTCTGCAAGTGGTACCAATCATCCTGCTCAGCATCCAGTGGTCATAAGTATGACCTTTGTGCTTTTTGTGTCAAACTTGCCGATGGAGAACCAATTAATCTTCCAAGTGAACTATCATGTGATGCAACAAACAACTGGATAGCACATCCCAGTTTTTAGATGAAATGCATCAGCAAATGGAACAACTATGTCTTATTACCTGCTACAAGACTTGGTCAATGTTTCACGATTCTGTTATTGAGGTTCTTTAACTTCTGTATACTGGCCCAGTCTGCATTTTAGGTTGCCTCAACATAACTGTATATAAACAAGCCTGTACTTATGACAATAGACTAGGTGAAAACTGCTTTCCTTGTAAACAGCAATGCTCCTACTGTGAAATGCAAAATCACAACTGAAGTACAATATCTCTAGAAATAGCTGACTACCCTACATGATCTACTAGATCTGGCTGACGACTAAGATTACAAAACTTTGCGGGTGTTTGGTATGGGGAAATCATTACATTCTGGCCGCCTGGAAGCAGCACATTTGGTATTATGTTCTGCCGCTAGGTAACAGTATGAGCCAGGCTGCTAGCAACGGTGTACCATAGTGATAAGTTCATGTCAGTATGTGGAGTTGACCCAGTGTCTGCATGGACTAGTTCCCTCCAGTGTGTTATGTTGATGGTTAGAAAGGACACATTTGACAGTACTCTGATGTTTTTCCTTTTGTCTTGTGAATGTCTCTTTCATATAATATGTTAAACTGTATTGGAAATGTTATCAGTTTTTGAATGATGTTGAGTTCCTTACCATGTGTCGCATATAAATTTAAGTGGGACATCTCTTGTCTTTGGACAGTTGATAAGTGTTGCCAGAGGAGTTGCTTAATTATTTAATCTTTAAAATACTTGGTAACTTCTTTGATATGCATGTCCAGGTTGTCTAAATGGTCTCTTCTTAGTTTGCTGATTCAGCCATACTGTTGTTTAATTGCATCATTCAGTGTAGACCTTAAGCCATATTATTTCTCATAAATTATTCTCCAGTCAAATCTAGTGGTATGGTTATATCTATAATCTTTCTGTAAATTCTTCCCAAAGAATTTGATAGCAATGGCTGGCCAACCACTCTTAAAGTGATTTTGATATTTATGTAAACAGTAATTAACAAAATATTGTTATTTCTTATCACAGTACACATTATGTTAGTTTGAAAAATCTGAGATAATAAAACTTTCTAATGAAAAGGTTTTTGCAACGTTTTTGAATATTTGCAAAATATAAAACACAGAACGATTTTAAGATAGTATGAAAACTCTCAGGGCATATGTATAAAAAACGAAAATGTTAAAACAGTGTTGGTCTAATTACTTCAAAAATAACCTGCAGAGTTATAAATATCACATTTCTAAATTTAATGTGAACTTCATAGGGTACGTGTATGACATCTATTGCCATTCAAACAAATCTCAAATTTGTTGCAGCATGTCCAGTTTTATGGTTTACTTGTTTACAGTTATTCTCAAATTCAATTAATTATTGTTAGTCTACCGCCGAAAAAACACTAGATCGTATCTGTATCTCTATGTAAAATAGCTATTGGGTTTATTTCAGGGGTTCTTGTTGGCCAATGATTAATAGGGTCAAAACCTGTTATGTGATAAGTGCTCTCAAATAGAAAAGTGTCAGTGGGGTGGCATTCCAGCCTACTTTAAGAGAAGTTCACAGCTTCTATTTTCAGCTGAGAAACACCCAGATGATTTTCAGTAACAGCAGTCTCTCGAAAAAAGGATAGCCACAAACTTCTGATGCAGCACAAAGACAAAAGCCACATCAGTCTACATGGGGGAAGGAGGGGTTCTAAACAGGCTAAAATGGAGCTGCATATTTTATGGATTTCCCCTTCTGAGTTAGTTGGCTTAGGTGTTTAAATGGTTTGCTGTAGACTTCTTTATGTTTTAACAGTTGTGGGATATTCAGTATAAAATGTGCATGTACCATTTATGAGGAGAGTTTTCAAAATTTACTTTAATGTTCAGTTATCAAGTGGATACTATATTAAAATGCAATGTAGTCTTCACGGGTGTACCGCCGGATAGTGTTGTGGAAACACAATATTTCGACGGCTGGCTCTGCCGTCTTCTTCAGGTGACGAGACATGTGTAATGGTCGGCTGACCCACAGATACTGAGTTGGTTCGGGTGCCGCTCTTCCTTATATACAAGTCCGCGTGGCTTCGGCGATGGCTTACTATGAGCCAGGCCCGCAACCAACTGGCGGTTGGCTGCCCGTGGGCGTGGCTAAGGTTCTTGTTCCAGCCCGAGCTAATATGAAGCCCTCTACGGCGGCAGCTGGACGGAAGTACAACGTTCTCTGCGGATATTTGCCAAGGCAGGTTTCCATGCCTCACTGAGACATAGACCACTGTCTCTGTTAAATGTGTCGGCCAGTCGAATTTCGATGGCTTCTTTGATGACAGATTCCCAAAAATGTGATGTTCTAGCCAATATCCTAACGTTATTGAACTCTACTTTGTGGCCATGGTCGTACACGTGCTCGGCGATCGCTGATTTGCTATATTGTCCCAAGCGGAGGTGGCGTTTATGTTCTTCACACCGGTTTTCTATGGTGCGGATCGTTTGACCGATGTAGGTCTTTCCACACTCGCACGGTATGCTATAAATCCCCGGAACTCTTAGGCCAAGATCATCCTTGACTGAACGGAGGTAGTCCCGTATTTTAGCTGGTGGTCGGTAGAAAGATTTTATACCATGTCGTGCGAGGATTCTGCCGATTTTCCCCGAGGTGTTTCCGGCGAAAGGCAGAAAGGCGGTGGCCTTGGGCGTTTCTTCCTGTTGGACTGGAATTTTCCCTGGCTTACGTTCAATTGCCCTTTCTATCTGCCTCTCGGAGTAACCGTTCAGCCTGAAGACAGTTCTCAGGTGTTCCAGTTCTTGTGGCAGGCTGTCCTTGTCAGCAATCGCTCTAGCCCTGTGCACAAGAGTATTTAAAACAGTGTTGCGCTGCACAGGATGGTGGAAACTCGTGGCGCCCAGATACTGGTCTGTGTGGGTAGATTTCATGTTTTTATAATGGATTCTATTTGATTAAAAGTTAATGTGTTGTAGGATAAAAGAGAAGGAGTTAAATTATTATAGAAATATGACCTATTCGAAAGAACTGTACATAAATATGTAAGTAGAGTTTTTGGTCTTTGATAAATCTAATATTTCCTTTAAAAATGTATTTACAATCATGTGAATCTCAAAAAAGGGGCTGTGTTCATGAAAACTGCACTAATAACAGTAATAAAAACAAAAAGGAAAACAAAACCACGTAGGGGGGAGCAAACCCAGTTCCAAATGAGGAATGTTATCTCAGTACCACAGAGACTGATTAAAAAAAGGGCTTGTTCTATAGTGTAGATAGCTCAGCCTCAGATTATAAATTTCTCAAAAATTATTAGATTGCAGACTCTGTATGTGTGTAAAATATCAGAATTACAAGTTTTTTGTTTTACTATTATCTTTCGATCCCCCTCGATCTGAAATTTAAACTGGTGCAATGACCTTTGATCCATTGAGTTGAGTGATCTTAATCCCTCTTACAGGACTTGGTTTTAAGTAGTACTGGATCATCATGCTAAATATAATTGAAATCAATGGCTCTTCTTTTGTTGACACATTTGATGGTGATCTTGATACCAGTAGTAAGAATCGCCTCCAAATTTAGGTGACTTCGTTTTGTCTTTAGGGAAGTCCAGGACCCATTTTATCTTGAAGTAATCTGTCAAGCAATTATAGAATGAAATTGTGTCAAGATCGATGTTAAATGAAACAGTCATCTCGTGGTTCTCCTGTGCTGCTGTGATAGTAATGGTATGCCTTTGTTGATGCCAAGTATACTTGTAGATGAAAACGTAACCTGTAAACTTAGTTTTGATACTCAGAAACATCAAAATTTCTATTGTGTAGAAACAATATGCTGTTACAACCAATCTCTTCATCCTTATGAAACCAACATAGAATCTGATTTTAAATTACTGTATACATATCTAGAAAAGTTAGCTGGAAGTCTTCAGACATCCTTATTCAGTCAGGACTTGATAAATTAAGCATCACCATATTTTTCAAAAGGTGTTTATGAACCACAGTTTCTTCTGCATTATGTTTCTCAATGTTTAATGCTATTAATATGTTCATAGTATAAACCCTGTATGTTGTATGATACATGAGACATGGTTGACACTACAGCAGCTTATGTTAATTATTAACAATATTACTATGAATTACTCACGCAATGCGACATTAAAAATGTAATCTTTACCAGTTTGCCACTGGATGATCCTAGAAACACGAGCTTCTGATGGCATCTTAAGTCTGCAGGACCTGAGGATTATGGCAGAACACACTCCTGAAAGCTTGTCCTTCTAAAACATCATCTATTGGTGACCCCATGAAGATTACACCTCAGTGACTTGCTGGGAAAACCTCCATTTACACATCAATGTCCTTAAAATCGATTTTTTTTGTAGTTGTTATAGATGCAACTGTATGGTTGCTGTGAGTACATGACTTTCCAAGGCCTACTCAGTATTCTGATTATGATATTATCAAGGTTCAATGTAATTATGATAATAATATAATCAATTTAATTATGATATCCAAAAATATATTTTTACACACCTTCTAATAGTACAGAATAGATGGAGCACTGTTTACACAGCATACATGTAGGCGATAGTAACGTGCCTTAAATCAGTTTTAGTGACTGCTGTTGATAGTTATTAAACCTGAACAAATATAATAATAAAATTGTTTGCCAATGTATTTTTTAATCTCTTTTTGCAGTCATTTTTGATGAGAGAGGAGCAAGAAGTGAAATCACTCATAGAAAACACAGGAGTAAATAAGCAGGAGAAAGGGGACAGGATTGGAGTAATAATGAAGCATGCATGTGCTAGATGGACAGCTGGTTCAATATCTGAAACTTTGTCAAATATAAACCTTGAAGTGAGTCCAGGAAAACTTTGTGCTATTATCGGTCCTGTGGGTTCAGGGAAGGTGAGTGTGACTAGCACCAAAAATATATTATTTTTAGTTCATTACATTATAATGAACAATATATTCTTTTTGGGATTCTATACCTTCTGAAAGAAACCTTAGGGGGTCACTCATATCGATCCATCTGTCTGTCACTTTCATAATTTCTTAACCCTCTAAGTCAGAAATTTATAATTCAACACTACTTAAGTTCTTAATAATCTTAACATGATTACAATGAGAAATATATTGGGGAGCTGAAGCGAGATTTTTTTTTTTTTTTTTACAGTCTTCATGGATAACACATACTGGCTAGTGACCCTATGAATCTCAAAAGTATTCTGTAATTTGTATGGGATTTCTAAATAAAAAAAACAAATGAAGGAGTTTTATATATCCTCCTAAAGTTTTCAAGGAAATTATAATGATCTTTCTGGCTTTTATAGTTGTCACAAATCAACTGTGTTGGTAAAACTTCTGAAAACAAAGTAGATTGTATTTAACATTCAATAGAGAAGTTCATAAAATGAATTGTGCATTTTCATTAAAAAACATTATTTAATAATTTTCAAAAAATTCTGTAAGACTCAACTTAAATTCTTAACCATTTTTTGTTTGATTTATACACATTATTCGAAGGATAATTTCAGATAAAGGAATAATGAACTCACTAAAAATTACCTTGTCACTGATTTTCTTAAAATTTTTAAAAACAAGGAAGGAGACTGACATTAACTGGTCACGTATGACAGATGAAGGCAGGGGGGCCAGGTTGAACATGGACACACATTAAAATAACTTAGTAATAAACCTTTGGTGAATTCAATACAATAAAATATCTATGATATTATGAGCTATTGCAATTACTTTTACTTAACACATAAAACATGATAAATTCCTACCTATTCACTCTTGTTTGGAGATATCTGGAAAGCCACTCATCTGGAATGGTTTGCATTTTATTCTATTTTAATTACAAAGTGATATTAACTATTGTAATAAAGTCAGATTTTTGTATCTATGCTAATATTAAGAATGCAAATGTAACTCTGACTCTGTTTGTTATATTTTAATGGGTAAATGGCGATCTTCATAAAATTTGACAAGGATATACCATTTGCCATTGGGAAAGACAAGAGTTTTTTTCTGTATAAATAATGTATTTTGTCTAATGGAATTTTGAAAACTGACTGAAAAATGACAGATACATAACATAATGCTATGCTGGAGAGTGGGCATGTGGTTATTTGGCTATGGTGCTTGCTTTCAAAAGTTGTGTGTCTAGTCCTAGGTTCAAATCACGGATTTTTAAACAGTTGTTTTTGATAATATGAGCCATGCCTGGATGTTCTGTTGCTCAGATTTCAGCCATGACAGATGTGAAATGTGTGGCAAATCAAAACTTTGTCACTTAGGCGACTGAACGATCCTTTGGGATATCCTAGCCTTCAGTGCCATTACTTTTTTATATATTATACTGGCCATTCAGGATTTGTTTCTCTGTCAGTTTGTGTATGATCTACACCAACAATATAATAAAAACAAAAGTAACTCTGTCTCTCTCTGTCTGTTTGTTACATTTTGATGACTAAACGGCTCTACTACTAGAAATGAAATATGTGAAGGAAATGCTGTGTATTATTAGGAAGGACATGGGGATAATGATGTTTTTTGTTATAAAATTTTGATTAGTAACCTCCACCTTTGTTTTTTTTTCTATTTTTAAACATGTTGCAAATTGATTCTCTCCATGAGACAAGTTCGATGATAGAATGCTAATGGCTTCCCGGACATATTATTCCAACTCCATATTTTTGGGAATCTTTCTTTATCCATTTCTAGCAATAATATTCCAAGTCTATAAATACAAGGTCATGGATAACAGCTAGTATTTTATAATTATTTGGTGTTGCTTTGGAAATTTTTGTTGGTATCTGAATATGCTTAAAACAGTACCTACTATTTTTTAAATATATTAATTTGGTATAAAATTTTAGCAATTGGTCACTGTGTAGTTTATATACATAAACTCTACAAACAGAATATCTTTTGTTGTGATATTAAGTAATGAACTAATTATTTTGCCACCTTCACTGTAAAAATGGAAAGAGACCAGGAGAAAGACAGTGAACAGAATAGGAACTGCTATATAAAATTTTTAATTGTTAAAGTTAATAGTTTATTCAATTACCAGGTATAATATATTACAGTTTGTTCCACATACAAAGCATACACTTACTTCTTCTGAGCAAGTAAGGAACTCGGCAACAACTACATAATCATCTTGATAAGATCTTCTGCAACTAGACTACAACTTCTGGACAACAACAGTAGACTACAACTGGTACAACAAGACAACTACTTTGAGCACTCACACTCATGGAAATATACACCCACGAGCTGCTCTGCATTTGCTACATACTCAGTGTTCAACTCCAAACATTATTGATACCGAAACAGTATCAATAAATGTATCACATTCTAACATTAATAATGAAAGAAAATTCAGAAATGAAGGTGAAAGAATAATTGTTGGTAAAGGAACTATAGTTGGGAACACGAACAAAATAAGTTCTTGAAAGAATATTTTGCTAACTACTAAAAGTGGAAGTTGGGCAAATGAGAATATATTATGGACACTGAAAATTGAACAGTGGCAATAGAAGACTTGGCATGGAGAGAAGTAGAAGCTGCAACTATGACATGGATGAAGTACCAATGGACAGAGCAGCTGTTGTTGTGGAAACAGTGGTTATACAGTATGCTGAGAAAAGTATGGAAAATTAAAAGTGATAAAAGAAAAATGGTTTCAGAATACTGTTAGAGGGATAATCTTCAAGAATGTGTATTATGTCAGGATTAAATTATGAAAAAATGTTAGAAGATAACAGAAAATAATAGGGAAATAATGGGCAATATGGCTTCAGATGAGGTATGCAAACAATGGATTTATTGTTTGCTGTAAGATTATTACAAGAGGGAAACTGAAATGAGTTAGCAAGTGATTGATTGAGAGAGATGGGACTATATATATGAATAATTGTGAGAAACTGAGTTTGGAAAGGATATCATGATTCAGATTAGGAAACTGTTTCAACCAAGGAATTGCTCTCTTTCACCAAACATAGTGGGTGAGCACTAATGTTCTAACCTCACATTCATGAGGATGCTGGTTCAAACTGTTGTTCAGACATCCAGATTTTCAATGTTTTCCTCAAATCACTTCAGGCCAGGCCACCATGGTTCCATCAAAACTCCATGGCTAAATTCCTTCCCATTCCTTGCTCCCCCCTCCCCTTGCCCCTATCTTACCCTAAAAACCTTGATGTCGATCAGGTGTAAAGCCATAAGTTATAATAATAATAATAATATTATTATTATATCATTATTATTATTATTATATCATTCTCTTCCCTCTTCTATTCTTTGTGATTCTGTATAAAATAATAAAAAAGATGACCAGAAAGGTTGGGGAGGAAATTTTATGATTTGGGGAAAACGGAATGAAACGTCCAACTGCAGCTGATTGTGTGGCAGGAAGTAGTGAAATTGGATGCAACTATTTACAAAAACGAATTGAGTAGTAATTGTGACCCGAAAGAATGATAGTGATAATTAAGATGTCATATGTAAAGGTGACAAACTGGAAGACTGTAAAACAGTTTAAAAAAAAACAGGGAATTGTGATAGATGAAAACTGGAGAAACTAACAAAAGCTGAAACACGCACGAAAATTCCATAGGAATGTTAGAGATTTGATTTGGGGCAAGGAGTGCATTAGATGTACAGTCGGGTACAGAATTCGCGAGAACCATCATCTTTCGATTATGCTTCATTCTAGACACGAATACATCATGGGACAGCATAACTGGTAGGTGGTACACTAAATTCATGATAAAATAGATCTCTTATTGGGCATAATACCAAATACTAAAAAAATGAGCCCGCATGCAAGAGACTCGCAGATGCTCAGAGGCAAAGTTATGAGTTCTAGAGTTAAAATAATCACGAGTATCGCCATTTTAGACATAATAATTATTGGAATAACAAAATCGATTTATTATAGAGGAATGATACTGCTTTTCGGTCATTCTGAAAGTCCTTGCATATTTTCTGTTTCAGAATAAACTATTTACAATTCGCTAGCAAACACGATTATATGACAAATACTGAAAAGAATTGCTAAATTACTCATGGATAAAAATTTGTAAAACCAATAAGAGAGTTTTAATGAACTTTGTCTCACTTCCTAACACTACAGCATTATGGAACTGTGTGTGACAAAAACACACAAAGTTTAATTGTAAGTGGAAAGTGCATTTACGAAAGTACTCGAATGGTAAACTAAATCACAAAATTGTTTGTAGATAATTCAATGGTTCAGAATAATAACACCATAATTTTGTTTTCACCATAACATATTTAGAAAGTAAGATTAACTTGATGGCAGTAGCAACAGTTGTAATAGTAATAATAATAATTAATAATGGTAAATCCATTTGCAATATGAATTAGCAGTTCCAAATTTTAAAGAAAAGACTTGGGAAACCTTTCATATCTACCTTTGTTTCTTCCTAACACTAATACTTCTATACAGTTTTGTGCCAAACCTGTTGGGTTAGAGGTAACATCTTGCCTGGGAGGATGCGGATTCCAACCCCAACGGACACTGAATTTTAGTTTTCCATGGTTTCTGTAAATCTCTCCAGTTGACCTCCAGAAAAGTTCCTTCAAAAAGCCATTACAGAAAATCTTTCCGATCCTGCTTCCAATACTCGTAGGATTCAAATCACATAAGCGCCGAAGAAAAGAACGAGGAGAAGAATAGGGGGAAAAACTTATTGTTCTGGGTGAGTAGTAAATCTCTAACCTGGCTTCCACGAGAACATGGGTTGGAATCCCCGTCCGGTCATCTGGATTTGGGTACTCGATGGTTTCCCCAAATAACTCCAGGCTAACGACAGGTCAGTTCCTTCAAAAGGTCATTTCTGAATTCCTCCCCATTCCTCATCCCCTAACCTTATCTGCCTCTAATGACCTCCGCGGAAAAAAAAATTTTGACAATATCCGTGTGGATTAAAACAAAATCACTTGCCTCCATGATTTTATCACAAGAAATTTCTCAAATAAAGTTAATTATACCTCTGAGGTGTATTTTGAATCTTTTTCCTTTTTGGATTTATCTTATTTAACTGCCAACCACAATAATGAAGGGTCTAGAGTGCTAGTTCCACATGTGGAGAGTTGCCAGTTGAGTGTTATTTTTTTCCTTAGGTCTGGTCAATGTCGAAATCATTAGAGGGGAGAAAGGATTGGGGTCATGGATCGGGAAGGAATTCAGCAATGGCTTTTTTATGGAATCATCCCAGCACTCGTAGATTGATTTTGATTAATCCTGCGATATCAACATCTGGATGCATGGACGATTTTTGAAGCATTGTCTTTCCGAATGGAACACTTGAGCATTACGGTGCAATTCTGGTCTGGGGCATGGTTATTAAAGTAAGTTTAGTTTGTCACATGTCGTCTTTCACTAGTATGAGCAAAAAGCATTTGGAAATATGTCAGTACACAGGATGATCACACAAAAATGCTTAGATGGATGAATGGCTGTCAGGGGTAAGGGGCAGGGGAATACCATTAAAAATTTAATACTGTCCACCTTCAAAAATATTTCACTGTTCCATTATAAGTAACAAAAAATGTTGTTTGTTTGGTGCCAGCTAGAAATATGACTGAGTACTAAGAAGAGTTTATGGATATTAAGATAAATAATTGTACAATAGGTGGACTGTAGTGTAGTTCTTTAGTACAGGGTGTTAAATTTCAGTTGAGTGTTTTGATATGATCTGTTTAAGACTATGTGGTTAATACTTAAGAATAAGTTCTTCCTGTAGTCTCAAGGAAATTACTACTCAGAGGCAAGGAGGAAGTAACCGATCTGATATAGTCTACAATTGGAGGAAGTAATTATTTACCAGTGGCACCGAGGAAATGAAGAATACTTGTTCAGTAGAGTTAGCTCTAATAAAGTGTGTGAATATGATCATCCATCATCCATACTAGAAATGGGTCCCTTTTTGAATGATGAGCACCAACAAATACTGTGACATACATTTGCCAAAAATTACAGAAACAACTTCATATAAATTGTTATTAAAGTTGTGTATTTAGAGAACTGTTGTAATTATTCAAAATGACATTAAACTAATATGTATTAGTATTTACAAATTTGTGAAAATTACTCCTAGTGAAATTCGACTTCAGAATCCACTCAATGCATCATGTAAATGTTCTAGTCATATTATTTGATTACAAAATCACTAGGAGTGATTTTCAGGATTTTTTGATTATTAATACATATTAGTTCAATGTTATTTTTATATTACAATGGTCCTTTAAACATGACCACACAACTTTAATACCAGACTGAGATGGTATGGACATGTAAAGAGAATGGAGGCTCAGAGCATCCCAAGAAAAATCCATGAAATTAAGATTCATGGTAAACCACCCAGAGGGAGACCAAGAGATGGGTGGCTGAAAGGAGTGGAGGAGTGTGTATGGATGAGAGGAGAAGACTGGAACAAAGTGGTGACAGAGGTGGTGGAATGAAAGAAGAAAATGGAGAGGCTTGTGCATGAAGCAGACCTGGTCAGAGGCTGGAAACTGCTGACGATGACGATGACGATGATGACAATGAAAGTGTTTGTGTTATTTTTGGCAAATGTATGTCACAGTATTAGTTGGTGCTCTTCATTAAAAAAGGTACATATTTCTAGTACGGATGATCACATTCGCACACTTTATTAGAGCTAACTCTACTGAACAAGTATTCTTCGTTTCCTCGGTGCCACTGGTAAATAAATACTTCCTCCAATTGTAAGTCAGATCGGTTACTTCCTCCTTGCCTCTGAGCAGTAATTTCCTTGAGACTGCAGGAAGGACTTCTTCTTAAGTAATAACCACACATAGTCTTAAACAGATCATGTCATAACACTCAACTGAAATTAAACACCCTGTACTAAAGAACTTCACTACAGTCCACCTACTGTACAATCATTTATCTTAACATCCATAAATACTTAGTACTCAGTCATATTTCTAGCTGGCACCAAACAAACCATATATTTTGTCACATGTGATGGATCAGTGAAATATTTTTGAATGTGGCTAGTAGCCATTGAGTTCAAAAACATGGTCTTAAATTTGTAATGGTATTGCCCTGCTCCTTTCTCCCGACAGCCATTCGTCTACCTAAGCCTTCTCGTGTGATCATCCTGTGTACGGACGTATTTCCAAATGATATTTGCTCATAACAATGGAAGACGACACGAGACATACACTACACTTACTTTAACACCCATTCCCCAGGTCAGAATTGCACCAGTGACTGATAGTACTGTAACGCTCAAGCCTCGCATTCGGAAGGATTCTGGTTCAAAAATCGTGCATGTATCTGGATTTTGATGTTGCATGATTAATCAAAATCACACCACCAGTGCTGGGATGATTCCGTAAAAAGGCCATGGCTGAATTCCTTCCTGATCCATGCCCACAATCCTTTCTCCCCTCTAATGATTTCGACATTGACCGGCCCTAAGGAAAAAAATAACACTCTACTGGTGACTATCCACATGTGGAACTAGCACTCAAGACCCTTCGCTATTGTTGTTTGGAACTGCTACTTCACATTGCAAATGGGTTTACCATTATTAATTATTATTATTAGTACTACCACTGTTGCTACTGCCATCAAGTTACTTTCTAAATATGTTATGGTGAAAACAAAATTATGGTGTTATTATTCTGAACCATTGAATTATCTACAAACAATTTTGTGATTTAGTTCACCATTAGAGTACTTTCGTAAATGCACTTTCCACTTACAATTAAACTTTGTGTGTTTTTGTCACACACAGTTCCATAATGCTGTAGTGTTAGGAAGTGTGACAAAGTTCATTAAAACTCTCTTATTGGTCTTACAAATTTTTATCCATGAGTAATTTAGCAATTCTTTTCAGTATTTGTCATATAATCGTGTTTGCTAGCGAATTGTAAATAGTTTATTCTGAAACAGAAAATATGCAATGACTTTCAGAATTACCAAAAAACAGTATCATTCCTCTATAATCAATCAATTTCGTTATTCCAATAATTATTATGTCTAAAATGGCGGTACTCATGATTATTTTAACTATAGAACTCATAACTTTGCCTCTGAGCGTCGGCAAGTCTCTTGCATGCGGGCTCATTTTTTTAGTATTTGGTGAAGTGCTGGGCATAAGAGGTCTATTTTATCATGAGTTTAGTGTACCACTTACCAGTTATGCTGTCCCATGAGGCACGAAGCATAATCAAAAGGCAAGGGGTCTCGCGAATTCTGTCCCTGACTGTACAAAAAGGATTATTTGTAAAACTTACTTTGTGCCAATCCTAATATATGGTTGATGGAATAAAGAGTTATTACTAGAATGTAGGCAATAGGAGTTGTTGTGGAGGAATATGATTGGTGCAGAAAGTGTGATCTAACTGTGAAACTGGCAATGAGAGACACAAAGAGAAACCTGTGCAAGACCGAATTGATAGATCAAGACTCCAGTTGAATGAGCAAATTAAATATGCCAAAGAGAATGTGTAATTTGAAATTTTTAGGATATAGGCTCACTACCAACCAATATTGATCTATGACTCGGAAACCTGGACTAGGAGAGACGCACAGAAGAAGAGGTGAGGTTTATAAGTGTCATATAGAATGTCATAAGAATTGATAGATGCAGCGATGAAAGAGAGAGGGGATAAAGGCCAAAGCATTAGAATAAATAATAATAAAGAGTATATTGCAAAGGCTAGGTCGCATAATGAAAATGGAGAAAGAGATAAGGTCAAAGCTAACACTTTTAAACAACGGGAAGGGAAAGAGATCAATTTGAAGATCATCGACAAGAGATATGGACCAGGTGAAGAAAGACGGATATGGTGGAAGTTGGAGACAAGTGGTGCAGGAAGCAACATGGAATGACCAGACAACCCTGAATGGCAGAAAAACCAGACGATGATAGGTCTTAAGGAAGACTACATGATGGATGGATTAAGGAAATAGAAAATAGTGTGAGACACAGAACTAAACCCGATTGTAGTGCAAGAAGAGGAATGGTAGAAGGGCAGGAGTTAATGGAGAAGAAAGTGTTTCTGGCAAAGCCAAAACCAGGCTGGTAGCAGTGAATGATTCTAATTGTCTTTTAACTAGCCTACAACCTAAAATTTAAAACACAAACACAGATATGGGAAATAGTTTGAATCATATATATATAATTTATTTTAATGTATGGTTCCAAGCTATATTTCCTGGATTAATAGATTATTTTTTCATCCAAGAAAAAGTATGGTTCGCATAAACTAGGAGAACTAATTTATTTTTTACAAATGTAAATGTTAGAATGACAGATGAAAATGTGGAACAATATTATCCTATATTATAAAAATATTTTGCAATTCTTGGTAATTTATGCACATAAATTTCTCTGTAGATATTTCTAACAGTGTCATTAAATTTTTGTTTGCATTTATTTGAAAAGAAAAACCTGACTTTTCAGAGTTCCTTGCTCCATGCAATTCTTGGTGAGCTCCCACTAACTTCAGGATCAGTAGAAGCAGAGCATAAAATTTCCTATGCCTCGCAAGACCCCTGGTTGTTTGTGGGATCAGTGCGCCAGAATATTCTATTTGGTCAACCGTATGATTCAAACAAATACCGAGAAGTTACACGTGCCTGTGCTCTTAGTAGGGATTTTGAGTTATTTCCACATGGTGACAAAACCATAGTGGGTGAACGTGGTGTCTCGCTCAGTGGAGGCCAAAGAGCAAGAATAAATCTAGCCAGGTAAGCTTCATTTATATTTAATTTAACATATAATTATTTTTTCAATTTACTCTTTGCAACTTAATTTCTTCTGATG
Organism: Vandiemenella viatica; assembly: GCA_031002005.1. Classification (NCBI taxonomy): domain Eukaryota; kingdom Metazoa; phylum Arthropoda; class Insecta; order Orthoptera; family Morabidae; genus Vandiemenella; species Vandiemenella viatica. Next base: position 63,178,307 of record JARYHS010008075.1, on the reverse strand, counting down.
GGGAGATCATCTTTTAGGTTTTTTTTTAAAAAAAAGAAAAAATCATTTATTTAAACCAACCAATAGTATTCGCCATATTATTGTTATTATTATTATTACTTATTTTGGAGTCTATGACAAAAACAAAGGGCACCAGATCAATGGTACAAAGACATACTCATGATTAGAGTTAGGATCTTTACAACAATAAAATAATTGTTTAAAAAAAAATAAAAACCGCCTTAAAAAAAAAAGCACTAAAAATTTTAAAATAACTTTATACCTTGCTTAGGATAAAGTAAATCTAAATGGACAATATTTTACATTACTTTCATTGATATTTTTACATTAATTTGTTATTTTTGGAATCGGTGCCAGCTGTCAAATCGCAAAGATCGAATTACTGAACTTCTTTTGGTGTTAGACGCAAAACGAACAAAAATTCCCAATATTTTACAGCATGTCGTGGGGCAGATAGTGTTATTGCGGGGAAACAGATAAGGGAAACAAATTAAAAGCATTTTAATCTGTGGCTTGGCCTTATTGGTCATCCAGCCATATCTCTCCTTTCTTGCAAAGTAAAAGGGAAAAGTTTTCAGGGTGTATCTAAAAGTAAACGCAGGAAGGTACTGTTACTTGGGAGCAGTCACGGGAGGGGAATCAGTGAGATGGTTCAGTCTGACTTGGGGCCAGATTATGAAGTCTGCAGTATTTTCAAACCAAATGCAGATCTTGGAAGTGTGGTAGCAAATGTGAAAGACCTAGTTAAAGATTTTTCAGATGAGGATTGTGTTGTAATTGTTGGGGGACCAGGAAATAGCCTTGATAAAGACCTCAATTATTCACTTGAGGGAGACATTGCCCACATTTCCAGGAACACACGTCAGACAAGTGTGAGATTTGTTGGTTTGCTTGAGCGTTATGATAAACCCTGGATGTGGCATAACATCAGGCGTACAAATGCATCCTTGGAAAGGGTTCTCTGGCAGCCGGCTAATTCACACATTGGTTTGATTGATGTGGCCTGCATTGGTAGGGACAGTTATACTCGCCATGGACTCCATCTGAATGTCAGAGGTAAGAGGAAGCTTTCGCTTCTTATTGCTGATGAGGTCAGAGGATGCCAGGTGAGTGAAAGAGGTATTCCTGTGATAAATGGTGTTAAGTTGCGGCCTTTTTTAGGGTAAATAAAATAGATTTATTAAGATATCTAAAGGAAATTATGTCTCTGATGATCATAACTTGTTGAAATTAAAAATTCCAACTGATATACCAGTATGTAATAATAAAATAAACAATTCAAAGTCATTGCGTCAAAGTGTTCAGACCAGTATTTTCCACCAAAATATAAGAGGAATATTTAGTAAAACTGATGACATTACCTTAAGCCTAGAAGAGATTCAAAATTCCAGAAATTTTAATGTAGACGTTTTGTGTATATCTGAGCATCATTTGTCTGATACAGGAATATCTCAGCTGTCCATCCCAAATTATAAATTAAGCTCTCATTTCTGCAGATGTAAAATGGAGAAAGGGGGAGTTGCCATTTTTGTTAAAAATAATATTGAATGCAGTAGTGTAGTTGTAAGTAAGTATTGTATAGAACAACACTTTGAATGTTGTGTTACTAAACTAGAATATGATAAGGAAGAGCTGATAGTGATAGCAATTTACAGGGCCCCCTCAGGTAATTTCAGACTGTTTTTATCTCATTTAGAGTCTTTGCTACTAAGTTTTACAAATAGCAAACAAATAGTATTATGTGGAGATTTCAATGTTGACTTTCTGAATCACAGCAATGATAGATTAGATATGGAAGCCTTGATGTTGTCTTTTAACTTAACAGCACTTGTAAATTTTCCTACGAGAATACAAAATAATAGCAGGACTGCAATTGATAATTTTTTTATGGATATTTCTCAGTGCAGTAATTACAGCATACATCCAGTAATAAATCGTATCTCAGATCATGATGCCCAGCTATTATGTATCGAGTCCAGGAACACTGTTAAACAGATAAAGAAAAGCTGGGTTTATAGAAGAAATATTAGTGAAAATAATATAAAACACTTCATAGATACCTTAAACAATGAAAACTGGTTAGAAGTATATAATGCGCAGGGTGTTAATGCGAAATTTGATTCCTTTCTGAATATATTTCTAACACTTTTTGAAGGTAGTTTCAAAAAAAGGAAAATTCTCAACACTCCAAACAATGAACTGGGCATGGGATGGATAACAAAGGGTATTAGAATCTCTAGTAAAACAAAGATGGACCTTTATTTAAAAATGAGAGAATCGGATAACTATGCGCTGAAAGTTCACTATAAACTTTATTCTAAAATACTAAGAAATGTATTAAGGAAGGCCAAGAACAGGTACATATCGGCGAAAATAGAAAATTCAGACAATAAAATGAGAACAATATGGAATATAATAAAGACTGAAACAGGAAAAACTGTAAATCACTCTAAAGACATAAAAATAGAACAAAATGGATATGTGTATAGCGAAGTAGGGGAAGTTTGTGAAATATTTAACAAACATTTTACGTCAGTAGTAGATAAATTAGGCATAGAAAAGCAATCCCCACATAGTGCTCTAAGGCTTCTTGAGACTGCTTTCCCAAATAGCTTTGTGGAGATGAAATTGCCACCAGTAACAGTCTCTGAAATAAATAAACTCATTAAACAATTAAAACCTAAAAATTCTTCCAGCTATGACAATATTTCAAGTAAATTACTGAAAAGATGTTCAGACTGTATCAGTCATGTACTTGCTCACATTTGTAATGAATCCTTAATACAAGGTGTTTTTCCCGATAGACTAAAATATGCTGTTGTAAAACCATTATTTAAAAAAGGAGAAGTAACATGTGTAGACAACTATCGTCCCATTTCATTACTTTCAACATTCTCAAAGGTTTTTGAAAAAGTCATGTATAGAAGAGTATTAAAACATGTTACACACTATAATATCCTAACTAATTCACAATTTGGGTTCAAAAAAGGATCATCCATAGAAATGGCTATATATTCATTTTTAAATAACACATTTGAGGAACTGAATAGTAAAATGAATCCTGTAGGAATATTTTGTGATCTTGCAAAAGCATTTGACTGTGTAAATCATGAATTACTTTTGAAAAAAATGGAATACTATGGTATTTTTGGGACCGCAGGTAAATGGTTTAAATCATACATTGAAAGCCGAATGCAAAAAGTTTCAATTTTTGATTCTAAAATAAGTAAAGATGCTTTATCAGACTGGGAGAAAATAAAACATGGAATTCCACAAGGCTCTGTCTTAGGTCCCCTCCTCTTTCTGTTATACATCAATGACCTTCCTGGAAATTTATCCGACAAAGTTAAGAGTGTTTTATTTGCAGATGACACTAACCTGACTGTGCGTAAAACACCAAACAGTACTATAGAATTTAATGTAAATGAAGTACTTAGAGTAGTAGCAAATTGGTTTAAGGCAAATTCATTAAAATTAAATTTTGAAAAAACACATTATATTAGGTTTGAAACAAAAAACTATGCACAGCCAGATATATGTATAAACTATAAAAACAACACAATCTTAGAAACAGAGAGTATAAAATTTCTTGGTATTAAAATAGATCAGAAACTCTGTTGGCATGATCATATCACTACACTACTGACAAAGTTAAGTAGTGCCACCTCCGCAATACGAACACTTTCTCTAACAGCAGATCTAGAATTAATGAAACAGGTGTACTCCTCATATTTTCATTCAGTAATGTCATATGGCATAATTTTTTGGGGAAACTCTTCACAAAGTAAAAAAGTTTTCATAGCACAGAAAAGAGCTATTAGGTTTCTGTGTAGGGTAAAACCAAGAACTTCTTGCAGACAACTCTTTAAGAAACTCAATATTCTTACAATGTATTCTCAGTATATATATTCTCTCATGAGCTTTGTCATAGAAAATTTTAACCTGTTTATACCTAATTCACAGGTACACAGTTTCAATACAAGAAACAGAAATAACTTGCATAAAACACAAACATCTCTGTCATTAGTACAAAGAGGAGTTAATTATTCTGGGATACATCTGTTTAATAAACTACCTAATCGTATAAAACAGCTTTCAGATAATAAAGATGTATTCAAACAAAAACTTAGAGATTATCTTATTGGCAACTCCTTCTACTCCATTCAAGAATTTGAAGAAAATAATTAATTGTACTCATTATGACGTTTGCAAAACTCAGTTGCTAAAATGTATGTTTATTATTATTTCTTGTATTTGTAAAATATGTATATATATATATTTACTATGATATGACTCATATTATGTGTATATGTATCAACAATGACATGTTTCACATCCCAGAGGTATTTCCTCAGCAGGGATCCATGGAACAAGATTGATAAATAAAAAAAAATAATACAGTGTCAATTGGTAGGCTGCATCATGCAGTAAACGATTTACAGTTAGTATAATATCGGCGTATCATCTGTATGTTTCAGTTTTGTTGAAATATTTTTCTAGCATCAATTGTAGGTAAGCCGTAACATGATTTTTTATGTTTATTGTTATTTCTCATTGTTTTTATCTTTTTGTTTTTCTTGCTTTCGCTGGCACCGACTCCAAAAATAACTAATTAATGTAAAAATATCAATGACAGTAATGTAAAATATTGTCCATTTAGATTTACTTTATCCTAAGCAAGGTATAAAGTTATTTTAAAATTTTTAGTGCTTTTTTTTAAGGCGGTTTTTATGTTTTTTTAACCAATTATTTTATTTTTAAATTTTTAGTGATATTATAGTTTGTTTTGTATTTTAAATATGCCACTGTGTTCCCATTTTGCGAACTTCCTGGTAGCTCAGAGATTAAAGTGCTTGCTTTCAAAGAAGAATTCTGTCTTTATATAACACACCAACTTCCAGAACGGGGTGAATTGGGTGTTGTGATAAGGAATGTCAGTTTACATTTTTTTGTCCATGCTATGTTTCGATCATATCATAACATCTGTTAAAGCTGCTGGTCGATAACCGAAACATGTAACATCTGGGCATTAATACATCCCACATCTGTCTCTGGAATATATCTGTCTGCTCCGGCATCACACAGAAAATATAGATTTTTAATTGGTTTTCACAACGTGAAAGCTTGGGATCAAAGTTGAAATCTGAAGTAAATGTTGAGACATTATGACACATTTATTTTATAAATACTATGCCATGACTTAAAAATAGCTTAACTGATTTTGACGGGATTTAAAGCTGTTGATTTTTGTAAAGAACATTGGAAATTAAAAGGGGTGAGGGTAAAGGGGTAAGTGTGATTGGGCTTATGTATGCCAAATGTAGACTGCCTTTTCTGATTGATTTAAAGTATACGTGTGTAAATTTCTATTGATATCAGATAAAACTGTAGGTATGTATAAAAAACAATTAGGGGTGTGGAGATGAAGAGTAGTTTGGTTTTTGTAAAGCTAGTGTGTGCAGTATTTTTCTCTTTGTTTTAAAGTATACATGTGCCAGTGTTCAATGAAAATCTGATAAAACTGTGGGTATCTATAAAGAATATTGGAAATTAGGAGGGGTGGGGGTAGAAGAGAAGAGGGGTTGAGCATCTGCAACCTAATTTAAACACAATTGTTCTGTATGTTTTAAAGTATACGTGTGCAAATTTCCTTCAGAATCGGATAGAAATTGTAGAATAAAGGATGGAAAGGAAGGAGTGTAGTTTGGACTCTCGAAACCAAATGTAGACAGTATTTTTCTGTTTGTTTTGCAGTATACATGTGCATACTTCCTTCAAAATCAGAAAGAAATGGTAGCTTTGTATAAAGAACATTGGCAGTAATTAAAGGGGTAGAAAGGGGGATAGGGTTTGCGTTTTTGTGAAAGTTATGTGGACAGTATTTTTCTGTTTCTATTTGTTTTAAAGTATACACATGCGAAGTTCCACCGAATCGGATTAAAATGTGGTTCTGTACAAATATTAAGGGAAGCGGAGCCAGGATAGTTTTTTTGATTTTTTGGTCAGAAATCTTATTCATAAAAAATTCCATATATATGCGCCAACTTTCATAAAAATCGGTCAAATGGTGTCGACTGTAGCTTTCTAATAAGAAATTGACAAAAACCAAGGGGGTGGAAACGGGGAGAGGGGTTCAGTTTCTGCAAACCAAGAGTTGGCATTATTTTTCTCTTTGTTTTATAGTAAAAATTTGCCAAGTTCTGTCTAAACCTGATAAAAACTGTGGTTGTGTATAAAAATTAAGCGGTTTAATGGGGAGAGGGGGTGGTTTTTAGATCTTTTGGTCAGACACCTTTTTCGTGAAAAAATACATACAAGCACCAACTTTCATGGTAATCGGTCAAACGATCACGACTGTAGCTTTTTATAAAGAATATTGACAAAAGTGAATATGGGTTGAAGGAGGGAAAGGGGTTGAGCTATTGGCAAACCAAATATTGACAGGATTTTTCTCTTTGTTTTAAAGTATACATAGGCAAAGTTCAATAATAATCAGATAAGAAATGTAGATTTCTATAAAATTAAGGGGTGTAAAGGGAGACATGGGGTGGTTTATTTATTTATTTAATTTTTTTTGGTTAGAAACCTTCTCCATGAAAAATTACATGTATATGCCAACTTTAATGGAGACCAGTTAAATGGTGTCGACTGTAGCTTAGTATAAAGAACATTGGCAAAAATTTAGGGGGTAGATAGGGGGAGAAGGCTTCAGTTTTTTCAAACCAAAACTTGACAGTATTTTTCTCTTTATTTTTGACTAAACATGTCCAAAGTTTCATCGAAATCGGATAAAAAATGTGGGTTTGTATAAAAATTAAGGGGTGTAAAGGGGAGAGGGGTGGTTTTTTATTTATTTATTGTTTGGTCAGATTCTCCATTAAAAATTAAATGTATATGCCAACTTTGATGATAATCGGTCAAATGGTGTCGAATGTAGCTTTTTATGAAGATCATTGAAAATAATTGAAGGGGTGGAAGGAGGGAGGGGGTTGAGCTTTGGAAGACCTAATGTTGACAGGATTTTTCTCTTTGTTTTAAAGTATACATGGGCAAAGTTCAATAAAAATCAGATAAGGTATGTAGGTTTCTATAAAATTAAGGGGTGTAAACGGGAGAAGGGGATGGTTTTTTATTTTTATTTTTTTGTTAGAAACCTTCTCCATGAAAAATTACATGTAATTGCCAACTTTAATGGAGATCAGTTAAATGGTGTCGACTGTAGCTTTGAATAAAGAAAATTTGCAAAAATTAAGGGGGTGGCATAGGGGGAGAGGGTTTCAGTTTTTTTAAACCAAAAGTTGACATGTATTTTTCTGTTTATTTTTGACTATATATGTCCAAAGTTTCATCGAGATCGAATAAAAAATGTGGATTTGTATAAAAATTAAGGGGTGAGTGGGGGTAGAAGGGAGTGGTTTCTCAATGAAATTCATATGGGACCACTTTGGAGGTATACCCTAGCCACTAAAAAAATTTCATTGAAATCAGTTCAAAATTGGCGAAGATATCGCTGAACATACATACAAAAAAATACAGACGAATTGAGAACCTTCTTTTTTTGAAGTTGGTTAAAAATAGAGAAATATGCTGGCAAATATGACCTTAAAAAGTGTAAACATGACCTAAATATGAAAAATATGACTGAACATTTAAAGTTACTATACATCAAAAGATGCTCAATTATTAATCTTTTTTATTTTTTTTTTTTTTTTTTTTAAGTAGTGTTGCGTTTACATGGACAGCATAATTTGCTTTCGTGCACTCACTGCACCATTGAGAAATGAAGTTTTAAATCACTTTAATTTCACATTATTTACAGAAAATAACTTTCTTCTGTACTAAAACCCTCCTCTCCAAATTCCTTTAGGTAACACCATAACCTTGCACTTTCAGAAAAATATATATATATATAAATATTGCAGTACTAATTGATCCACTGCAGATTTATACCTGAGGAATTATTTTCAAAAGAATTGGTGACAGTGAGATGATTGATATCACTTGACACAGGCATGCTGCTGATGCATTGACGAGAATAAAATGCGGGCGGATCGTTAACATTTAGACAAAGTCAATTGTGTATAACTTAAATTCTTGACTGGGTGAATTCTAGCCAATTCAGTGACAATTAGTTTCTTGTTCCATCCAATGTGTAATAGGAGTAGAGTTCTGCGAATAATTATCTTATCTTCGTCTCATCTGTAAGTTCTAGTTCCTGGTATTATTAAAAAAATTACCATATTTTCCCTCAAAATATGACCATATGACCACAAGTATTATAGTAACAAGGAAAATGGCCTAAACATGCAATTATAAGCTACATAAAAAAATTAAAATACAATCAGAAACGTTCAAGCGGTGTTTAATTCAAAGTTAAAAGAATTTAAAGTTAAAATTTGTAGAGGGCAAATGTAGGTGAGTGTAGGATAGGGGAAAGTTGGGTGTGTAGGGAAATTGCCACTGGAGCATGTGCTCCATTCAAAATTAAATTAAATTAACCAGTAGAGCTCAAAAACAAGGCATGATCATTGCAGTTAACCGACAGAGTATCAACAGATTGTTCTACCCGGAGAAGACTTTGATATTTTTCTATGTTTGTGATTATAAGAGGGCACATCATACCATGACTGAATTGGCCAATGATCATGGGGTATCTACCCCATTGACACCTGCTCTTCACACCTACTTTTACATTGTTCAAGTTTAACTTCAATTCTTTCTGTGTTTTTGTATCTTGAGCTCCATATCGTTTGATAATTTATTTCAGTCTCTAAAAATCAGTTTTCCTACTTGTGCCTGCGATCAAGTATTAGTGTATTGTCACGGTAGAGCCTTCTTTCACTTATTACTCTGAATTTTTCTCCCACCTTACCATCAGCATATTTTTACATGCTACCAGAAGTGTCTTCTCCCACCTTTTTTCTGCCAACATCTTTCTTTCAACAGCACCTAACTATCTATCAAAGCATATGTCACTTAGTGTGTTCTGCATAAATTTTCACGAATTAATATTCAAGAAAGTGCCTGATAATGGTTTTATAGCCCAATTTCTCCTCTTCTCCTCTTCTCCAATGCATGAATCATCATTCATCAGTCCTCAGCAGGTGCAGTACTTTGCCACCTCTCCTTAACACTTGTCGAGTGTGTCTTGCATAATTATTTACCATTAAATGATATACTAAGATACTTAGAATTTCTTGTTGATGGCATAAAGTTTTTCTTCACATTCTTATTGTTCAAAACCTTATAAGCAGATCTTTTTTTTATTTATCTTAATTTCATATTGATGAACTTTACGAGATGCCTAACCAGATTCATCTGCAACTATTCTCGGAGAGAAAAAATCAATTGTAAAACAGTGGTGTGAATTGAGGAATGGATGCACTTTTGAAAATCATTAAAATATATGGCATATTTTGTTGATGAAATGGGCAGTTGAAGAAAAGCTGGGCAGTGGATCACTTGTTACAAAGAGTCATAAAGTAGTGTTGAGAGAGATTAGCAAAACTAGAATAAACTGGGAAGTGATTTGCTGGTTACAAGGTTACTCTACTGCAGATCATTATATTGTCAATATCTAAGGGGAGACTGTTCACAATCGTCTCTTATTTCAATACCATTAAACATTATGCCATCTGAAAAAAAAATATAACTTCTGATTTTCAAATAACAAGTCACTCATAATAAGATACTGTGTAGAACACCTGTGTAGAACACCTGTGCTCATATTTGCCTATTTAAATACTGTTTTTCCTGTCTTAACTTATTGTTTCCATCCAGCAAACTTTTTTTTCTCATCACAATGATTTTATACTTAACCATCATTTCCTGGTTGCTGATAATTATTCATTATGTTATTTCAAGCGTTTGAAATGTCTTGCTGCTTTTTTATACAAGTGTGTTCTTACCAACATCTTTAGGTTTCTCATGTCCCTATTACATTATATAGGATGGTTTTGGAAGAAACATTTTGTCTCGTATTCTTATCTATTATAACCATTCCCCTGGCGCTATTCTCCCACATACTGTCACTTTCATTAAAATCTCTCTTCATTTGTGGAACCAAACAATTAATATTATCAAAGAAGGTGGCTAAAGATGGGTTTATGAAAAATATTATGGGTGCAGAGGGACCACTGGCAAATGTCTAGAAAACTAATGGCAAAGGAACATGTTGAGAATTATTGATAGGGATGTAAAAGAAGTTACTGAGGATTTGTAAAGGGCAGAGATATTAAGCAACTGGTTTAATGAGACCATTGGGGACTAAGGTTTAGGAACAGGAGGGTGTAAATAGGAGAATGAGCTTATCCGCATAGTTAGAAATGATAAACTTTGATATTCATTATAAGGGTATCATTAAAGAAATTACAAAAGGAAAAAATCATAAAATGGGCTGGTGTAGATAATTCTACTATATATGTCTTAAACATAACAGAATCTGAAATTTTATTTTATTTGATAAGTTATTTAAATTGAGTCTGGATACACACTGACTCCCAAGGGACTGGAAAAATGCAATTGTAGTACTGGTCCATAAAGGCGGGGTGACAAATACAGTCAAAAATTACAGGCCAATCAGTTTGACATCAGTGGTATAACATATAGCTCTTGAACATATAGCTCTTGACACAGCTCCTTTAAAACCTAATGTATTTACAGATTTGCTGATAGTACATTCATTGTGTGGCCTCATGGGATGCCAGCCTACATGAATTTGTGAACCATCTTAACGGGGCTCATCCCAACATCAAATTCAACGCAGAAATTTAAAAGGATGGAACACATCCTTTTCTAGATATGTTAATTCGTCGGTAGCAGAACATAAGATTAGGGCACAGTGTTTACAGAAAACCTGTTCAGAGTGGTCGTTATCTTAATGCCCTTAGCTTTCACCATCCTTCTCAGAAGTGCGGAATACTCTTGTCCATAGGGCAAAGGCAGTGTCTGACAATGAACATCTACAGGACGAGCTGCGACACTTAGAACACGTGTTTAGTGACAATGGTTATGGCTCCAAGGAAATTCGACATGCAATCATTGGAGGAAAAAACAAATACAAAATGGATAACAGGGAATGAGACAAACCACATGTTCTCTTACCTTTCTGCAGAGCAGTGACATCAAAAATAGCCAGCCTGTTCAATAAGCAGGGTATCCGCTCTGTCTTTCAGCCTCCTCCCAAGATTGGGCAGATATTACAAGCCTCAAAGGATGGTCTCAATCTCTGGACACCTGGAGTCTACAAAATTCCTTGTGCATGTGGCACTTCGTATATAGGACAGACTTCAAGGACGATCAAGAAAAGATGCAAAGAGCATATCAGATATTGTAAAAAAGGACAAAAAGAAAAATTCACTATAGTTGAACACGCCATTGATAACGGCCATGAGCCATGTTTTGGAAAAAAAAGACACGCTTCTGTCATGCAAATAACTTTTAGGATAGTGTCGTGAAAAAGGCCATTAAAATTAAGCTCTATAATAATGTTATAAATCGGAACCAGGGACTCAGCCTAAGCCAAACATGAAGGCCGGTTATTAGAGTATTGCAAGACACAAGGGACCAGACCATATTTGGACATAATAGTGATCAAAACATGACCTCACCAAGTAGACCTTGCCCTGCTAGACAGCCCCTTCATGTGAACCCCCCCCCCCTCCTCTCCCGTCTGGTAGCTGTATCTAAGAGACTACCATGTGGCAGTTTTCAGTAAGTTAAGTGGGGCTTGACAAAGGGAGCAGTGCTGGCTTTCGAAACATCCCCAGTCAACTTCACTTTGCTGTGGCTAGAATCCTGAAAGAGTTTTCTACATTATCAGTTGTATAAATTAATCAAAAAGTTGATATTACAACCACTTCAGAAATATTTGTGACGAATGTAAATGGTTTTCAAGTTGACAACATGCCCTTAGGCAAGAATATTCATGCAAATCTCAGTTAGTAGTCTCAATTCAAGATATTACAGATCAAATTGATAAGGAAGGCCAAGTGTATAGTTATCACTGAGCATGGTGGGTGAACGTTTAATGTTCTGGCCTCACATTTGGGAGGATGCCGGTTTGAATCCCTGTTGGGTTTTCCATGGTTTCCCCAGATCACTCCAGGCAAATGTCGGGATGCTTCCTTCAAAAAGGCCATGGCCAAATTCCTTCATGTTTGTTGTCCAAGTCCCATCCTGCCTCTAATGACCTTAGCCATCGACGAGGCATAAAGCCATAAGTAAAAAAGGTGGATAGTTTAGCACTAGATTTTTCAAATGCATTTGACAGTGGACAATAAACTGGTCATAAATAAGGTAAAAACTACTGGAGTGGATGAAAAGTGATATGTTTATATAGAAAAGTTCTTAAAAGGTAGGAACTAAACTACTGGGGAAGGAAATGCATTATGAAAAGAAGTAGAAGTGATGATGGTAGTGCCACAGTGTAGCATAGTTCTATACTAATAATTGTAATGAATGATGGTGTTGGTTTACTATCAAAAGTTAGCTTTTTTTGCAGATGACATAATGTTATACAATAGTACGAGGGTTATTTTTAAAGTAAGAACTGGTCAGCAATATCCTCTTAAATCACCCACGAACGAAATTGAGTGCATGCGCACACTATTCTGGCATCCTTTGAGCAGGCGTAGACACAGTTATCGCTAAGTCAGCAGAGTGTACACTTCGTGGTGAGCGATGGAAGTGATTAAGATGATCCAGAATCCCGCCGCATGTGAAATAAGACCAGTCATCAGATTCTTATCAGCAAGAAATGTGACACCGGCGTAAATTCATCGCCAGATCTATCAAGTGTATGGCCCCAATGCAATGAATGAAGGTATGTTCGTAAGTGGGTAAGATTATTCAAGGAAGGTCGGGAGAATGTGCACAATGAACCAATCTCGGGTCGGCCATCCATAATCAACGTCGATCTTTTGCGTGCGGTAGACAACAAAATTAGTGAAAACAGGCGTTTCACAATTTCCACCTTGTCCTTGCACTTTCCACAAGTTTCAAGATCCATCCTCTACAACATTGTGTCGGACAAAATGGATTACAGGAAGTTTTCCTCCCGATGGGTTCCAAAGATGCTTTCTGAGGAACACAAAACGAAAAGGTGTGTTTAGTGCGTTGACGTTTCTGACGCGATATCAAGAAGAAGGTGATGGATTTTTGGACCACATCATCATAGGAGACGAGACTTGGGTGTCCCATTTCTTTTTACACCTTAAGAGGTTCCTTGGCAGCAAGTGTTTCAACAATGATGATGAAGTGAAACTTGCGGTTCAGCAATGGTTTTCCGCTCAGGCGGCAGACTTCTATGATGATCGTATACAAAAACTCATCTCACGGTATGACAAATGCTTGAACAATAATGGCAACTATGTGGAAAAGTAGCCGAAAGGTTGAAGAATGACATGTTGAATAAATTACCAAAATATTTTTTGTTGTTAAAAGTTTATTGCCAACCGGTTCTTACTTAAAAAATACGCCTCGTATCAAAATGGGAGAAGACTTTGGACAGCTGCAGGGTGAGCTGGAAAAGGATATGTAGCTACATAGGACAACATAGAATAAAGATAAATGCAAAGAATAGTTCAGCTTATTAGGTACACAGATAAAAAAGCTATAGGTTGATTATGTTTATAAGGTGGGGAAGAAATTCCTTCCTGAATACTTGAAATGTAAATAACTTGGCATAATGTTTGATAACAAACTCAAATGAGCAGGACACATTGGAAAGGCAATAGGAAAAGATTACAAGATTATTCAGTTGTTGGAGAGAGTGATGGGGGAATGTACTAGAGAAGTAAGAGAATTGAGTTAAAAACTTACACCAGACCATTGCTGTGACCCACATTTTGGCTATCAAATACAGCAGTTGGAGGGGATGTACAAAAGGGCTGCTATATTTGTCTTTAGAAATTACCACAGAACACGATCAGAAACCTATACAATAAAGGAGCTGGAAAAAGATTCATTGGAGGACTGGAGGAAGGGGAAGAGAGGCATGGGAGTTTAAAAGGCATATATTGGTGTTGAGGTGTGGGAATATATTGGTGGAAAAAGAAATGTGAATGAAAGGGAAAGGATTACCATGACCGCAAGTTGGCACTTGATTACAGGCATAAAGCTGTGAGAAGACTTTCTTTCGTAGACAAGAGGGTCAGAGATCGGAGTAAATTATCAAGAGAAATCATGAATAAATTACCAATTGTGCTGATAGAATTTAAACTTGTTATTTGTAGAGGGAAGAAATAGGTAGATATTGGAAAGGGGAAAAATGGGTATGAAGGGAAATTGTCAAAGCAGTGGGTGGTCCATTGCGATTAAATTAAATTTGTTGGGTGAGCAGCAATACACTGGATTAGCTTTTGGGAGGAAGTAGGTTGAAATTTTTTGGCTTTACTGGATGCCTTTGAGATCATTAGACCCACCACATACATTTGCAGGTTGAAATACTTGTTTGACCATCCTGTTTGGTTTTCCATGGGTTTTTGAAATCACTCCAGGCAAATGCAAACTCCTTCATAGGATCATGGCAAAATAACTTCCTGTTCATTCTCCCTAGTTTTATCCCATCTCTAATGACTTTGATGTCGATGATGTGTAAAGACATAAGGAAATATTGTGGAACTCATGAGATTATGAAGGCATCGTGCGTTGGTAACAGCTGTAATAAAATAGTGATATTGTGGTTTTGGATGTGACAACAGTTTCATTTACAATTTGTTAATGACTCAAGTAATGAATCTTAAAAGATAAATGCTTCTAAGAATGATAAAATAAAGTTTTGTTGTATACACTACTCCATAATGGTAGGTATAAAAAATTAAGCATAGATTTAAAAGCTAGAAGATGAATAACATGAAATGTAAACTGAAGATTCTTATAGGTAAGAAAAAAATTATGAAAAGTGTATCTGTGATAAAAAAAAAGGGGGGGTGAGGAAGAAATTGTGTTCCATCATAAATCATACCAAAGTGTGTGTGTGTGTGTGTGTGTGTGTGTGTTTTGATGTGGACAGTACGGCAAGGTATCCTTCATATTACAGCAATAACACACACAAGGAACTTGATGTGTGTGTGAAAGCAAGTTTGAGTGAATTTGACAGAATGGTTATTGCTGAGGGAACTGAGGAATTTTAGGACTAAAAGTTTGACACTTTTATACGTTTGTATATTTTGTGCCAAGAAATAGCATAAATTTTTCAGTTTCCTGCATCTGCACATCTCCTTTCACAAGAACTTCTTAATTTTTACATGGTAGAGTATGTCAATGACATGCTGTTCACTGGGGTGGGCATACAATAGTGCTTTGATCTTAAACCATGTTTGTGGTACCGAATGGTTCTCTTCCTTGGTCGCCAATTGCTTGTTAAATAATAAAAATATAATACCACAGAAGCTAAAAGTATGTTCATAAAATAAAACTCAGTAGACTTCCGAATAATTCAAAATGATTTATTGTGCAAAGGTTCTTTCATAAAAACTCGGTACCAGAGTAATAGAAAGGCATCAGGCTTCTTTTTCAAAATAAAATAATACAACATAAGCAGCTTCCAATGAACCCCATGTAGATCAAAAGTTCAAAATCATTGAAAGTGCAACATCACTTCTACCTGTTGTTGCTATTGGTTATCAGTTGAGGATTACTCTACATGTCGATATAGCCCCGATCACACTGCTCCAGCCCAGTATATGGTGTGGCATCCACCCCCGCTTACTCTGTTTGCTAAAAAATCTGCTGAAACAATGAAGGACACCTCAGGCAGGCCACCGTTTTAAATAGGATGGGCGTTTTTTGTGACACCAAGCAGTGGAATTTTCCACTCGCTTGCTACGCTCTCTGTCTACTCTATCACACACTGGCGTTGATTACAAAGGCTTTACCTTATAATTTCTCCGATTTGCTTGAAATTTTTATATGATGTAGTTCCTGATTTAGGTGTCAATTTTTATCCTTACGAAAAATATTGTAAATGATATAGTTTCAAAGTATTTCGCGGCTTTGTTTTGAAACCAAGTATCACTACCCCGCCATTTGGAAGTTCTAAATTTCAATCTTCCTGTCCAATTTTTGGTCAACATATTACTTTAATCTTTTCAAAAATCCATCAGGGAGACCAGTAAGAATTGTACTTTTCATTAAACATACTTTCTTTGCTGTGACTAGTTGAACTCCACTGACTTTGATATATGACAACTGGCTAAAACATTTTTCATCTTAAGAAAAATCTTTTCTCTATTTTTATATATAATTTGGCTTGATTTCTTTCTGCATCCTCTGTGCTATAAAACTTTTCTGTGCAATAAAAATTACAGCCGTTAAATTAAAAAGACTACTTGTATTTTCATTCAGCCCACATGGCTTTAGTGTTTATAATTTTTCGATATTTCTTTAATACAATTTTGTTGACCTGAAGCATCATAACTTATTTGAATCGTAGTCTCATTCTGCACCTCTGTACATGGAGGGAACAGAATTCATTAATAAATACACAAATTTTATATAGCGCATGTGTTTACTTTTAATTTCGATCTAACTATACTATAAAATTTAAAACTATTAGAAAATTGCTTTGAATGTGTTTTGCTGTTAATTTGCTATATGCTTGCAACTCTCTTAACTGATTTTGGTAATATATTGACAAAACTGAGGTTATATCACATGCTCCTCCAAAATCGAAGTTAAAAAATATCTTAGTTTTTGATATGCACATTGAGACTTTCCCGGCGTATTGATTCAATGAAAGTTTCATGGGAGTCCTGCCGGGTGGAGTCATAAAACGACAACTTTTCGACAACCTGCTCGGTTGTCTTCATCAGGTCTATTTAGATGTTGCTTCTCGAAATCACAAACAGACTGACTTTGCTGCCACAGAAATTCGAATGTCGTGTATAGAGGGTTGCCAGGACGCCCAATCAGCGCACTGGAACTGAGGGTATCAGTGTTGCGGACTGCGTATGGAGCCAAAACGGTCACCCATCAAGGCACTGACCACGCTCACTATTGCTTAACCGTTTTTTTTTTAATCACTGCCTCAACGGCGTTATACAGCCCCGTTACAATTTGTAGCTTTATCTGTGGTTTCACTGATGGTGATGGATTTTATTTTCGTGAAATGTGCACTTTGGGGGAAAACCGGCTTTGGCCGTAGTGATTACGGCCTGTGTGGAAAACCTTTTGATATTCTTATTTGTTCGATAGGTAACTGATTTCAAGTGGTCAGTTGGGGATCATTGCTGTCATTAGTTGTGTTAACAACTCGACGATTTTCCCTAGCTGATTTGCTCGTCTTGGCTCTTGATTACAGCATTGGTGCCCGTGTTGGTCATTTGGGTTGGTCGGTGGATAATTATTGAAGTGGCTTGATGACCATCTCTGAGGTCCTTCCGGTCTTCCCATTTGTTGGAAGTGACTGGGTTGACGCTGGCGTTGACGGCTTCTGATGGCTGCTTGTAGCTTTCTTCTTATGGGGCATCCCACAAAACTGGCGACGTGGTTAGAGCCACAGTTTGCACACGTTGGCGTTGCGTCACGCGGACGTGTGCAAACCAGGTTGTTATGACTCCCTCCGCAGCGAACGCAGCGCACTTGCTTGAGACAGTCAGAAGCTTGATGCCCGAAGCCTTGGCCGAAGCATTGATGTAACGTTGCCATCGGTCTCCGCTTCTGTGGTCTCTTGTTGGAATTCAGTATACTCCTTTTCATGACTTGGCTGCTGGCCGGGGCGGATGTCTTGATTGCCTCAGGCTTTCTCGTATCTGATGCAGGGTGTGAGGAGGAATTGTCATCTTGGAGTTTTCCCTCATCCATGTTGCAGGAGTCTCGTGGAGCTGTTACTTTTTGATGAACCCCCGTTGTTGAATACAGAGTGTTTTCTTGGAAGTCTATGTAACTCATGTTCCTAGTTTCTAGGAATTGCTTGATATCTTCGAGGTCCTCTTGGCTCATACAGGTGACCAGCAGCTGGGTTGGCAATGAGCATGTATGCGCCAATGAGGACTCATTCTGATGGGCTTCTCTCGACGGAGGACAATCTTGGTCATGTCTGATGCTTTCCTGGTGCACGAAGTCCCCGCGGTTTGACGTCAATGATGCCTTTTGCTCCATTGCTTCCTCTACATTGTTTCTTGGGCTCCGGGGGCTGTGGAGCATTCGAAGGATGTCTGAAAAGTACTCCTCCTCCTTAAAGTTCTTGGAGAGGACAAGTGGCAGATTAACATGGCGAGACCAGTCTTTCGTTTTTGAGATGATGGGCTTGGCGTTTAGTGCTTGTGCTGGATCTGAGAGAGTTTGCTTGAGTTTCTTGAAGCTCTTGCTAGGGATAACCCACACAAACAGCATTTCCCCGGCTTTGACTCAAAGCTGCACTTGGAGCGGAGATTCGTCGGCGTAATAGAAATTCTCGAACTTCCTTGGTGTAAAGGGCTTGAACTTGTACTTATTGGCTGCGCTCTCGCAGTAGAAGTAAATGACGTTCTCCTCTTCCTTGAAATCGTCGTGATCGATGAGAGCGGCTTTTGGTGACGACCATGATACCCACGATGACTCGTCCGCTCCAGACACCTCTGACCAGGAATCCTCTTGGCAATTCGCAGCAGGGGTGTCGTACTGGGCGGGACTCTCACCGGTGTTGACTTCTGCCGAATGCCGTGGCGTACTTGTATCCAGATGCGAGGGTTGCTTCGGTGATGCGACCTCTTGAAACGATATCGACTCGGCTTGGTGCGAAGGGCCAGACTGCGACGATACAGGACGCTGATTCCATACCATACTTGGTGCTTAACCGGTCTACCGCAAGCCGAGGATATCAGTGTTGTGGACTGCATATTGAGCCATACGCAGTCACCCATCCAATCACTCACCACGTTCAACTATGGCAAACTATGTCCATGGCATCAGTTTGCTTCCATTTGGCCATGTTGAGAAGATTTTTGTTTTTTATGACATAGATCCCTAATAATTGGTCTCCAGGCTTCACTTAAGTACAGTCCACTGTCCCTATTGATGTTATCGTTGAGCTGAATTTCCAATGCTTCCCGAATTACTGAGTCCCAGAATGAAGAGACTCTAGCCAGCACCACCGTTTCATCAAACACTATCTTATGTGCTTCATCGAACGCATGTTCGGCTATTGCGGTCTTTTCCACTTGCACCAGTCTCAAGTGTCGTTTGTGCTCGGTGATACGTTCAGCGATGGTTCTGATCGTCTGTCCAATATAAACTTTGCCACATTCGCAAGGTATTGAATAACTTCAAGGAATTCTTAGACCTAAATCATCCTCAACCGAGCAAAGCACATCACGTATCTTGGTGGGCGGCCGAAAAATGCTCTTTATACCAGAATGCGCCAAGAGCCTTCCAATCTTTCCGGACGTGTTGCCGGCATATGGCAGAAAGGCAAGAGATTTTGGTGGTTCAATCTGTTAATTCGGTGGTCTTGGTGGCTTTTGAACAGATTGAACCTCCAAAATCTCTTGCCTTTCTGCCATATGCCGGCAACATGTTCGGAAAGATTGGAAGGCTCTTGGCGTGTTCTGGTATAAAGAGCATTTTTTGGCCGCCCGCCAAGATACGTGATGTGCTTCGCTCGGTTAAAGATGATTTAGGCCTAAGAATTCCTGGAATTTATTCAATACCTCGCGAATGCAGCAAAGTTAATATTGGACAGACGATCAGAACCATCGCTGAACGTATCACCGAGCACAAACGACACTTGAGACTGGTGCAAGTTGAAAAGTCCGCAATAGCCGAACATGCGTTCGATGAAGGACATAAGATAGTGTTTGATGAATCGGTGGTGCTGGCCA
Source organism: Vandiemenella viatica (assembly GCA_031002005.1). Classification (NCBI taxonomy): domain Eukaryota; kingdom Metazoa; phylum Arthropoda; class Insecta; order Orthoptera; family Morabidae; genus Vandiemenella; species Vandiemenella viatica. The sequence continues at coordinate 63,158,505 of JARYHS010008075.1, read as the reverse complement.
GAGTCTCTTCATTCTGGGACTCAGTAATTCGGGAAGCATTGGAAATTCAGCTTAACGATAACAACATCAACAGGGACAGTGGACTGTATTTAAGTGAAGCCTGGAGACCAATTATTAGGGATCTATGTCATAAAAAAACAAAAATCTTCTCAACAAGGCCAAATGGAAGCAAACTGACGCCATGGACATAGTTTGCCAGCACTTACGTCTACAGGTTAAGCAACGTTGAACGTGGTGAGTGCTTGGATGGGTGACCGCGTATGGCTCAATATGCAGTCCACAACACTGATACCCTCGGCTTGCGGTAGATCGGTTAAGCAACAGTGATCGTGGTCAGCAACTGGATGGGTGACCGTTTTGACTCCATACGCAGTCCGCAACACTGATACCCTCAGTTCCAGCGCGCTGATTGGGCGTCCTGGCAACCCTCTATACACGACATTCAAATTTCGGCGGGAGCAAAGTCAGTCTGTTTGTGATTTCGAGAAGCAACATCTAAATAGACCTGATGAAGACAACCGAGCAGGTTGTCGAAACGTCGTCGTTTTATGACTCCATCCGGCTGGACTCGCGTGAAACTTTTATTGAATCTGAGTTTTTCTTAGAGAAAATGAAACTAATTTTCCCCCCTTCTTTCTAGCTCTCATGGAAGACTGCTTACTTTCATTCATCAAACTTTCTCAGTCTCTCTGTCTCTCTCAAACCAAAATTATCAAAATTTTAGAATGAAATACATAAAAATCAAAATTAAAACATATCTAAAGTGAAGCATATCAAAATTCAAATGAATTCTTTATCATCTGGTACCATCACTATCAAAAAATTACAGTAATTATTCCACATAAAAATATTACTTACTGAAATGTGAATATTAAAACATAATCACTATGGTATGTAAAACCTTACAGTAATAAGTTTATGAAAATCAAAACATATAAACGGTGACAAAAATAAAATTGTTACGAAATACTAACATAACATGTATGCACATTCATTTGTGTATCTTTGTACCAATTAAATCCTAAGTTGACATTAATGTTTTTACTCAAAGTGTTCATTTTTTTCATTTTCAAGTGTTTATTTTCACTTATGTTCTATTTGTATCTGATTATTAACAAAAACCACCTATTTATTTCCATACAAAGAAGCATAAAAATGTGAGTTTTGGGTGAAATCCCAATTCATAAAGCAAGTTCAAGTGAAGTTGATAGTATGGTTATTGCTGAGGGAACTGAGGAATTCTAGGACTAAAAGTTTGACACTTTTATATATTTGTATATTTTGGGCCAAGAAATAGCATAAATTTTTAAATTTTCTGTTTCTGCATTTCTCCCTTCACATGAACTTCCTAATTTTTACATGGTGGAGTAGTAATACGAATTTTTATTAGCTTGCATTTTTTATATTAATGATAATTTTTTTTTTTACAGAGCAGTTTACAGAAATGCAGATCTCTACTTACTAGATGACCCGTTGTCAGCTGTTGACTCTCATGTTGGTAAACAGTTATTTGAAGACTGTATTAACTCCTACCTGTGTACAAAAACAAGAATCTTAGTTACTCATCAACTCCAGTATCTTAAAGATGCTGACCTCATTGTGATATTGAACAATGTGAGATATGTTTTTTTTTACTCTCATTTTAAGCAAATAATTTTCCATCTAATTGTGATCTCTAGGTAACTCTGAAATTTTGTCAGTCTCAGTGTAGTCTGAGGTAAAAATCATCATTTATCTAGCAGATTACGTGTACTGAAAAAAAAAAAAAAAAAAAAAAAAAAAAAAAAAAAAAATTGAAACAGATTACATAAATTTTTAATCTGTTTCATTATTCCTTTCAAAATTCATTTCATTTAGTATTTTTCTTGTGATATCTTTAAAGGCAAAAAATGGAAAAAAATTTAATCTTTTTGGCAAAGTCATTTATTAGTAACAAGGGTGATCAGGTGTCTGTGGTACTAGTTCATGTGTTTTGATAATGATCCATGTATGAGGGTTGTTTCAAAAATAAGGTTCCCACAAATTTTTTTTAGACACAAGGAATTTTATTCGAAAAAAACGATTACACCATTGGAAGCGTTGATCTTTAAGCTATTTTTCCACAGTCCCCATTTTTTTCTATGCCTTTTTTCTTTCGAGTAATCCACTTTTGCATTCCCACCTCAAAGAAGTCCGCCGCCAACCCGTTGAGAAACTTGGAAACTTCTTCTTACAACTCCTCGTGCACTGTCTAAGTGCTCCTTCAATTTCGGAAACAGATGGAAATCGCTGGGTGTCAAATCGGGGCTGTAAGGGGAGTGGTCAATGGCATCCCAGCCAAATTTCTCTATTAACTCCTTCGTTTGTTGCGACACATGTGGACGGGCATTGTCATGGTGCAGCCTTACGGCTTTGCTGAGTTTTCCCATACGACGATTTTGGATTGCCCATCTGAGCTTTTTTGAGGTCTTGCGATAATCTGTGGATTTTTTGGTGGTCCCTCTAGGCATAAAATCAATGAAAAGTACACCACGACGGTCCCAAAACACCGATGCCATGATTTTTCCTGCTGACAGCTGCTGCTTAAACTTCTTTGGTGGTGACGACCCGGTGTATTTCCATTGGCGCGATTGTTGTTTTGTTTCCGTAGTAACGTATTGGCACCACGATTCATCCCCCATAACAATGGAATTGAGGAAGTATTCGTTATTCTCATCACATTCACTGCAGAACTTTCGAGCATAGTCGACGCGCTGCTGTTTGTGGACTTCTGAAAGCATGTGCGGCACCCAGCGCGCACACACCTCTTGGTAGCCTAGCTTTTCAATCAATATCCTGTCAATTGAAGCTTCAGAAGCCTCAGGAATTTGAGCAGCCAGTTGCCGGATGGTGATTCGCCGATCTTCGAGGAGGATTTGTTCAACTTTCGCCACAACGTCGTTGGAGAGCTACGGCCTCCCGCTTCGTTGTTCGTCGTGGACGTCCGTACGGTCGTTGGCGAACTCCCTACACCATTTGCGGATGTGTTGAATGCTTATACACGTTTCCCCATACACTTCACTCAATTGCCGATGAATTTATACAGGTGGTAACTTTCTTGTGTTCAAAAATTGGATGACCGCATGAATTTCACACCTGGCGGTGACAACGATGACGTGCTCCATCGCTTATGGCTGTCAGGCCGGTACTTCTCGTATTTCTAATCGTTGATCTCGTATTTCTATTTGTTGTTCATATTTCCTTAACTGATCCATCATCCAGCTTTGCCAAATAATTAATAATATAATGTGACTTAATTCCCTTTTTATTATAATATTATAACATTCTTAACCATTTGAATAAGTACAGGTTCTTTATTACAGTAACTTTAAAATCCAAAGCGAACGACACTGCCTTTACCAAGCTTGTCTAGTCCTGATCCTTTTTTCTTATCTTCTGTTTTTCTAAATGTTTCCTTGGCTACCCATTTCACAGAGTAATTATTTATAGCCTGTTATACTGCAGCCCCCCTCAAGTTTGCCATATATATTCGCAGTAACAAATATTCTGGTAAACTTGCTGAGGACCTTTATGTCTTCGCTTTGAATACCATACATATCTAATTTTCTACAATGACACGGCTGCCGATAAAACACTCCTTTCCATGTCCTGTCACGGTCGCCATCTCATATTTCTAATTGTTGATCTCGTATTTCTATTTGTTGTTCTTATTTCCTTAACTCATCCATCATCCAGCTTCACCAAATAATTAATAATATAATGTGACTTAATTCCCTTTTTTATTATAATATTATAACATTCTTAACCATTTGTATAAGTACAGGTTCTTTTTTTACAGTAACTTTAAAATCCAAAGCGAACGACACTGCCTTCACCAAGCTTGTCTAGTCCTGATCCTTTTTTCTTCTCTTCTGTTTTTCTAAACGTTTCCTTGGCTACCCATTTCACAGAGTAATTATTTATAGCCTGTTATACTGCATACTGACCGTTGCAAAGAGACGCTGGTTGTTGGAATCGGTGGTGGAGGATCCGGCAAACGTGGTGTTGCCAGATTTCACATTGTACCATGCACGGTAAGGGTACAGAGTTGGGAACCTTACTTTTGAAACAACCCTCGTATGTATGATAAAATAGAAAATTATCACTGATAAAAGATAAATGTTTTCATAGAATTATACTCGACATAAATCCTATTATTTGGCATATCTTCACAAAATTTCAATTAATGTAAGTGGTATGTATCTTTATTTTAGTTTATGGTTCAATTTATTTTTTTCCTGTAATTTTTATTCACATATTGATACATATTTTAATATTATTTTAACAACTATTAGGTTGTGAATCCCACACAAAATAGTACTTGTGGTAAAGCATCAGTAGGTTTCTAGTACACATAGGAGGGGAGAAGATGAAGTCTTGAGCATTGCAAACAATTGGAGTAACGATAAACCTAATATTGAAACAATTTTCAAGTAAAAAACTGGTTTGGTATTATGGAAGTATGTAGAGGCGGAAGCAGAACCACTACAGATAGTGAAAAATTTCACGAAGATTTTAGCATGTTCTATGATTAAAAACAACCATTTTAATGTAATGTTGTATGGTAGGTAAATTTTATATAGGACAATGTTTCAGTTTGAAAGTTTTATTTTGCCAAGAAATCAAAAAAAGTAGTCAGTAGGTGACATCTCTCAATAGGCACACACATGTACAGACCACAAGATTGCCACCAGATAAGAGAAAGGCACTTATTTAAGAGGGTAAAGAAAATCTAATCATGGCAATCCTTTATCAACAAATATAAATTAAAACTAAGGAAACATTAAGTGGCTTCTAGGTGATATAAATAATGAAGGAAAGGGAAATTAACTCAACACATACAAAAATTGATGGCTGTGACGAAATGAAACACAAAAGGTGGACACACAAGTGCAATATTTCAGTATTAACCATCTTTATGTAGTAGAGAATGAGCCATTTGGTTCTAGACATTTGTGCGCACCGAATGTCATCCCATGGCAGGCTAAATCCATCAACCATATCTTGCAACAGCGGTATGACTTCATTCACTCCTTTTGAGAAATGTGTACTCTTCTACCCAAAATTCTATTCACTGTCCCCAGTATTTGTTTTAGTGGACCACCAAATCTTAAGAACATCTTGGTCCACAAATACCCTCCATAAGACTCACCAAAAAAGATAAAAACCATATGGATCTTTTTCAAGCCAAAGACCTTGCTGCAAAACCAGCAGCATACAGCCACCCACCACTAAACATTCCAATCCTACCAAAGGAAATCTTTTCCCCTCATTGAACATGCCATGTGTTCAACTAGTCTCCTCATATACCAACTAATATGCCACCACTGCCCTTGTTCCTACATAGGTCTCACCAGCAACTATGTCAGAATGAATGGCCACAGACAAATGGTCCACACCTGCAACTTGTATCTTTCAATACCAGAACATGCCAATAGACATGATTACAACAACCTCAATGACTGCTTTACAGTGAGAGAAATCGGTTTTCCCTGATAACACCACTGCATCAGAACTCCAGAGACGGGAACCAGCGCACCAGAATATCCTGGATACCAGACTCTTCCAGGCGTTAACCACCGATAAAATCCTACCATTTAACCCATCACTTTTATTAATTTTTTAATCGTAATAATTTTTTGTAAATGCTAGGTAACCTTTGTTATGCATAAATATTAATTTTACCATTGCCTGCAATATTTTTTCTCAGACATTGCTGTTATATCAATAGTCCACTCCTTAGCAGTTCCTCCACCATTTCTTCCACTACCTAGTCAGTCATGGAATGATGAACATGACTGTGCATACACGTCTGGAATCAAATGGCTTTTTCTTTACTACATGAAGAAGGTTAATATCTAAATTTTTTATTTATGTATCCGCCTTACATGTTTTCTCTTGTCGCAGCCATCAACTTTGATAAGTGATGGGTTGATTTCCTTCTCATTTATTATTCATAAAAGGATATTGTAACATAGTAGGGAGTAACTAGACAGACCCTAAAACATATATATTATATCTATAAGGTTTTTTTTGTCACAACCCATTCTCTCCCATCATACCTAACCATTTAAAGCTTATGGTCTCCACAATGGTCACATCATATTTTAAGAAAGGAATTTTTCATAATTCGACAATTAAATGGCAAAAATGTCAATATTTCTTAAATGCCACTTTTAACTCTCTGGATACCTACCTGAAATCGTTTAATGAAGTATCATTTTAAAGATTAAGATCTCCACTTTCAAGGTATATATCAAGAAAGAAATTTTTCGGAATTTGACTCTTAAAAGGGCAAAAGTATCAATATTTCTGCAATGCATTTTTTTTTTTTTTTTTTTTTGTCGTGAGCCATTTATCTCCCTTCATATCTGATATAAATAAATCGACATATCAAATAAAATATTAAGGTCACATCGTGTTTTAAGAATTTTTTTTTTCCTTCTGAATTTAGCCCTTAAAGGTCAAAAATAAAAGTATTTCTAAAATGCATTTTTTGTTTCTTGTCACTTACCTCCCTTGATAATTAAACAAAATTGATAAATGAGATATCATTTTAAAGACTGAGGTCTTCGTAAGGTCTTCGGTTGGCTACACCATATTCTAAGAAAGGAATTTTTCAAAATTAGACTCTTAAAGGACAAAAGTATTAGTATTTCTAAAATACATTTTTCTGTCACGAGCCATTTATCTCCCTTGATACCTAACCAAAATCGATAAATGAGGTATCGTTTAAAATATTAAAGTACCCGCTTTGGTCACATCATATTTCAAGAGATAACTTTCTTCAAATTCAATTTACCTTGCTTGTGCTTAATCAATATCGATAAATGAGGTACCTACCATCTTAAAGATCAAGATGTCCGCTTTTGTCACACCATATTTTATGAAAGGAATTTTTGGGAATGCAACCCTTAAAGGGCATAAGTATCAATATTATTTATACGACGTGTTTTTGTTTTTGTTTTTTTTTCTTTTGTTTTTTGGTTTTTTTTTGGTTTTTTTTTTTTTTTTTTTTTTTTTTTTTTTTTTTTAAAAATTTATTATTATGTGCCATTTATCTCCTTTGATGCTTAACCGAAAGCAATAAATGACATTTCTTTTTAAAGATTAAGGTCTCCAATTAGGTAAAATCATAAATAAAGCCAGAATTTTTCAGAATTTGATGCTTAAAGAGGCCGCACGTGTGAGACAGTTTGGAGCCCAGTACCTAGATTACAGCAGCAGATATCGCAGAGATTTCAATAAACTGTTTTTTTATGCAATAAGTAGCTTTTCCAATATTTTTTTTTTTCTGTTACGCAAACATTTTTGTTTTGCTATACAATTCAATTAAACATTTTATTCGTACAGGAACTTGCATCACAGAGATATGAATATGCTGTGTGCATTTTGTTCAGGTTGGTTGTAAGTAACAGTAACAGTTTGCGAGTTTCGTAATATGCTGTAAGTACTTTGATGCTTACATTCTACACTAAACAAATATTTGTTACAAATGTGCAGTTCTACTTTTTATTATTTACAAACATTCAACCTCATTAGTCATTGTATTCATTTAGTGAAATTTTCACACGGTTCGTCTAGTATATATATACATATTTAGATGATAAAGAAATATTACTTTTAGCATAATAAAGATACAGAGTTGAAACTAGGCCCAAATGAAGGATAGTTTTACATCAGGAAATAATATAACGGTTGGAAACTAAAATTATGTTTAAATGATGAAAAAAGGAAATGAAAATAGGTAAAATTGAAAACAAAACACACTAGTTTTCAAAGATCATATGAAAATTTATTAATTTTTACCTTTTTAAATCATTTTTCATCTACTGCACACTTTGTTGGTTTTATCCTGATCAATTTCTTTCAGCAGACTAAAATTTCTGCTAATACTGTCGTTGGAACCCCTACTTTAGTTTGACCACTATGTTCAAACTTGTTATTTATGTCTCAATGATTAGTGAATGAATTTTATTATTATTATTATTTTTTGATCACTTGCTGCTGCTATCCTTCCATCAACCTTGGTGTGTGATGGGTATATTTTACCAAACCATATAAATAAAGGAAAGGAGAGAGTAACAATCACTTATCGTTTAGGTTTCTTTATTTATAAACACTTTTCGATTTAGTTAAGACATTATTTTAAATTTAATTCTTCTGGTTGAACCTTGTCCTTTTGTCTTTATTTTTAAAATGAAATACTCTTCTTCCCCCCTCAAAAAACACACACACACACACACACACACACACACACACACACACACACACACACACAACAGTCCCACTCCTAACTGCCACTGATTGTTGAGGGTCAGTGGCTTTCTGTCATTTGGTACATATCATATTTTCCTGCTGATGAAGGGTTTAAACTTGAAAATTTCATCATCATTCTATGAACACCTGTTATGAGCAGTCTTTCTTTTCTCTATAGGATAGTTATTTCTCAACAAATTGTTTTGTACGTTAAAAGTTTATTTATATTTTTTTATTGTGTTCAATGTTTATTGTTATAAAATTTTGCTGATATTATAACTTTCAATTTTAATTTAGGGTAAAATTGAAGATCAGGGAACATTCAGTGAACTGACAGAAAGAAAAACTAATTTTGCAAATATGCTGGCAAAAAATCTAGAAGGTGATAATAAAGCCACTGAAACACAATCCCATCAGCTTGTGAAACAACAATTGTCAATTAATTCAGCCCATGTAAGTATTTTTAACCTACAAAGGTTAAAAGTGAGATATCTCTGACACTGATAAACCTCTGTTCAGCATTCTGATGGTTTTTTTCTTTTTGTATTTTTTTATCATTATTAATGTGGTAGTGTTTATAATTTCTGAAAATTAATTAGTGCTTCCCTGATTTATTTCTTAATTTGAGCACTTTTAAGTAACCCTGCTTAATTTCAAATTATTATGTTAAAATTATTGTCTTTATGTTCTCCTTTAATTCCTGATTAAAATGGTGTAATTTTTATTATTATTGGTGGTGTAATAGCAAAGTTATTAGTCTGACAAAAATTGGTTTTGAAACTGTTTATAAGCCACTTGGTTTCTAGTTCATTATTATTAAAGTGCTACTTATATATAAAAAAAGTGAAGTTGTCTGAATTTTCGGTAAATATAATTACATGTTTTGATCATTGTTTTATTTATGGAAATGGCTTGGTTTACTTGCAAATAAATCTCCAAAACTACAACGTGTGGTTTATGACGCAATAATTTTAAAAGTTGGTTTCATATCTGTTCTAATGCATGGAATGTTCTAAAATTTTAATGTTTTATACTAGATTTCTAGTTTTTTTCAGGAAATCTGCTTTTTAGTTCGGAAAATTACTGAAAAGATATGATTAAAAATGTTGAAAGTGAAAGTGTATCTATTGAAGTGTTTAAAAATTTATTTACGTTATTTACATGGTCCAAAACTTCGAAATTTTACTGAAATTATCTTTCTTTCGGATTATTATTATTATTTTAAAATTACTTTACTGCATCGAAAAGTGTTAAGAATTAGTGAAATTTACACGTAACCAAAATCTATTGTTTACTAGTTGGATAATAATGGATTACCTTATTCCAGGTTAGTTTAAAAGTTCTTTACTGTTAAAAAATGTTTGTTGAGCACTTATATTATATGTTGAGTGACTTTATTGCTCTTAAATCGGTTTGTTTATTGAGTTAGGTTGCAGTATCAGCTTCTGCGTGAAACGGTTTTCTCATATCCTATAGCTGCAAACTGAAAAATTGAATGATTACTATAAAGCTTACTCCCTCCATTATGCTCTGTAGCTATGAAAACTAGAATTTATCCAAATTCTAAGGTGCTTACAAGTGATTTTTATTTAATGAACCTCCATTTACATTTTGAGGGTTTCAGAATGGTGACAACAGAGACCTTTAGAACAATCTAATGTCCAAGGCACAAAACATCATTATAGTTGAGGCGATAAATGTTTACCCTAACCCTGATAAACAATTTGCCATTACAATTATTTTGAATAATAAACAATCAACTATTCATCACCAAAAGTCAAAAATAATATATCTGATCTTTGAAAGTACCAATTTCTTTTGCTTTCTAGGATTAATTTAATGAAACTTGGTAACAAAAATTTCACTGTCTGAAAAGCCAAAATCCCACTAAAATGTTTGCTGGTTCTTGGCATTCTTCACTATTGCATGCCAACACCACAAAACCGCAATCTCCAACTGGCAGAACCATAATGCGTAATTCACTTTGGCAATCATCACTTATCACATATTCGAGCAAGTCTATAAGAACATTTCCTATTGTTTTGGAATGAATTCCCTGACATGGCACTCCTATATGTTGACACTTTTTTCATCTCAAAATCCAAAAGTCTTCTAATCTTTCCTAAATTTTTAAATTGGAATTTTTTATTATGAAAACTCTTGAATATGCCTTTGTTTTCCCGTATTAATTATCCAAACTTCAAATCTCTTCATTGTGTTTAACCATGTTAGCCTAAACTCCAAAACATATACATAACTGTCTTGATTGTGTTAATTTTATTCCTCTTCAATTTCCTTTTATGTTTATTAGCTACTCGTCTATGGAAACCTTTTAGTTACAAAATATTACTGATTTATTCTTTCCATTCAAATCATGTATCTTTGATATCCAAAACCAATTATTTTCCACCTTTTCTGTATCAATGTCATTTTGTGCTCTATTGTACTTATAAAGAGTTTTCATACCAATTAATTAGCTTATATCGACAGTTTTTCCCATGATCACAACAAATGCTTTTATCCTCTATTGGACAAAATAATGAAACTTAACTCGCCCATCTTTATTTCTTCCAGAAAACCAATAATGTATTAATTTTTCTCAGAATTTCTAGTTTCTTCTAACCATAAACTCTCTTTGTTTAGTATCTTTAATAATGACACCTCCACTTTTGAAAAACCATGCCATTATATCAAAATATGTGATTTTAAAGGGATTTGTAATAATCTGTTTATCCTGCATGAAACACTTGAATTTGTTTATAGTTTAAACTTTCAATTATAACTATTTACCTCCTCAACCATTAACACGCAGGGCCGGCTTAAGGAATTTTGGGGCCCCCTGCAAAGTTTGATATCGGAGGCCCCCTACTTCTTTTCTAAATGCCTACACTTTTGATAATTTTCATGAATTTACACACACACACACACACACACACACAATATATATATAATCTGTGTGTAGAGCTCAAACAACAATTAAAGAGACAGACTGAGGTTTCTCTAAATCTGTGTACAAACAGTTCAGCAGTTTATTGCGTATTAGCTAAACGGGACCAACTTCGCCGAGTCTTTGGTGTTTTATCAATGTATCTCATATGGATCTCCCAACTTCTGTCACTTTCATTTCTGGCTAAGCCCTGCTGCCCACTGTGACAAATGAAATTGTTTTTGCATTCAATTTTATAGCTATTATATTTATAATAAACTTTTTATATATGACATTTCTTTTCTTGCCTTTCTTTGCTAGTACATATAGGTTTTTTGGGCTGGAGTCATGTGAGCAGGCATACACATTTTAATTCAATAACTTTTTATATGAAATGGCAAAAGATGTATGAGTTTATTCGAATGAAATCGCATAAATTGCTGAAACAGGTTCAGAGCAATATACACATTTAAATAAATAGACCTATTGTAATTACGTCAGATACAACTTTCTCAAAACTGAATCTGATGCAGGACTTCTCGTGGAACTCCACACCTCAGAAACATCTATTATGAATGCATCTTGTTAACATTCTAAATTTGTATATTATTTATTTTAGCAGGAAAATTGTTCGTTAAGTAAGGACAAATTTAGGAAGGGATCGTGGCGGGGCCCCCTCAAGCTTGAGGCCCCCATGACTGAGGTTCTTGCAGTAGCCTTAAACTGACCCTGATATCATGTCATAATGCCATTATATTACTGTAAAGTTTATTATGCCAAAATCTCAAAAGTGAAAATCTTATGTAAATTCTCCCAAAAATCTTTTTAACTTAAAATATGTCTTGCAGTTTTTCATTCCATACAAAGTTAACAAAAGCACATTAATGATATATATATTAATAAAGGACTATGCTTGGTCATTGTGTATCTTTGTCAGTAATACTGACATCACACGTCCAACCTTTATTGCTGGATTAACAATGGTCAGAGAAGTCGCTACATATTAGAGGTTATTAGCATTATTTTTGTAGTATTGATTCTATTCAACTAAGTAACTCTGAAGAAATGATTGTCAGAATACTGAAAGAAAAGTAAATACTTTGTTTAAAGCAGCGTATCAATTATTAATTGCTTTTAGTTTATTTATATTTGTTCAGTGTAGATGTTTTCATAATTATTATTATTATCTGATTGCTGTTGTAGTAAGTTAAGAAGCATAGGATCACATTTATATCGTGATTCAGTGAACATATTAATGTGCATGTAATAGAAACTTTCATTTTAGAGCAGAATATCAACATTTGTTACAGTGGGAGTCGTTTAAATTTTTAAAGGATAATTTAAGTTTCTTTTATGAGTGCCATGTTGTTGAAATCACTACTTTCTTTGAACGAAAGTAATTCCACATTGATCGCAATCTACACTGCCTAGACCATGATTAAAACTAATATTATGTGGCATAACATAGGCTAAGATTTATTTTTAATTTCCTTTGCTTTCAATGACATCAAGTTACTGAGGTCATTATTTCAGTTTGTGGTTATGTTGAAATTTAACCTGGACCTGGATAACAACTGAAACTTCTTGCTACATCATCAGGCACAAAAAAATTGCATTGAGTGCAGTTTTATAACAATTCTATTTAGTTAAACAACTGTGAAAACTTTATTCAACCCATCAGTTTTGATGGGCTATGAGGCTAATTATTTATGAAACATCAACCAATTTACATTATTCCATGGACCAAAATGATTTGGTGTCACACATTGTTAAGGCAAAATACCCCATATTATACAACAACACACACAAAAATAAATGGGATTCCAGCCACTTAAAAATGTTGCAGTTATGGCCATATATAGAGAGGGAAATCCGAGGCACTTGTCCAGAGTGACAACTTCAAGGGGCAGCAAAATCATGTTTGGAAGGACATTTTTTTTATTTTATTTTTTAGCTCTACTGCCCTGGGCTGCTACATTCAGGGAGGTGGTGAATCAAAGAATAGCTCTATACTGTTCTGGACAGCAATTTCATATTAAAGGGGGAACAGTCTCAAGATTGGAAAATTCGTAGATCTGCCACTGTTTGCACATCTGTAGAACCAAAAAAATAGTGATATGCTCTGCCAGTTTGTATTGATGTTTGAATATTGTGTATCATATCAACTTGTAATTGTCTCTAAAGTCACTTGGATGGCAAAAATGGCTGCCACATGCATCCCTTATGCCATCTACCACACAATAATTATTTTATGTGGCTCTTTATCATTTGATGATCAGTTTCTCTGGTTTCATGAGTAAAAAAAAGAATATTAAATCAAGAATAGCTTAAAACTGGTTTTACTAACTGGCATAGATGGGTTGTAGGTTTTTTCCCACTCAATCAAAACACCAAAAATCCTCCCTGCTTTGGGAGGGAACAGAAATGCATGCAGTTTAGAAAATAGTTTTCTTTTTATGTGTAGAAAGTATATTATTTTGAAAGAGCTATCTCTCTTTTAAGCGTTAGTGGTATAATTGGAGCCCTAAAATATGTGAAAGGATTGATGTCACTGTTGGACGGAACCTTTAGTACAGAAAGTTCTCTGTTCCTTTAGTGAAATATGGTTGAAGAGATTGCATACTTCAGAAATTGTTAAATAATAGCAGAGAAATAATAACATTCTGTATATGATTATTACTAAAACTGATAAACCTTAAATGACTGAGAAACTGGAAAATAATCAAAGGTTGACGGGAAGTATGAGGAGTAAATGACAGTATAGACAGTGGCACTACTCCACTCTCTCACTAAAACAGTTACTACATTTTAAAAAAATCATTTTACATACTTCTTTCATTAGTCTTGTGGTGTGTACTTCATTAACATATTTTTACTTTGATGTCTGGTCAATTTGAGTTATAGGTGTAGGTTATGAAAATACCTGCAGTGCCATAATTTTAAATGTAAAATCACTATCTTGGAAATGTTCATGCATACATGCATATGATGTGATGAGTGACGAATCTAAGAAGCAAACCAGGCCTCTTGCTTCTGGCTGCGACTTCAGGAGAGCTGCAAAATAATTTTTGAATAGGCAGCAATCTCAAGTTTTGGTTCTGGCTTGGAAAATTTGGAGATCTGACACAGGGTGTTGCCCTTCTATGAGTGAAAGTAGATAAGTAGTGTATGTGATACTTAAATAAGCAAAGATGGCTGTACTCACTTAGAATGAGGAGATATTTTGGCAACTGTCGTAAATGGCAGTTTGCAGACTGACTGTTGTCAATTCCCAAAGGAACTCTAGCTTTTTTAAATCTCCCTCCAGCCATCTTTATATTGATTTTTTGAAATAACTCTAGGCAAATGCTGGAATAGTTCCTACAGAAGGCCATGCTCGAATTTCTTCCAATTTCTTGTCCTTAACCTTCTCCCACTGAAGCCTCAACATTGTAACAGAAAAGAAAGAAAATTATTCTATGTGCATAGTATATTCTAGATTTGTACCAAATTTCATTCAAATCCATTGTAATTAATATGTGATTGAGCAACACACATGCATTAATAAAAACATTTACAATTATAATAAACTATGTAAGATTATTGCTTTTATTTTGTTATTAATATTCTTCTTGCATGGTTCTTAAACAGTAGTGGCGAACACACTGTTCAAGAACCATGCAAGAAGAATATACACCTGGAAACGTCCTGGGGATACAGGCAGATATCAGCTAGATTATATCATGGTCAAACAGAGATTCAGGAATCAAGTTCTGGACTGTAAAGCGTACTCAGGAGCAGACATAGACTCGGACCATAAATGATAGTAATGAAGTGCAGGCTGAAATTCAAGTGAATAAGGAAGCAGCATAAGCAGAACAGACTGGAAGTGAATAAACTGAAACAATCTAACACATGAGAAAAATTTGCAGAAATGGTAGACTTAGGTCTAAGAAGTAATTGTGAAAGGAGCTCAACCGAGGACGAGTGGAATGCATTAAAGACCGAAATAATGAAAGCTGGCAAAGAAACATTAGGCTTTAGGGAACAAGCTGCCCGAAAACCTTGGATCACAGAAGAAATTTTGCAGCTGATCGATCAGAGGAGAAGGTACAGGATGAAGCAGGAAAAGAGCAGTACAGGCAATTTAGAAATCAAATAAATAGGAAATGCAAAATAGCAAAAGAAAAATGGCTACAAGAAAAGTGTGAAGAAGTAGAAAAGGAAATGGTCATAGGAAAAGTAGATGTTGCATATAGAAAGATCAAACAGAATTTTGGAGAATTGAAGAAAAGAGGTATGAACATTAAAACTGCTGATGGGAAACCTCTTTTTAGCACTGAAGATAGAGCTAACCGATGGAAGGAATACATTGAGAAACTGTATGTTGGGGACGACTTGAACAATAGTGTATTGGAAAAGGAAGGTGATGTAGACATGGATGACTTAGGAGATCCTGTTTTGAGGACAGAATTTAATACAGCTCTGAATGACTTGAAAGCAAATACGGCAGTTGGAATTGATGAGATCCCTGCAGAACTTCTTAAATCCCTAGAAGAGGAAGGAATTGAAAAATTATTCAAGCTGATATCAAAAAGTTATGAAACAGGAGAAATTCTAACTGATTTTAATAAAAATATCATCTTCACACTTCCAAAGAAAGCACAAGCCGACAAATGTGAGAATTATCGCACAATTAGTGTAACATCACATGCTTCAAAATTACTGACCAGAATAATATACAGAAGGATGGAAAGGGTAGTAGAAGAGATAGTAGGTGAAGATTAGTTTGGTTTTAGGAATAATCGCGGTACAAGGGAAGCAATTCTGTCTTTAAGATTAATACTTGAGGGGGGGATCAAGAAAAACAAAGATACTTTTATGGGATTTGTTGATTTAGAAAAAGCTCTTGATAATGTTAGGTGGGACAAGATGTTCAAAATTTTAAAGAAGTCAGGTATAAAATATCACGATAGAAGAATACTCTATAAACTATATAAGAATCAAGTGGCTGTAATAAAAGTAGAGAATCACGAAAGACATGCATCAGTTAAAAAGGGTGTGAGACAAGGTTGTAGTCTATCCCCATTAATATTCAACTTGTATGTAGAAGAAGCAATGAAGAAAGTCAAAGAAAAATTTCCATGTGCCATAAGTTTTCAGGGGGAAAAAATCAGTATGCTACGATTTGCTGATGACATTGTCTTGTTAGCAGAGAGGGCTGAGGATATTGAGAAGTTATTGAATGGCATGAACAAAATACTGAAGGAAGATTTTGGACTGAATATAAATCAAAGTAAGACAAAAGTGATGAAATGTAGCAGAAATGATACCAATACTAGCAGATTAAATATAAAAATAGGATCGGATGCAATAGGAGAAGTGAGTGAGTTCTGTTACTTGGGAAGCAAAATTACAACCGATGGCCGAAGCAGGAATGATGTTAAAAGCAGAATAGCACTATCAAAAGAGCCTTCATGAAAAAGAGAAACCTTTTAGTTTCAAATATTGATCTAGGAATCGGAAAGAACTTCTTAAAACTCTGTGTGGAGCACTGCACTTTATGGCAGCGAAACATGGACTTTAGGAATACCGGAAAGAAAGAAACTTGAAGCATTTGAAATGTGGTGCTACAGAAGAATGCTGAAAATAAGGTGGACAGACAAAGTGAAAAATGAAAGAGTTTCGGAAATGATGGGTGAGAAAAGAAGTTTATGGAAGAAGCTTACAGGAAGAAGAGACAGGCTGGTTGGTCATATATTGAGACATGCTGGATTGGTTAAATTGTTAGGGGAGGGAACAGTGGAAGGTAAGAACTGTAGAGGAAGACAGTGATTAGAATATATGAAGCAGATAATTGAGGACGTGGGTTGTAGTGGGTATGTAGAAATGAAGAGGTTAGCACAGGATAGGAAGGGATGGAGGATTGCATCAAACCAGTCTAAAGACTGACAACAGAAAAAAAAAAAATTGTTTTTCATTCTATAATTAGTTCTTAATTTTGTTGATTATTTTAATTCTATTTTTTCCCCAATCTCACTTCTGTTGCTTTTCATTTGTTTCCTGTTTCCAATGACATTTCACTTTGTAGTTGCCTACTTCTTCCCCTTTGCTAATTTTATTTCTCTTCCACCAGTTTAATAGTTTTGTGTATCTATTTTACACTAGAAATTGCGCCATATTTTTAATAAATAGTTATTGTATTATCTTAGAGAATTTATATCACAAAATATATTTTGTACTGTATTTATCTTCACCTTAAATTTTATTTCTGAAGATTATCCTATATTTAGCTTTCGAAAATGGTGGAATTATTATTATTATTATTTTATTTGGTAATTTTTGCATTTTTTCACATTTAGTTGTCACAACATTATATGAGTTTTTTTTAATTTTAATTTTCTTTTAAAAAATCAGAGTGCAGTTGAAGATGAAGATGATGTAGATGAACCAGATGAGACTGCAGAGATGATTGAAAAGGGAAAACTCAGTAGCACACTCTATAAGGACTATTTCACTGCAGGTTCAAGCTGTGCTCTTCTTAGCTGTCTTGTATTTGTTCTTCTACTTGCGCAGATGGCTTCCAGTGGTGCAGACTACTGGGTAACATTTTGGTAAGAAAATATAAGCAAGTATTAAAATGTCAGCTGCTGAAAATTCTGTTCAATACAATTACAGTGAAGATTTATATGGATAGCCAGCTAATAGATGTATAACAAGAATCATGCCGAGAAACTGTTTAATAGAGATGGCGACAATGAACGATATAGAATCAATAAAATTGCAATAAAAAAATTTATGGCCATACAGCTGTGAAGATTTCATTGGAACCGTACTGTAGGGTAGTCTCTCTTTCATGTTATTTATTTTATCATTTAATTCACTAAGGGGCACATGTAACCATTAATTCATATATTCCAGCTTTGGTAGAAAGTGTTTTTTTATTCTAAGTACAGTATTCCAGGTATTTATAGAAGTTGTACAATACAGATTAAATGGGCCTATTTTTCTGTTCATTATTTGTAACAATGAAAGTTGTCATAGCTTAAACAGTTTCACCATGCAACAAGAAAGTTTAATGTTCTCGACTATTACTGTGGTACTATCTGCATAACCAAATATTGTTACTGTGTTGTTAGCTGTCGGTGGTGGTGTTTGATGTTTTTATACTGTCGATAAACAACCACTAGTTTACCAGATAGTTATTGTTTCACACTCTACATGCAAACACAAACTTTTTAACATGCTCTATCTTTGTGAGGTACTGGGTAACCAAACTGATGTTATAAACAGGTACTAAAAACCATTTAATTTACATGTATGCCATCCTGGACTCTGGGAAATTTAACTGTTTATCCACTTACGCAACTTGCTCTTAAAGTGATCTAGGATTTGTAAATATCTGAACAGTCACTCTATGTAAGGTAATAATAAAGTTTATTTGAAATTCTAAAGTTCTTGAGCCAGTACAAAACCATATTTCACTTTCAAGAACAATAATGAACCTCGCATCCGAATTTGGATTGCAGATATGAATTAGAAATGGTGTATTAGTTGCTCATGTTTATGACAATACATATTCTAGTACACACTTAATTGTGATGTCTCCCCGATTCTGATTCAACACTGTCTCATGAATTACTCATGGATACAAAACTAGGCTCCATGACCACATGGTGACTGTTCCTACCACTCATACTGTTACTAAGCACTTCCTGCTGAGATGACATCCAGCAAATACAGGCCAAGCCAACATGGCCATTTCCCACTCTAGTTCACCGCAGCAAATCATAAGCATCATTTATCCTCACTTGCTCTTTTCTAACCTATCACAAATTTCCATTCCAATTCATATAGCAAAGATTCTCCAATACTTATGGTATTTCTTATACCATATCAATTTACCCAGACCTTGCTTTTTTACCTGGATTTTTAACACTGTCTTTACATATTCCCAATAATTCTGTTAAGAATGTAGTGTTTCAATGTATGTGATAGTGCCATAATTTATCATCAGTGGCAACAGGTTAATGCTTTTAGGTTCCATATTTTTTCTCATAGGAGGTTTCGATGCTAGTTTTGTTTTTGTGTTAGTAAAGATTTTTTCCTTAAAGGTGTTTCATATTTTTTTCTTTTAAAAGAGAAAAGGATATACAGCAATAATCATAAAATATTACATACATTGGCTACATAATACTTACATCATATCTTTCCACTGTATGAGAATGTTTTAGTGCAGTCATTTACCAGTGCAAGTCAGGTTGAGTGTAGTTATATGAAGATTTTATCATATGCCTTATTGTTTGACTTTAAACACTTTCTCATAAGTTCAGCTCCTCTTGCATGATCATTCACTTCTTCTAATCTAACAATATAGATTTAATTACTTCCACATATTACTGGTTTCTCAAAAAGAGTTTTGTAGTGTGATGTTATTAGTAAGCATGTATGGGTTTGAGAAAACATATTTGGATTATAAAACTTAATACCTTAATACTTAAGCCTGGTGATTGTGCAGAAAAATGTCTGTACCTATTATTTTGGACATGGATTAAGTACTTATTTGGGATATCTAGATTGATGGTTCTTGCTGATGTCACAGAAATTCCCAATTCACTAAATAGACCAGTAGCCATCTTGGTGAGGGACACTTTTTCAGCAAATTTCAGAACAGTCAATTTGTGCCACTGGCAGAACAAGTGGCTCCACATGATTGGTCATTGTTTTATATCTCAAAATGCCATAGTCGTACTCAGGCCCGCCGCTAGCTGTTTGAGCGCCCGCGTGCAATACCAATTATGCCGTCCCTTGTCTAAAGTACTACAGCCAGTGGTGGATCTCGAAAATTTCCGAACCCGGTCAAAAACCTGAAACCTGTGAGATTGCGAGATTGCCGCCCCTTTGAGCATTTTTTGCTGCCCCCATTGTTGCCATTTGTCATATATCAAAATATGTTAAGTTAGATACTAGTAGCAACATTTGTTAAGGTAAATTTGTGTTCCATGTACATCTACAATTTTATCTATGCTATGTATGTGTGCTTCTATGATCTCTGCTTATTAAATAAAAGTCAATCATTCTTAAAACACGAAAACGTGCACTACAGTTTTATTTAAAACTTACAGGTTATGGGCCCAGACTGCCTGATAGGCTTAGCAGATTATCTCGCGAAAGTTTAAATAAGTTATTTTAATCGCAGTAGGAGAGGTAATCAGTAGCTAGCTTAGATATTGTGTAGTAGTGCATGAACTGTTTTTGTGTTGGGTTGCCGCTGGTTTAAATTCAAAAAATGTCGACACCGAACTATATTGTAAATGTGCCTATGTTACGTGGTAGGGAGAACTACGAGTGGGTGTTCGCCGCAGAGAACTTTTTAATACTTGAAGGCATGATGAAGTGTATCAAGCCCGAGAGAAATGAAAGTGGTGCTGAAATTACAGTGTCAGCTGTTGATAACGCCAAGACAAAGGCGAAATTGATTCTTACAATAGACTCATCACTATATGTCCACATAAAAACTGTTAAGACTACAAAAGAGCTATGGGAAAAACTCAAATCGCTCTTTGACGATTCCGGTTTTACAAGAAGGATAAGTCTTTTATGACATTTGATATCCATTCGATTGGAGAGTAGCAGTTCAATGACCTCGTATGTTACGCAGATAATTGAGATGGGTCAAAAGCTAAATGGAACAGGATTTGCGATAAATGATGAATGGATTGGTTCGTTGTTGCTAGCTGGACTACCTGAAAAATATGAGCCAATGATTATGGCCATCGAGCAGTCAGGGATTCAAGTGACATCGGACGCTATTAAAAGCAAACTTTTAGACATGGAGACTGGAAAAGAAAGTAGTCATAGTGAAGAGAGTGCATTCGTTGTGTCGAAGAATAGCCAACATAAAAGGAAACAATTATATGGCAACAAAGACAACAAAGATGGCAATTCAAATAAGTCAAGTAGAACCAATATAAAGACTGTCAATGTCAAATGCTATAAGTGCAAACATATTGGTCACTACAGAACGCAATGCCCAAACAACATGAAAACAAATGTGTTCTCAGCAGTGGTTTTGAGTGGAAGTTTCAATAAAAGAGACTGGTATATTGATTCTGGTGCTAGTATTCATCTAACGGCTAATCAGGACTGGATCACCAGTAAATATCGTGAAGTACAACAAGAAATAATGGTAGCAAATCGGGAAACTGTTTCAATTATGTGTGTTGGCAATGTGAAGATTGTAACCTCAGTTAAAGGCAGTGAAATTGATATAAACATTGAAGATGTGTTTTGTGTTCCAAACTTAACTACAAATCTCATCTCTGTTAGCAAGTTAATTCAGAAAGGCAACAAAGCGATTTTCACAGAAAATGGTTTTGACATCTACAATAAATGTGGAGAATTAGTTGCTACTGCTTCTTTGACGAATGGTGTTTATAAATTAAACCTGCAAGAAAGGATGGTTGCAGCTGTGACAACTACAGGTCTCACTTGGCATAGCAGACTAGGTCACGTGAACGGTGATTGCTTAGTGAAAACTAGGAAGGCAGTAGAAGGAATGAAGTTTGATGAGAAAGTCAATATAAACAAATCATCTTGTAAGACTTGTTGTGAAGGAGAGCAATGTCAGCTACCTTTTGCAAGTAGTGATACAAGAGGTACTGAATTTTTACAAATCGTTCAGTGATCTGTGTGTACCGATGGAGCAGCTATCTCTAGGATGTTAATCCTACTTTCTATTATTTGTAGATGACTTCAGTTGGATAACATTTATATATTTTTTGAATAATAAAAATGAATCATTAAAATACTTTAAAGAATTTAAGGCATTAGCTGAAAATCAAATTAATAGAAAAGTGAAAGTCTTCAGAAGTGATAATGGTGGAGAATTCTGCAATTCAGATTTTGATAATTACTTAAAGGAGTATGGAATAATACACCAGATGACAAATCCATACACACCGCAACAAAATGGGTTATGTGAGTTATTGAGAAGGCAAAATGTATGCTGTATGATGCTGACTTAAGTAAGAAGTTTTGAGTTGAGGCATGTAACACAGCTGCATACTTACATAATCGTACTGTATCGTCAGTTCTGGATGGTAAAACACCATATTAGCTATGGATGGGAGTTAAGTCAGATTTAAGTAATTTGAGAATTTTTTGGTCTGCTGTTATGGTTCATGTCAATAAAGAAAAAAAGATCTAAGTGGGATAAAAAGTCAGTTGAGTGTATACTTCTTGGATTTCCTGATAATATCAAAGGATACAGAGTATATAATCTGATAAAAAGACAAATATTTACAAGCCGAGATGTGATCATTATGCAAAAGCCATCAGTAATGGTAGACATTGCATCTGCAGATAGCAAAAAGAAATGTATAACTGAAGAGAACATGTCAGAAAATAAGACATTACAAGATTCAGTGGGGGACATAACAGACTTAACATTAACTGAAGAGTCACTGAAAGCATCAGATTCTGATTATGTTCCAACTGACTATGAAGAATGTTTGGATGCTCAGGGTACAGGTGATGAACCACATAGGCCTGTCGGAGAAAGACGTGAACCAGATAGATATGGTTTTGGTGGTATTTGTTATACAGAGAATAATTTAGAAAATGTGACTGAACTTACGTTTAAACAGGCATTGGAAAGACCTGAGAAAAATCAGTGGTTACAGGCAGTACAGGAGGAGTTAAAAAACTTTGAAGGAAATGATGCTTGGGAGATAGTAGAGCTTCCATGTAACTCTACTATAGTGCAGTGTAAGTGGGTACTTAATCAAAAGATTGAGTGTGACAATAAAGTGCGTTTTCAAGCAAGGTTAGTAGCTAAATGTTTTACTCAACAACCTGGCATAGACTATAATGAAACATTTTCGCCTGTGTTAAGACATAGTACTTTGAGATTACTATTTGTTTTGTCTGTGAAGCTTGGATTTGATACTATACATATAAATGTAGTTACTGCATTCTTGAATGGTGATCTTAACGAGAATATTTACATGCAAATTCCTGAAGGATTTAACTGTTCAAATCCTGGTAAAGTTCTAAGACTAAGGAAAGCCATTTATGGGCTAAAACAGTCATCAAGAATGTGGTATGATAAGGTAAACACTTGTTTAATTAATATTGGATATTCAAAGTCCAAATATGAACCTTGTTTATATATTAAGAATAATGGTAAAAGTATAACCATAATCGCATTGTATGTTGATTATTTTTTTCCAAACAATTGTAATGAAACAAATAAGCTAAAATCTGCATTAGGATCTCAATTTAAAATTAAGGATCTGGGGAAAATCGAGCAGTGTCTTGGTCTGTCTGTTATGATAAACAGAAAATAATTTTAACTTTGGATCAAAGTAATTATATTGATCAGTTGTGTACTTGAGTCAATTTAATAATTGTTATAATAAAGAGCACTGGACTCATGCTAAGCGTATATTAAGATATCTCAAAAGAACCAAAAACTATTGTATTAAATATTGTGGGACAGATGTTAACAAAGAGATAGTTGGTTATATAGATGCATATTGGGCTAATGACATATTAGATAGGAAGTCCTACACAGGATTCTGTTTTAGTCCCTCAGGTGGGGGAGTAAAAAGCAAAACAATATTACATTATCAAGCACTGAGGCTGAATATGTAGGAATATCAGAATGTTGTAGGGAGGCCATTTATCTGAGAAATTTAAATAAGGAAATAACTGGTGATTTACAGTGTATTGTAATCTTTAATGACAATCAGACGGCTCATAAGTTACTGTATAATCCTGTCTTTCACAATAAGATCAAAACAAATTGTCATAAAATACCATTTTGTTTGAGAATGTATTAATAAGAATATTGTTAAAGTAGAATACTTAGAAACAGCAAGTATGCCTGCAGACATACTCACAAAGTCTTTGTCATGTAAGGCATTGTAAACTTTTAAAACTATTGGGAATACAAGAAAAGTAATGTTGTTAGTTTGTTTTGATATAGTGGGGGTATTGGTCATATATCAAAATATGTTAAGTTAGATACTAGTAGCAACATTTGTTAAGTATAATCTGTGTTCCATGTACATCTACAATATTATCTATGCTATGTATGTGTGCTTCTATGATCTCTGCTTATTAAATAAAAGTCAGTCGTTCTTAAAACACGAAAATGTTGTAAGGACCCATGGCCGATACCGGGGCTGAAGTATCGCCTAAGTACCTTAACTTACACTCTTGATAGCACCTCACTGTTCGATGAAAACTTACTGAATATTTTAATTTGGTTTGACCATGTAGCCAGGATGACTCAACTAAATGCCTTAGGTCGCCACAAAATTTGTTACCCACAAATTGAGAAAAGGGTTTTATGTTAACAACTGAAGTACACAAGTTCACTGTTAGTAAAATCCAAAGTTTTATTTTTCAAAGTCAAAAGTTCAAAATTGCATTTACAGTTGAGCAGGCATATCGAACTCTCTTTTCCAAAAGTCTGCAAGTTGTGGAGAGAAATTTTGAACCGACCAAACCCCTTTTAATAAATTTACGAGTTTTAGCAGTCATTGAAGTTACGAGATAACACGACACGACCCAACATGGTTGAACTAGCCAGCATGGTGTGTTACAACCAGCGCGACGAAAGACAGACCGAAACAGACAGGAACAGACAACACGCAGGAACAGACCGCGGACAGGAACAGACAGACCATAATGGCGGCGGGGTCTTTTTTTTTATAGAAACCATAAGAACCAGTGACGTCAGCAACTGTATCACACCCTTTTGCTTCCGCGCAGCTCAAAGATGTGTAATTTATTTGACGATCCCGACTATTAAAAATGTTCAAACTTTGACAGTATCTGGGCTTATCTACTAGAAGTCCGACGGCAGTCTCTTGAGAAATTTAGAGTAATTAATTTTAAAGTTTTAGCTGTTTAAGACTCTGCGTAGTGATACATTCAAATTTGGGTAAAATCCCTAAGTGTTCTAGAATTTTACGCGCGTGCACAACAATCCGTGACAATCTATTTTACAAAAACTTAATTACCGGAGAAATACTAAAACTTTTGATGAAAACCCATATATGTATGAAACCGTCTTAATTAGGGCTATCTGCTGATGTAAAATTTAAATTAATATCTCTTTTAGATAAAAAGCTTATTTTTTTCTCTTAATTAAAATTGCTAATTAGACTTTACCAAATTACTTAATTTTATTGCCAAAATATTGGGGATAGTGCTGACTACAGCTGGTGATAAAAGTTCGGTTGTAGCTTTACGCGATTTAGAGATATTGCAAGTCTTAGAATTTCTACTTTTCAGATGGCGCGTTTCAAAACTTGAACAAACGGGAATATCTCTTAAACCAAACGTTTCGCGATATGATAGTTACACTTTAAAATGATTTATAATGGCAATTGTTACTGTGGGGAAGATTACAGGGAAATTCCTTAAAGTTGAAAACTGCACTTCTCGAAATTTCTAAGTCCTGCCTAAGCAAAACTAGAATTTGCCAAAATTCTAAGGTGCTTACAACGTGCACTACTTTTTTATTTAAAACTTACAGTACCAATATTGTAAAAAACTTTTGGAAGAATATACATCCTTTGTAACTTTAAAACATTGAAATCATTTCTATTTTCCCTTTCACATTTGAGGGTATATCAATGGTGTCGTGACCAGATCATTTAAATATTCAAAGCACCAGTTCTAACAGTCATGAACATCATTGTTCAAAGTTAAAACCTGGTGTTGCTTAGCCCCCAGCAAACATTTATGCCTTACAATTTGAATGTGACAAGTTTTTCTGAATAATATTTTCCCATAACAGCTAATCTTCTTTGGATTTTTGTTTGGTTTTCAGAAATCTGTCTTATTTCTTTTAATAAGAAGTTTCCTTCCTGCCTCCATTATGGTTTACAATCAGTACTAGTAAGTCTTAGTATCACAACAGAAAATGCTATGATCATAAAATGTTCTGAGTATATTTCTTGTAATGCTCTGAGAATATCAGGTGAGCATGAAAATTTACTGAAGCGTCTTTGAATTCATTACTTAATATTAGTCTCAATATAGGATGTTACTCAAGTTATAGATAAAGGTATGAGTTTCAATGAATATCATAAGTAACATCAAGTAAAATTTAATTAAATATTAAATTGGTTAATGATGAGACTATTCTAGCACTAACTTCCATTTTAGAAACTTGCTTTATTTTAGCAGTTTTGTTTAATTTTGTAATAAATAAAATATGGATTCTAAGAATTTTGCCAAATTTCCAGTAATTGCTTCCAACAGCATAACATGTTGATAGACCAGGTTTGTGTCCCTTTTTCTATCTTTATTTTTTTATTTTATTTTGCAAATACCATTTCTGAGTGAAGTAGCAAATTGGTTTAAGGCAAATCCATTAAAATTAAATTATGAAAAAGCACATTAGGTTTAAAACAGAAAAATATGCTCAGCCAGATTTTCAAGTAATCTATAAAAATAACACTACCTTAGAAACAAAACACTACCTTAGAAATAAAATTACTTGGTATTAAAATAGACGAGAAACTCTGTTGGCACGAATATATCACTTCACTACTGAAGAAGTAGTGCCACGTTTGCAATACGAACACTTTCTCTAACAACAGATCTAGAACTAATGAAACAGGTGTACTCTTCGTATTTCCATTCAGTGATGTCATATGGCATAATTTTTTGGGGAAACTCTTCACAAAGTAAAAAAAGTTTTTATAGCACAGAAAATAGCCATTAGGATGCTGTGTAGGTTAAAGCCAAGAACTTCTGCAGACAACTTTTTAAAATACTCGGTATTCTCACAATGACTTCTCAGTATATATATTCTCTCATGTTCTTTGTCATAGAACATTCTACCTATGAATTAGATATAAACAAGTTAAATGGTTTCAATACAAGAAATAGCTTGCACAAAACACAAATATCTGTCATTAGTATAAAGAGGAGTTTATTATTCTGGGATACATCTGTTTAATAAACTTCCCAAGAGTATAAAACAGTATGCAGATAATAATCTTTATATATAAAGATGAATGTATGTATGTTTGTTTGTTCTTCATACAAATACAGTTTTCATCCAATCTCGATGAAACTTTGCACACTTATCCTTTGAAACAAGGAGAAAAATACTGTCTACATTTGGTTGAAAAATTATCTGTATAAATAACACATGTTGTCTCATAACTTCGAAATACGGTGATAGACAGACACGTTGGATATGGTTGTCTCCGTACCGTGTTTCGGTGTAGTGGACTGGCAGCTTAGTGGTTAAAGCGCTTGCTTACGAACGTCGTGGTCTCCGGTTCAAATCTCCGTGGATTCTATGATTTTTAAAAATTGTTTTTCATCGTAAGAGTCAGGCCTGGGCTGTAGGTTATTCAGATTGAATGTTAAACTGTAAATATTAGAAAGTTAGGGGTGCAATGCAAGGAAAATCAAGGGTAGTCTTGCAATGTTATAGGTGTACACTTTTTTCGTTATAATGATCCCTTAGGTGGTGTTCACAATGTGTGAGTGTGAACCACAGTAATTCTTCATACAAATCCACAGTTTTCATCCGATCTTGATGAAACTTTGCACACTTATCCTTTGAAACAAGGAGAAAAATACTGTCTACATTTGGTTGAAAAATTATCTGTATAAATAACACATGGTGTCTCATAACTTCGAAATACGGCGATAGACAGACACGTTGAATATGCTCGTCTCCGTACGGTGTTTCCGTATAGTGGACTGGCAGCTTAGTGGTTAAAGCACTTGCTTACGATCATGGTGGTCTCCAGTTCAAATCTCCAATGATGCTAATATTTTTAAAAATTGTTTTTCATCGTAAGAGTCAGGCCTCAAATGGTGACAGAAATATGCTGGAAATTGATTCTCTTCAAGTGACAGGTTCGACGGTACAATGATATAGTGATAGCTTTCCTGTAATATTATTCCTACTCGATATTGTTTGGGACCAATCCTTCGTTAGCAACTTTCTATATTTAATTCTTAATCCACGCGTACGAAGTTGCCGGTACGGGCTAGTAAAGATATATTTAAAGAAAAACTGAGAAATTATCTTATTGGCAACTCCTCCTACTCCATTCAAAAATTTGAGCAAAGTAATTAATTGTATTCAATAAGACCTTTTGCGAAACTCAATTGTAAAAATTAATGTTTATTATTATTCTCTTTGTCTTTGTAACATGTGATTGTTTTTACTATGAATATGACTCATATTGTATACATGTGTATTAACCATGACATATTTCACATCCCAGAAATCCTTCTTCAGCATGGATCCATGAAACAAGATTGAGAAATAAAATAAAAAAATAAGTAAAATACTTATGGCCTTAAATGTCAGGCTTTTTGCAGTACAATGCACTGCTATCAAATCTCGGGAACTTATGGATATACTCGAGCGTGAATTGGGTACATTAACTGAGTGCATGTCCAAATGAATTAATGTTATTAGGAAAGCTAAATGAGATTTAAAATTTGCTTTCTGTGTTTGATAAAGTGATCAGAATGTGTGGTAATGTGCAAGAAACTGTTGTCTTTCAAATAATTCGTTAGGGGTCAAATGAAAAACAGTTGTTTTTAAGTAAGTGGTATCAATTGGTATGTGTGCTTGGAACCAGGGACTCAGTGGGAAGCATGTGGGAGCATGGTTATAAAGTGCAAACCTTGTTCAAACATTTTATTACAAGAATCATGGTCAACGATTAAACTTATACAGAATATCACAAATAATATACTACAATATAATACATAAGAAAGCTTTGATCTTGCAGATTATGATCTTAATAAATCCTGTACCAACACTAATATATGTTAATGTGATGACAACCTTGTTAAGCCATGAGAATATCCCTAATCACAATATTTCCACTTGTATTAAACATGCAAACAGAAAATCCTTACGTGCTTGGAAACGTAATATAACAGGGCAGGCTCTTACCAATTTACCATCATATAACAAATTTACATCTAGCATCAAACACAAATTTGTACACAGGAGGCAAGATACAGCAATTATTTTAAACAAACAAGAATCAGTTTACCTTAGCGTCCTTCAGTTTAACCTTAAGAATCAAGTTCTTACCAAAAGGTTCTGACACACTATAGTGTGTACCCACCGGCGCATAAGTCGTTACCACCCACACACACTGATAAGGTAGCGGGAACGATTAGCACCACATATTGGGGAATTTTGTCCATTCCCGTAACAAAATTATTAAGCACAATTAACAAGAATGAAGTAAGCGACGCACTTTGTAGTTGGGATCATCAGGTATTCTACCTCAAATACCCGACAGTGTTAGAAAATGGTAATTTATCACCTCGAAGCCACCACTAGCCCCACCCGCTGCCGTGCTCCCCAATTGGCGGAAAACCGCTCACGAACATAGAGCGCAGCGGAAGAATTCCCTCAATTAATGCGAGCGAGGAACGGTCTCGGTCGGTTCACAAATCCACATCATGCAGTACTTCCAGGCCGCCTGGTCAAATTACAAGTCCTCGCTTATACCAGCCGACCTCTAATGTCGCAGTCAATTAGGGAAAATATTAGGCCCAATGAACCAATCCGCTGCTGCCGACCGACTGATTTCCCGGTTTCGTGTCCCCGAAAATCAACTCCATCAGCCGGTAGAGGGCACCACCAGGGCCACAGCGCACTCTCACAGGCGAAACGAGCATGCAGGCTCTGCAGGAACCAGCATCAGAAGACAATCGAGGACGGGGAAAATAAACAATGCGAGCCAAGCACGGCTCAGTAAGGTAGCATGAAAATAAAGCTGTGAAAAGCTTCAATTATTAAATTACTATAGTTCTGTGATTGGTATTACAATTTTATTTGACATGAGGACACGGGTGCAAAAATAGAGAACAAGTCATCTGAAAAACATGCATTCAGAAATGTTTAGTTGAAGGAACAACATTTCAACATTTGGAATTTATTGTAGTTATTGAGTTTAATTAAACTTCGAAAAATTTATGAGAGAACCCCAATTCTGAAGAAGATATGTAAATGCGTGATGTGGGTTGTAAATTACATTAGAAGGGGTTGAATTGCAGTTGACATGCACTGTTGATGCACTATCAGATATGTTGATCGTCTTACAAACACCAATCTAAAACACTAAAATATTTAATGAATACATATTTCTCTTAGGATCATGAGTAAAATATTTCTTTGTAATGAGATTCGGAATGAATTGTTCTGAGGTTGTTGTATTGATTCCCCCACTATCCTTAAAGTCTTATTTTCAGCACCTTAAATTCTGTATCTTAGGATAGGACTAAATTAAAACATGATTTGAAGATTAAAAGAGCAATGTAACACCAAGATACAGATATCCTCTTGAAAGAAGCTGACTGTCTGACTTGCTACTAGGGAACTTTACAGATGATGCAGCATTTTATTAATTTCTTAATAAACTTGTTAGATGATTGCAATAAATTTATGAATTTGCCTCATTTAGCATGCACTGTGTAATTTATAGGATAATTAAATTATTTACAAAATAAAACTGATATGTTATGCTTTGTTTTCAATTATAATTGATCTATTTTTCTCCCTCAGGACCAATCAAGAACAACTCAAGCAAAACTTATTGGATGATGAAACTTCTAATTTGTATGCTATGAACTATACTGATGATTATGAACCGAATAGTAATACAGCAATTGATGGAATAAACATTGATGATATTATGGATTACGATGAAGCAAATTTAACTTCAAGCAATGGTACATCAGGCGACATTTACACTCTCCAGAATTATGAAAGCTATAATGAATCGATGTTTTTTACAAGAGATGAATATATATACATTTATACAATATGCATAATTGGAAGTATAACGCTGACAACTCTAAGATCTCTAGTATTTTTCAAAGTAACTATGAACTCCTCTCAAGGGCTTCATGATAGGATGTTCAACAGCATACTCAAAGGAACCATGAGATTCTTTGACACAAATCCTTCAGGTCTGTAGTAATGTTAATCTTTGTATGATATTTTACTTAGTAGTTAAAAGTAATTAAGTTACTATTGATAATTACAGGTGTTGATGACACTTAGAAAATTAAAATTTAATTCTTTTATTACTGTATATATATTAAGAACAAGTTTGTTTAGTGTTCACTAGAAGCTGAATGAATCTTATTTGGTGTCTTTTTGTCTCTTGAAAACAAAATAGAAAAAAAAAAATTTCTGGAGATTATTTTTAATGCTCCATGAAGAACCATAACCCATATAAAAACATAAATAATTATTTAGCCTTTCAAAATGTGTTTATTTGGTACTTAGTGTTATAAAGAGTATCCAAAAAATGCAAGACATCTCCAGAAGAGTAAACATGTCTCATTTTGTGGTCCTTCTCATCATGTGTCAAACAATTTGAAATTATTGACTAAATTTTTATGGAGGATGAAACTTAATCTTTTCATTGCATAATTCCTACTTACCACAGTTGAACCCAGGACAGCACTGAAACACAGATTGCCACGTACACACATTGAGTGTTGAAATGTTTGGGTTTAATGTCCCTTCCGCAGTAGTTCAGTGAGGTAACTACATGATGGTGCCTAAGAGCTACCTGGAGGCTCCGATCATTGGTCGGTGCCTTGGGATGAGGTAAAAAGTGACTTGGTTGGTGAGGTGGTAGAGGAAGTTTGCCAACACTAAGGAAATCTTCGCCATCTTAGGATATGACATGGGTGCAGTGCTGTATCTATGGAGGGAGGCAAAAATGTGGTGGCGACATTTATGGTTGTGACACTAGGGATGGCAACATTGGGAGTGGCAAAATAATGTCCACAGGAGTGGTAATCTCGCAGCTTTTGCCCCAGCTCAGAAAATTCCTTGATCTGTCACCAAAAGTCTATCAGTTAAAATGAATTTATGCTGAATCCTGACCACCACGCATAATAGCAACAATGTTAATTCTTGCTTCACTGTCCATGCTATCAGAGTTTTCCCAAGCAGCAGCTGAACTTGTAATTTGGGTACTGTCCTGCCAGTACAAACTTGGTACCAGACAGTGACCAGATCTTTGTTTATGGCAACATCAGTTATCTTCCTTGATTTTCACTCCTAGCCCCAGACCCACTATATCTTCCCCACCAAAGTTGTTTATTTAGTGTTCAATATCTTTCTCTCAATTTATTAAAGTTTATTTATATTCTATATTCTTTATACTTGCACAAATATTTTACTTGAAAGTATTTTCTGCCAACTCCTTCAGCTTGCCTGTGACTTGTTTCCATGATATTTGCAATTTTGGAATACATGGGTTTATAATTTAAACTTCAGCTTCATACTTCTTACCATGTTGAATTTCCTCCACCATCATGTAGCTAGCTCAAACTCTTGTTGATGAAGGACCACAATTCCAAAAATGATAGTTCTTAGCATGTGTACTTGTTTGTCCATGTTTGGATGCTAGCATTCCTTCAACTGTGGTAAGCATTGCTTATTCACCTGTAAAAATATTTTACATACATAACTTGCTGTCACTTATTTCTTCGTGCATGTGGATTTAGAATTTTATTGCTATATAAAGCTGCAAATTACGTAAAAGGTGTCCCAAAAAGTTTGGAGTTGGTAAAATTTTATGGGGAAGCCATCACCAATCAATTTTATCACTGAACTTATCTCATGAAGAGGACTAATTTGCAACACATTTAAAAATGGCGAGAAAGGAAAGGGGGGGGGGGGGGGGTTAGACTGTGGAGACTACAGTTCTTCTGGCAGATTTTCATTTGTGCTGCTTTCTGGGGACATCTTAAATCAATACCGTTCTGTACATGTTTTTTGGTTTTTCCTAAGATAAATAGACTTTATTGGTTTGAAACTATGTCTTTTCTAAGTGTACCCTGCTACCATCTGTGTAGGTCCCTGGGTTTTATTGATAGGCATCACAAAGGCTAATTTTACTGGAAAATGTATTCTCTTAAACTGGAATGGTAGGTCTGTCAGAATTATTGGGGTTCGAGAAATCACCACTTGTGATTACAGTCATGATCACAGCTTTTATTACATTTAGCCCTAATTGAGTTATTTGTAGGCATGTGCCACTGAACAATTTTGGTTCTTTGAGGTAGCACATCAGTAGTGTGGGAACAAACTTTCATCTTAATTTATAAGAAAGCAGTGCTGATTACTCCAAAGAGTCAAGGAACTGTGTAGGATATGTGTTTACTTGTGGAGTATCCATAATAGTGTACTCTGATAGAGGTTCTACAATTTTGCCTTCCACTTGTGACATCATTTTTTAAATTATTTATTGGTCCAACAGATTTATTAGTTGGTGTTTATATTGCTTGTCTGTACATGAAATTTATGAACAGATCACACAAAGACTGAGTATGAGAGAAACAAATCCCAAGTGACAGATATAACACAGAAAATATGTAAATGCATATAGTTGACCAGAAGATCCCGAAAGATTGTTTGACTTCCCATGTGACAAAGTCCTGGTGTGGCTTATATGATCAAACAATACTCTAAAGAATTTCTCGCCCAACTGGAATTTGAACCCGCTACTAGATCCTAAACTTTTGAAGGTATGCACCTTAACCAATGAGTCACCAGACTGCTTACCAATGTAATATCACAGACACTTACACATGCTATCCTTATGTTACAGTTCAGTTAGTTTTCAAAATTACATGAGAAAATGTTATTTATCCAAAACAAGTATCCTGCTTAACAGTACATAGTATTGCCTTTCCAAATATCATGAAGATTAGTTTAGAAATTTATTTTTGTACCTTTCACATTTATAATATGAGTATAGATTTTATTTGTCCCACCATTTAGCATATACTGATTTTACACTATCACTTACCAAAGTTAAATGGAGGAGGACAGTAACATCAAAACTCTGTACAAAGGTGCGAAAAAAAAATGAAATTCCTGAGCCCATGCAAGCACCTCAATGACACGGCCATATGGTTATTTTGACAATTGCGATCGAAGAGGTTTAGGGGAAAGAAAAAAAATCAGTATTTTATCTTTCCTTACCATTCTAATATTGCCATTGCTTCCCAGTATTTCTTCCCACTCCATTGTTGCTAAAAAATAAAACAATGTGTAAGACATTTATGCTGTTTTATAATTAGGGTTAATTAATACTTGTGAAAATATGTTCTCTCAAAATACACAGTTCTAGAAGCAGGTTAATCTAATTTTAGATAGTTTGTTGTCACTGTGGGTCGACAGGTAGTGTACCAAACCAGCCCCACACAAATAATTAGAAAAAAAAAGGTCAAGTACGAGGACATAAACTTAAGTCCACCACACGTTTATTGCAATAACTCGGAACATTGAACCGGTTGGCCACCACCAAATTTTGAATATTAAGGCTAATTGAAACTTTGTCAACTGTGGATTGCAAGATTCTACAAGATTAAGTCGGCTTTACACCAAATTACTTTCAATGTCACAATGTTCTTATGTATTCCTGCACTGTTCAGACTTTATGTATCACACGCATTGTCCCAGCTAAACATATTCTGTCTTCTTCATGATCCATTAACGCACCGCACTATTTCTATAGCGTTTCACACTATGCGACGCGAACCGTCCACTACCATAGCTAGGTCACTATGAACTGGAAACGATGTATTCGTCCACTTGCGCAGGTACAATTTGCGGGTCGGCAGAATGTGACTGTTATGTTACAAATGGGTGCTAAATAGTTAAATGGAATTAGTTGGATAAGGAAATAAACATTTGCAACATTAACACATGAGGGATATTTCATGATAATGAGAGATGAGGATGGAGAAGGCAGCAGAAGAGTGGTGAGTGTTGTGCATGCTGCAACAGGGTCTGTTTCATGGGAGTGAGCTGTGTATTTGTTTGGTAGGTGTGGGAATACTGTTGGGTGATGTTAGTAAATCTCTGAATCAGATTCATAAAAGTCAATGAGGATTTGGGGAACACTAGATCCTACTTCCAACCAAGATTTAGTTGATGGATTTGAGGTCCAAAGTTGCTGTAGTTGCTGCATTACCAAGACTGGACTAAGTTGGATTCTGAAGATTAGTGTGAATGATAGCCTGAGAAAGTTATTATGTGAAATGTGAAAGTTTTCTTTGACAACTAATTGAGCTGTGCAGTTCCAAGATATCAGTTGTTTGCATGTCCAGAAGTCTAAGTTGTTTTTAGAATGGAACAAGTTTATAAATTGGTTCTCTATAGTTAATGATAAACCAGTTTAGTTGACTATTTTATATGAAAAAAATTAGTTATTTAAAGTTAATATCTTTATTAACAGAGATAAATTAATAATAATTATATCAATTGAATACAATCAACTTTTGTGACTGGTTGCATCTGACTTATTACTACTTCAGTTAATTCAACAATGGAAAAATAAATTAAATTAAATGCTTTTACCAAAAATTAGGCTAATTAATATTTTCGATCAGAGACAAGAAAAATAAAATGGCCTTTTTTTTGTATTGATTTGTATGTTAGGAGTATAGTTTGTTTTGCCATTATTAATTCCTTTTTTTGTAATAAAAGAAAAAATGTCACTTCATATATTTTGCTTTTCATCCCTTATTTTATAATTTTCATCATACTGAAAAATTTTGCATGAATTTGCTTCCCAGTATATTAAGTTTTCTTTTCAGTTACAATAATGTGAAAACTATGTAAAAGATCGTTCATGGGGTCATCCTGGAAAGCTATTTTTACAACTATTTTTTTCTGTAGCACTAAATCTATATAATATTAATTTAAATATGAACAATTTATGACAAAAAATGTTGCATGCAACAGCTGACAATATACTATACGTTCATTCAAAACCTTGATTAATGTGAAGAACAGGCTGGGACATTGGCACTCGTGAATATTAGTCAATTATAACGAAGACATTAGAACAAAAAGATTTAATTGTGGTAGTGCATTTGTATTAAATGATGATATCCTTGAAGTTATGGGTATTAATTACCTTAACAGAAGAAAACATAACTTGGTATGCAATTGTTCAAAATTTGGATTCATAAAGTTTACACGTTTAGTTATGAGATAAAGGTTTAGTGCATATATTTGCATTTGGACTGTAATTTCTGAATTTAATTTTTCTAGCTTTAGCACTTCACATTTTACCCATCAGTTTGCCAGAAGCATTCCCACTAACGATCCCCAGCAGTAATATACCTATAGTTCGATTTTGAAGTCACTTATGTTGGACTTAGAAATTTTGTGTAAGGTAATTATCAACTTGAAAGGATTTTCCTGCATTCATTTCCACAGTGAAAACTTGCCATATGACTCATTTTAAAGACAATTCATTGTATCTGGAAAATATTTATTTTAAGAGATAATTTGGTTTGTTGATGTTTCCAACGATGCTGGTAGGAAGACAAATATTTAAGATTTGAAATAGCTTTGAATTGAGTAAAACCGCAGCTAATCTTTTATCACCAGCTAATCTTTTATCACCAGCTATAGTCAGCACTGGCTAGAATATTTTGATAGTAAAATTAACCAATTTGGCAAAGTTTAATTAGTGGTTTTAATTAGGAGAAAAAAATACTTTTTAACTAAAAGGAACATAATTGAGAAATTTATATCAGTAGATAGCCTAAATTAAGAGGATTACGAATATATAATGGTTTTGCCAAAAAGTTTAAGCATTTGTCAGATAATTAAGATTTTAAAGATAGATTGTCCCCAATTTTTGTTGGAGTCTGTAAAACCACGCCTAACTGGTGACGTTGTAAGCTACCTTACTCCCTATTTTCAATATTCAGTTAAAATCCAACGAAATTTAGTTAAACATTCACTAGGTGATACCACAGTTTGAAATCGAGACAACAACACTTCACAGTTAGGAAAGTAAATAAACAACACATAACAACCTTAAATAAAAAGTTTCTAATTAAATATAAACTGTAAACTTACCGAGATGAGCGTAATCCATAATAATTCTGAAGTAAAGTAAACAAGGTTTGGTTAAACAACCACATCATGGATATTCCACATAATTGACGACTGTAAAGCAGTTTGATAATAATAATTTCACTGTTTTATATTAAATTCACCAATAACTCAAAGTTTCCGATAAGTTTAGAGCAGTAAATATGATTTTTAAACCATCACGTCATGTGTTAATTTCAACAATAAATTCCAGTACATCTAAGTAGTTTCTGAGTTTTAAAAGTAGATTTAAACAAACTTAATAACTGGCAGACTAATATTCTTTAAGTTTCCAATTGCCATTAACTAATTAACAGAAGATATAAATAAGTTAAAATTCGTTATCCTGCGACGTCATAGAAACCAACTTGTAATTTGAATTTCAATCTGGAAAACATATTTCATGTACCAAAAACTTTTCTAAAGTACTTAAATAAAATAGATACGTTTTAAAAATAGTTTCAGGCCATAACCAACTTTAAATAAAAAGTGAATAAAATCTTGCAACACCAGGAAGTCAGTAAATTTTAGAAATTCCATAACTTTTGACATCCTCAACCGATTTAAAAGATTTTTAAACCACTGAACTCAGAAGAGGCTAGGGAACACTTTAAACATAGTATAAACTTGATATTTTAAACTTTAGCAAATTCATATTCTGGATGTGACGTTTTGCAGTACTAAAGTCAGTGAGCATTCCGATTCACCAACTTTCATAAATCATTTACACCTATCGGGAAGCTCTGAGAACAAAACCAACCACAACACCACACTCGTTTTGTTACGCTCTATCTCTTGTGATTTTCTGAAAGTTCTCCGTTAACAAAAATTAATCTAGATAGCCTGTTGATTAGATTAGTAGGGCATTTCTGATAAAGGTAGGCCGGTTGCTCGTATCGAGGCAGTTCGTTGAAGCACTTGGTTGGGTGAGGATGTTACTCGTGGTAGAACAAATTCAGCACTAGTTGGGCGCATGGGCTCATGGGAGACCGGAACAAACATAGGTGAACGTCGGAATTGCCAACCATAGAACTTTGAACTTTGATGACAGGTGTTCATCAATGCCGGAACTTTAACTTTATTTTCATTTTCGGGGTCGAGCGATCTGTTCTGTTTCATAACTTGCAATCTTACGAGTGATGTTTAATCAGATTGCCATTGCTAACTAAAACATTTCTGTATCTTCTGTTTTTATTTTCAAGAATATATAATTTTCGTGAACTGCTCATCATCGACTTTCATTCATAGTGTAATACCCTCCTCACATAGGGTTTATAATTATGTGAGTGGCGGCCGCACTAAAATAGTTGACAACTATCCTCCAGCTTACATGATTCAGAACATTTATTAAACTATCAGCAGAGACTACAGCCAAGCTAGTTCAGGTGTACGAGGCGGTACCAGACCCCATACATCGCGTTACCCCTGACAACGTAAGAGACTTCAAGGTTAATCTTATAGAAACCCTTATGAATGCTGGATTAAATTAAAACAGATAGAATATGATCATAGGAAGCCCTTGTGTTAATTACAAGTTAAACGATATTAATTAATGAAAAATATACTGACGTTATAAGCCTTGCAAAGCTTATTAAAGTCCAAGCAGCCATCATGAATTGCCTCAGTCTCTTGGTGATTTTGAATGAAGTAACTTTGATTTCAAGTGAAAGAATGATCTACATAATGATACGAATGGTTAACTTTGTGTCAGTTTGTGGAGCGAATGGCTCCATGCGGTCAAGTTGCGGCACACGTCATCATGCCGTGACTGTTACTCACTAATGTTAGTGGGACTTGGTGAGTTTGTCTTCTAGTATGAATGTGCTTAACCTGTTAATATTCAAGGGAACAGTGGTCTGATGTCTAATCCGCAATTCTGGTACCGATAATGTAAAGTGAATTTTATTAAGAATATAAGTATTGTGAGATTCAAAAACAGTGTTAAGTGAACTAATTTAATACACCTGTTGAATTTGGGGTTTATAATACAAGTACATGGTTGCCATTTTATTAAATATTAAAGGTACCAGAAGGCCATACAGGAAAAGAACTTTATTGACTTAATTGTTAACAGTTTAGGTGAACAACGCCCCCCCCCCACACCCAGTTTATTATGTTTTCTTTTCAGTTACAATAATGTGAAAACTAAGTAGAAGTTGGTTCATAGGGTCACCCTGGAAAGCTATTTTTACAACTATTTTTTCTGTAGCATTAAATCTATAAAATATTAATTCATAATATGAACAATTTATGGCAAAAACATTTTTCATGTAACAGCTGATAATATACTGTAAAATCCTTTAAAATCTTGATTAATGTGAAGAACAGGCTGGGACATTGGCACTCATGAATATTATTCAATTAGAACGAAGACATTGGATCAAAAAGATTAACTGTGGTAGTACTTTTGTACTATATGATGATATCCTTGAAGTTATGGGTACTAATTACCTTAACAGAAGAAAATATAATTTAATATGCAATTGTTCAAAATTTGGATCCCTAAAGTTTACACGTTTAGCTGTGAGCTGAAGGTTTAGTGCATATATTTGCATTTGGACTGTAATTTCTGAATTTAATTTTTCTAGCCTTTGCACTTCACATATTTTATGTGTAATATGCTTGTGTGACAGTAAATTAAATATCTCATATGTGATCAAGTAAATGGCTAGATAAAGTTGAAAGATATGTATGTAATGAAATAAATATTATATTGTTTTTAAGTCTGTTTTTAATATTCTTAAAATGTTTATATTATTAATAATATCCAAAACCAAATAATTTCTTACCTTAGTTAAAATAAAATGTGCAATAAAGTTTCTGTTGATCAAGGAGAATTGCACGCATGTCTCTGTGCCCATCATTTAGCTAATGCACATCTCAAGTGGCACAATAAAAAACATAAAATCATATGGAGTGATAAAGAACCAAGTGATTAATACTAAGAATAAAAATAACCATATACACTCTGACTTGTAACACCGTAGCCATACTGTTGTCAAGATTCCTTTCTGTTTCTTGACATCAATGAGGTGTGAAACCTTAAGTAAAAAAAAAAAAAAAAAAAAACCTACTGTAATACAGACAATAATGACTACAGTTTTGGTTATTTATATTAATATTACACAAAATATAAATGTGTGAAAATGAGCATCCAAAAATATTGACAGATTTTGGAGTGCTCCTGTTCTGATGCCTGGAGAAGGTTCTCTATTTCTTCTATGCTAGGATTGGTCTGTGCATACCATGTTGTGGACAGCTGGTTAGAGCATGTATGACCACCAAGAGTGCCAAGAGTATTGGGTAGGCAGCATGTTGGTGATAAGCATGGCCACTATCAAAATTGAGAGACTATTGTAGGTTGGTAGGTTTGGTGTGGACCAAGGACCAAGCAGCCATTTGAGAAGGACAAAGCCACTTCCAGGAGATAAGCCTGGTTGTGAGAATATACCATGCGAATTCAGAGTATTAGAGGCATTGAGATTGTTCAGGAAAGATTAGAAGGTTTTTTTTACCAAGTGTCCAGATTACTAAAATATTGTCTCTGCCTTGTTTCATGCGAACTTGATCTAAACATGGATTGTTCGAGGTGTCCCAAGAAGGGGTTAGCTATAAGAGGCAACATATGGATTGCAGTGCTGATATGTATATAATTAGGCCTAACAGCATTTTCACTTCATGTGTGTAAAACATTATTATTAGATTCAGAATTAAAGTACGTACTATGGGAAACATTAATAATATTAACTTGTGTATTACAAATGGTTAAAAGTTAAATCATGCCTTGAAATGAAGAACTATTAATAAGAAAAGAGCTGGATGGAACGGGTGATCAAGGATAATGTTCCAGAATTTATATATATATATATATATAAAATAAGATAGGATAGGGAAAATAAACAGTTACCCGTCACTTACCACAGATGAAGGCAGGAGGGCGAGACATGTAAAAACACAAAAACAAACGAATTGCACAATATTTCGACTTAAGTCTTAGTCATGTGGGAGGCAAGACATATGGCAGGGGGAAAGATGCCATATGTCTCGCCTCCCACATGACTAAGACTAAAGTCGAAATATTGTGCAATTCGTTTGTTTTTGTGTTTTTACGTGTCTCGCCCTCCTGCCTTCATTTGTGGTAAGGGGTTACTGTTTATTTTCCCTATTCTATCTTATTTTCAGTGCCTCGCGGCAGTTTCTTTGTTTTCCTTTTTATATATATTATATATGTATATCTATAAAGACTTGAAATGGGCTGTAGTAGTTATATTTACTAAAGGTAAGGAAATGAACAGTGAACTGAAGTACAGAAATATTCATTTTTCAGTTGTGAACAACTTGACAGAGAATTATGTAGCCAAACAGAATAAATACTTCTAAGCATCATATGTAATGTAAGAGAGGACCATTGCTGTAAATTAACTTTTTAAATCAGCCATAATGTTATGTGAGATGGGACGTGTAAATCAATATTGTATTAAAAATGTGTGAGAACCTTTATTAGGTATGTAGGGAAACTGCCACTGGTGCCTGAGCCCTGAAACAATTGATGGTTTTTGTGAAAACCCACTTTGATATCCCAGATATGTGAATCTATGGTGAAAGGCATTTCCCTTAATATACTTTTGGCACAGTCATTCCATAAAATGAGACATTTCAATGCAAAAAGTGCTGTGGACATTAAATATTAGATATGTTCATGGATCTGAGACCAACACCACTGTCCAGTTAACAAAATTATTGGGTAATACTCTGAGGATATGACTTGACACCCAGCAGCCATCATTTTTACCAATAAGATAGCCGGATGTGACATTGTACCTTATCTTGAAATATTATTTAAATTGAGTCTGGATAATTGCTGCTTACCACAGTACTGTAAAAGTGCTGGTACATAAGGGAGGGGTGAGAAATAGAGTTGAGAATTAGAGGCCAATCAGTTTGACATCAGTGGTAGGTAAATTAATGGAAAGATTGATATGCCACCCCATCAGAAATATATATGAGGAACGTAAGTGGTTTTCAAGTAGGCATCATGGGTTAAGGCAAGGATATTCATGCGAATCTCAGTTGGTGGGATATATGCAAGATATTTCAGATGAAATGAACAAGGGAGGCCAAATTGATAGTGTGGCACTAGATCTGTCAAAGGCTTTTGACAGAGTAAGCCATAAAATGGTAGTAAATAAGGTAAAAACCATTGGAGTGGATGAGAAAGTGATTTGCTGGGTAGAAGAATTTTTAAAAGGTAGAAAACAGAAAGTTAGGGTAGGAAATGTAGTATCAAAAGAAGTAGAAGTAAAAATGGGTGTGCCACATTGTAGCGTATTGGAACCATTGCTATTCATTATTCTAATGTTGATTGTTTACTATCTGAAATTAAATCGTTTGCAGATGACATAATGCTGTGTAAAAGAATCAAAACGATGGAGGATTGTAAATAGTTGCAGGGTGATCTGGACAGGATATCTAGTTGGGTTGGTAAACATGGAATGAAGATAAATACAAATGAGAGTCAGCTTATTAGATACACAAATAGAAAACAAAAGGTTAATTATGAATATAGCTTAGGGAAAGAATTGCTTGCTGAAGACTTGAAATGTAAATATCTTGGCATTACTTTTGATAACAAACTTAACTGGGCAGGACACATAGGACAGGAAAAGGTTTCGAAGTTCTGCACTTGTTGGAGAGAGTGATGAGAGGATGTACGA
This sequence comes from Vandiemenella viatica, assembly GCA_031002005.1. Classification (NCBI taxonomy): domain Eukaryota; kingdom Metazoa; phylum Arthropoda; class Insecta; order Orthoptera; family Morabidae; genus Vandiemenella; species Vandiemenella viatica. Next base: position 63,115,664 of record JARYHS010008075.1, on the reverse strand, counting down.
GAGAAGTCAAGGAATTGGGTTACAAAACTTTGGTCAGACCATTGCTCGAATATGGAAGTGTAGTATGGGACCCTCATTTTATGTATCAAATACAGGAGTTGGGGAGGGTGCAAAGAAGGACTGCTAGATTTGTTTCTGGAAATTATCACAGAATGCAATCAGTGACAGATATGATAAAGTAGCTAGAATGGGATTCATTGCAAGACAGGAGGAGGATGAGGAGGGTCATGGGAGTGTACAGGGCATATACTGGCAATGAGACATGGAAAGATATTGCAATAGGTATGAAAAGTAGTGCATGGAAGGGAAAAGATGACCATGACCACAAGCTGGCACTCGATTTCAGGTGCAAGGGTGTGGGAAGATTCTCTTTTTTAGGTAAGGGTGTCAGGGATTGGAATGAGTTGCCAAGAGATATGATGAATAATTTACCGAAAACTTTAAAAGAATCTAAAGATAAAATTTGGAGAGGGCAAATGTAGGTGGGTGCAGGATAGGGGAAGATGGGTGTGTAGGGAAATTGCAACTGTAGCCTGTGCTCCATTGCAATTAAATTAAATTAAAAAATTAAAAAAATTAATAATCATTTTTTTCATTCATAATATATATTATGAAAACCCACCGAGAATGTAGAAATTTTATTAGAATATTAATCCCTTAACAAATTATAGTGTAACAAGTATTAATCACTTCTCATTTTGTTTTCTCATCAAGCTTGAAAGTTCAGGTTTTTACAACACGCAATTTTGATTTGAGATGGAAGAAAGAAAATTGTAAGACTGGAACTAATCATTATCACCTATCATATATATCATTTCGTCTGAAATCATATTTCCCAAAATACTAGTATGAAAACAAAGTAGTAGCAGAAAAATGTTGAAAAATAAAGCAAAAAAAGTAAATACTTAAAAAATGCATTAAACATGTGTTTATTGAAAAAAGTAAACATTATAAAAAAAAAGTGGCTGTCTGTAATTGAAACAGTCTGCAGTCTATAGTTACATTCCTAATGTGTTTAAGGCTTATTTACTAACTCGGTGTGTTGTAACATGGGGAAGTTGCTAGGGAAACAGCAGTGTAACAAGAACCAGCGCAAGAAGGTTTTGTGTGAACGTTTGGGATTTAAGATGTATAGTTGCTGCTTATAGAGGACCTTTGTAATCTTCGGATACAAATTAGTAAAGTGTAAATGAAATAAAGACCGACTAATTAAATGAAATAAAGATCGATGAATTAAATGAAAGGTTATCGTCGCTCAAGTGTTCAAGGATTAAGTTTGTTTTGAAGTTTCGACCCAAGATTGGAAAGAATATTTATTAGAATAACAAAACGACGATAACACATTAAAATACGATGACGATAATCCTAATAAAATATGACAAAGTCCAGAGGTTTTGATGGCTGAAGTGCTTGGGAATTGTAGTGCACACACATTAAAAAAAAGAAGATGCACTGACAACTGATAAGGGCATCTTGGTTGGATACAACTTCAATTTACATTTGTGAGATTGAAATTCATTTTTAACAAGTGTGGTGGTCCCCTTTTTCACTGCAAACTTTACTCTGGATTGAAATCTGATAGGCAGTCCTGATTACAGTAGTTTATAAGTAGTATCCTGTAAATGTGTAGCAAAATATGTCCACAGTGGCAATTTCAAGCTAAATTTCACTTCAAAATTGTCTTAATAATAAAAAAATTTTTAAAAAAATTATAAACTCTACATAACACCTGCTTAAATTTTTTTACTTCTCCCTTCCAAAATGTAAATTCTGGAGTTTCACAAAGTTCAATGAAATTTAAATTCTCATCTTTAATTTCAAAGTTTGTCTGCAAAACCATCCTTGTATCCTTGTGTTTAATCACATGATGATAATACTGTCTCCTGACACTGACCAACACAACTACTTTCACTATACTAGGACTGACTGCACAATGCTTGAAGGTGTAGTCCCAAGGCTCTATTTATAGACAACTTCCTTAAATGTGCAGGTAATGGGTTTTTTCTTTTCAGAATTGAGTGATTTTCCTTGGAAAATTTTGCTCACCTAAAATGTGATACCAAATTTTTATGAGATTTCCCAAAGTTAACCAATCATCTTGAAACTATCACAGAATGAAGGCCCTAATTGTTCCAAACATTTTGAAAGCTATATATCAAATTTTGTAACTGCGTGACAAAATTTTATTCTAAGAACCATGAGTTAGATTGGATAATATTGCATTTTTATTTCATTTTCAAAGTAATTTTCTATGTTTATTCAAGTCAGAAAGCAGTTTTGCAGTTTTAGAATAATTTTTTCAATTTCAACATTCTTCGGCATTCACCTGGAGTTTGATTGTGAAAGGTCATATCCAAATTATTTATTTTCAGCTTAATTATTAAAGTAGGAGATTTTTCACAATAACTAAAGTTAACATTTATTTAAAGTTCTAGCGATTGGTAAAATTTCAGAAAGAGATAATTATTTTTATTGTCAAGGTCAAATTAGCTAATGTAAGGACTTCAGACATGCAATTTCATATCTGATCAACCCGCCAGCAGCCATCCATGTGAATAAGGAAAAGAATTCATTCCCACGGTTCGTGAGAGAGCAGTCACCAGGAACCTTCGAGAAGCAGGGAGCGCGATGTAATATAGATGCGTATGTGTAGTTAGTCGGTCTCAGTCTGCCAGAAACCACGAACTTGGTATCATGTAGGCACGACAAGGCATTAGCCTCAGTAACATGTAGGTCAGTAGGCTGGCAAGTTTTATATGAAGCACTGCTGCGCAAGTTTTATTTTGGAATAATGGATTTGCATATTCAAGTTTTACTTCAATGAAGTTTTAAAATAGTATTTCGCCAAATGGGGCCACGGGATGTTCTAAATTAACTAAACAATTGAACACTGGGAGTGTGTGATGAACTATTATTCAACTAGTGATTTAATTCTTTGAACTTTGGGCTGTGGTCTAACTCGAACGGTTAATCGAACTTGTAAACATTTTTTTGGAATAGTTGTCTGATTGCCTGTACAGTTTTTGGTTTTGGGAAATTGAAGAATATAGTTATTTAAATGGCAATGAACTATTTATTGAACTTTTCCTTTTCATAGTTTTTGGGTTAAAATCTATGTGGCGACCGTATAATTCTATCAAAGCCAAAACTGTTACATCCAAGGCTACAAACGGTCAGAGCTAAGATCCAGTGTTTATGCTCTACCCCAAGCATAAGCTTCGCCTCTTACAGTTTTCTTGTCTTTGACTTTTAATTTTTTTTTTTTTTTTTTTTGCTGTTGTCAGTCTTTAGACTTGTTTGATGCAATCCTCCATCCCTTCCTATCCTGTGCTAACCTCTTCATTTCTACATACGCCCTCCAACCCACGTCCTCAATTATCTGCTTCATATATTCTAATCTCTGTCTTCCTCTACAGTTCTTACCTTCCACTGTTCCCTCCCCTAACAATTTAACCAATCCAGCATGTCTCAAATGACCTACCAGCCTGTCTCTTCTTCCTGTAACCTTCTTCCATAAACTTCTTTTCTCACCCACCATTTCCAAAACTCGTTCATTTCTCACTTTGTCTGTCCACCTAATTTTAAGCATTCTTCTGTAGCACTACATTTCAAATGCTTCAATTTTCTTTCTTTCCGGTATTCCTAAAGTCCATGTTTCGCTACCGTAAAGAGCTGTGCTCCACACAGACAGTTTCAAAAAGTTCTTTCTAATTCATAGATCAATATTTGAAACTAAAAGGTTTCTCTTTTCCATGAAGGCTCTTTTTGCTAGTGCTATTCTGCTTTTGACATCATTCCTGCTTTGGCCATCGGTTGTAATTTTACTTCCCAAGTAACTGAATTCGCTTACTTCTCCTATTGCATCCGATCCTATTTTTATATTTAATCTACTAGTATTGGTATCATTTCTGATACATTTAATCACTTTTGTCTTGCTTTGATTTATATTCAGTACAAAATCTTCCTTCAGTATTTTGTTCATGCCATTCAGTAACTTCTCAATATCCTCAGCCCTCTCTGCTAACAAGACAATGTCATCAGCAAATCGAAGCATACTGATTTTTTCTCCCTGGAAACTTATGCCACATGGAAATTTTTCTTTGACTTTCTTCATTGCTTCTTCTACATACAAGTTGAATATTAATGGGGATAGACTACAACCTTGTCTCACACCCTTTTTAACTGATGCATGTCTCTCATGATTCTCTACTTTTATTATAGCCACTTGATTCTTATATAGTTTATATTCTTCTATCTCGATACTTTAGACCTGACTTCTTTAAAATTTTGAACGTCTTGTCCCACCTAACATTATCAAAAGCTTTTTCTAAATCAACAAATGCCATAAAAGTATCTTTGTTTTTCTTGATCCGCCCTCCAAGTATTAATCTTAAAGACAGAATTGCTTCCCTTGTACCACGATTTTTCCTAAAACCAAACTGATCTTCACCTACTATCTCTTCTATTACCCTTTCCATCCTTCTGTATATTATTCTGGTCAGTAATTTAGAAGCATGTGATGTTAGACTAATGGTGCGATAATTCTCACATTTGTCGGCTTGCGCTTTCTTTGGAAGTGTGAAGATGATATTTTTATTAAAATCAGTTGGAATTTCTCCTGTTTCATAAATTTTTGATATCAGCTTGAATAATCTTTCAATTCCTTCCTCTCCTAGGGATTTAAGAAGTTCTACAGGGATCTCATCAATTCCAACTGCCGTATTTGCTTTCAAGTCATTCAGAGCTTTATTAAATTCTGTCCTCAAAACAGGATCTCCTAACTCATCAATGTCGACATCATCTTCCTTTTCCATTACACTATTGTTCAAGTCGTCCCCATCATAAAGTTTCTCAATGTATTCTTTCCATCGGTAAGATCTATCTCCTGAGCTTAAAAGAGGTTTCCCATCGGCAGCTTTAATGTTCTTCATTTCTCCAAAATTCTGTTTGATCTTTCTGTAGGCAACATCTACTTTACCTACGACCATTTCCTTTTTTCTACTTCTTCACACTTTTCTTGTAGCCATATTTCTTTTGCTATTTTGCATTTCCTATTTATTTGATTTCTAAATTGCCTGTACTGCTCTCTTCCTGCTTCATCCTGAGCATTTTTGTACCTTCTCCTCTGATCCATCAGCTCCAAAATTTCTTCTGTGATCCACGGTTTTCGGGCAGGTTGTTCCCTAAAGCCTAATGATTCTTTACCAGCTTTCATTATTTCGGTCTTTAATGCATTCCATTCGTCCTCGGTTGTGCTCCTTTCAGAGTTACTTCTTAGACCCAAGTCTCGTATTTCTTCAAATTTTTCTCTCGTGCTAGATTGTTTCAATTTATTCACTTCCAGTCTGTTCTGCTTATACTGCTTCCTAATTCTCTTAAATTTCAGCCTGCACTCCATTATTATCAAATTATGGTCAGAGTCTATGTCTGTTCCTGGGTACGCTTTACAGTCTAGAACTTGATTCCTGAATCTCTGTTTGACCATTATATAATCTAGCTGATATCTGCCTGTATCCCCAGGATGTTTCCAGGTGTATATTCTTCTTGCATGGTTGTTTGCAGTGTGTTTGCCACTACTAGCGTATATCTTTCACAAAATTCTAGCAACCTGCTTCATCGTTCATTTCTTCCTCCTAGACCAAAACTTCCTACAGTATTCCCATCTTTTCCTTCTCCCACTATTGCATTCCAATCACCCATGATTATTAGATTTTCCTCCCCCTTCACATATTGAATTAATTCTTCAATTTCAGCGTATATTTTTTTCTGTTTCTTCGTCATCTTCCTGTGATGTTGGCGTATACACTTGTACTAATGTGGTTGGGACAGGCTTAGTTTCTAACCTCATCAAAATAATCCTTTCACTAAACTGTTCATAATAACTCACCCGTTTCCCTACTTTCTTGTTCATTACAAATCCTACACCAGTGACTCCATTGACAGCTTGTGTGCTAATTATCCTGTGTTCCCCAGACCAGAAATCCTGTGCATCCTTCCATTTAATCTCACTAATCCCAACAACATCTAAATTAAGTTGTTCCATCTCCCTTTTTAAGTTTTCTAACCTACCTGCCCTATTCAGACTTCTAACATTCCACGCTCCGACTCGTAGAATGTTTCTATCCATTCTGATGACTCCTCCCTGAGTAGTCCCCACCCGGAGATCCGATTGGGGGACTATTTTACCTCCGGAATATTTTACCCAAGAAGAAGCCATCATGAAATATGTAATTTGAGAGGATTACATGTCCTCGGGATACCCTTTGGGTCTTTAATGCAGTGGTTTCCCGTTGCCTTCTGCATCTCCATGCCATTGATCATTTCTGATTCATCCGCCTTTAGGGGCCGTTTCCAACCCCAAGGGCAAGAGGGTGCCCAGAACTGCTCCCCGCTCTTCCGCCCTCATTTCCGAGGCCGTTGGCAAGCAGTGGGTGATTCCTTATACCGGGAATCTTTCAGTCGCCAGAGCCTCATCCGTGCGAACAGGGTGCACCACGTGAAGGAGAGGTTGACATTTGATTGGAAAAGGCTAGTATAGCCTCTCCCAAACCCTTACACCCCTAAATTTTGTTATACAATAGTTTATCTGTAAATTTACAAATTTCCACATCCCACACAATCTCTTACATTGGAATCCGTGCAAAATGAATGTATTGTTATGTAAGAAATTCCGTATACTTTAGCCCTATAGACCTTTAAAGTGTTAACCCTTTCCTTGTGAGTAATACACTATAAAATCCTTGGTTTTACACTTAAACCACACATTAGCACTAAACCCAAGCTATAGTTACATTCCTTATCTGTTTTAGACTTATTTACTAACTATTACTCTTTTGGACATAAATAACTACTAACAAAAACCTCATTATAGCATAATTTCTTCCTCCTCACAACGATAGCATCATTACCTATAAAATTATAATTATTTTCCCATAATTTTCCTATGTAAAAGTATTGCCATTAATTTTCTTTTTGACTCTAATCTCTAATTGAAATAAAAATTTATTTCTTTTTTGCTTCCTTGTTTTTGTAACTAAATTATATGGCAGCTCAATCATTTTCAAAAGTAGTACAGATAAATACAAGAATTTTAAAGTAGTATTTGTGAGATTCAAAATTTTTATTTATGGAGTAAAAGTTATTTGAAGGTTTATTCACAAATTACTTATGACATCAGCAGAAAGGTTGGACTGAGCAAAGGAGAAAGTTTTAAGAAGAAGAAACAATGGTCTTTATTCAGACAGATAATTACAATTTAATCATGCCAATATATTTTCAGCATCCTGTAAAACTTCCTGTCAAAATGTAGAATATGTAAATAAATCATAAATAACTTTTATAGAGGAATAAGTAAATATAATTCTGTAAATAAAATAGATAAAAGATTGAAAATACAACAAAATTATAGCTTAAATTTAACTAAGCAATAATGCAGTAAAAGCATGGAACTAAAATTTATTTTAAATGGTAAAAAAAAAATTAAAAAAAATGAAATTTTGATGTTTAACCTTGAAATAGCTATCTTGAAATGTATCAAATAGAAATCTGTTTGTAGTCATGAATAGTTAAATAGAGCATTAAAATTCCATAAAGAATACTAATTTCGTTCGAGGCCATAAAGAAATGAGGGAGATATGATATGATTTTCTGAAATTTAAGATTTCCAAAAAGTAAAACACAATTTCAGGAAATGAATTATTACAACTGAATAAAGATAACCAGAGAACCGAGAATCCATGGTTAAATTAAAGAAATAATTAAACAAAATCTAGTGATGTAAGTACTTTTGTGAGGGATTAAACACTTTTTAAAGATATAGAGAAATAACTAATATAATAATCACTTATATATCAGAAGTAACTTCTAAACAGAGAGGTTTAGGAACAATGGTGTCATAAATTAAAGTCCTTGAAATAAACCAGTATACAGAGTAGCAAAATTTCAGGAAGCTCTGAATAAAAATAAGGACCAGGGATTCTGGATATTTTATGTCCCATGGCAAAGAAAGTATTTAAACCTGCCATTTTTATTCCCTCAGATCAGTCGTTCAAGGAAGCCGGTTTGAGAGACTTCGTTTCTTGATGGGGAAGAAGCAGATCATGTTGTTGAGTTGATCAAAATATTTGAATGATTTCGATATATGTGTGTGTGCTATATCTTTGTTGTTGTAAAATCTTTGTACCGACATGCTGTAGCCTGTACTGTTTAGCAGTAGTTGTTTCCTGTACGTTGCACTGTGCGTATCAGCAATAAAAACTTAACAGGTTATGGGCCCAGGTACCCAGTGCAGGAATTGCTGAATGAAACAGAAGTGTCGTTAAAGTCCTTTGTGTGTTGTTGTTCATAAATATGGCGACGAATTATCTAGTAAATGTGCTGAAGCTGAAAGGTCACGAGAACTACGGAGATTGGGCATTCGCTATCGAAAATGTGCTTATTCTAGAAGGATTAGCGAAATGCATTTCAGAAGTAGTTACAGCGGAAGATTCTAAGGCAAAAGCGAAGATAATTCTAACGATTGATCCATCTTTGTATGTGCATGTGAAAGAAGCAAAAACAACAGTGGACTTGTGGCAGAAACTGAAGTCATTGTTCGACGATTCTGGTTTTGCAAGAAGAATTAATTTATTGAGGACACTGATATCAATACGTCTAGAAAATTGTGATTCGATGACAAACTATGTGAACCAGGTAGTAGATAATGGTCAGAAATTACGTGGAACTGGTTTTGGTATTAGTGATGAGTGGATTGGTTCCTTATTGTTAGCAGGATTGCCGGAAAAATATTCTCCTATGATAATGGCAATTGAACATTCAGGAATTCAAATCACAACGGACGCAATAAAAAGTAAGCTTCTAGATATGGAAGATGATGTTACTTGTGCCAGTAGTGCTTTTAAGGTTAAGAGTTGGCAAAGTAAGCCGAAGTTTTCTCACCGAAATGTAGTGGGAAATCAAAATAAGAAGGACGTTGTCTGCTACAATTGCAAGGTGTCAGGACATTTTAAAAGAGAGTGCCCTAACAGTGATACAAGACAAAGAAAAACTTCAAACGTTTTCAGTGCAGTGTTTATGAGTAGCTATTTTAACAAAAGTGATTGGTATGTTGATTCAGGGGCTAGTGTGCATCTCACAGCAAATGAAGACTGGATAAGAAACAAAGTAAATAATGTTAAAGTGCATAAACTAATGGCTGTGAATCAGACAAAAATTCCAGTGTTGTGCTCTGGAGAAGTTAATTTAACAACTGTAGTTGGAAAAGATGCTTTTGATATTACTGTGAAAAATGTTATGTGTGCTCCAGAACTAACTACAAATTTGCTCTCTGTGAGTAAGTTGATTGAACATGGAAATTCTGTTGAATTTAATAGGGATAAATGCAATATTTATAACAGGCATAATAAACTGGTTGCTACTGCAGATCTTACTGATGGTGTGTACAAGCTAAATAAGGTCATGGTACATATTCCAAAAGTTAAGAGAAATAAATGGAATAGAAAAGGCTATAGACTTTATGATCCTGAAACGAATGATGTAGTGATAAGGCGAGATGTGACAATAATGGAAAATATTAATGATGTAGAAACTGAACTAAAGAATCATGAAGAAATCATCACTTCAGTGGGGGATGATGAAGAAAACAAGAAGTCTGATACTGTGTTAAGAGAGGACTTACATGATGTCTCAAAAGAAGTAGTTACATCAGAGAAAGAAACTGATGATGATGAAAAATGTGGTACGCAAGAAGATGAAGTAAAGAAAAATAGAAGATCACAAAGGCAGTCCAAACCAAATAGAAGATTTGATGATTATGATACTTGTTTCTTGGCTGGAACTTTGGATCAACTCGAGGACCCGACAACCGTGCAGGAGGCCCTTGATGGACCTGATGCAGAAAAATGGAAACAAGCCATGGAAGAAGAGATACAAGCTTTTGAAGACAACGATGCTTGGGAAGTGGTAAATCTTCCAGAAGGTGCAAGTGCTGTGCAGTGTAAGTGGGTGTTCAAGAAAAAAGTCAACAGTGAAGGTAATGTGCAACATCGTGCCAGGTTAGTAGCAAAAGGATTCACTCAGAAACCTGGAGTTCATTATGGTGAAACTTTTTCTCCTGTGGTAAGACATTCAACACTTAGACTTTTAATGGCTTTGTCTGTTGAACTAGATTTGAACATTTCCCATCTTGATGTTAAGACTGCTTTTTTAAATGGTATTCTTAAAGAGGATATTTTCCTGAAACAACCTGAAGGTTTAAATCTTTGTAGTGATAAAAGAAAAGTTTTAAAGTTAAAAAAGGCTATGTATGGGTTAAAGCAATCATCCAGAGTGTGGAATCAAAGGGTAAATGATGTTTTAAGCTGTATAGGTTACAAAAAATCTGATTTGGAACCTTGTTTGTTCACAAAACATAAAGATGAAGGTTTAGTTACTATGGTAGCATTGTATGTTGATGATTTTTTAATTTTTTCCAATGACTCAAGTGAGACTGAATCTTTAAAAATTAGGTTGAGTTCAGAGTTTGAAGTGAAGGATTTAGGAAAGGCTAAAAATTGTTTGGGAATGGAAATCAAGTATGATAAGGCTAATGAAGTGCTAGCTGTAAGTCAAGAGAACTATATTGATCAATTATTGAAAAGGTTCAATATGACAGACTGTAAAACTGCAAAGACTCCTGTTGAAACTAAACTTGATTATTTAAGTGAAGAGGGAACTAAAACTGATGATGTGTCTTATCAGGCCCTAATAGGTAGTTTAATGTATTTATCAGTACTAACAAGACCTGATATCTCTTTCAGTGTAAGTTACTTAAGCCAGTTCAATTCTTCTCATACTGAAAAACAGTGGAAATGTGCTAAGCGAATTTTGAGATATCTGAAAGAGACTAAGAATTATGTTTTAAAGTTTAAGAAAGGAGGTTTAGAATTATGTGGTTATGTAGATGCAGATTGGGCAAACTGTACCTTAGACAGGAAGTCATACACTGGTTTTATTTTTAAGTTGGGTGGCTCTGTAGTGTCTTGGCAGAGTGCTAAACAAAAGACTGTTGCTCTGTCTAGCACAGAAGCAGAGTATATGGCTCTTTCTGAAGCTTGTCGAGAGGCCATTTATTTAAAGAATTTGTTAGATGAACTCATAGGCTATAATAAGTGTATAACATTGTTTAATGACAGTCAGAGTGCCCTGAAATTGTATGTTGACCCGTCAAATCACAAGAGGTCGAAGCACATTGATGTTCAACATCATTTTATAAGAGAAGTTGTGTCAAATAAAATTGTAAAACCTCTCTATTTACAAACTGCTGATATGCCTGCAGATATCATGACTAAAGGATTGGGAAAAGAGAAACATTATGACTTTCTGAAATGTCTAGGTTTAGATATTATTTAAGGAAATCATTCAAATGTTTTGAAGTGGGGGTGTTGAGTTGATCAAAATATATTGAATGATTTCGATATATGTGTGTGTGCTATATCTTTGTTGTTGTAAAATCTTTGTACCGACATGCTGTAGCCTGTACTGTTTAGCAGTAGTTGTTTCCTGTACGTTGCACTGTGCGTATCAGCAATAAAAACTTAACACATGTAACCTAGAATATTTTTGATTCAGGAGCAGTTTTAAGCTTTTGAAAAATTATAACCAAGAAGAACTTTGAGATTTGTCTCAGTAATCTAACTTCAGTGATTGGAATAATTTTTTTGGGGCAAATTTTTAGGCTTTATTAAGATTTGTGAATGTTTTGGGTGAATTCGCACATTTACTTGAGGGGGGTGAAAAAGTGCTAGATCAAATTTTGCTGTGATTACTTAGTCTTTAGCTTAGGACATTGAGCTCCAGTTGAATCTTAGGTAATATATTACACAATCTCATGCCAGTTTAAATTCAAAGACTTTGAAGAATTTAGTGAGTGATCTTCAGTAGTGAATTTTAATTATATGAATTATATGGTTTTTTCCTGTGGTGTAATAATACTAGCAGATAGGTGTACGAAATCAAATTATAAATCAGGCATAGATTTTACTATGTATCAGTTTACGCTTTGAATCCATGGTTAAAGTTAACAACTGAACTTGCCTATCTCTACCTCTTGAGACAGAATCTTGTTACATTTCTTATTTATTGCTTTAGTAAAACATTTTTTTTCTCAACAAATCCTAACTCTTTCCATAAAATAATTCCATAGACATATTCCCTTTTACTCCCAATTTATTTAAATGATATTCCTTTTTCATTTAAAATCTTAGTTCTTAACAATTTTAGAAATCCTCTCCTAACTTTGAAGTCTTCCTGTATATATATTAAAAAAAAAACATTCAATTTGAGTTATCTATGATTAAACTGTTGTATTTATTCTTATATTCCTCTTTTTCTAAGTATTTCATTGCTTTATTATTTGTAATCTAGCTGAAATCAACTGTAACCTGATGCAACCCTTCCTTCATCTGAAGTCAGCTGTTCCAGTTCTACTAATGGCTATAACATCCATTAAATTTTTTCCCCAGATATAGAACTTGTATTAAAATGTTCCTCTACTTCCTTGGAATCCTTGGCATTGCTAGGAACGTGGAATGTGATATTTTTTGCTTTAGTGGGAATACGATATCACAATTTTTTCCCCTTCTCTTGTAAAGGCCAACCTTATATTACTATGCTATGCATTATAGAAAAAATAAGTAAGTACTCCAATTGTTACTTTGGGTATCAGTTTTTTTATTAAATTTTTCTGGTATTGAATAGATGATTATGTGAGGGATTTCAATTTGAGAATGTGTAATTTGAAAATCTAAGAAACATCAACAATTTTCATATAGATAGTTGCATTGCTTACTTTTGAGTGCTCAGAAAAACAATGGGGATCTATGGTTATGGTAAATTAACTGAAATTCATTATAGTGACCTAGAAATGTATTTTTTGTTTTGTTGTTGTTGTTGTTGTTTTTGTTTTTGTTTTTGGAATGCTGTGTCTGTAACATCTCTTTTACCATATGAATGTTTCTGTTGTAAATGTTTTATCTTCTTTTAACTGTGAAAGCTACATTTTATTCCCAGAATTCTAAAAAAACACACACACACTTTACACAAACACACATCGTTTTTCAAACTGTAATTGTCCATGAGATTGGAAAAACATAACTAAGCACATGCAGGCTCCCATGTGGTCAACAGAGCAACACAAATGGTGGTTCTGACTACTTGTTAGAGTGGATGTGGTGGAGGATCTTAGACAATATATGTGGAAATGTCGATCGTGAGAATGAAATTAATCAATAAAATAAAATTGTGTACATAATAGTGGTGAAAAAAATTGTAAAGGATAAATAAAATAAAAATCTACATATGTGAATGTAAATTATATTAGTAAGCAATAGGTGTTCATGCTGAAGATGATTATTATTTGAGACTGAAGTCCCGGAGGGGGCAAGGTGGAGGTGTGTATAGTCCATAGTGTATTTGTAGGCCAATTCCTACCTCCGGAGATTAAATGGGGATTGTGTTTCAGAAAGTACTCTTGTGGCTCTGGCTATGAGAATGGTGAGAGATGAATAGACAGCAACTGGGTGGTCTTGATTTTGGCTATAAAGTATGGTGACCATTAATTCTAGTGGGTAAATGGTTAATGGTGAGGCTGCTGTAAGAATTCTGGAAATAAAGGCAAGTGAGCTGTTATATGAGATTACACACAGTACAAGTGGTGTGGCCTAGATGGGATAGGTTTTGCCGTTGGTAGAATTATAATAGGTTTTGGTGAATGAATGCTAGTTTTGAAATTATGCCTGTTACTAGGGAAGGAGCTGTAGGGTGGTTAAAGAGCATAAGGGTGTTAACATTTGTTCAATAGTATTTTTTTTTTTTTTAAGTTAGGTGTTCTGCTGAAGGTGTTGCGAATATTGTGGGGAAGATAGTGAGAAGAATGTAGCACACCTCAAGAAAAGATTTGAGAAAGCTGTAGTCATGACATAGAATCCGATTCAGTAATTCTAGGCCAGGAGAGGATGGTTGAGAACTAAATGATTACTGTTCATTTTGAGTTGCCTGTTTTGGTATAGTGGATATGCTATGGCTCATAATATGTTTATGAATCAATTTCAGAAGATGATTGTGGAATGTCAGGTTGTTGGGATCCTTGATTAGATATTCTTCTGTGTTTTTTCCACAAAGTTTTCTACTTTTCATCCCCTCTCTTCATTGATAATGTTCATCAGATCTTAATATTTTGAGGGGTAGACATGAAGAGGAATCACTGAAGGTGTTAGAGAATGCACAACTCTAGTATCCAAGAATTGCTCTCAGTAGACAACATGGCACCTATCCTTAAAACTATTGGCAACTATCTAATCCCATGTATGGGGCAATGGATGCTTGTCAGTGTGCATTATATGTGCAGTAGCTAGATTACATAAGTGACCCCGAAGGTAACTCTTCAAGTGTTGTGAGTATTACCTTGCTAACAAGATTCTAACAGGAGGGAGAGCCCCACTGGAATTTGCTGGTACCACCTCTAGGCATTGACCTCTTAGTGGCAGACAGTTCTGTTACACAATAGAATATGCAAAATGGAATTGTAGGAGGGTTTGTAATGCAAGTTTCTCCAGTGATGACCCTATTAATGCACGCATGAAGCCTGGTGAAACAATTGTATAATTCAGATTGATGCAAGTGCAGTATGAATAAAATACCATTGTCTAAACTTTCAGCCTTTATTAACAACTATCTGACTCTAGATCTGCCCCTCCCCAATCAATTATACAGCACACTCTAATTCTTCACCTAATTGCCGAATTCCTAGACCTTGCTCATATTCATTCTCCCACATGCCCTCTACCACCTACCGAATCATGTATCTGCACCACTTTCAGATAGACCTCGGCAGGATAGGGGGAAGATGGGTGTGTAGGGAAATTGCCACCGGAGCCTGTGCTCCATTGCAATTAAATTAAATTAAATCTGTGGTTAACTTTGCCTGCACTTTCCTGCCATTTCGTCAACTATCTGTTCTCTCCATGTGACTCTTGTTCCTCAGACTATGGAGTTTAACCATACTGCTTTGGTCCATTCTTCATAAAGTTTGCCGCCGCATTGGAGAGTAACAACTGATGAGAATGGAATGTGTTCAGTCTATAGCATTTCAGGCTTTCATCTGAGCTGAATTTATACTTTTGTCAACAATACCAACCACTCCTTCTATTTCATGGGTTCCTCACTTCAGCCCTGTCCTCATAATCTTTCCTAAAATCCATTCCACATTTGAACCTCCTCAGCTCTGCGGAAACCCATGCCATGAGAGAACTATCCAGGATCATCCAACATGGTCATGGTCCACAGTGATTTTGAAAACTAGATCCTAAGGCAGTTTTTGATATCGGCATCTACCCTCCACACAACACCACACTATCTCCATATGCCAAGAATTATTCCAAGGATCCTATTCTCAATCAGTTCCCCTTCTCATTCCTCAGAAACCCATTCACCCTCCCTATACCTTATTCTCAAGATCCACAAAGTTGAAAATTCTGGATGACCTAAAACTATAACATATAAGTAGCCTACTGAATAGATATTGTTAAGGTCAGATCAACATATACAATATGTAGTTCAGAACACCCCTTCCTTCATCAAAGACTCCCACATTTTCTTGAACATCTGCCTCAAGACTCTTTACTTGTCTCTCTGGATGTAGCTTTCATGCATGCAAACATACCCCATTGTCAAAGACTCAGTAAGTTGAAACACTTCCTAGATTATGACCTCTGCATATTGTTTTTTACATTACATTCTTTCTTACATCCTCGGCTTACAATATCTTCAGTTTCCAACTACCGCATTGTATATGAAGCACTGCCATTTATACCTACATAGCCCAATCCAATGTCAACCAATTACTGTGTTGTCTGGAGGACCAGCTCCTGAGTCGTGTCCTATTACAACCCATTGTCAGGGGTCGAAGCCGGCATACGGGGGTGGGTCGGCTTCATCACCTGAACTCGAAGTCTTCTAAAAAAGTCCTGAAAAGTTCTGTTGCCGTGTTAAACCATATGGGATGCTAACTGTTAAAATGACCACAGTCGCCACTTACAGCTTTACCTCCTGTAAGAGAGGGGTTGTTAAAGAAATGAAAGTCTGAAGTTAAATAACTGAATTATATTCTTGAAAATTTCACATTAATTATAAAAGTTCACAGTTAGCAAAGGCAATCGGATATAAATCGTTCACCGAAAATCACAGATTATGAAACAGAGCAAAACTCGCACTTCCCCCGGATGAAAAATGAAAGTTAGAAAATCATATGCCGAAAACTGTTTGTCTAAATGTGGAGTGTACCGAACTTTGAAAATGGCGCCGGCCAGGCATGTTTGCTGTCGGCCATACTGACAAAACTTCCCCCCACTCCAACTGCTTCCCCGCGTGTCCCAACGCGTCCGCACTCTTACACGTTAGCCGAAATACTGAATATCACCGAGCCCCGCTTCCGCGCCCTGTCTAGCTTATATAGGCGTCTCTCACGTGACGCTGCACTCCGGCTGAGCGCCTCTGCGCTCTCAAACATTCACATACCTTTAATTTTTTAACTTCTCTACCAAGTGTTCGATTTAAAATCTGAAACGGCAAAAGTTATTGGAGTATACTAGTGTTTTGTGGTTTAGGAAAAACTTTAATTTATTTTAACTTTAATTTTTTATGTCTGACGTAATGACAAGATTTGAAATCCTCCGATATTGCGACATAGCCCAAGATTTTAGGAAATTCTAATCGGCGTTAGTTACAAACATGAAATTATGACCAAAATGTTGGCCCCGGTTTTAGCCTCTCAAAAATGTAAACTTTACTTAGATCTGTCAGGAATTGATTAAGTTATTGCTATAAACAGCGATTTCCCAAATCCGCCATATTTATTATTCATGTATTTTAATGTGTAGCTCTGAAAGTATATTGATTATTAAGCCAGAAAAATTACCAATGTGTATTTTAAAAGTTATCCCATCTTTGTGGGTGCTATATCTTAGGCACAATAAATTCGTTCTGTTTATTCCACGTGTGCTATTTCCGAGTGGTTTAGAAAATTCTCTAACATCGGTGTTACGGCTTTAAATGATATGAAATTAATGTGTATGAAGCTAGAGGAATGGATCTTTAAGAAAAACTATTTTTTAAATTGGAATCTAAGTAGGCTTTTGAATAAGAAAATGTTAAAGTTGAGTGATCTATTTTATGTGTTCAGATAACATTTAAAAATACTTAAACGGCTGGAAACTACAAGATTTGGATGAATTTAATTCTCTTTAGGGTGGCTTTAATTTATTAGTTACTTTATATCGGGTGACAGTGTTTAAAATCAGTGTAAAAGCATATTAAGTGTACGGTGCCTCTGGCAAGTTACTTCTAAATTGGATTAACAGACAGAAGGTTAGTAAAATGTCTTTTAATGTTTATAGAAAATTAATTACGTGTATTTACGAGCTTCTACCTGCTCTTAGTGCTTTTAAAATGGTTTGACTTTATTGGAATTAATTCTGAAAGGCTCGATAATTTCGCTTATTTACCGGCTTCCTCGTGTTCACTGATATTTCATATTTTTCCGGATTAAAACTACTTGAAACCTATTAAAACTGAAAGATAAGATTATTTACTATGTCTTTATCTACTTTTTAAGTCTTGAAATTACTTAAAAGGTCTCAAATCGTTTATGTAAATAGCTTATGCAAATGTGTTTACAAACTTTCCAAACTGCTTCAAATCTCACTGAAACTACATATTACTGAGAAGTTATTGTTATTGTAGGTCTAGGCCTGGCTTTTATTAGCTCTTTACAATCTTTACTGGATAAAAACCTCTTCAGAAATACCAAAATCTGGTATATGCCAAAATTTAGGGTTAGATTTGACTTATATTGAAATTAACTATTTATCTCTGGAATAATGCTTAGTAATCATGATAAAAAGTTTGTTTAGGCACTCTATTTACTATTATTTAACATTTACCTCTTTTAAATCAGTTCAGAATATCTCCCTAACCAATGTTAGGATCTGACAGTGAAAGTTTACTTTTATATGGGATAACCTATTTCCTGCTGAAATATCATTGATTTATTACAATTTATAGTTTATTTGTGTTGGCTATGTGCTATTTATTCATTTTACTGTACTTGAAGTGTTGTTAACTTGATTTTAACTGTAGTATCGTGTACTGAAGTTAACCTCAAACTTGGCCGGATTTTAACAGAATATTGAAAATAGCGCGAGGGATACCTTACACCATCATGTGGTTAAGTTACATAGAAGACATATTTATGATCTGGAACAACAGCAACACCCTCTATTAGGCTTCCTCAGTTATTTATTTATCTGTACATTCAGATGGTTCATTCACTAGAGTCTACAATGAACTGTTTTTTCATAATACCATAATAACATTTTATACTTAACAAAATTTTGAAAGATAAACACAAATCCTACATGTTACGAATATGGTAAAAATAGTTTACTATTATTAATTCATACTGTAAGTTATCACAACCTCAGTTCCCTTAACAATAGCCATTCCTTCAGCTTCACCTAGACCTACGTTCCTCGATGAGGAATTTCACTTTAACAGGGTACCATTCACAATTCTATCTACATCAAGCAAACTAATTTAGAACAATATATACACTCTGACAGTTGCCATCCATTTCATACCAAATGTTCCCTTCCTTACAGCTCTGTCATCTGGGCACACACATGTACTGCCACCCACCCTCAATACAGTGTCCCTTATTCTGCATCTCTAAAAACCAACCATTTCCTGCCTTCATCAGAGTTCTCTCCTGGACTTGATTCCATTAACCAAATCCTACAACATAGATCTGACTTCTAACCTCACTTTCATGAATTTCTCATCCTTTTCTACAAAATACAACTTGATACCATTCCCTCCCCTTCCTCTTTCACATGTTCTGATAGATCAGCCAATCTCAAGAACATCTAGCATCTAGCTCCACAAAAACTCAGCTTTTGGTTTCCATGCAACTGACCTTACTATAAAACTTGCAGCATGTGTCTGGCAGCCAAAACCTATTCCAATCTGACCCCAACACCTGTTTCATAGTGAGAGCTCTCAGTTTTACTAGAAACTGCTTTCTTACTATGGGTAGTGATGTTCCGACACAAGTAAATACGAGTAAGTACTCGATACTTTGTTTCGATACCAAGTACATTTCGTATTCGAATTAGTTCATTCGATACTTACTCGGTATCGGAAGAAAAGTACTTGTATCGAATCAAAGTATCGAAACACACCCGGTGTTAAATTCTAAACACATCAACCCTTCTACGTCACTCAGCCGCGCCTACTAAATTAATTTCCCTCTGACGTCAAGTTGGAAACATTGAAAATCAAACAAAATCAGTCTTAGAATAGGCAACCGCCACAGACAATCTAATCTCGTATAGTTTATTTTAGGTCACTATTACATTGTAATAAAGTCGTACTTCGCTATGCCTGGCCTATGGTCGCTCTCGCGCAGCCCCACACAAAAACTAAAAATTTGGTTCAGAGCAACTAAGTAGCCCATGTGAATCGGAAGAAGAAGCTGCTTCAGCTAACTTTTTACAGGAATGTGACTTCTGGAAACATCACAAAGAGCTAGCCCACGGCCACAAAAGAAAACTCACCGCAGTGAAAAAGTCTCTCTCTACTTGGGGAGCGTTCATAAACCACGTAGCTCCATTTTGGCCTCTTTGAACCCTCCCTCCCCCCACGTAGCCAAACGTAGTTTTTGTCTCTACCCTCCCTCTCCCCATTTAGCACGTAGCTTTTTTCACTATTGATTCCAGAAGACATTTTGTACTGTTTTCTCTTGTCAGACTATCGTAAATTACATATGGAGGTAATTAAATGACTGAAATAAATATTTATATTCTGTTGAGTGTTCTGTACCTCATTTTAAATGTGACAAATAATATGAATGAAAAGCTACGTGGCCTGGCTCGGAACCTCCCCCCCCCCCCCCCCCACATAGCTCTTCAGCAAACCCCTCTCCCTTCCCCATAGACCAAGCTACGTAATTTATGGACGTTCCCTTTCAAACACTGTAACGTCTCTAAAAAGAAATTCATTTACAGAATGGGAAGAAATTAAACTTATATTTCCTTGTCTGTATACAACAGTATCTTATTGTTGAATCAACGTCAGTACTGAGTGAATGTTTGTTTTCTAATGCGTGTGAAACAATGACAAACAAAAGAAACAAGCTGTCCCCAAAATATTTGGAACAATTGTTTTTTTTTGGGAAACCTTCAAAAAGCGAACTTTTTTGTTTAGAAGTGTTAAAATTATAATAAATAAATATTTAAAGATATGAAAAAATCTTCATAGTTTGTTTACTATGTGCGCTTCATTATAATTTATTTGATTTTATTACACTAGGCAAATAAAATAAATAATTAAGCAAAAAGTGACGTATATTCTTACATTTCGAAATTAATTTTAAAAAAGTATCGATATGAGTAAGTATCGATACTTTTGTAGTACTCATATGAGTAAGTATCGTAAGACAATTTGAGTACTACTCATTTGAGTAGGTATCGATACTTTGATGGTATCGGAACATCACTAACTATGGGATCCCCAGCTTATCAATATTTCCTGAACATGAGATATCCACCTGGCCCATCTCCTATAAGATTCTTCCAGTTAAAAAATCACTTATTATTCTTTTTGTGTTTATTCCATTGCTGCTTGCTTATTTGAGTCGTCGTAATTTAATTTTATATATGTACATCTCTTCGTGTAATCTGCATATACCAGTGAAATTGTTTTTCAAGACTTGTCGATATTTTACGATACATTGTTATTTAAGCCCCATCCCTTACCCCACCATTCCCATTACTTCCACCATATTCTCTTTGGCATACTCATTTGTTCATTAGATGTGTGCACTGCTCCTGCCAAATGGCTCATTTCTCTTTGTATGAATAAAGTTTTCAATGAAAATATTGTTAAATAGCATTGTCTTAGTTATTGTGTGTTTCTCACTTTCTTCTACCTTTATCTGTGATGAACGATGAGGCTCCTTTCTCTATATTTTTTCATTTCTCAAAAGCTTTTCCCATTTTAGTATTATTGTTATAATCTAAATGTTAAAAATTTTGCACTTTTTGCAGCAGTTGTAATGTTTTCAGATGCTTTGTTCCATGTTCCCAATGAATGTGTGAACGTGTTAATCACACACACTTGAGGAATCTAATAAAATCAGCTATTTCCTTCAAGACTCAGGGGCTATATATGAAGCAAAGGAGGTTATTCAAACAGCTAAACAATGTTAATGAAGACAGTGGTTACAGTCTAAGCTAATCTTAGAAATGTGTGATAATGCAATAAGCATCATTATGATCAAAGACATTAAATCATGAGCATCACATCACTGTGTAATTGATTTGTAGAGAATTGTTAATGTCTCACTCTAAAGTTAAGAGCAGCTGGAAACAATAAGAGTCCCCAGTGGACTTTGGAGGTTGATTCTCCACTGAGAAAGACCGTACGCTGTTGATGAAATGTTAGGAGAAAGTACTATCAATTGAACACAGCTTATATCTCAGAATGTTTTTTTGACATTGTCATGTATCAAGTTTGTGTATTAGTTTCAAAATAATAGGCTTGTAGCTTTTTGTGAATGTTTTACTATATGTTTGTGACTTGAACAGTATCATTTTAGAACACAACCTGAATTTAATGAATGGTATTCTTATTTCTCCTCCTTTTTAGGTCGAGTGTTGAATCGTTTCTCAAAGGATATGGGTGCAGTTGATGAACAGCTTCCAAGGGCAATGCTTGATGCAATACAGGTAAGTAGAATATCAAATTCAATATTAAATTTGTCAAAATTTCATATGAAATATTAATTTTGCTTGACATAGTTCTATATACCATAATTACTAAAGAAAATGAAAATGTATAGGCACACATAGGCACAAAGGAAATTGTAAACATTACAGTTTCTTACAATCCATGTCACTCTTACAAATTTCCCAAAATTTGTTGAATGTTGTCAAATCCTAAATGAATTGTACAGATTTCTATAAAAGGTGACTGTAATCAGTAGTAACCCAAAGTTCTGTTAATAATTATTCTATTCTTTTCTGTTAGACAACTATTAAAAATGTACCTAATAAAAAAATATGGTATTGCTTTTTATTTTTATTTAAAATTTTTAATCATGGAGTGTGTAAAAGCTATAAGCTCTTGATCTAGAATTTGGAAGAAAGTGGGTTTGTATGTAATTTGATGAACATGTATCATCTGTTATTAAATTGTGCACACTGATCTACAGCAGGTGCCGAAACAATTACATTTTTCAGTCAATTTGCTTGTTAAATTTTCTTTAAATCCATTATTTGGGCAGCATGAAGGATCCAAACAGAAAATCTATCCCATAACAGAGACAAGCAAAGGGTTATGTAGGTAGTAAATATAACATGTACAGTAAATTATTTTGTAAAAACATTTATAGAAAGGACATAATACAGAAGTGCCAGAAGCAAATTCTTAAATGGCAAATCAAGAATAAAATTCTGTGCGCATTCTGTTAGATGATTAAGAATTTTTAATGCATTCATACATTCAGATATTATTCCTATACTAATGATTATAATATTAATGACAATAAACATGTCTATATGGAATGAACAGTGTTAGAACCATCACTTATCACAGATGAAGGTAGAAGGGCAGCAGACTTTGATATCCATGTGCAGACCCAATATCTTTTCATTGAGTTTTGCTTCTGTACATAAATTAGATTTTAGACTGACATATTGTAAAATGTTCTATGGTCAATTCCATCAGAAATTCTTATTAAACAAAAATTATAATAGTTCTTATCTGTATTGTGAAACTGTGTTATTTCAGAAGCATGTCACCCAAAAAATTATGCCATTGGATGAAGTATTCCTCCTGTCTATGTTCCAGAGCTGCTGTTAGATTAAGTGATGCTGTTGTGAGCTGGTAGTACATAATTTCTTCAGTAGTAATGTGATGTGATATTTTCTTGTCAGTTAAGTTTCTCATTTATTTAAATGTGAATGCCAAAGAATTTAATTGTTATTTATATGTAAAATTGGTTATTTCTCTTGGTTGATAAACCATAACAGGGAACATCTTCCTTGTATTCACCAACTTCTTCAAATGGAGACTAGAAACTATGCTGATTTGTGTGTGATCTGGGAAATAGATTAAACAAAAGATCAAGAACTTTGGAAATAAAGTTGGGAATTGAGAATGTTGCGAGATTGTTATAAAGAAACAACTACAGAATGTCTAAACCATAGGAAGAAAGAGTGATTTCAACAGCAGACTGTAAGAAGAAATTTGAAGCTTTGATAGTCTTGATCTTGTTAAGCTGAGAAGATAATAACTCAGTAATTGATAACACTTTACTAATTAACAAGACAGCAAAACTTCTACATGACACCATGGTATAAAGAGGGGAAAATTGTTCACAATAATCACATTTCATTTTTCATGAAATGTAAGACTATTGATAGTGCCTTATTTTCTCTTGGAACAGAAATTTAAATCTCAATAGTGTTTGTTATACTTGGTTTAAAGCAGTGACCATAGTAGGTTCGCAAGTCTAGGTTGTTTCCCTTTTAAGAGACAGGCTCAAATAGGTAAATGCTTCATTTTTGTGGGCCCTTCCCTTGGGATTTGGGTAACAATTGAAACTAAAAATTTATTGCACATATTCGAAAAGTGACAAAAAATGCATTGGAGAGACTCTAAAAGTGGCTGGAAAATACAATTTTTATAAATTTATATTTAGGAACCTGATTATGAAGGTTAAACCTTACATGAGAACATTTATAAATGTGTTCTACTTTTACTCTGTTGCAGATTTTTCTTGTGATGACTGGTATACTGACCATGGTAGTTATTGTAAACTACTATTTTATCATTATAATAGTTGTTATTGGGCCTATATTCTACAAGTTGCGCACTATTTATTTGCAAACAGCCCAAGATATTAAACGCCTTGAAGGTGTTAGTAAGTAATATACGTATACACTTTTGGTGCTAATAATACAATTACATAAATCAGTTATACATGTATCGTACAATTTTACTGACTGAATATTTTAAATAAATATATATATATATATTTTCAATTGCAGCTAGAAGTCCTGTTTTCTCATATTTGGCTGCATCATTAGATGGCCTTACTACAATACGATCAGCAGCAGCGCAGGAAATGGTAATCAAAGAATTTGATAGTTTACAGGTATGCACTCTTTTTTTGATGTAACCATATCATGTGTACAAATTAAACAATTGTTTTAACAGGTATCTCAATTGTATTGATCATTTGATAGGTATCTCAGAACAGTAGTGTAAAACAAATGAGCTATTAGTAATATAGGTGATTTAGATATCTCTCTGTTAATAATCTATACGCTGGGTGCAGTATTGATAGATTCCACTATTTTTCTTCTTTTCAGCAAGATTTAGCTATTTATAAATATAATTTATTGTACAGCTTTATTATAATTTCAAAAATTTACTGTAACTGTATTACTGTCATTAAACTTAGGTAATATAGAAAAAACCCCATAGTTTTACAGCTGCATTTCAAATATATCCCATGAGAGCACAGACATGAGGAGTAATTCATGATGATGACAGGTGCCGGCTGAGGAAGCTTATGTTGAATTTTTCTATCATAACAGACCTAACCAGTACCAGATCAGTCGCATAGCAAGACTTAACAGATATTATTGGCCTTGCGCCTATGCATAAAAATTTATAAGTATTAAAATATGTTGTGACCCATTATCCAATAGAAAGACATACAGCTTGGCAGAAAAGAATAGAAATGGAGCTAAAGTTTTTTCTTTTTTTTTAATGGCAGTCAACAGTATCTGAAACTAGTACCTATTGTGTAGACATTTTTTTATTAATTTTCCTAATTTATATTTTGTGATTATTACAGTTTTCTAAACACATTAAAATTGATGAGAAAAATAATTAAAGTATGAATCCTGCAAGTTTTGTACCCTTTTTTGCTCTGCTATAGTAGTTATTTTAAGAGAGAGCACTGGCCACACCATAATTATGGAGAGCAATATCACACAGCAATACCAGAGGAATTCCTTAATATTGTCTTCTGTAAGGTACATGTAACACATCTTAGAATTTCGTATAACGAAATTAGTTTCCAAGATAGCGAGTTCAATTGAAGTATATGGTACCACCATTTTAAAGCCATTCTTCCAGTTAATTTTAATAATTCCCAGTAATATGCCCTACATAAGCAAAAATTCAAGTATGAACAGTAAATTCAATAGTTAAATTCATTTTAAAGATCGTTTTTGGATATAATTTGGTATAACAAGACATGTGCTTCATGAAAAAATTTAAATATTTCAGTCTTATTTGGGAATTCATGAGGAGAAATTATGTTCAGAGTAAAGTTTATTTAAATATAAAGGTTTCTGAAAAAGTTTTATTCCAAAATATTAAAGCATTTGATTGTAATAAAATAAAAATAGGTTTTGGCGCCAGAAACGCTTGCACAAGTTCAGCTCAAATTTGATGCTCATTCAGGAGGAATAATATTCTAAAATTCGTAACAAATCAGGAAATATACTTGGACATTCCAAATTTTTACAGTAACCATTTTTCAATATGGAGATTTGTTTTAAGCTATTTTCAAGTCGATATTCAGAATATTTCAAGTAGTCAAATTTTGTTTTCGAATTTTATACCACTTTCAAAATTAGGTAATACATTTTATTTGATATCAGATGATAAATGAGCAATAGGAGAATAGAATGACATTTGTTTCAGCTTGATAGGAGTAATATTTCGAAAGTTATGGCAATCGCATCTTTATGGCTCTTTTCTGGCGAAACTATTTAAGTTGCAAAAAACTTTATAATAACTTAATTTAACATTTGTAATAATATCTAGCAACTACCAACATTTCAGAGAGATAAGATCATCTTCGTTGTCAAGGTCAAATGGTATTGTGAAATATTCGTTAGTAACTGATCAGTTTTCTGATCAGTTTTGTGGGAAAGTCAGAAAAAGGTTCTTCCCACGGCTCATGCAGCATCGATTCTATAAATACCCCCTCCAGAAGTTACTCTCTCTCCAGTCAAACAGCAGCTGTCTCAGTGTGCATTAATAGTTATGTAGGACGTTAGCTAGTTTGGGCTTGTGGTGCGGCGTATTAACAACTTGCGCGGAAATGGTTGAATTTTGAAGTCATGGGTGAAAGTCAAGTTAATAACCTCATGTAGCTAAGTAACTGTGGGGGTGTGAGGTTTGGTCATGTTCGAATGGTTGGTCGAGTCTGTAAAATGTTTTTTTGGAAAATTTGTTTGATTGCCTGTGCAGTTTTATGACTTGTAAAATTTGAAGAATATATTTGTCAAACAAAAATGGACTAGTGAACATCATTTGAACTTTACCTTTTCATAGTTTTTGGGTTAAAATCTATGTAGTGCCAAAGTCATTAAATAAGTCAGAACTGCAACTTCCTAGGCTACACACAGTTATAGCTGAGACCAAGTATTTATGCTCCACCCCTGGCATAAGCTTGTCGTCTTACATACAGTAAAAATGAGGATAACAAGAAGCACTGAAGAATAAGGTAAGTTATTTATTTTGTTCATGAACTGTCTCATACAATGACACCTACTGTTAATTATGAAGTTGGATAGAAGACTATCAGAAAAACATTGTTTGTGAAGGAATTGGATCTTGTTATTAGTGTTCAGGTTAAATTCCTGCATTCATGATTTATTTTAGTTGTTGAGTTTCTATTTCATACAGATAAAAGTAATCAATATGAGCAGCAAAACTATAGATGCAGTTACAGACCATGCCCCTGGAATTGCAAACCATAAAGCAAAAGGTGAAAAAGAAAAATGCTGCTATATTAAAAACAAGTAAACTGTCTTGAGTTTTTTACTGTTCATAATGTTCCTGAAGATAAAGAAACTGAAATAGAAAACAGAGAAGTTGCATCCCATTGTACAGACGATAATGGTACTGCAGGAAATTTATTATAACCTATTGCTGTTGCCAGTATAGCCACAATTAATTAGTCATACTGCACTTCAACAAACAAGGACTGCAAGTTCTCAAAGAGAGGTGGAAGGCATATCACTTGCTTAAGATGTCACTACCTCTTCTACGCCAGAAACAAAATGAAAGTAAAATGTAATCCAATTATATCTGAAAATAGCTGAGCAAATTTGATGGAAATTTTGTTTGCCAAAGGGAAGTAGTGAAGTGCAGCCAGCATATAGACAGCAATTTTCTGTCTTCAAAGAAAATGTATGACAGTGAAAATAAACCAATTTTTGTCAGAGGTAATTTTTCACATTTAAATACAAACTGACTGATAAAACTCACTTTAGTGATTGGTTGTATTCTGAAACTAAACGCAAATTCTTTGTTTTGTTTATAGAGTTACTTATTCAGGCAGTTCAGTTTATAAAAGATTTATGAAAGATGTGTTAGGAGACTGAAATAATGTGTATGTTGAAAAGACTTGAAGAAAGTTTTTCATAGACAAGCAATACTTTCACTGTTAGTTCACAGAAAAAAATAGTGTGCAAGTGTGAGCATTGATTGTGAACTTGAGCCAATAGAGACTGATAAAAAAAAAAATATGTTTGTGGACACACTTAAAACGAATTACTGCAAATATATTTTTTTTAGCAGAACGAGGTCTTGCATTTTGTTCCAGTGATGAAATTATTGGTTCGCCTCAGAATGGATATTATTTGGGTTTTTTAGAATTATTAGCTACATTTTACACAGTTCTGGGCAAACACATGCATATTTATGCAAATAGAGGAAAGTTTCATAAGTCATACTTGTAAAAACATGTGAGAAGTTTATCCCTCTAACTGCATCAATCATCAGTATCATTGGATTCTACAACAGATACAGACCAGCTAACCCTGTTTGTGCTCTGTCTTGTAATATGGACCAGTG
Organism: Vandiemenella viatica; assembly: GCA_031002005.1. Classification (NCBI taxonomy): domain Eukaryota; kingdom Metazoa; phylum Arthropoda; class Insecta; order Orthoptera; family Morabidae; genus Vandiemenella; species Vandiemenella viatica. The sequence goes on along the minus strand of JARYHS010008075.1, from coordinate 63,087,686 downwards.
TAAGGGTTTGTAAAATTCTTGGATATGTAATACAATACTGCTGAACAGTTCGCACAAAGTTAACTACATTTTTTAAAATGTCAATGATATTACTGTAAAAGATTGTTGAGGGCAAAGTTATGACAATTCCATCTACACATATGGAAATATATGCGATTACACATTAGCACATGTGCAAAGAGCCCTCTGCTACCCATTTTTAGTCAATCATTGAGTAATAATAATAGTATAAGGTAGTGATAGTAAATACAGTGACTTAAAGGCACAGATTAAGGAGATACATAAGCACATGGGATATATTACCTGCGTGACACATTCATTAAATTTGATTGCCAAGAGTGTTGTACAGAAACATACATTTTCTTCAATTTCTTTGAAAACCTATATTCTTTACTACTTCAATGTATAGAATTCCAGGTTTTAAAAGATTATCAGGCACTAGGTAGAACTAGATGGTTTGTCTGGGATGATGTGACGGTGTTTTTATGTTATGTCATATCGAATAACGATGATTAAAAATAGTGTCATCAAGCTTATGGACTGTCAAACAACTTGCTGGTTCTGGGGGTGACCACGGACAGCAGATCGCATGAACCTCTGACCATAACTGTTACAATTTATGCTATTTGAATCAGATTTGTAAGTTGCAGGTTGAAAATTTGTCCCCAAACTATGAATTTAACTTCTAATGGCTGACAGGTGGTAGGCTGCACAGTCAAATGAGAAGAAAAAGATCACTTAATCAAAAACAGTATATTATGAAAACTTTTGTAGCATAACTGGTATGTCGTTAGTCTAAGAAAAGGCATCTGACTCGCCTCCATTTATGAAGACAGCGAATAGATTCAACTAACTCAATTAAGTCCACAACTTCGATAAAGCTTCAACAACTCCCCTATAGTTGTTAAAAATGTAAGAAACTCCCTTCAACTCATGGTAATATTTGATGTAGTTCTTTATCAATTGCCAAATGTTAGACAGCGTCATGGCCCGGTATGAAAATTTGATTTGCGATGAAACATAATAGTTCCCTTTTAACTTTGTAGTGTCAAGATGCACCAATGTGTATGAATTAAAATGTCTTACATTTAAAATCTCATACAGGTCTTCAAAAAATGGGAAGAATTTCTTTATTCAGAGCTGAAGGTTTCTGATGTGTTTGGACTAACACTAAGTCTCCAATTTTATACAAAGTATGTGTAATTGTTCTGTCTTTCTTTCACTTTCTTTGTTAATTGCTGTTTAGCAGCTTGTAGATTACCATTATATATACCAGTATTACTAGTGTAATCAGTAATATCAATAATTAGGTGTGGAGGCCTTTGCTTTAACATAACTTTAAAACGTGACAGTGATGTCGATTAATGTGTGTGGTACTTGTAACACCCAGCTTTTGTGTTTGTCATTGCAATATATTCTGAACCACCTTCCAAGTTCTGCATAGGCTGCTCCACAGTGTGAATGATAGTATGAAGTTTTAAAAGTTTTAATCTTTACCTATGCAAAGTTTGTTGTCAACTTACTACTTGAAAATTGAGGCACATTATATGTAATGATAGCCTCATGTTTTCCAATGTGGTTTATAGTGGTTGCTTATTTTTAGAGCATCTACTGTTAAAATCTCATGTGTTTTTCAACCTGTAAAACTTTTCCCTATATCAGTATCTGAAGTGAAATCAATAGCTTCCATAACTAAATTAATATCAGAAGTAAGCTGCTCTGAAAAATTTACTGTCCATGTGTTTGTATTGACTTCTCTGGCTGTGGCATGCACCCCCTGCTATGAAAGAAAATATACAGAAAAAAAATTAAGAAACACAAATTTTATTATTAAATGAACTGTTTGAATAATAAGTTTAGGCACCTAGGTTATTGTCCAAATTTGTTTAACACCTTGTTAATAAATTCAGTATACTTAGTTAATAAGTAATAAGTGTTATATATATATAGATAGGAATCAAAGTAGGATAGGGAAATGAGCCACCACTTACCTTTAGATGATGGATGTGGGGCGCGAGCACACATAAAAGACACAAACACAAACAATAAAGAAATTTTCGGGAAAAAAACCCTTCGTCAACAAGAGAACATAATGAGAGGTGGGTGCAGCCGGAGATTGCCTCACAGAAAGACCGCCGGTCGAGAAAATGGTGGGGGTAAATCCAGACATCGGAAAAGTAATGGGGCAGTGAATCAGAGCTAATACCCGAGCAAAAATAAATATCCAAACTAATTTCTGGTTGGTGGGAAGATCAAAATATAATTAGAACTAAATATATATTGAAAAAAATTATTATATAAAATATTATACAAAAAAATAATAATATTTATGAAGTAAACATCACCTCAGGTTAGTGGTGGTTCAGTATAGGTAATGGAAAGGAGAGGAATAAGAAAAAAGTTAAACATATGTGCTACTAATAATGACTACTAATGACCGGGTATTATCTTAAGTTGAGACCAGGTGGTTGCCTTGTGCCAAGTTTGTACTGGTAGGCAAGTTCCCACCTTCTGAGTTCAGAGAAACTGCTGCTATTAGGGAGAACTCTGATATCACGGACTGTGTAGAAAGAGTTGAAATTATTCAAGTCGTGGGTTATGGCATGGGCAGCAACTGGGTGCTTTGGGTTCTGTGTGAACACCGTCTGACGGTGGCCATTCATTCTTATGGAGAGTGCATTAGTGGTCAAACCTATATATGAAGCCAGGCAGTGGTTGCATGTTAACTGGTATATTACATGCGTGGTTTCACAGGTGGCATGTCCTATGATAGGGAAGCTTTCCCCTGTGACCGGGTTGATGAAAGTGGTGGAAGCATGGTGTATGTCACACATCTTGCAGCGTGGTCTGTTACATGGGAAAGAGGATTTGGGGTTGACTGTTAGGAAGAGGAAGACTGTGTTTGTGGACTAGAAGTTCGCTGAGGTTAGGAGGTCTGCTGAAACAAGTTCTAGGAGGGGCAGGGAGGATTTTAGGAAGAATGGATCTCATTTGAGGGCATGTTTGTAAGAAATCATAGCCCTGCCGGAGGATTCTGTTGATGGCTTCGAGGCCTGGGTAGTACTGTGTGACCAAGACTGGATTGTGGTTGGTTTTTGCGGGTCTGGGATGATTGATTGGCTGATTCATTTGTGATGTAGCACGTGAAAGCTGTTTTTTAACCAAAGCTGGATGGTAGTTGCAAGATATTAATGCTTCTGAAATACTGTTTGAATAATCCATGAGAGACTGTTGGTTAGAGCATATGCGACTACCTCGAATGCCAAGACTGTAGGGGAGTGAACGTTTGGTATGGTATGGTATGGTATGAGATAGCCATTGGATAGGGACAAATCAACATCCAAGAATGTGGCCTGGGTGTGGGGGTAGGACCAAGTGAATTTCAGCATGCTAAAGTTATTGAGGTGGTTCAGGAAATTTAGCAGTTCATTATCTCCATGCGTCCAAATCATAAATATGTCATCATTGAAACAAAGCCAAATGAGGGGTCTGAGTGGGACTTCCTCCAGAAATGTCTGTTCCAGCCAGCCCATGAACAGATTAGCATAAGAGGGGGCCATGCGGGTACCCATGGCAGTTCCGCAGCTTTGGTGATAGATGTTGCCTTCGAAGGAGAAGTAGTTGTTATTAAGGATAAGGTGGGCTAATTTGATGAGGAAGGATGTCATAGGAAGGCTGTTGGGAGGGCGCTGATCCAGAAAGTGTTCCATGGCCCTGAGGCCATGCCAGTGTGGAATGTTTGTATACAAGGACGTGACGTCAATGGTAACCAGTATTGAGTCGGAAGGAAGAGGTGTGGGTAAGGTAAAAAGCCAGAAGAGAAAGTGCTGGGTGTCCTATATATGAGAAGGGAGCTGATTAACAATGGGCTGTAGGTACTGGTCAACCAAGGCAGAGATGCGCTCAGTTGGCAATCCGTAGGCTGCAACGATCCGGCGTCCTGGATTGTCAGGTTTATGGATTTTGTGCAATAGATAAAGGGTTTGTGTAGGTGGATTTTGAAGATTGAGAAGCGAAATGGATTATGGGGCGAGACCTTGGAGAGGTCCACTTAACTGTACATATTCTTGTATTTTTTTGTTGACAGCAGGAGTTGGATCTTCCGATAGGCAGCAGTAGGTTTTGGTGTCTGATAGCTGACGAAGAGCTTCAGCCACATAGTCATTCCTGTTCATGACAACAGTGGTTGAGCCCTTGTCAGCTGGAAGGATAATGAGATCTGAATTGCTGGAGAGTTGTTTTCTGGCATGGGTTTCAGCTGGGCTAAGATTATCGGTGTTTGCTAAAGATTTAAGGAAAGTGGGAGAGGCCAAACTGGTGGAAAGGAAATCTTCAAAAATTTGGAGGGGATGGTTCTGGGGAAGAGGTGGAGGGTCAAGTGTGGATGCTGGTTTGAATTTCTCTAGACTTGGTTCTAGGTTTTCCTGATATCCCTGTTCACTGTTATGCGTGGCAAAGTGATACCACCAGCGGAGTGCACGGCAGAACGATAGAGAGTCACGGACTGGTTTGGCATGGTCAAATGTGTGGGTGGGTAAGAAGGTGAGTCCTTTTGGAGAGTACAGAGATCTGGGATTCAGGTAATGGTGATGAGGATAGGCTTATAACTGACAGTTTAGGTTTGGGAGTAGGGCTTTGGTGCAGAGATTGAGGTGCAGGTTTTAAAGGGGGAGGTTGAGGTATGTTGAGGAGCAGGCAATGTACGGTTTTGAGGAAATCAGAGGAGGCTGTGATTTTGATTGGTAGACCATTGGTTGGTGTGGAAGACACTGCCCTAGTGCAAGATGGGACTTCAGCAATTTGGATAACTTCTGTAAATGTTTCTGGGCATGCATACTGCTGGAGTTAACTGCTTGCTGTAAAATATGCTACAAAGTTGTAATTACTTGTGGGAATGATAACATGAGTATTTTGTGTAGGGATATGAGGTTTCCAGAATGTTTGTTAGCCAGAATGGTATATTGTTGCAGAACAAGGTAAGTAAGGGCCAAAGACTGTTGGTAGCGAAAGACATGTAGGGCAGGGTGAGTTTGTGGAGGACAACCAAATATTGGCAGTTTGGTTGTAAGACCATTTGGAGGTATGTTGAAGGACAGACATGCTTTTAAAAAAAGGATATGTGATTGAAAGTTGACGAACTGAAAAGCATGGTATCTGTAGCTATGTATGTATTTATCAACAAGTGGCCTATATAGTGATGTCAGTGGAGGCATGTTGAAAGCCAGAAATGATTATTTAGAAGAATGCAAATAGGATTCGTTGTCTGAAATGAGGTTTGAATTGTAATAAAAAAAAAAATATTAAATTAAAGTGACTTCAACTTCGACAATGATAAACTCAAGCAAAAAATCAAGGAGTTTCAGGAGAAGGCCAAACCCATTGATTGCAACTTTAACAACACAAAAGGTCACATGATTGAGACAGCAAAGGAACTCGCAGAAATAAAAAGAAAGAAAAAACATGCCTGGTGGAATGACAACTGTGAATCTGTACTCAAACAAAGACTAGAATCATGGAAAAAATACTACTCAACTAAATCAGAAACCGACTGGGAAACCTACAAAACCCAACGGGCCCAAGAAGCTAGAGTGATCCGAGCCGAGAAACGTAGTTATGAAAATCTCTTATTGTAAACATAGAACAGAATTTGAAGAAAAACGAAATTAGAGAGTACTACAAAACATTCAAAAGAAAACTCGCAGGATACAAACCGCCATCGCTATGCTTTCAAAGGAAAGATAGCACACTGGCCACATCAAATGAAGAAAACTGTAGGATCCTTTCTGACTATTTCGAAAGTCTACTTAACTGTGATAAGCCCGTAAATCCTATTAAGACAGAGGAACCCTTATTCAGATACCCGGTATCCTTACCACCCGACAAAAATGAAATCAAGCGCCACAACGCTAGACTTAAAAACAATAAGGCACCTGGAGAAGACTCCATAACTGCAGAACCATGGAAATATGCCCCTGAAGAATCAATAGAAATCTTCCAAAAGCAATTAGAAGAAATTTGGGATGAGGAAATTGTACCCGAAGATTGGAAAACAGCTTTAATCCACCCATTGCACAAAAAAGGCAGTAGGAAGATTGTTGACAACTTCAGAGGAATTTCCTTGCTTCTGGTAACATATAAAATTCTCTCACTTGCCATCCTGGAGAGATTAGAATCCCAAGTTGGGCACCAATTAGGTGAATACCAAGGGGGCTTCAGAAAAAATCGTTCAACAGCGGAACAGATCCACAACCTCAAGACGATCATCAGATACTACATGCTCAGATCAAAGCAATATGTGTCAGTTTTTGTGGACTTTAAGAAAGCTTATGACTCAATAGATCGGGAAGTGCTTTTGAACATCCTTAATGAATTTGGAGTTGACCTAAAATTATTGGCAATAATTAGATCCACACTGACACACACAAAATCAAAAGTTAAGTTTTTAGGATGTCTGTCAGATCCTTTTGAAGTCACAACTGGAGTCAGGCAAGGTGACGGTCTGTCGCCACTACTTTTTAACTGTGTTCTCGAAAAGATCATTCGGACCTGGCGATCAAAATTAAAGGAAATTGACTGCAGCCCATCAAGAATAGGAACTAAATCTATAGGGATCACATTAGACACTCTGGCTTTTGCCGATGACATCACTATCGTATCAGATGACTGCTAGGATCCAAATTGATTTGCTGAAGGAAATTGCTGATCAAACCGGTTTACAGATATCTTTTGAGAAAATAAAATTAATGACTAACATCAAGGATGCTCCACCAAAACTTCAAACCAAATACGGGGACATTAATCAAGTGGAAAAATTTAAGTACCTTGGTGAGATCATTATGAAAAATGGTTTGGACAAAGAAGCTATTCGGGAAAGGATTCGCAAACTAGAAATAGCCTACCAAACTTCGCGAGAGGTCTATAATAAAAAATGTCTTTCACAAAATACTAAAATACGTCATTATGAAACAGTTTTGAAACCAGTAGTTTTGTATGCAGCTGAAACCTTGTTCCTGAATGCCGATAAAGGACTTCTGGGAGAACTGGAGTAAAAAGAGAGAAAAATTATTAGAGGAATTCTGGGTTCCAACTTTAAGAATGGTGTCCTTCAAAAGAAATCCAACAAAGAAGTCTACAGCAAAATTGAGAAAATCACTGAAACAATTCGCAAAAGACGGGCTCGATTCTATGGCCACCTCAAACGGATGGAGGAGAACAGACTAACAAAAAAAATCTTTAACTTATTTGATTCCAGACCCAAAACTGTAATGCCCTGGTTCATAAATATTAAAGAAGATCTCCATTTGATGGGGCTAGAACCAGAAGATGCTTTAAACAGAGATATGTTTCGGAAGAAGTTAATGACAAGTGGGACAAGCCGAGACGAACAATCCAATGGAAGACGCGGTACACTCTGGACAGAGGAGCGCAAACAGGCGCATTCAAAACGAATAAAGGAGTTCTGCGACCAAAAGAAGAAGAAACTTGCTGCCAAATGCACAAAGGCTTAACGTGGTCCTAGTTGGCCTCAACGAATAAATAAATATAAAGTGACTTCAAATGTGGGTTCATAGTTAACAATGAGCTTTAAGATGCACGCCGATAAAAGCGAGAGCGGTAAAAACTGGAAGGGACATTAATAAGATATTCAAAGGACGCTCAAAATGTATGTAACAATTTAGGTATATGCGTGCGCGCCGTGGAAAATTCTGTAGCTAAAGTGGAAATGGGTCGCTAATATAAAGACATATATATTTAGAATTTGAGTGGATGTAATGATTATCAGTAGAAGTTACGCAGTAAGAAGATGGAAACACTGTCGGAACGGTAGGTATCGGTGCGCGGAGAGTACAATATGCCGACGACGCTAACAATGATTTGATATACGATGTGAGGTTATGTAGTCGGATTTGTATTTTACTATGAAAAAGCGAAAAATAAAACGGAAAACAAACAAAAAGGAAGAGTAAGAAAAGAAGGAAGTAAAGAACAAAGAACACAAATATAGTTATACATAAAGGACAAAACAGAAGAGAGCCAGGGGGCAATATGATAACAATGAAAAAAAGACGCTAAGTAGCGGAAAGGAATCAAATTAGGATAGGGAAATGAGCCACCACTTACCTTTAGATGATGGATGTGGGGCGCGAACACACATAAAAGACACAAACACAAACAATAAAGTAATTTTCGGGAATAAACCCTTCAACAACAGAACATTATGAGAGGTGGGTGCACCTGGAGACTGCCTCACGGAAAGACCACCGGTCGAGAAAATGGTGGGGGTAAATCCAAACATCGGAAAAGTAATGGGGCAGTGAATCAGAGCTAATACCCGAGCAAAAATAAATATCCAAACTAATTTCTGGTTGGTGGGAAGATCAAAATATAATTAGAACTAAATATATATTGAAAAAAATTATTATATAAAATATTATACAAAAAAATAATAATATTTATGAAGTAAACATCACCTCAGGTTAGTGGTGGTTCAGTATAGGTAATGGAAAGGAGAGGAATAAGAAAAAAGTTAAACATATGTGCTACTAATAATGACTACTAATGACCGGGTATTATCTTAAGTTGAGACCAGGTGGTTGCCTTGTGCCAAGTTTGTACTGGTAGGCAAGTTCCCACCTTCTGAGTTCAGAGAAACTGCTGCTATTAGGGAGAACTCTGATAGCATGGGCTGTGTAGAAAGAGTTGAAATTATGAAGTCGTGGGTTATGGCATGGGCAGCAACTGGGTGCTTTGGGTTCTGTGTGAACACCGTCTGACGGTGGCCATTCATTCTTATGGAGAGTGCATTAGTGGTCAAACCTATATATGAAGCCAGGCAGTGGTTGCATGTTAACTGGTATATTACATGCGTGGTTTCACAGGTGGCATGTCCTATGATAGGGAAGCTTTAACCTGTGACCGGGTTGATGAAAGTGGTGGAAGCATGGTGTATGTCTCACATCTTGCAGCGTGGTCTGTTACATGGGAAAGAGCCTTGGGGTTGACTGTTAGGAAGAGGAAGACTGTGTTTGTGGACTAGAAGTTCGCTGAGGTTAGGAGGTCTGCTGAAACAAGTTCTAGGAGGAGCAGGGAGGATTTTAGGAAGAATGGATCTCATTTGAGTGCATGTTTGTAAGAAATCATAGCCCTGCCGGAGGATTCTGTTGCTGGATTCAAGGCCTGGGTAGTACTGTGTGACCAAGACTGGATTGTGGTTGGACCTTTGGCAGTAGTCTCCTTACATAAATGCTATGAGTTTGAAGGTTACCCTAGTTGAAAGTCATATTTCAGTAGGTTAGTTACATGCAATGTAACTTCCTGTAGTTTAGGGTAACACTGGCCCTAACAGAACTTTGTTGAACTGTGAGTGTTAGCTAAGAGTTGCTACAATGATGGAAATTATATTACTACAGATATCTTAAAGATAGCCAGATGTGACATTGTACCTTATCTTGAAATATTATTTAAATAGAATCTGGATACTTGCTGCTTACCACAGGACTGGAAAAGTGCTGGTACATAAGGGAGGGGTGAGAAATAGAGTCAAAAATTATAGGCCGATCAATTTGACATCAGTGGTAGGTAAATTAATGGAGGGATTGGTAGGCAACCACATCAGAAACATATGTGAGGAATGTAAGTGGTTTTCAAGTAGGCAACATGGATTTAGGCAAGGATATTTATGCAAATCTCAGTTGGTGGGATATATGCAAGATATTTCAGATGAAATGGACAAGGGAGGCCAAATTGCTAGTGTAGCACTAGATCTGTCAAAGGCTTTTGATAGAGTGAGCAATAAATTGATAGTAAATAAGGTTAAAACTAATGGAGTGGATAAGAAAGTGATTTTCTGGGTAGAAGAATTTTTAAAAGGTAGAAAAACAAAGTTTGGTTAGGAAATGTAGTATCAAAAGAAGTGGAAGTAAAAATGGTAGTGCCACAGGGTAGCATATTGGTACCATCGGTATTCATCATTCTTATGAATAGTTGTGTTGATTGTTTACTATCCGAAATTAAATTGTTTGCAGATGACATAATGCTATATAAAAGGATAAAAATGGTTGAGGATTGTAAACAGTTGTAGGGTGATCTGGACAGGATATCTAGTTTGGTTGGTAAACGCGGGATGCAAAGAAGAGTCAGCTTAATAGATACACAAATAAAAAACAATAGGAGGATTATGATTATAAGGTGGGGAAAGAATTGCTTGCTGAGGACTTGAAATGAAAATATCTTGGCATTAAATTTAATAATAAGCTTAACTGGGCAGGTCACATTGGACAGGTGGTAGGAAAAGGTTTCAAAATTCTGCACTTGTTGGTGAAAGTGATGAGGGGATGTACGAGGGGAGTAAAGGAATTGGGTTACAAAACTTTTGTCAGACCATTGCTTGAATATGGTAGGGTAGTATAGTACCCACATTTTGAGTATCAAATACAGGAGTTGGAGAGGGTGCAAAAAAGGGCTCCTAGATTTCTTTCTGGAAATTACCACAGAATGCAATCAGTACCAGATAAAAGAGCTAGAATGAGATTCATTGCAATACAGGAACAGGGTAAAGAAGGTTATGGGAGTGTACAAGGCGTTTACTGCTGAGGCATGGAAAGATATTGGCGTAGGTATGAAAAGTAGTGCAAGGAATGGAAAAGATGACAATGACCAAAAGCGGGTACTGGATTTCAGGCACAAGGGTGTGGGAAGATTCTCTTTTTTAGGTAAGGGTATCAGGGATTGGAATATTTTACCAAGGAAAATGATGAATTATTTACCAAAAATTTTGAAAGAATTTAAAGTTAAAATTTGAAGAGGACAAATGTAGGTGAGTGCAGGAAGAGTGGAAGATGGGTGTTTAGGGAAATTGCCCCCAGAGCATGTGCTTCATTGCAATTTAATTTAATTCTTAATGGAAAATTCATTACAACCAAGTTTCCCAAAGGTAGATATAGTGTTATAAATTTACTTGAGTTTGATGGTCACTAACAGCCATGGGAAAAATTCTTTCTCATTAAAGTGCACTGGAAATGATGGATGAGGAAAGAAGTTTGTGGACGAAGCTTACAGAAAGGAGAGAGAGCCTGGTAGGTCATATTTTGAGACATGTTGGATTGGTTAATTTGTTAGTGTAGGTAACAGTCAAAGCTAAGAACTATAGAGGAAGACAGATTAGAATATATGAAGCAGATGATTGAGGACATGGGTTGTAAGGGATATTTAGAAATGAGGAGGTTATTACAAGATAGGAAGGGACGGAGGATTTTATCAAACCAGTCAAAAGACTGATGACGGCAAAGAAAGTGCATTGAAAATGAGATAAGGAGTATGATGGAGCAAATACTTCTAAATGATTTAGCTTTAATGAATATAGATGATGATTTACTTAGAAATACTGATTTAGTTAGTGTTATCTCTAAATTCGTTTAAATCAAATCACAAAAAATAGTTTTGTAAATGTGCCAATTTATTTCAAACCTTAAAAACTTTGATTCTTAAAGCAAACGAAGGTCATCTTGTTTATATTTGCTACATGCTCCATACTGTCTTAATCCTGCTCTGTAACTAATTCTGTGTGTGTGTGTGTGTGTGTGTGTGTGTGTGTGTGTGTGTGTGTGTGTGTGTGTGTGTGAGGGGGGATGAGGGATATTTGAAACTTTCAGTGTATAAGCCTCCTTCTCTATCAATAAACCGACGAAAACTGGAAACTGGTATCAACAGTGCTTTTTAACAAATTGATAAGGACATGCTGCGCCAAGTATGACAAGAAATTGATTATTGATTTGATACATGCAAATTCAGTAAGGGTATATGTATAGAACACTTGTAATATGTCACAATGAACTTTTTAAATAACAATATTCTAACTAAATCACAATTTGGTTTCCAAAAGGGTCGTTCCACAGAACAAGCTATATTTGCATTCACTGACAATATTTTAGAAGGAATAAATGATAAAAAAATTCCCACAGGAATTAATTTGTGACTTATCTAAACGCGGATTCTCATGCTGCACTACACCGGAGAGGTTTACCGGTGCAGGTAGACTGGAGCTCCAAGGGAGCTAACACACGGTAAACCATACAGGTAAAGCGGAGCACAGATTATTTGTATGTGTAACCTCTTCACCATTATCTGTTCTAGTAGTAATAGTAAACAGATTGGTGACTGACACATAGTATATGAACCAAAGAGCAGCTTCAGTAAAAGATATCAGAAACATGACATAACAAGCATTATGATCAAGTTAATGCACAAATGTTGCTTAACTCCAATGTACATTTAATAATTAAAAATTATTTTCATAAGAATAGAAACTAAGCCTGCCACAACCACATTGGACTACTGTCTAATTTAATTGTGATGGAGGACGCATTCCAGTGTCAATGCCCTTAGTCACCTAATATACCTTTTCATTTTGTTTTTTTAATTCTCTTATATAATTTTAGTGTTAAATTCCTCCCCCATCTACATTTTAAATTTAAAAATTTTAATTTTAAATTCCTACAGCAATTTTGGTAATTCCATATGATAATGTTTATCAAATGTTGAAAAATGAAAAAGAAATATTAATTAATTGTGAAGAGAGTATAAATTTAGTAATTAGGGGTAACAGGAATGCAAAACGAGTAGAAAAAAGTGAAATATTATATGCAATTTTGCAAAAAAAATATAAATGGATCATAGCAAACTCACTAAAGTCTTGCAAGATGTTTATACACCTGTAAACATCCAGGGATAAAGGTAGACATCAGCTAGATTATTTTGTGGTTTAACAGGCATTCAGAAATAGTTCTAGATGTAAAGCATAGCCTGGATCTCACATAGACTCTGACCACAATATGCTAATTATGAAGTGGAAATTGAAATTCAGAGAATAAGAAAGCAATATATGAAAAACGAAACTTAAGCATATTGAAATAATCCTAATGAGAGATAAATTTTCAATCAATGTTAACAAGGCTCAGTTGAGGAACAGGATGCACTGAAGAGATAATTATAGCTGGTGATAATAATGAGTGTTAGGAAAGAATTTGGCTGAAAACCTTGGATTGCACAAGTAAATGTAATGTATGTTAAGAGCACGCAAATGCTCAAGATAAATTAGGATGACAACAGCAAAGATATTTCAGAAATCAGATAAACATTGAAAACTGACAAGAAAATTGTGGAGAGTTAGAAATGAAAATAGTTTTATGTAAAGCAGATGAATCTTATAAGGGAGCTAAACAAAGACTGATAAATATTAAAAGTTGTAATGTGACAACTCAGTTAAACTCTAACTGATGTAAAGGATTCTCATGGAAACTTTGTGATAGTGATGGATTGTGAAGTGGAAAGTTATTACAATGTTGATATTGATGACTTAGGACAATTTGACAAAATTCTGAATGATTTTGAATTGAATGTTTAATTGTAATGGAGCACATGCTCCATTGGCAATTTAGTCATCTAATTACACTTTTATTTGTATTTTCTGTTATTATGATCTTGTGCAGTTTCAGTGTTAAATCTCTTCCAAATTCTCTCCAATTTTACAAATTTTAATTTTAAACTCCTTCACCCTTTTTGGTAAATTACTCATCACTCACCTTGATAAAATATTCCATTGCTTGATGCCCTTATTCACAAAAGAAAGTTTTCCCATTCTCTTACGCATAAAATAGAGTGCCAGCTTGTGCCCATTGTCCTCTATTCCCTTCCATGCTCTACTCCTAATTCTTTGGCCAATATCCTTCCAATCCTCATCACCATCATATGCCTTGCATGCTCCAACACTCTATTCACTCTCAGCCTGCCTTCCAAAAACTCCAATGCAGCTCCTTTATCATATGTTACCAAGTGGGTCTTCATTTAATCATGCAAACAAATCAAGCTGCTCTCTTTTGTACAAGTTCCAACTCCTGTATTTGTTACTTGAAATGTGAGTGCCAAACTACACCACCATGTTGTAGCAATGGTCTGACCAAAGTTTTGTAACCAAATTCCCTCATTTCTCTGGTGCATCCTCTCAATACTCTAGTAAACGAAGGATTTTGTAACCTTTTTCTTACCACCTGCCCAATGTTTCCTGACCAGTTGAGTTCATTATCAAACATTATGCCAAGATATTTACAATTTAAGCCTTCAACAACTAATTCTGTCTCAACCCTATAATCATAAACAACCTTTAGTTCTTTTATGTGTATTTAATAACCTGACTCTTCTTGGAATTTATCTTCATTGCAAGTTGGCCTACCCAGTTAGATATTCCATCCAGGTCACTTCGCAGCTATTCAATCTTCTTCCATTTTGATCCTATTATGTATCATTATGTCGTCTGCAAACATCCTAAATTCTGATTGCAAACAATCAATACAATAATTCATTAGATTGATGTATAGCACTGGTCCCAATACACTACCCAGTAGAAGTTTCATATTCACTTCCACTGCTTGCGATATTGTTTTTCCTAATTTAAACACTTTGCTTTCTGCTTCTTAATAATTCCTTTTTACAGAAAGTCACTTTTTCATCCACTCAAATAGCTTTCAATTTATTTAATAACTTTCTATTGCTCTGTCAAATGCCTTAAAAATTTGTGCTACACAATAAACTTGGCCTGATGCATCAAATTAATTTGAAATATCTTGGAGATACCCTACAGTCTGAAATTACCATGTCATTGCATAAAGCAATGTTGTCAATTTCCAAATCAGTTTCCTTTCTCACAGACATTTCTAATGTAGTTGCATGTCAATCTCACCTTCATTTCCTCTCTCTGATATCAAACTAATCATCTTGATAGTTTTAGCCCTATTTGTAGCCCCTCATTTATGAATCAATACGACTATTACACTTTTACTGATTGCTGGTAAGCAGCAATACTCCAGACACATTTTAAATAAAATGTGAATCTAAAGTACAATATTGTGTCCTACTATCGTTAATACATCTGTAGTAATGGTACTGACACCAGCTCCAATGTGCTTTTTGAGTTTCCGTATAATTTCCTGAACATCTAATTAAAATTTCATAGTTTCCTCTTTTCTACTTAAATGGACATGCTCTTCTGGTATATTCCCTCCCTTCCCATGATGGTAGTCCCTGGTAGTCCCATTCAATATCTCTGCTGTTTCCAAATCCCCAGTAATGTCTTGTCTGTTCTTAAATACAGCTGTCTGAATACCATTCCATTCCCTCAGTTTTCTAAAATAGCCATATAAATTTCAAGATTCTTTGTTCAGTGACCCCCCTGCAACAAAAATATTATTCATAAACTCATTTTATCTTCTCTCTATGCTGTTATTAATTGTTTAAATATTTTAAGTATTCCCTAATGCTGTCTCCTATCACTGCAATGATCTCTTCCACCTAACCTACTCACCTCCCTATTATAATACTCTTTATTTTCTGTTTTGGTGTAAATATTTCCTCATCATAATTTTCTATCCCCTTGAAATCATCCTACTTTGCATCCACTGTGCTTGTGTAATCGTTCCATTTGCTGAACCTTTCCCTGAAATATCTCTTTAGTTCTAAAATTTGTGCCTTTTTATAACTGTATATATTTCCTCCCTTCAGTTTTGGGCACTGGTTTACCATAGCCCCCCAATATTTATTAGAACTGAATTTTGATCACTTATTCCTTTAGGTACTTAACAGCCCACAAGATTTTTATTAGCTTATATTAGAAAGGTATCCAACATGTTTGGTCACCTTATGTTACCACTTGTATAAAGCCACTTTCCATTACTAAGGTATTTGAAAACCTCTGGTAACTTGCATTATTAATCTTACTTGCTACCCAATTGACTCCTGGTAAAATTTAAACTGAGACCATTCTATTCTCACTTCTGGAATCTGAGTATGAATTTACTTTCTCCCCAAGAGTGTCATCTTCATCAATCATTCTTCCACTGTGGTAAGCAGCCAACACCCTGATTTTTTCTTTTTTATCACCCCAGAAATCTACCCCAAGTAACTTATGGCCATGATCTGTGAACACCAGTGAACTGTAATAGTTTTTGCTAACCAGTCTGAAAACCCCTACCAAGTGTGGTGGGTGAACGGTTAACGTTCTGGCCTCGCATTCGGGAGGACTTGGGTTTTCCATGGTTTACCCAAATCACTCCAGGTGAATGCCAGGATGCTTCCTTCAAAAAGGCCATGGCCAAATTCCTTTTTATCACCCCAGAAATCTACCCCAAGTAACTTATGGCCATGATCTATGAACACCAGTGAACTGTAATATTTTTTGCTAACCAGTCTGAAAACCCCTACCAAGTGTGGTGGGTGAACAGTTAACGTTCTGGCCTCGCATTCGGGAGGACTTGGGTCCGGGCATCCAGGTTTGGGTTTTCCATGGTTTCCCCAAATCACTCCAGGTGAATGCCAGGATGCTTCCTTCAAAAAGGCCATGGCTGAATTCCTTACCATTCCTTGTCCCCCGCCCCAATAAAAAACCTCTCCCACATCTCCTACCTTGCAGCAGAACCGTTTCCTTCCTACTTTTTCTTTCCACCTCTATTCCCAAGGCCTGCTGCACATTACCTACCTACTCCTACATCATATACAGGATTCTTCCCTAAATGACTCTGGTAACAGCTTATATCTATTAATCTCCACAATATCTGAAATATCTGGCACCTTCTTCCTGCTAATCCTTTTTCTCCTATAAACTGATTCCAGGTCACAGCCAGCCCTTCCACCCATCCCACCAATCCTGCCATCTATCCTTTCTGCCTCTGTAGGCCAAGCTTGAAGGGCCCTAATCATTTCACCCATCTTCCTGATTGTTTTGCTCATGTTATAAGCACCTTCGAATTTGGGTACATTCCAGTTTTCTTAGCTACAAAGCATAAGGGAGGGAGTAAGCTTCCCAGTAAACATATAATTTTTCAGTTTGCTACTTCAAGATATGAGAAACCCATTTCATACAGAAGCCGATACTGCAACCTAATTCATTGTATAAGCCGATTTAGAAACAGTAAAGCAACTCAACACAGAATATAAGCTCTAAATAAACGTTTTATAATAGGAAAGAACTTTTAAACTAACCTGGAATAGGGTAATTCATTATTATCCAATGTGTCAACAAATGATTTTTGGTTATGTGATAACTTCACCAATTCTTAATACTTTTTGAAGCAGTAAAGTAATTTTATAATAATAATAATCAGTAAAAAAGTTAAATTCTCTAATATTCTGTAGTTTCAGACCGTGTAAATAACTTAAATAAAATTTCAAAACACTTTCAACATTTTTTACCACACATTTTTGATAAGTTCAAGAACTAAAAATTAAATTTCCTAGAAGACCGAAAAATCTAGTACAACATATCAAAATTTCAAAACATTCCATGCAGTAGAACAGATGTTAAATAGATTTTAAAGTTATTTCATCACTAATCACAACGTGGCAGTATTCAAAATTTATTTGCGATTAAACTAAGCCACTTCCGTAAATAAAACCAAGGTCAAAACACGTAAGTAAATTCAAAGAAAATTCAGATAACTTCACTTTTTCGATATAAACAACACCTGAATAATTATTAAACATAAACCAAGTATCTGCTAAACAGAATTAAACCCGATCTTTGTCAGACTCATAACTTTGCTATTACTCCACCGATCTTAATAAAATTTACACTTCTGGAATCAGAAATTAACGTAGAACACAATGACACTAATTTCATCATGATAAACTGTAATTCAGCAGGGTCACCTAAAAATTGCCAGAATTAATAAATAAATTGGGGAATCGCTAATTAATTTTTGGAAACTTTTTAACATTGCATACTCAAATTAAATTCATTTACAAGGAAGCTAATCATTTGAGAATTTTTATTAAACACTTTTTATAAACCTTGAAGGCCAGGCTACACACAGTTAATTTTAAAACACATTCTATAATCACATTCTGTCACACTATTTGTTTGGTGAGCATTATAACACATCAGGCAGGCGGCTGAGGGTATAAATTTGAATGCTCAGGCCAGTTGGCTGTCTTTTGGCTTTAACCTGGGAACGCTGTGCGTAGTTAACCTGTGCTGGTATGTTTCGTGTGTGTGTCGGTTAGACCAAGTAAAAGCCGGAAATTGTTGAACTTTGAAGTTGCAGCTTGGTGGTGTATTTTTCTGACCAGTGGCTTACTTTAATAATGACTATGAACTTTTAAATTTTCAAATGGGGTTCGGTCGGTAAATTTCTTCCTCTTAGTAATCTACAATCTTTTGCGAAACGTTTAGTTCGATCGCCTACTCGACTGTAAATGCAAATTTTCGAAATGTGAATGCAAATTTTCAAAATGTGGCTCTGAAATAAATTCCAAATTTTTCTTCAAGTGGATGTTTATGTGCTATCATAGTGAACAGTAACCTTTCCTAAGCTTTTGGTTCAAAAAAGCTTTGTGGTTACCGCTAAGCTTTACAGTTGAATATACTAGGTGCTACATGGTCATTTAAAATTATTTAGTCCAATTTAACTGAACTTTCTACAAGGTAACATTGAGTTAAGGTGCTTTGGCTCTATACTTCACCCCAGTATAGCAGTTTTCCCCCTTACAATCTCCCTGATCATTTTTTCCTGCTTTGAAAATTTCCTTTCCTGCTCTGAAAGCTTCCTACCCTGTTCTGAAAGTTTTATATTTATTTCAAATAAAGTAGTTGGAATTAAAAAAATTTTACAGATCTTTTAATCTATCTAGTGAGAAATTCGTTATTAATGGAATAAAGAAAATACTGAGAGAAGAATTTGGAATATAGATAAAACAATACAAGACATAGTGATAGAAGTAATTGTAAAATTTTAAAATATAGGAAGGAATGTTACCACTGATGGCCAAAGCACAAATTATGTCAAAAGCAGAATAAAACTGGCAGAAAGACCCTTCCTGAAGTGTCTGAAAGTGTATGTATGGGGTACAGAACTTCATGAATGTGAAGCTTAAAGAAATGAAAGTAAAATTGGTCTAGGATATTAAAAATTAAGTGGACAGAGAAAGTATAAAATGCATATGTCAGTTTTTACTAGTGCATATTTACTAGGTTATAATTGTGAATCTTATAGTGTCTGCACACATGAACTTCATAAATACACCTCCCTTGTCCAAAAAACAAACATTTAATTACTTAAAGAAATTCTTGCTCCAACTCCCTATCCTTCATAAAATAATACAATCTAAACTTTAACCTCTAAAGACTGCAGATTGTATTTCAAATCAATTTAAATGAAAAAGTACATTCTCATTCACTCTAGAACTTTCTTAACAATCCACAGGTTCTTAATATAGATCACAAAAACAAAACTTTTGCTTAAAATTATCCAATTAGCTTTTACATTTCAAACTGTTATCACTAAAAATCACATTTCTTTCACTAAGCCAAAATCTTGATCAATATGACTAAAATTGGTCCACATTGTCTCATTGACTTTATTAATAATTGTTCATTTCCATGTCTCTCAGCGGACATTGTTAATGACTTGTGCTTGGCTGGGGGTTTGCTCCAAACACTTGAAGTTGAACTATGATTGTGCCAGGTACCTATTCTCACTATTTGAATTGGTTCTTCTTTTAGCTACCAAACTGTTGTTCTATTTCTCCAATAATTAAGGGTACCAGTAAACTAAATAAGGCATCGAAACTATCAGACCTATTAACTTCGACAGCAGATAGGCGCTTCTCAACCAGTCACTAGTGCTCGGCGATATTCCATCATGTACCCCCTGAGTTTGATAGAAATTTTAAGACATAGCTAAAACAAAAGTTCCTGAGCACTGAGCAGATTTCAAAATTTCTCTATCATTTTCCCTCTACTCACAGAACTACATCGCTGAATGAATGACGCTCTTATGTTTGTCTTGATGGCGTGCTGAATAATATTCAAAAACAAGGGTTGCCTGTCTGCCTTATGTAGCAAACAGCCCCTGTGACCTAAAACTGACCTTTGTCCTTAATTATGCTTCAGTCTTCTTTAAGTTTTAGTATGTTATAGCCTCAGTTTTTCTCATTACTTAATCCCATGATGATTTATGATGAAAAGATCGTCTATAAGGAGATATTAATTTTTAAAGTCAAAAGCCACAAAATCTCAAATTTCTTACAATATTCCTACTTCCCTGTGATGATTCTAGTACCAAGAAAACCTTATTTCTGGCATTATTGCACAATCATTTCAAATATTCTATAATTTATTTCTCCTGAACTCCTACTCTAATGGAGCTGAAATCATCAACAATTTCTTTAGAAAAAAATTCCCCTATCAACTTGTATTTTTTTCTGGTCCCTAAAGTGGTTTATTTAATCATTCCTATTCTCTTATTTCTGATGATATTTTTTAACCCCCATGACATTGTGGCGGAAACACATCGTGGCCTTAACAGTTGTCAGCGCAGTTCCGTTGTCGCGGCGGCTGCTAATGCAGTAGCAACGATGCTCGCTGACGAGTAACCGTGGCAATGATAAAACAACCAAAGAGTACACCATTGGCGGGGTGTACAAAAACACAGAGACGACATTGCCGCCAATACAGAAGCAGAAAGTAATATTAACAGTCGCATTGTTATGATATTTCAATGTAATGAACATGTGTATGTGTGTTATTGGTTATATTAAATGCATGGATAAGATTTTCGTCTTCCATATCGTAAACTACAATATTGTTTATATGGGCAAGGTAACCCCATAATTGGTGACCCCGATGATGAAAAATCTAAACTCTTTTGATAAATGGACCAACTCTAAGAACAACTACGCCATCAACAGGAGCAAAATCACATTCTGTGACAGCAAATGCTTCAACAGCAAACCCCGCATTCTACAGTCTTGCAGGTTGGTACATCTGTTAACTGGCTTGCCGTGAAATTGCCAGTTTTCTGGTCGGACAAACCGGCACTGTTTTTTGCACAGGCAGAAGCACAATTTGGCATCGCGGGCATTACGCAAGATTCAACAAAGTACGCTTATATAATTTCACAACTGGACAGCCACTATGCGGCCAAAGTGGAAGATGATATAATAAATCCACATCCTGAAAATGTATATGAACACTTGCGTAACAAGTTAATTCATCGCCTCTCTGCATCAGAAAAGCAGCGAGTTCGTCAGTTGTTAATGGAGGAAGAGCTTGGTGACTGAAAATCATCCCAGTTTTTAAGACACTTAAGATCACTAGCTGGTGCCACTCAAGTTCAAGACAATCTCCTCTGGCAATTATGGATCCAGTGCCTACCGTCACAGGTACAAGCTATCTTGCAAACTCAAGCCGAAACACCACTAGTCAAAGTTGCAATACTAGCCGACAAAATTATGGAAGTTTCTACACCTGCCCTGCATGCCGATGTTAATGCTATCGCCATGTTATCTGCTAATATCAAGTTAAGTCAGCTTGCAAAGTGCATAGAAGAACTTTCGCATCAGTTGGCTACATAGCAAGCATCATTTCGCACACGTTCTCGTTCTCAAAGCAAGCCCCCGAAGCCGCACCATGCTCACAGCAGCCACGATTCTTCGCCGCGTACTGACACCTCTCAGGTTTGCTGGTACCACCGCCGTTTTCACGGCCAAGCTCGCAAATGCTAACAACCATGTAACTTTCAGTTAAACCAGCCAGTGATGGCGGTAAATGGCTGCCCAACAGGTGGTAACCGCCTCTTTGTTTTTGACAGAAACAGGAGACGAAAATTTTAATTGATACTGGTTCTGATTTGTACTATTTCAAGAAAAATTTTGTGAAGGGGCGTCATCAACGCAACAAATATGAACTTGTAGCGGCAAATGACTCTACTGTTCATACCTATGGCACTTTGTTTCTCAAGCTGAACCTCAGATTGCGGCACGATTTATCTTGGAGATTTATAATAGCTGATGTAGCTGTTCCTATCATAGGCTCCAATTTCCTTGCACATTATCACTTGCTCCCGGATTTTCACAACAAGTGTATCAGTGACAGCTTGACAGGATTGTCAGTACCTATACAGCCGGCTAACTGGAAGCAACCTAGTGTGAAATCACTAAAGGCCACAACTGTTTTTCATGAAATATTGTGGGATTTTCCAGATCTCACACGCCCACATGGAATGCCGAGAGAAATAAAGCACTCTACCGTACCTTTCATTCGTACAACACCGGGACCACTTGTCTCTTGTCGTGCTCGTTGCCTCGCTCCAGGCCGTCTTCAGATTGCTAAGAAAGAATTCGAAGCAATGTTAATGGAGGGCACAGCGCGCCGCTCAGAGGGACCATGGTCCTCGCCTCTTCACCTGGTCCCAAAGAAAGACAGGGTTTGGTGTCCCTGTGGAGACTATCCAGCTCTCAATGCACGGACAATTCCAGATAGGTATCCACCTCACCATCTCCGTGATTTCAGCCACCAGTTGCGTGGATGCACTATCTTCTCAGTCATTGACCTAGTAAAAGCCTACACTCAGGTTCCTGTGAACCCTGACGACATTCCAAAGACAGAAATTATTACACCATTTGGACTTTTTGAATTTTCCGTTTGTCTTTCAGGTTGCGGAATGCTGGTCAAACCTTTCAGTGATTCATTGATGAAGTCCTATCTGTCTTAGACTTCACCTTCGCCTATGTAGATGACATAATGGTATTCTCTAAGGGCCCTGAAGAGCACGAGCGCCATCTGCGATCACTTTTCCAAAGGCTGTCATCGGATTCTCGTTAACGCTTGTAAGAGTGTTTTAGCCTCTCCAAGTGTTACCTTCTTTGGATAAGAAGTCTCTGCCACTGGCACCCGTCCACTACCAGATCGGATCAGTGTGATGCGAAACTTCCCCCTTCCACAGACAGTCCATGAACTCAGACGGTTTTTGGGAATGGTGAACTTTGACCGCCGTTTCCTACCTTCAGCAGCAGAATACCAGGCTTCTCTCCACTCGGCACCTATGAGGCTCTCAACCTGTACCTTGGAATCCGAACCTGGAAAGCACATTTAATGCCTGCAAAGCCAGCCTTGCCAAATCGACGCTACTAGTTCCTCCTGATCTCAACGCACCTCTAGGATTGTTTACTGATGCTTCCAACACAGCTGTAGGGGCATGTCTACAACAGCATGTAAATTCTACGTGGAAGCCTTTAGCCTTCTTTTCTAAGAAGCTTTCACCAAAGCCATCAGAATGGCCAGCGTACTATCGCGAGTTACTGGTTATCTACGAAGCCGTCCAATATTTTCGGCACATCTTGGAAGCCCATCAGGTTACAGTTTACACTTACATACGCATTTCAACAACACCGTGACAAGCTCCCGCCTATGCAACTGAATCAATTATCATTCATTGCGCAGTTCACCACCAATATTGAAGACATTGAAGGTTCTTCCAATGTAGTCGCAGACACACTGTCCCGGGTCGACGGAATTGAAGACAGAACCTTGAACTTTTCCGCTCTGGCAGACTCTCAGAAGGACGATTCGGAAATCCGTTCTTTCATCAATGGTGAAACATCACTTCGCTTGGAGCATGTCCCAGTACCTGGCAGTAACACTATCCTCTTCTGAGAGACCCGGAAAACCCAGGCCCTTTATCACCACATCATTCCGAAAAGCAGCTTTTTCATCCGTTAACGGCCTGAGTCATCCCGGCGCCACAGCTACCACTCGTTGGGTATCAGAATGTTTCGTATGGCCTAACATGGTGAAAGATTGACGTGTGTGAGTCCGAGGCTGACAAAATTGCCAATGTGCCAAAGTTACGCGTCACACAAACGCACCAGTTGGAAACTTTACAATGCCATCTGCCCGGTTTCAACATGTTCATTTGGACATAATCGAACCACTTCCAGCATCAGGAAACTATCGTTATTGCCTGACAGCCATCGATAGATTTACTCACTGGCCAGAGGTCTGGCCTTTAGAACGCATCACTGCAGAGGAAGTTGCCAACGCATTTGTAGCATGCTAAATTTCACGATTTGGATCACCTCTATGTATTACCACCAACGAAGGCAAGCAGTTTGAATCTGTACTGCTCCAGAACCTGGGGCTCTTGTCTGGAACGGTAACAACCCGCACCACTGCTGGCTGGCACCCCTGCTCAAATGGCATGGTGGAGAGATTCCATTGTCAACTCAAAGCAGCTATTATGTGTCATCCCGGTATGTCATGGCTGCAAGCCCTTCCCATCGTTCTTCTCGGTATTCGTAGTGCCTACAAAGAAGACCTCGGCACCTCTTCTGCCGAACTTATGTACGGTGAACCACTATGCCTCCCGGGTGAATTACTGTGCACCACGACGGAAGAACATCTGGAAGATGCATCCGACTTCGTGAACAAACTGTCAACAAATGTGCATACTACGTCCAACACCAGCCACCAGACATGGTCACAGTACGACCTTTGTGTTCAAGGACCTTGAAACATGCACTCACGTGTATCTTTTGGATGATTCGGTACGTGGTGTCCTGCAGCCACCATATACTGGCCCACACCATGTGTTAGATCGCCAGGATAGAACTTTAACTGTTTTGAACAAATATAAACCCGTACGTGTCAGCATAGAAAGAGTGAAACCTGCCTTTCTGCTCAATGATGATAGTCCTAATATCAAACGTAGTGTTGTGACAAAACTACCTAGTACATCAATCAACAAAGCAAAGACATTTACATTATCACAATACGCCAGACAACCCTAGAACCACAAGATCCGGTAGCCGGGTAAAGTTCCCCAAACATCTTCAGCCGTAGCCTCCATCAACTCCGTGGGGGGCTGGTATGGCGGAAACACATCGTGGCCTTAACAGTTGTCAGCTCAGTTCCGTCGTTGTCGCGGTGGCTGCTAATGCAGTAGCTACAATGCTCACTGACGAGTAACCGTGGCAACGATAAAACAACCAGAGAGTACACCGTTGGCGAGGAATACAAAAACACAGAGACGACATTGCCGCCAATACAGAAGCCGAAAGTAATATTAAGTTGCATTGTTATGATATTTCAATGTAAGGTAATGTACATATGTATATGTGTTATTGGTTACATTAAATGCATGGATAAAAGTTTCGTCTTCCATATCGTAAACTACGATATTGTTTATATGGGCAACGTAACCCCATAAGATATTTCACGGAGCAGCCATATTAAAAAATATTAAAATTATAATATTAACCCTTAAATCATGTAGAAATATATATATAATCTGTATCTTTCTTATTTCTGAACATAATAAAGTTTATCAGTACCTTTCCTTGCCTAAAAACAAAATTCTAATCTACCAACGAGACCTATTTTGTCATACATGTTGCATCCTTTTATTCTGAATATAATGACGTGTCTCTCTATATGATATCTTTAAAAATAAATGATCTCTGTTTGTCTGACAGATTTAATACCAAACCACCTCATGTTTTGCAACCGTCATATTTTCTCAAATATCTCTTTTTAATAAAATTTTCTGACTATACATTATACACTTGAAACTTTTCGTCATTTACCCCTCTACCTCTGGAAATGAATGTAGAATCAGGGGTGATAAAACATTATTTTGACATTTTGAAACTGTAAATATTTATGGTGATTTCTGGTTTTGACCTCCTAAAGTGCTTTCTAATCAAGAAGACCACTCTAAAAGTGACTGGCTGTATAACTGATATGTGGTTAGCTTCTTTTAAACTTTTTTATAAGATATTAGAGCGTTCTGGTAGCTCAGTGCCTAAGCGCTTGATTTCAAAACGTTTGCTGCTACTGCCTCGGGCACGAATCCCGGCAGGCACAGGAATTTTGAGAGTTGTGTTTAATCATATGAGCTATGCCAGGACGCTCCGTGGTTCGGATTCCATGTTAAGCTGTAGGTCCCAGAGGAAAGGAACTGGCCGTCCTACCTCTGACACAATGGCTTAGTATGCCTCCTTCTGGAGGATCCAACCAACCTTCGGGTTGTGGACTAAGTTAAGTTTTTATATTGAAGATAAATGCCCCACTAAACATTCTGTGGCAGACTCTTTTAGACTGATTAACCAAAAGTGCATGCATACATTCCTTCCCACTAAGTGTACCATACTTCTGAACTGGGGTTTACATCCATGAGCCTTTGGACACTATTGTATTTGTTGTTGCATAAATAATATCGAATCTCTTTTATTGACTGTTTCTGAGTGTTGTTCTCTGATTCAAGAGAAAATAACTTTTGTTCATTTAATTTCCCTCTTTGAATTGTTGTTAAATTAAAAGAGAATGCAGTTTTCTTTGTACTAAAACAACTTTACTACTTCATCAAGAAAAGAAATGTTGGTTTCTGAAGAAGGCAAATTCTTCCTTATCAGTGTAACAAAGATAATCTAATTCTCTTCACATCTTTAAAATGTACACTCTAACAAATGAGTGTTAATTTAAAATGCTCAACTAATAGTAGTATAACTGAATGTTATTTCTAAACTAAACAACTCCTGACACACTTACACATGTGCTAACAATATTGTATCTATATTTGAGCATGTAGTTAGACAACCAACATTTTCTTAGAGCTAATGAATACCCTTCTAGCTTTAAACCAGAGAAAACAAAAGATGTTCATCAAATCACTTATGAATGAATTGTTAATATGACTTTATAATATTAATTTGGGAGAATTTTTCAATTAAGCTACAATCTGGCAGATGTAAGCTACCTTAGAAGTTTGCAAATTCTTAAAATGAAGTTTGTTTACAGTATAACGGACATATGTGAACCACCCAATACTGCAACCTTAGAGCCATTTATGCAGCTAACTAAAGCAATAAAGTAAAATAAACAGTTAATAGAGATAATAAATCAAACTTTAAATAGTAAAATTCACATTCTAAACCTACCTAAACAGCTGTAGTAGGATAAAATCCAACATTAGTAAATGCAATATTTTGTTACATTATAATTTCACTTAAATGAGTATTTTTCTCCACTCTGCAAATTTTCATAATAGTAAACACTTAAAAGATAACAAATTTGGTTAAAAGGAAATCATAATAAAGAGTTTAATGACTTTAAAAACCAAAATGCCAGCATAGAAATTTATTAGGTAAATATGCACCCTAAAATTCAAGAAATCAGCTGTTAGTGATATAGGAAGACAATTTATAGTGGGAGACAAACGTAACTTTCTCCTTGCACAACATACTAAAATTTTGGAAAGTTTTATACAGTTTAAAGATTGTTTTTAAACATATGATAAAGCTAGATTAATTAATAAATAAATGCTACTAGGAAATTTAATCATTTCAAGCCATACATGTAAATTCAGGGGTAGAAAATACATTCAGAATATACAGTAGTTAATTTGAAACAATATTTTGTAAGTATTTTTTTATAAGAAATATGTAGAATTGTAATAATAATTTTGTGTTTTCTGGCCACAAGCCTTTTCAATGTTCATTGGTCTCTGTCGGTTAACTTTGGTTTTTTTCCACTATTCCTCTTCGCCGACGATGTTTTACCATGTTTTGTGTATGCTATCATTCATTACCATGGATACTGTTGTTCATAAGACATTATACAGTTCAGCTGACTTCTTCACAGACGCTTCCGATAACTGAGCTCCAACGATTTCCCCTCTATCAATGTCTGAGAGATTATGCATTGCGCTTGATATAACCATCACAGAAAAAAGCACATAATACACTACCACATAACCTACAAGGCCTGCCACGTCAAACACACCATACATGCGTGTCACACTATTCACACGAAAGTAGTGGTGCCAACATGCAACAACCTGTACTCTATCGCATGGTGTTCAATGATTTTGTCCAACCTCTGTACTTTCCCTAAGTGCAAAACTTTATGAACATAACTAAGTGTATAAGTGTATCCATGTGGTCTCATTGATGTAACTACTTATTGTTTCCTTCCACATTTGACAGCGGACTGCTCAACATTCCATTTCTGTGCCTGAGCAAACGGAACCAGCGGATAAAAGAAATACTTCAACTGCCACTATTAAAATATCACCAACCATGCTTACTTCGTCCATCATGAATTCATTTTAGTGTCCTTAAAACAAGGAACACTGCCCAAATCAAATTAACTTCTGCCTTAGAAATGTTTCCACTTTTTTAAAAAAACATGGTATTGCCCACAAACTTCTCTGAATTATTCTCAAATTTTCTTACAGCATTGAATTGGGGAATCACCATTTATCTACTACAATTGTGTTGAAAATTAAGTAGACAGAGAAAATATGAAATACATGTGTTGTTCAAATGATGGATTGTGGAAAATGTTTGTGGAAGAATTTGAAAACAAGCAGAGACAGAATGTTTGGCTAAATTTTAATACATGCAGGATTGGTTAAATTACTGGTGGATGGAATAGTTAAGGGAATGAATTGTAGGGGAAGACAAAGATTAGAATATGTGAAGCTAATAATTCAGGATATATATTGTAATTGGTGTGTGGAGATGAAGAGATTATCCAAGATAAGATCTTGTGGAAGATTGCATCAAACCAGCTGGTAAAATAATAATAATAAATTCACATGCAAAGTATTCAAAATCTTTTTTAACACTGTAGAAATAAACCCCTGTATTTTATGCGTATATATTTCTGTTATTATTTAGTGAGTTTCTATTTTCTCTATGCTTTGTAAAAGTAAAAAAAAAAAAAAAATTAGGATACTGAGAGGGTAAAAACACAAACTTTTTTGCAGTCAACTCTTTCAAAAGGTCAATATTCTTATGTCTACTCAGTACATATATTCTCTCATTGCATTATTATAGAAAGAAATTTTAAATCAATGTCACAGGTACAAATTTTTTTTACAAGAACCAAAAATAACTTGTGCAAAACACAAAAGTTGATGTTGTTGTTGCTATGAGGAGTTAATTATTATAAACACATCTATTTAACAAACTTCTGAAAGTATAAAAAAAATAGATAGTAAAAATGTATTTTAAGAAATATGACAGATTACCTTATTGGCAACTCCTCCTCCTCCAGCCAAGAAGTTGTACGAAACAATTAACTGTATGTAATACAGCATTTAAATAATTCTATTGTAAAAATGTTTTTTGTTTGTTTGTAACATATAATGCCTTTCCATTATGATAATCATTCATCTTGTATTTATATATATTAATCATAACATGTTCAATATACCAGAGGTCTTTCCTCAGCACAGCTCTATGGAACAGGTAAAAAATAAAATACCAGAAAATGTGTGACAAAATTCCACTTTCAGTGTTTATTAAAATCCTTCGTTACTCCTCCTCCTCTTCTCCCCTGTATTGCTTTAATTAAAACTGTTTCGAATCTAATTTAATCATGATGGAACGCATGCTCCGGTGGTAATTTCCCTACACAGCCATCCCCCCCCCCCTTTTCCTATACCCACCTAATTTTGCTTTCTATGAATTTCAGGCAAATTATCTTAGTCACCTATTTGCATATTTACTAGAGCAAGCATGAAACTTTTACCTATTATTTTCT
Organism: Vandiemenella viatica; assembly: GCA_031002005.1. Taxonomy (NCBI): domain Eukaryota; kingdom Metazoa; phylum Arthropoda; class Insecta; order Orthoptera; family Morabidae; genus Vandiemenella; species Vandiemenella viatica. The sequence continues at coordinate 63,058,315 of JARYHS010008075.1, read as the reverse complement.
TTGTAATATATAATTTTTTTTCACCACGACAATTATTCATATTATATGTACATATATTAACCATGAAATGTTTCACATCCCAGAGGTCTTTCCTCAGAAGGGATGTGTGACACAAGAGTAATAAAACAAGTAAAATAAAATTCTCCTTAAAATTATGAGGGGGGGGAAAGTTTTATTTCTGCAATAAATTCTACAATTAAATCTTTCTCAATAACCATCATTCTTTACTTCTTGTATAGTAATAAACTAATAATATTATGTGAGTAAAAACATTCAAGTTAATTTTATAAGAGCTTTCAAAGTGATGACTGTGTTAAATTGAAATAATTTTTTACAAGCTTATTTGTATATGATATATTTCTTCCTGTTTTAAGTTAAATAATTTCATTGTATATTGATGTTGAAATATGGATGTTTAGAATCTGTTTGGTGATAGGGAACTCAGAATTTTATCCAGAAATAAATAATGTGTGTTGATTACAGGATATTTGGATTTTCAGTTGTGAACTCTGGAACAGAATTAGTGGTCACAAAAAGTTACTTTTTCTCTGCATCTAATAGCCTTTGAGTGTCTAATATCTTTCCATTCTATACAGAACCCATTTCTTTTCAAAATTACCATGTTGCACTCTTCCACACAAATGACTTATAATGTTTATTTCGTAAATTGAGTGTTGCATCTATCCATATTATTAGATAACTCTTCCTAATTTGTTCCAGGATACTCACACATCTTCATGGTATTTAAGCATCGCAACAAATGCAGCATTTGGATTTTTGCTTGATGCTATCAGCACTGCATTTGTATCTGCTGTTATCTTGAGCTTTCTCTTAATGGATACTAGTGAGTTGTTATTTACTAATTAATTATAGTGGAAATTTCCCTCCTCGCCTACTTATCATTTGTGAAAGTTTTTGGTTAAAATCCTTTACCGTCCGAGGTATCTTTAGATCTCTAGGGTAGTTGTCTTATCCACAACTTCCCTGGCTTACAGAAGAAATCATTTTACTTCCCTGCAGCTGAATTAAGTGCTAATTTATGGCCATGATCTCCCTTCCTGTCCACAACCAAAAATAATTGTCCTTAGTGTTATGAGTGGTAGCTGTCTCAAATCACTTTCATCTCAAAGATACTGCATTTCCTCCTTCTACTCATTGCTACTTTACTCTTAAAAACTCCTACACACAGAAATTCACATCCTCATTCATATGAATTGCTTTACTTTATTCACTACCATTGTTTGACCAATCTTGTTAAATGCGTAGGAGAGCTCTAGTGCCACACACTTAACACTCATTCTCCTCTGTTTATTTCATCTGTAAAATGCTACTCATGAGATTGACATGGATAACCTGTTTTAAATGCATGCTGCTAACTTAAAACCTGCTTTTTCCTGCAATTTTTTTCTAGGATGTTTGACGATTAGCCTCACCATCTAATTACTTGCTGAGGTAAAACTAATGGCCTTTAGTTCTCGGGTCAGTCTGATTGTCCTGCCATTCGTTATGAATCAGTGAAACTATAGCATATTTTCAGCACTCTTTCTTCAGAGTCACTTTTGATAATAGTTCTTTATATGATATAATGTTTATCGTGCGTACTTTTAACATTTACTTTTTTAGCTGTTATTCTTGTGTAACTGTCCCTGATGGCCTCATACAAAACAAGTTACTCCAGATTCTTGACTATTCCATATTTTCTTTTTATTTCTTGCTCCTATAAATCCACAATTCTCTCAATTCCCCCCCCCCCCCTCCTTTTTCATGTCAGTTTCCAAAGATGGCTGTAGAAGTTTCTGGTTGAATCACCGTTCCTTCTTCAGGCATCATATTCTTGATGGAGATTCGCAACTTCTTTCTTTGGTGCTATTAATCCACTGTTCAGTTATTTTGTAGATTCACTATTCTCTGCTGCTTCTTATGCTATTACTCCATGGTTTGTCTTCTCACAAACTTCTTTACTGCTCATCTCCGCATTGTAGTCTGGTAGTTCCTTTTTCTTCTCATTTCATTTTGTGACAAGTATTTCTTCTTCAATTCTTATATCTTTCAACAGCTTTCACTTCCTTCCTATTATATCAGTGCCCTTTTAAGACATACTGTGAACTTTTCTTAAAATAATTACACACTTTTTGACTACCTATCCCCTTTCGTGGGCCAGTTTATGGAACTCATATATTTGTATCACAACAGCCTCATTATCTCTTAAATCATATTAGTGTATTAATAATGTGTATTTTAATATGACTTCAAGAAAAATATAATAAGTGGTTAGTTACAATCAACAGAAAAATTTACAGCCTTAGGTACTACTTTAATGGAACTGAATGGAGACATTTGTTTTCAGACCTGAATGTTTTAGAAAAGAAGTAGAAAAATAGTTGTTATTTTTTAAAAAAAAAAAATGATTTTAATCAGATAAATGATGTATAACTGATGATCATAAATCTAAATGTGCACAAATTTTTAGAGGTAGTATTGCTGTTTCCACAGTGTTTATGAACATGGCTACATTTTTTTCTTCATAACAACAAATTATTTAGCCAAAATGGTCATGGTCACTAACATGTACTATTTAATGCAACTTAAATTATTTGTTATCTGATATGGAAAATAAATAAAAAGTACTCATACTGATATATTTTCCCACCATAATAAATGGTTGTCTTAAAGTAGTCATTTTAAATAGTCCGATTTTGATAAGAAACTGGAAGAAATTCATAGTGCTTGGAAACCTTAATTTTTGATGGTTATATCACATGCCTTATAAATGCGGCCTCTTTCCTGTGAATACTAAAAGTGAAAGAATGCTGCAAATAAATAACCCTTTCGCTGCAGATGTCCAGAGATGTCATGCCGATACTCTACTGTATTTAGATGTCCACTGTAATGCTCTTCTGTCACTGTCAGTATTACCGAATGTGGTGGGTGAGTGGTTAATGTTCCGGCCTCGCATTCAGGACAATGTGAGTCTGAATCGCTGTCCGGGCATCCAGATTTGGGTTTCCCATGGTTTCCTCAAATCACTCCAGGCAAATGCTTCCTTCAAAAAGGCCATGGCCAAATTCCTTCAGATTCCTTGACCTCAGTCCCATCCTGCCTCTGATGACCTTAGATGTTGATGAGGTGTAAAGCCGTAAGTAAAAAAAAAAAAAGGGAGGGGGGGGGAACGGACAGTATTTGTTAGGTTTGAAGTGGGAGAAGGCACAGCTGTTCTTATAACTTTACTATAGTGTAAATAGTGCAGTTCCATCTTATGAAGCTGCCAGAGCCAACAATATGGCAACAATAATAGTACATAAAATGGCACATGATATTTTCAGTGCATTGTTGCAAAACTTGTTTACCCATTTCATTATATTTGTATTTACAATTGCATACTTATCCTACTTCTACATCTACATCTATACTCTGCAAATCACAAATACTGTGGGTGGCAGAGGGTGCTAAGCACCAATCCCAATTCTGCGCATTCCAATCCCGAACAGATCGAGGAAAGAAGGAATACATAAATGAATCAGTATGGCATCTTATAACTCCAATCTTATCCCTCCTGTCATTGTGACCTAAATAGGTTGGCGGAAGAAGTATTTCGTTGCACTCGTAACTTAAAGATTTTCGCATATTCAAACCAAAACGACGACGTCTGTCCGCTAAACAATCCCAGCCCAACCCACGAATCAGCTCTGTGACACTTACGTAAGGACTGTAACTAGCAGTCATGAATCGAGCGGCTCTTCTGTGTACTTTCTCTAATGTGTCAATCAATCCCTTGCGATACGGATCCCAAATTCCACAACAGTATTCCAAATGCAGACGCACTAGTGTTTTGTATGCTATTTCCTTTGTATGAGCATTACAACTTCTCAAAATACGTCCTACGAATCGTAGTTTGGAATTAGTTTTGCCTACAATGGAAGTTATGTGCAAGTCCCATTTAATGTTGTCTGTATGTGCTTTTGTATTGATCATATAATACATGATGCCAATAGATATCATCAGCACTGGAGGAGAAATTATCATGCCACATGCAAAGGATGTCATTAAATGTCATTCGCTTATGTTTACTTATAGTAATGTTTTTACTAAAAGAGGTAACTATAAATTAAGTGATATACTGCAAGCAAGTAAACAAAAAAATTGTTCTCTTAAGTATCTTAATATTACTCTCTCAGTGAAAGGATTAAGCATTTAATTTGTTATAATATACGAAATTTGGAAGTATTGTTGCATGTGACTTTAACTAACATGTAGGAAGAGTTGTTAGTTCCAAATTATTAGTTAATATCAGAAGTATCAAGAGTTTTCAAGAAGTATCAGATAAGTTTTTTTAAAACTGGTCCACTGGTCCCTTTGATGAAAGATTTGAAAATACAATCAGTAACTAATTTTGGCATTGTGAAACATCACAAATACAGAATTGAATGTTTTGGTTTAAAAACAGTTATTAAACAGTAAAAGCTAGTTTATAGTAGTCAGAAAATTTTAACAATACTTTTTCTCTCTGTTAACAGATTTCCAATTACATGTTTTTTCAGGTACTCTTGGAGGATATGTAGGTCTTGCAATTTCACAGTCACTTATTCTAACAGGAATGTTACAGTATGGAATTCGTCAGACAACAGAAGTTGTTAATCAGATGACATCTGTAGAAAGAGTTCTTCAGTATAACAACATTGATAAGGAGCCACCATTTGAGTCAGAAATAGGTTTTGTAAAATTTATATTCTTTACAGTTTATATGTTCTAGTGTTATGTGAAATTCTAATTAGTTTATCTCTACTATATAATTTTGTAATTTCACCCACTCACCTCAACAGCTATTGGCTGGAGAATGGTGTCACGTGTCAGCCTTCAATCACAAAAAAGCAACCAGAGATACCGTTAGCAGGAATTCGTGGTTACTTCTACAATTTGATAACCAAGCAACTGCTACCAAATAATTGGCACAATACATTAATTAAGTTTGCTTTTCATAGCGTTTTGCAGTTTAAAAAATTTAATAAATTTTGTGGCTGAAAAAATGTGGATCTGCTTTACAGTAACATGTTATTAATTGAAGCAACTAAAAAAAATTTTAAAAAAATTAAATCACTCATAGTCCTTACTGTAACCATGAATGCCAATTGTCATTTCAGCTTAGGATAAATTTCAGTTTAATTACAACTTTCACTAATGTTGTTGCTTGACCAAAATTTTTGCATTACGGTTTATTTGCTTTTTAGGCATTTTACTGAACACTTTCGTTATTGGTCTTATTTATGTTCGTTCGCTGTATGTGAGTTATTAGTTTATTTTAAGTGGACATCAGGACAAATGTGTCAAGGAATCAACTATTCTGGCAACTTATTTCTGCAGAGTTGCTCAACTGTTTCATAATATCGAATGTGTATTAAGTTCTCTGTCTGTCACAGATACTATGACCAATGTTTACATTATGAGTGTTTGCCCAGTCTTAATAATAAAAAACGTGATGCTTTTGAAGCAAACAGGATTTTTTTCAAAAAAATTTTGTAAAGTGAACTTTAAGGGTCAAATACAAGTCAAGTTCGTAACTAAGAAAGTTTGAGTGTATGACCTTTGAAAGTTACACGATAGTGTAATCGTTCCTGTCCAAGTTTAATACCTACCTCTATTAATGCTTCCAAGTTCTTCAAGCTCAAGAGATTTTATTCATCCAAAGGGTGAAACACAGGTCGAGCTTATATTTGGCCAGATCAGATCAACTTGTCATAATCTTTCATCATAAAAACTGGAATTATTCTAGACACATGATGAGATGCAAAAAACAGTCACGGGCTTACACTAGTATAAAATAAAAACCAGAGCAATGGGTGATTAATTTTTACTGATTATACTGAGAATAGCACTAGCAAAAAGAGCCTTCATGAAAAAGAGAAATCTTTTAGTTTCAAATATTGATCTAGGAATTAGAAAGAACTTTTTAAAACTCTATGTGTGGAGCACAGCACTTTACGGTAGCGAAACATGGACTTTAGGAATACCGGAAAGAAAGAAAATTGAAGCATTTGAAATGTGGTGCTACAGAAGAATGCTGAAAATTAAGTGGACAGAAAAAGTAAGAAATGAACGAGTTTTGGAAATGATTGGTGAGAAAAGAAGTTTATGGAAGAAGCTTACAGAAAGAAGAGACAGTCTGGTAGGTCATATTTTGAGACATGCTGGATTGGTTAATTTGCTTGTGGAGGGAACAGTCGAAGGTAAGAAGTGTAGAGGAAGACAGAGATTAGAATATATGAAACAGATAATTGAGGACATGGGTTGTAAGGGATATGTAGAAATGAAGAGGTTAGCACAGGATAGGAAAGGATGGAGGATTGCATCAAACCAGTCGAAAGACTGACGACACCCAAAAAAAAAAAGTATTTTGAGATACATAAATGGCAATCTGATGAAGCTAAGAGTTGTTCAATAAAGTTTGGTAGTGACATCTTGTTTCCAACTAGAGCCAATATCTCAAAGATGGTTGAATATTTTATGTAGTAATAAGTAGACATAGGAAGCGTGGCCTGAAGATTTTCAAATATTGGCATTTCCAATCACTGACTATCAATGCTAGGGAAAAGTAAACTGTAGATAGAAATATGGTGAACTCAGCTGTAAGCAAGAGTGGGTCTCCAGTAGGCAGTCTATCTTAAAGTATTGCTGTGGTCAGTTAGTTATGAAATCGGCTTCAAGTGAAGTAAATGGAGATCAGACCATGTGGGTCTGTCTTAGTCATGCTGTTCAAGGCTACAATTTCCAACATACAAGCAGAATTAATATAGTTTAACGACCACAAATTTAACGAACAGAGTTTTTAAATGAAAACTTCTATAGTCATGTTACACAATATTTGGGCAACGGTAAATCTATCAGTTTGCAAGAGGCCACCTGTTGTGCACATCAGATCATACCCACCAGTTATACGTGTGCAGGATTCTTTTCAAAAAATCTTTATACAAATGTGCAGTTTATATCCAATTTTGATGGAATTTTGCATACTTATACTTTAAAATAAATAGTAAAATACTGTTGGTTTGATTTACAGAAACCTTAATCCACCCCTCATTTCCCCCCTCGCCTTAATTTCTGTCACCATTGCTCATACAATCCCACAGTTTTTTTTTCTGATTTTGATAGTAGTTAGTACACACATTTCCAAAGAAGGAAGTCTGGTAACTAAGTGGTTAAGGTGCTTAATTTCAAAAGTTCTCTTTCCAGATTGTAGGTTCACATTCTGTGGTGAGTTAGCATTTTTTGGAAGTTGTATTTAATTAAATGAGCTACGCTAGGATCTTCTCTGGTTCTGACTCCACATTAAACTGCAGGCCCCTGAAGAAAGTAATTAGCTTTGTTGCCTCTGACACCATAGCTTGTACATCTCCATCGGGAAGATTTGACAAACCGCTAGGTTTTGAATTATGTTAGATATTTTGTTTTAGAAATGAAATCTTGGTTTGGATTCGATGTTAAACTGTAGGTCCCTTGTACCGGGTAGCACTATCGGGTTGGGTTAAGGCAGCTAAGACACTGGTGGAAATTTAATTTTAATTTAAAGTGCAGCCAATAGAAATCCTGTGACCATGTCATTACATCAATGGAAATATTATTATTATTTAGTATATCTGCAGCTATAAGTATGTGTTGCATGTATGATATTAATAGTTTTAAGTTTTCACTTCTGCCAGCAGTCCCCAGTGACTGCCATGTTTTTTTAAATTAGACTAGAGGTTGGATTTGAAAATTTAAAATGATTTCAGGGGTGTATTAGAAGTGTAAAGCAATATTAAATAATACCTGCAGTATTTAAAAGTTTCCAACAATATATACTTGTAAATGTTGGGAATTAGAGTGAATAACTTTCAAATTCACTAAATGCTAGCTCTTCAGCAATGGAAAGCTAAAAGCATTTTATTTATCTATTCAATGTTCATTGACAATTGTCTGAATAGAAAGAGAGAGTACAGTAATATATATTCAGTATTCTATACATACAAACCAACCTAAGACAAAATTGCAACACCTCATTTGTTGGAACTGATTGAGAAGTATGTCTCATTTCCCAGGTTGCAGACACAGCTGCAACTTCTCATTTGTTATGAAAGTGAAAAGTTAAGTAATATTTACTTCTGCAAAGTAAATTTTAAGGCCACTTTCATGTTTTGTAAATCTTATTGCCAAGCTTTTAGTTGATTCAGATTTTAACCTGTTGTTTTCCTTTTATTTCAAACGATAATGAAAATCAAATTAGCAGTGAAGTTTGTTAAACAGTTGTGGAATGTACCTGCACATGGGGGCTAATGGGCAGGTATTGTTTACACTCTCACCATCCCTGATGCCATCACTGAATTTAAATCTGATACCTGATATGAAGATTCATAGATTCGTTGTAATGGCTGCCAAACTATTGAAATAATTATCCCACAATAGGGTTAGGATTGTATAGAAATAAGTCACTTTAGATAGTTAATGAGTAGTCCTATATTCTTTAAAATGTTTTTGAACTGAAAACTGGTATCAGCTCGTAAAACCCTAGGATGGCATTGGAATTTTCAAAATCCTTAATGAAGAAAGCAGGTCATCATGACTCAACAATTCACAATGACTCAAAGGAATCTTCCACAAATGTTCTCAATGTTAGCAGCCTATTATGACAGTTAAATTTGAATTAACCCTTTTAAAGCATATACTGTAATTAAAACATTGTCAACATGCTAATTTTTGTCCAAAAAAGAAAAAAAAACACCATGCAGGAAGAGTCATACATCTTTCATTGACCTACCAGATTGGCACTAGACTGTTTGATAGAATGCCTGAGTTTTGAACTTTCTTGTTGTTCTATAGCGTTACACCTGTGCCCACCTTCATTTGCTAAAATTTCAGAAAAATACATTATTTTAATTTCTGATGGTCTCCTTGTAAGACCACTTTTATAATGTGGAGGATACACTACTAGTACACTTGAAAATCCTCAAAATGATTCTCTACTTAAATTATTATTATTATTATTTTAAGTTTGTTCTCTGTAATCATTTTAACTATTACTCTTAGGTTCTCTGATTTCTGTTGCAAGAATATGTTTCACAAATAGAGTAATGACCCAGCATTACTGAATATAAGAATGAAAGCATGGAAGTTGAGCAGTAATGTTTGGATCTGTCATTAAGTCTTCACATTTGTCTTCTTATTCTAATTCATAATTTCTGTGAATTTATGTGAGATAAAGACTGTGACTGTTCTTTAATATTGCTCGTGGCTCATTTCCTCCCCTGTATTTTCTAATAATGCTAGAAGTAAACCATATTATTGCTATACTAAAGATATACAATTACTGTAAAAACTGGTTTTTATTTACTAGTCATTATAAATAAAGTTTAATTTGCTTATTTTACAGGCAAGAAACCATCTGCACTATGGCCAGAACGTGGGGATATAAGATTTGAAAATTTAAGTTTACGTTATGTTCCAACAGAACCCCCTGTCCTAAGAAACTTGAATTTCAGGATACAACCTGCTCATAAGGTATAATGTGTTCCAATGGTATATTAATATGGATGAGTGAGACTTGTCTGTTAAAATTCTGACACCTTTCAGCATTAAATCTATACTAATATTATAAACACGAAAGTAACTCTGTTAAATTTTTTGGGCTAAACGGCTAATACGATCATGATGAAATTTTGACAAGGAGATGCTATTTGAGATTAGGATGGTGTAAGACCCTCAGGTCGTATTTTATGAGATATGTTCACCCAACTTGAACTTGGTGCATAAGACATAAAATTACTGTAAATTACTCGTAGACAGTTCGAGAAACAGGTTAATTATTTTAAATAGTTTGTTATTGCTGCGGTTGCTAGATGATGTACCAAGCCAGCCCTAAGCAGGAGGTGGGTGAATAATTAATGAAAATAAAAGTCATCAAGTATGTTAACACAAACTTCAAGTCCACCACACGTTTGTTGTAAGATATTAAAATATTGAACTGGTTGGCCACCACCGAATTTCAAATGCAAAGGCTAATCAAAACTTCATCATTCTGTAGATTGCAGAATTCATTAAGTAAAAAAGGAAATTATTAATTGAGTCCGCTTCCAACAAGTTACTTTAATGTTTCAGGAATTGTTCTTCTTCACTTCAGCACTGTTTAAAACATTTCATATTACATGAACTGTTCCAGTTAAAAACATTAATTTCTCTTCTAAATACTAATAAACCAAACAATTACTGCAGCATTGATCGCTGCACTACACGAGCCGCTGTAAAACAGCTTGCTTGCTCGGGGTTGTAGCTTACAGCAGCTTGTCTTAACTATGATCGTGTCTGGTACCCTTAAGTGATTCTATTTATGGTCGCCAATCGCCCGTAATTACCCCAAAGGATAAAGGTATGGTCTTAAAATACAACTTCAGACTTCTTGATTAATTCCAAATTATATATTTTGCAAAAGTTCTTACATAAACTCGGTACCAGTGTAGGCCTAATAGAAAAGCGTCAGACTTCTACCCAATATAAATGATTACCGGTTAAACCATCCTCTCACAGTAAGCAACTTCCTCCTAACCCCTAGATGAAAGTTAAAAGTTCATCTCGAAGGAAGATTGCGCCCCCCACCACGATAACGTCACTACTAAAATTTTCTACATCTCCGTGACCGACCAACACACTGTCCTCTTGGTTCAATTCCTGCTGCATTACTACCGCCCGCCTAGGCTAGCGATGGCTCCTTATATTCATATTTGGCCAGCTGACTCAGCAGATTTTATTTTTATTCCGATCATTCTGAAATTTTGATATGTTATGAAGCATATTTTGAATGTCAGTTTTAGTTATGAGAAGTTTTCTCCTAGGATTTGTGGATTTCAAGTTAAGGCAGTAAAAGCTTTACTCTGTCATCATTCCTGCAATTCGTTAGTCTGTGAAATGATTCTGTTATCAAAATATTCTATAAAAATTTCCTCAACTTTTGACATATAACACGTCTAGATCCCAAATGTATTTGATAGTGAAAATCAACTTTGACCATAAGTGCAAAGTCAGCTAAAAAAACTTGTATGTTAATTATCTCCAAATATATGAGTGCTACCGATCTGTAATATATCTCAAACTTTACTTAATTTGATTCTCTATCTGATGGAAGTATTATTTACACATTATCTATTCCACTTAAGGCTAATCCTTTGTCACCAAAATGATGATTTGTAGCAGCAATTAAGTTTAAACCTTAATTTCCCTTTCACGGCTTATATATTGTCGGAATCTTTACGAAAATCACTCCATGTGTTTAGTGAAAGCTTCTCTTTAATCTAAATGTCATTTCTATGCCCTCAGATCTGTATGTCCGCAGGAATGGTGAATTGCAAAGATTTTCCTTGATCTTTTCATATGTTGCGTTTATCATATGCCAAACATTTTGAGGTCTGAATCTTAGCTGTACCTTGAAAATTAGGTGAAAAAAAGTTACTTGTGCAATAATTTCCATGAGCTTGCAATACCAACAATTTCACGATATCTCCTTAATATTATTTTCTAAAATGCAAGTGTTAGATTTTTGAATTGTCATCACATTTTACACCTCTGAAAATGAATGTTGGCAAAATTCTTCTAAAAATATTTAAATTTCTTTATAGTATTTTCGAAAACTTGTAAAATAACTCAAACTCTCCTTACTAACATGTTTTCTGACTCTCAAACTACTGTAAAATGCTTCTAAAATGATCTGCTATTGGTTTTAAGTGTGTTGAGCACCCTTTAAACTGTTTTTGAAGGTATACTGACATAAGATGCAGCAGACCTTTAGGAATAAGGGCGTACAGGGCAAGAATAGGAAAAAAAAGGTTCTGATGCTAGGTAGTAGCCATGGGAGAGGTGTAGGCCCTATTCTGCAGGATCAGTTAGGTACAGTATATCAGGTCACAAGTTTTTTCAAACGTAGTGCAACATTAGGCCAGGTAATAGAGGATATAGGTTCCCTTTGTAGGAGTTTCACTAAGGATGATAGAGTAGTGATAGTGGGAAGTGCGGGAAACAGTATTGATAGAAACGTGAGTTATAGTATATAGAGTGACCTGAGGAAGGTGGTGAAGGAGGCACAGCATACCAGGGTGGAGCTCATGTAGGTATTAAGTCGCCATGACCGGCCACAATTGAACTATGCTGTGAGGTGGGTTAATATGGAAACGGAAGTGCTACGTGGGAAAGGCATTAGTTCTGTGTTGGGGGTTGTGCCTGTGAACACCATTGGTACGTGGGGTTTCACTAGGCATGGCCTACACCTAAATTGAAGGGGGAAGGGTGTACTTTCTGAGTTGTTAGCTAAAGCAGTGAGGGAGCCCGTTTCCAGTGATGATGGGGTCAGGAATGTGCCTATTTTAGGTTAGGGGCTGCTGGTGAAGGGACAGAAATAGAGTATCAAAGTGATACTGATTGCAGATTTGCGATGGGGAAAGTCACAGATATTAAAGAAATAGATGAAATGGCTGAAACAATAACTGACTGTGGTAAAAGTGGGAAAGAGGTGATAAATTCTGAAAATGTAAAGCAGTAGTAAGGGTGTTAATGGTAAACTGTAGAAGTATAATGAACAAAGTAATCGAATTTGCAAACTTAATAGAGATGCACGAACCACAAGTAATAATTGGGGTAGAGAGTTGGTTAAAAGAAGAAATACTAGACAGTGAGGTTTTTCCTGATGTTTACAGAGTGTACCGAAGAGATAGAGCAGCAATTGGTGGAGGAGTCTTCATACTAGTTAGCAAAAACTACCACTGTTCACTGGCGTTCATAGATCAAGACCATTAGTTACTTTGGGTAGATTTCTGGGGTAATAAAATAGAAAAAATCAGAGTGTTGGCTGTTTACCGCAGTGGAAGAATGACAGAAGAGGATGAGGCTCTTGGGGAGAAATTAAATTCATACTCAGATTTCAGAGGTGAGATAAGAATGATCATCATTGGCGGGGATTTAAATTTACCAGGTGTAAACTGGGAAGGGAATAAGATAAATAACACAAGGGAACAAAGATTTGCAAATATCTTAATAAGGGAAGGAGGATTTACACAAGTGGTTGAGCAAAACACTAGGGGACAAAATATTTTGGATATATTTCTAATTAAGCCCGATGAAAACCTTTTGAGGTATCAAGTAACGGAAGGAATAAGTGATCATGAAACAGTTGTGATGGATATTAGAGGATTCAGTAAACCAGCAGCCAAAATTGAAGGGGGAAATAGGTACAATTATAAAAAGGCAGAGGTTTCAAATTTGAAGAGATATTTCAGAGAACAATTCAGCAAATGGAAGGAAGGCTCAGGTAGAGTCAAGGTGGGAAGAGTTCAAGAAGATAATGAGAAAGGGGGAAAAAATGTATTCCAAAGCAGAAAATAAAGAGAAGTAGAGAACCTATGTACTATAATAGGGAAGTGAGGAGGTTAAAGAGATTGGTAAGAAAAGAACATAACAGAGTTAAGAGACAACAGGGTAGTAGGGAATATTTAAAACAACTAAACAAGGACTTAATAATAGCAAAGAAAATGGCTAAAGATGGGTTTATGAAGAGTACTGTCAGTGCAGGAGGACCATTGACTGATGCATCTAGAAATTTCTATGGCTATATCAGGAAACTGAGGGGAAGGGAGGGTGTAGAGACACTTATAGATAAGGATGGAGAAGAAGTTACTGACGATTTGAAAAAGGCAGAGATTTTAAGTAACTGGTTCAGTGAAAGCATTAGGGACAATGAATCAGAAACAGGAGGGTCTAATTCAGAGAACGAGCTTAACAACACAATTAGAAATGACGATAGTAAAAAATTTGATATCCATCCTGAGGAAATCATGAAGGAAATAAGAAAGCTGAAAAAACATAAAGGGGCTGGTGAAGATAATATTACTACAGATAACTTAAAGATAGCCGGATGTGACATTGTACCTTATCTTGAAATATTGTTTAAATTGAGTCTAGACACTTGCTGCTTACCACAGGACTGGAAAAGTGCAATAGTAGTACCGGTACATAAAGGAGGGGTGAGAAATAGAATTGAGAATTACAGGCCAATCAGTTTGACATCAGTGGTAGGTAAATTAATGGAAAGATTGATATGCAATCACATCAGAAAGATATCTGAGGAACGTAAGTGGTTTTGAAGCAGGCAAAATGGTTTCAGGCAAGGATATTCATGCGAATCTCAGTTGGTGGGATATATGCAAGATATTTCAGATGAAATGGACAAGGGAGGCCAAATTGATAGTGTAGCACTAGATCTGTCTAAGGCATTTGACAGAGTAAGCCATAAAATGGTAGTAAATAAGGTATAAACTATTGGAGTGGATAAGAAAGTCATTTGCTGGGTAGAAGAATTTTTAAAAGGTAGAAACAAAGTTAGGGTAGGATATGTAGTATCAAAAGAAGTGGAAGTAAAAATGGGTGTGCCACAGGGTAGCTTATTGGGACCATTGCTATTCATTATTCTAATGAATAATTGTGTTGATTGTTTATTATCTGAAATTAGATTGTATGCAGATGTCATAATGTTGTATAAAAGAATCAAAACAATAGAGGATTGTAAACATTTGCAGGGTGATCTGGACAGGATATATAATTGGGTTGGTAAACATGGAATGAAGATAAATGCAAAGAAGAGTCAGCTTATTAGATACACAAATAAAAAACAAAAGGTTAATTATGAATATAAGGTGGGGAAAGAATTGCTTGCTGAAGACTTGAAATGTAAATACATCGGCATTAAATTTTATAACAAGCTTAACTGGGCAGGGCACATTGGACAGGTGGTAGGAAAAGGTTCAAAGTTCTGCACTTCTTGGAGCGAGTGATGAGGGGATGTACGAGAGAAGTCAAGGAATTGGGTTACAAAACATTGGTCAGACCATTGCTCGAATATGGTAGTGTAGTATGGGACCCTCATTTTACGTATCAAATACAGGGATTGGAGAGGGTGCAAAAAAGGGTTGCTAGATTTGTTTCTGGAAATAATCGCAGAATGCAATCAGTGACGGATATGATAACGGAGCTGGAATGGGATTCATTGCAATACAGGAGGAGGATGAGAAGGGTCATGGGAGTGTACAGGGCATATACTGGCGATGAGGCATGGAAAGATATTGCAATAGGTATGAAAAAGTAGTGCATGGAAGGGAAAAGATGACCATGACCAAGAGCTGGCACTCGATTTCAGGCACAAGGGTGTGGGAAGATTCTCTTTTTTAGGTAAGGGTGTCAGGGATTGGAATGAGTTACCAAGAGAAATGATGAATAATTTACTGAAAACTTTGAAAGAATTTGGAGAGGGAAAATGTAGGTAGGTGCAGGATAGGGGGAAGATGGATGTGTAGGGAAATTGCCACCGGAGCCTTAAATTAAATTAAAGTAAGGTTATGTGACACCGCCCTCTACCATACTTGTGTCACGACTGCCTTGAGACAATGTATTAATCTGCTACTCAGTTACTACTTGTGGGTCAGCGGAAGGTGACTATGATGTCACAATGGACATACAATACTACTTTTTGTATAGATAAAATATATTGTCATTGAATTATGAAAAATATCTGAACTGTGAAAGACAGATGCATAATATCTATACATCTCCGTAATGCTTCACGACAGAGATTGCTGGTAGCGCAGGGGGTAAGGTGCTTGCTTCATAAGCCATTTCCTGTGTTGCTTCGGATTCAAACCCCGCTGGGAACAGAAATTTTTAAGAATTATTTGTCATAGTTTGAGTCAAACCAGGGATTTTGTAGTAAGGTCCCATAAATTGAGGGCTGGAATGCATAGCAAATCCTAGGCAGTAGAACAGTGCCTGAAGCGTTTATTTTATTCATGGTATACTGGTTTCACAGGCAGTTTATCTGTGATCTAAACTAATAATGTTATATATGTGAAAGTAAGTCTCCATCTTTTTGTTATGTTTTGATGACTATATGTGTATACTGATAACACGAAAATATTTTGTATCTTTAGGAAGGAATTGGGATACTTTTTTCCGGTATGAATAACAGTTTAGTCTCGAGACAGTTTCGATGGTAGAAATGGTACATTCCCGTCATATTATACTGACTCAGTGTTGTTTGGGACTTATCTTAGGTAACTATCAGCTTTGTATATCCAATTCTAGCAATCAAATTCTAAGTACACATGTACAGGTAGTATTCAATAATATCAATAAAATTTATTTTTTACTTAAGAAATTAGTTTTATTGTTAAAACTGTTAATGAAATTAGATGAATTTAGAGAAATTGGACCTCATTATCCACAACTCTGAATTCAAATATTATACGTGTAGTATTAATAAAATCCTCTCGGGTGTCCAGCAGGATGGTGTTGTATAAACATGGTTTCAACAGCTGGCTCTACTGTCTTCACTCGACACCCGAGAGGATTTTATTGCATCAATATGACTGAAAGTCTCCACTCACACATGTGTAGTATTAGTTTACTCAAAACTTTTTGTTTGAAAATGTTGATTTAAATTTCAGGAATACAACATTAAATTTAATTATGATACTACTTTTTTTTTTTTTTTTGCTGTCTTCAGTTTTTTGACTGGTTTGATGCAATCCTCCATCCCTTCCTATCCTGTGCTAACCTCTTCATTTCTACATATCCATTATAACCCATGTCCTTAATTATCTGTTTCATATATTCTAATCTCTGTCTTCCTCTACAGTTCTTACCTTCGACTGTTCCCTCCACTAACAAATTAACCAATCCTGCATGTCTCAAAATATGACACTACATATAGTGCTTCAAATTCAAAAATTAATATAAGAAAGTTTTCACATCCACATTTGGAGTCAGGCATTTCATACCATTCGTATCCTTTTTAAAACATTATTTTTACAGAAATGAGTATAAGCAGATACCAAAATCAAAATTGTGTAGGGATTAGTTTATTACATCAGAATATTAGAGGGTTGTCGAACAAAGTGGATGAATTGCTAGTTAACGTAAGTGAATTAAATGCCAATGATAGAATTAATAATTTATGCTTGTCTGAACACCATGTAATTGCAGGAATAGATATGTCAAATTTAAATGACTTTAATTTAGCTTTTTATTACTGTAGAACTGACTTACAGAAAGGAGAAGTTGTCACTTAAATCAGAAATGGTTTTAGTTTTGATGAAATAAATAGCAGCAAGGGAAGACGTAAAGATGGCGTCGTGTATAGAAGTGATAATAAACCGCTCTACGGAAAATGTAAATTTACTTAATGTAAAATGTGTTTCGTGTCAAGAAACTATAAGAAATGGAATCTGTTTGTGCTCAGTCATGCATGTATGGGTACACATTACATGCCTAGACAAACTAAAAGTGTTAAATTCGTCATGTGAATGTGGACTATCCACATGTGATAACCTCAAAACAGCAGTGAGTAAATATAACGCCGGCGTAAGTGAAAATGTATTAGTTTGTATAGAACAAGAACTGATTGTTGCTCAAAAGTATGTTGATAATTTAGGAATGATGCTCAACCAAGTCAGAGCTGACAATAAATGTGAAAATACTAACCAAAGTGGTGATTTTATTAAGCCTAGGAAGTATTATCATGCTACAAAAAACAGTGGAAATATAACTTTGTCAACGAGTAACAGATTTGATGTGCTCAAATTCGAAGAAAAACTTCCAACGCAAGACTATAAGAAAATAAATGACGCAAACTGCATAGGAGCAAAACCTAAATACAGTAACAAATATCACGGAAAATCTACGCTGAAGAAACAGAACGTTTGTGTTTTGTCTGACAGCCACGGGAAGGGATTGGCTTCTATCTTGAATAATGAAAAGAAATTTACTGTATCAGGACTAGTAAAGCCAGGAGCAAATCTCAGTGAAGTGCTAAATACAGACTGTATGGCATCTGGCAGCATATATGTAGTACTGGGTGGCGCAAACGATGTTTATCGCAATGAAGCCAGAAATGCTACCAGAAAACTTAAAGAAGTTCTAATTACAAGACCTGATATCAAGTTTTATATCGGCAGTATACCTCATAGGCATGATCTGGCTGAATGGTCCTGTGTAAATACAGAGATATCAGCAACGAACAGAAAGTTTAAGAAAATATGCAAAGCATTTCAAAATGCATACTTTATTGAACTGAATTCAACAGACAGAGGCCACTTCACAAAAACATGGCCTACACAGGAATTATCTTGGTAAAACGAAAATCGCTGAAAACATTGGGAATGTAATAAAGAGAACTACAGAATCCAGTGGAAACTGTGCATGCATACCTCTGAGGTATACTGTTGGAGCCCATCAAGGAAAAGAAGATCAAACAACAGATCATCAAAATACTAAAAGTGAAGTTAAGGCTAATAAAGGAAAACAGTGCACCCCAACAAGAACTCAAGAACCTGCAACCAGCCAAAGGATTAGAAGTCAAGAAACTGCTACCAGCCAAAGGAGTAGAAGTCAAGAACCTGCAATCAACCGAAGGAGTAACAGGAAAATCGTCTCATCACTGAAGAAATCAGATGATTTTTTATACTGGACAAACAACGGCAGAATGTGCAACAAGTGCTGAATGGCAGTAGACAACATCACAGTGAAAATGTTGACAGTAAAACCAAAACAGCCAATCAAATAAACCAATGTTCTGATACTGTAAGTAGTAAGCATGGCCTTAGAATTTTACATTTAAATATACAATATATATCTAATAAACTTGAATTGCTGGAAAATTTATGAATAGTGTCAGTGCAGATATTACTATAATCACTGAGCATGGTCTAAATAAAGAAAATATCAAATTTTGCAAGATTAGAAATTACAAACTAATAGACTTCTTCAATAGGGCAGATCACAAGGGTGGAGGAGTTGTAATATATGCAAAAAATGGGCTGAAAGCAAACAAATTGAAAGGTGTTGATAAATTTTGCTGTGAAATGTCATTTGAGACTGCAGGGATAACTATATCAAAGGGCTATAGTAAACTAATTATTATTGGTATATATAGATCACCTAGTTCCAAAGTAAATGATTTTATTGAACAGATGGATTTGCTACTACAGAACACTGTTAGATGTAGTACATATATTGTTTTAGCAGGAGATTTCAATATAAATGTTGACAAACATGATATAGATTACATAAAGCTTACTGATCTCCTAAATATCTACAATATTAGAGACACCATTTTCTCCCCAACAAGAATTACTGCAAATAATTCAAGAACTATTGACCATATTGCTACCAATCTGAATGATAAATATATTCTACCTAATGTAATAAACAGTTATTTGTCTGACCATCAGGCTCAATACATTGATGTGCTAAGTTTCACAACAAAAAGTGCAATATATGAAAAAAAGGAATTCAGAAAAATAACAGATGAAAACACCAAAGAACTTAACAAACACCTGGCAAATCAGTCTTGGATAGATATATTTACTGCTGAGAGTGTAGATAGTAAATGGGAGGCTTTTTACAAAATTTTTAATAAATCGTTTAACCACTTTTGTCCAATTGTAACTAAGAAAACACAGATAAACCATAAAACCAAAATTAAACTACCAGCAAACATTATAGCAATACAAGAAAAAATGAAAGATATGTACCATTTGAATCAGTCAACAGGTTTTGCTTATTACAAAAATATGTATATATATTATAAGAAAATGTTTCAATGTGAACTGCAGAATTTGAAAGCGGGAATTTACGAGAAAAAAATCATTGATTCAAATAACATTGGGAAAACCACATGGGGTCTAATAAACGATGTGAGAAAGGACAAGCAGGAAATGGAAAACATAGAATTAAATACAAATGGAAAAATAGAAAAAGATCCCAGTAACATTAGCAACATGTTTAATGACTTCTTTCTAAATGTAGGAGAAGCCAAAAGTAGCAATAAAGTAAATGCAGATAATAGAATTAATTACTCCATCAATAAATCAATATTTTTGTATGAAACAACGGAAAAAGAATTAAGTTGTATTATAAATAATTTAAGAAATAAGAATTCTAGTGGGTGGGACAGCATAACTACATTTGTATTGAAACAATGTAAGGAAGCCCTCCTAAAGCCATTGACATTCCTGATAAATGAATCCATAGCAAAGGGAGAATTTCCAAATTGTCTGAAAATCAGCATAGTTAGACCTGTCTTTAAAAAAGGCAACAAGAGAGATATTGGAAACTACAGACCTATCACTCTGACCTCAGTTCTGAGCAAACTATTTGAAAAGGTTATCCTAGTGAGATTAAATAACTTCATATTAGAAAATAGCATCATTAATCCCTGCCAGTATGGTTTCCAGAAGGGTTTATCCACTACTACTGCTGTAACTCAGTTTATATATGAGGTTTTAGAAAAATTAGATGAAAAAAACAAAGTGGCTGGATTATTTCTAGACCTCTCAAAAGCATTTGATAGTGTTGATAACCACCTACTACTTCGCAAACTAGAAAATTATGGTATTAGGGGTTTAGCTAATAAACTACTATCAACCTACCTCCAAAATAGACCTCAATACACAGAAGTCTATTCTAGAAATGGTGAATCAGTAAGTAAAGTAAAATCAAAAATGGGTGTAGTTAAACGTGGTGTTCCTCGGGGATCTGTACTTGGTCCTTTATTATTTGTTCTGTACATAAATGATATTGTCATACCAAATAAAAGCAAAATAATAACATATGCAGATGACACTACAGCAATTTGTTGGGATAGTAATGATTTTATATTAGAGACAACTGCTAATGAGACCTCAAATGAGCTATCAAATTACTTCGGTGCAAATGGATTAATCTGCAATATAATAAAACATGTTTAATAAAGTTTGAATTAAGAACTCATGAAATAGACAATAAACTAAGATTAAACACTAGTGAAGGAAGTGTCTATGAAATAACAGAATACAAATTCCTAGGAATATATGTTGACAAGTTCCTAACATGGAAGGCACATGTAGACTTTGTTTGCAAAAAAAGTCAGTAAGGGCATTTTCCTAATAAATCATTTATCAAAAGTCTTAGATAGCAGTATTCTGAAAATTGCATATTATGGAACAATCTTTCCACATATCATGTATGGTATTGAAGTCTGGGGATCCTGTTGTCATATGTATATGAATCGGTTGTTACTGTTGCAGAAAAGATGCATTAGAATAATATACAAGTTAGACAGAAAAGAATCTTGTAGAGAAATATTTAAACAGGAAAATATTCTAACTGTATTTTCACTATATGTATATAGGGTATTACTATTGATTCAAGGTAATCCCCAATTTAACCACACAAACAGTGAAATTCATAAATATAACACTCGTACTAAGTTAGATTTACATATCAAAAGACATAACTCTAAGGCAGCAGATAAGAGTGCATATCAAATGGGAGCTAGCCTATACAATAAGCTTCCAGCTCATCTAAAGTTACTAACTGGGAATAAATACAAAATTGGAATAAGATCTTATCTATGTAATAAGGCCCTATACAAACTTGATCAATTGTAAAAATTTATGTATGAATGTACCTATTGTATTGACTTTGCTAGAAACTTGTATCACAAGCATATTGGCAATAAAAATTATTATTATTATTATTATTATTAGCAAGTATTTGTTGTGATCAACATTTTGAAGCCTGTGCTATATGGCTAAATTTAAATAGTGAGAATTTCATAATAGTATCTGCATACAGAGCACTCTGCAATTTTTCTGAACTAATTTTAGCAGAAAAGTGCACACAGTCTTGTGTGGTGATTTTAATGTAGATTTTTTAAATAATGCCCGGTTATTCACGTTTTTTGTTCTTTTCGAGAAGAATGACACCTTTTCATGGGGTAGCAACTTTCAAAGTAATGTTGGAATCATTAGGCAGTTCATTCAATTTAACTTATGTAGTTGATTTTTCCACTAGAAAAATGAGTAATAGCTACTCATCTATAGATTTTTCCCTTGATACCTCATAATTCAGTTATACGATCAAGTAATCTGTCAATGGACATTCAGATCATGATGAGCAGTTATTAACTATCAACTATTCAGCAGGAACTAGCTCCAAGAGTAATGCCTTTAAACTTCAGCAATTAATAACTGATGATTCGAATAGTTGTTTTAGAAAGTGCGTTGATACCACAAACTGGGAATATAAATTCTTCTCGGGTTTGCCGCCGGATTACATTTTCTACTGACGAGCTTTCGGTGACTTGCACTGCTGCCATCATTGGGTCCGTTGTATCTAAGGGAACAACAAAGACTGAACCGAATAGTAGAACAGAGGCAAGCCAGGAACGTTGTCGACGTCCGATTGGTTGATTCCAATGACGTAACCATCCCGTGACTGTGATTGGTCGGTTACGGAACCTGGTGTAGATATACACCAGCGTTGTACTGCCAGTTGGCTCCACAGCGTAAACCAAAGCCGAGGTTGTTATAAATGGAAAAAGATGGATTACACACGTCAATGTTTGCATAACATCACTGTTCAAATTGTATCACCGTTCACATTGTTCTACCACTATTAATCATGATGTTTAATCTCGAGAATCCGTAGGGAGCCAAACGGTGTTCTGATTGGCTGATTACAATAACTGTTCTCGTAGCGTCATCGTTTACATTATTCTCACACAGAAATATCCCAAAAAATTTCTTTAATGTTTTTAACTTCTTTAACGAAAGACCCCCACATTATATATTCTTCCAACATTTACTGTCATTAATTATGTTGTTGAACTCAAGAAATCACAGGGAGCAATGCAGTCTTCTGATTGGCTGACTATAACTCTGGTTCTATAATACTTGTCAGTGAATTGTCGGCTACGAACCCAGCTATATATCAAGTAGGAGAGATATGCCGTGCTCCACTCTCCTATCATCTGTCAGCGGAACACTTGGTTGTTTAAGAATGGCAAAAACAGGTTTCCATGCATCACTGAGCCATACACCCAAGTCCCTGTTCATATTATTGTTATTAAGACGTATCTCAATAGCTTCTTTAATCACAGATTCACAGAAGAAAGAACACTTGGCTAGAACTTTCACCTTATCGAAATCCATATTGTGACCATTTTCGATCACGTGTTGTGCCACAGCAGATTTTTCTAGTTGAAACAACCAGATGTTACGTCAGTGTTCAGTCACACGGGCCTGGATAGTGCGGATGGTTTGACCAATATAGCTCTTACCACATTGGCAAGGTATGCTGTATACTCCCGGTGTTTTTTAAACCCAAATCATCCTTCACAGGACACAGCAAATCCCGTATTTTAGCAGGAGGGCAGAAGATGCACTTGATTCCGTGTCGTTTCAAAATCCTGCCGATTTTTCCCGAGATGCTACCTGTATGGAGTTTGACAGAACATGGGCAAGACAGATTTCCAAGTTCAATCGTCTATCACAGGCACACAGGCCTTCTAAGGATGAAAATTTCAAACGTGCCATAGTAAACCTCACTGGTACATAGCTAGACGAAGTGACTGAGAAAGTTTTATCCAAAGGGTTAAAACTTTGCCCCAGCCCCTGATAAGGTTGCTGTAAAGGATATTGTCTGTGCAATTGAAATAGCTGCTAGAAAGCTTCCTGGGGAAATCTGAAGGGAAACGTGCAGAGTTCTGGAGAAAGCCAAACCACCTAGGCCCAACATCACAAAATTGGAACGCTTCGCTCTCCGTGCGTTGCGTCGGAACAAAGAAATTGTTGTGTTACCTGCGGACAAAGGGAATGCCACTGTCTTGCTTACATCTGATATGTATGAATCTAAAATACAAAAAATGCTTGATGACACCGCTTATAAGCCCCTTAATGGTGACCCTACTTCCAAAGTTGAGAGGAAAGTGTCAGCTCTTGTTAAGAAGGCCGGATTTATGCCTGATGTCGTCAAATACCTTCGACCTCGTGCAGCCAGACCACCTAGGCTTTACGGCCTGCCAGAGATACACAAGGAGGATGTGCCTTTACGACCGATTGTAAGTACTATTGGTAGTCCCACATATAACTTGGCCAAGCATTTGTCTAAGATGCTTAGACCTTTCGTAGGTAATTGTCCGCACCATGTTAAAAACTCGACACAGTTTGTCGATACGCTCCAAAAGATGCGGTTGTCAGAGTCTGATATTATGGTCAGCTTTGATGTTGTCTCGCTCTTCACCAAGGTTCCTTTGAGAGACACACTGCAGCTGTTACAAGGTCTTTTTGAACCTACCTTGGTGGATCTGTTCGTACTAGTCCTCATTTCTACTTATTTTACCTATGGTGGGAGTTTTTATGAACAGACTGATGGTGTGGCAATGGGGTCTCCATTATCTCCTGTAGTAGCCGATCTGTATATGAACACTTTGAAGATCGAGCAATTGAAACCTCCGTCCTCAAACCAACATACTTCTAGCATTATGTGGACGATACATTTGTTGTTTGGCCCCATGGGATCCAGGTTCTTCATGAATTCATGGACCATCTCAATAGCATTCATGAAAACATCAGATTCACAATGGAGTTAGAGAAAGATGGTAGATTGCCCTTTCTAGATATTTTAATCCAGCGGAGACCTGATGGTACCCTGTCACATAGTGTATACAGGAAAATAACACACACAGACCGTTCTTTACATGCCGATAGTTTCCACCATCCGGCGCAGAAGAACACGGTGTTATACACGCTTGTACACAGAGCAATGGCAATTTCAGACGCTGACAATCTGCAAGACGAACTCAAACATCTCCGTTATACCTTCATGCGGAATGGATACCCGATCCCATTGATAGAACAGGCACTTCGAAAGAAAAAGGCAGATATACATAATATTGAGGAAGATGAACAGCCTAAAGATCTTGCCTTCATCCCGTATGCAGGTAGCATCTCGAGAAAAATCGGCAGGATTTTAAAACGACACGGAATCAAGTGCATCTTCCGCCCTCCTACTAAAATACGGGATTTGCTGCGTCCTGTGAAGGATGATTTGGGTTTAAAAACACCGGGAGTGTACAGCATACCTTGCCAATGTGGTAAGAGCTATATTGGTCAAACCATCCGCACTATCCAGGCCCGTGTGACTGAACACCAACGTAACATCCGGTTGTTTCAACTTGAAAAATCTGCTGTGGCTCATCACGTGATCGAAAATGGTCACAATATGGATTTCGATAAGGTGAAAGTTCTAGCCAAGTGTTCTTTCTTCTGGGAATCTGTGATTAATGAAGCTATTGAGATACCTCTTAATAACAATAATATGAACAGGGACTTGGGTGTATGGCTCAGTGATGCATGGAAACCTGTTTTTGCCATTCTTAAACAACCAAGTGTTCCACTGACAGATGATAGAGAGAGCTCGTGAAATTTCTGCTAATTCCTTTTGTGGGATTAGCTGTATATGGGTAGAGATGCCTGTCACTCTTGCTGTGACATCTGCCCCTTTTTCTTACATTTTTGTTCTTATAGCTAATAACAATTTTGGGTTTAACATTACATTTATGCAAAGGTGAACAGATGATACCATGGAGCCAAATTTCTTCTACAGCCCTTGAGCTGCAGAATTCTTTATTGAAGTTTTTGTCTGTTTGGCATTTCCTTCATTTTCTCGTAGGGTGTTTCGATTTAGGAGTTTCTCTGTATTTATTTGTCATTTGCTGTGGGCTCATTTAAATTTGTCCATAGGATTGATATTATATTTTTGGATTTGTCATTTGTTGCTCTCTATTGAAGTATGTAAAGTGGTCTTTTGTGCGGTCCTAGATTCACATCATATTGGAGGAGTGTGTTTACTGTCGGGTTTGTATTTGTTTCTGCATTATTGTAGAAAGCAGTTGCCAACTTCCGGTATCTATCTTTGAGTGTTTCAATTTCAGCTACCTGGTGTAGTTGATTAGTCGGGAACATTACTGGAAGGTGAAGAGCTCTTTTCAGCGCTTTATTTTGTAATCTCTGAAGAGTGTCCAAATGGTTGCAGCCGCGTATGCCCAAACTGGGGAAGCGTATTCCATCAGTGGTCTCACAAGCGACTTATATAATTGGATTTCAGTTCTACCGCTGAGGGTGCTGGTGTGGTTGAGGACTGGATATAATTCTCCCAATCGGCGCTGTACCCTTTGTCGGACCTCTTCAACGTGAGCCTTCCATGTCAGCTTGGTATCTAGAGTGACGCCTAGATAGCTGGCTGTATTCACCCAAGGGATTCTTTCATCAAAAAGTTCCAGTCTGGGTCGAGGTGGCATTCTTCTTTTTGTTAACCAGATGGCCTGGCTTTTAGACGCATTTATGCGTATTCTTCATTTTGTCGCCCAGTCATCAATCTCATCCAGTGCGGTCTGAAGTCTCCGTCCAATCAACTGTGGGCTACGTGAAGTTGCAAAGACTGATGTATCGTCAGCGTAAAGTGCAGTTTCAGTTCCTTGTTGCATGGGTAGATCAGCAGTATAGAGAGTATATAGTACTGGGCCCAGTACACTGCCCTGTGGGACCCCAGCACGTATTGTTCTTCGTATGGACGTGATGTTTTCAACCTTTACTACAAATGTTCTTTGTTGTAGGTAACTGCTAATGATCTTCAGGAATCTGCCAGGCATGCCAAGGATTGCCATTTTGTAGAGCAATCCCTCATGCCAGACCGAATCAAAGGCTTTGGCCACATCTAGGAGTACCACCCCACAGTGATCCCGATAGTTAAATGCACCAGTTGCCGTTTCCACTAGTTGATGAACAGTTGAATGGTTAGTTCTAAAGCCATGTTGCACATCAGGTATCATGTAGCCCTCATCAATGTGGGCTTGTAGCTGTTTGAGAAGGAGGCGTTAGAAAATTTTGCTCACTGCTGTCAGTAGACTAATGGGTCTGTAATTTTGCGGAGACTTTGGGTCTTTCCCTGGCTTAGGAACTGGTATGATTATTGCGTGCTTCCATGCAGTTGGGTAGATGCCACTTTCAATTATTCTGTTAAACTTACTAACTAATTTATCTACAACAGCATGTGGTAGATTTTTAAGAATTCTGTTGGTAATGCCATCCTCCCCCGGCTTTTTGTCCGGAGGTAAATTGGACACTACTTCCAGAAACTCCTGTCGGGTAAACGGAGTGATTTCATCATTGTCTCCTCCATCCCAGAGGTAATGGCGAATGCGGCGTTTGACTAGTCTGATGTGCTGTTCATCTATCGGTTCATTGATGGGCTGAAAGTTTGCTTCAAAAGCATCAGCTGGAGCTTCCGCTTTTTCAGTTGGTTTACATAGAACTCTATTATCAGTTTGCATAGGTGGTATTTGCGATCTCTTTCTCAGCAACCTCTTAGTTTCCTGCCAGGCCATATTGTCCTCAACTTTGAGCGTACAACTCTTGCTTCCCATTCCTTATTTCTTTGTGCTGTGATACGGGCTTTAATATCTCTAATTAGTCTGTTGAGTCTTCTCCTGTCTTCAGGTCATCTGGTTTCATGCCATATCCGCGAAACTCTGTTTTTTTCAGCAATAATTGCGAGAATGTCAGCTGGTAGCCCTTTCTGGCGCTTACCACTCTGACTGATAGGGGCTGATTCGTCCGCTACCTTTTTGATGCAGCTGGTGAGTTGTTGGAGGTCTTTTTCCAGGTCTTCAGCATCTACCAGTTGTGCTACTTGATCTGTAAGATGCAACTTAAAGTTCGGCCAATTTATTCTGCGGTAGTTTCTTCTTGTTTCTTCATATTCAGTGACTGCTAGGGTGGGTACTTCAACAATCACGGGCTTATGGTCAGAGGAGAGTCGATTAAGAGCCCTGGCAGTCGGTGTGGCGGGCATACCCCTCGTAATGGCTATGTCCAAAACATCTCCACGTTGACGATGGTTATATGGCGTATGGGTAGGTACATTCGGTGCAACTACTTCGCAGCCATAGAGGTCGCAGGCCTGTAAGAGTCTTCTGCCGCTGATATTAGTGCATCTGCTGTGCCATGTCTGATGCTTCGCATTGAGATCACCTGCAATAAGCAATTTCCCACGTATTGATAACAAAGTGTCAAGGTCATTTACATTAATGTGCTGTCGCGGCGGATGATAGACAGCTATGATGGTGATTGGTCCATTGCTGGTCTCAACAACCACTCCAGTAGCTTCTATAGTCGTCATAGCTGAAATGAGGATCTTATAGTGCGGGAGTGAGGACCGGACCAATATAGCCGTACCTCCACCAGGTGTTAGCCGATCTACCCTGTACGTTCTGTAATTACGTGCCGTAAATTTGAGACCAGGCTTGAGGTGGGTCTCTCATAATAAGCTCATGTCGATTCCTTCTTGATGTAGAAATTCTACTAATTCTCCCTTTTGCTGGAAAACTCCGTTGGCATTCCATGTGCAGAAAGTTAGATTGCTCAGTTGTCTATGCCTGTTCATGATGGGTGTCGCTTGCTGTTGAGTTGGCTGTGGGGACTGAACGTACTAGGAGTTGGTCCATTAGTTTGTCAATCTTAGTTGCTATCATTAAAGTCATAGTAGACTCTAGCATTACTTTGCTCAGCTGTTGACAGGTTTTTGCTAGAGTTGCTGTTGTTTGGGACAGCAGTGGAGAATGATTGCAGCGCTTCTGTAGTATGTAACGGTAAGGCAGGCCAGTTCTCTGAATTGATTGTTAGAGGGGGTGGCTCCATTGTTTGATCATCTCCTGTCCGGCTATCTAGCTGATTATTATTTGCTGTAGTAGGAATCCTGCCTCTCAGACGTTGTCGTGCTTCTTTTGCAACAGGACAGCCCCGGTAAGAGGCTACATGGCCGCCACCACAGTTGGCCCATTTGACGTTGGTAGCTTCTTTAGTCAGGTCACAATTGTTTGTTGGATGATGATGTCCACATTTAACACATCTGACTGGCATACTACAATACCGTTGTACATGTCCAAACGCTTGACAGTGATGACATTGTGGAGGTCCTCATTTTCTCCACAGAAATGAAGAGTCCAAGCATTCTTCTTGTTTGATAAATTTTCCTATTTTCAATCGTGTCTGGTAGGATAGTGGTAAATAATGGCATTACAGTGCCTGTTTCAGGTTTTTTCATTTGCACTACTGAGGTGATTTCATACCCCATAGCAGAGAGTTCTGACTTGATCTCTTCAAAAGGGATTGTACCAGGTATTCCATGCAGCACAACCTTCAGGTAATGGATTGGCTCCAAGTTGAAGGTAAAGTACGGCACCTCGGGTGCGGTGAGTTCGTCCATGGTGGCTTTATAGTCTTCCACACAAAAAGTATTTATTTTATATTTGTCAACACCTTGAGGTTTGACATTGATACTTCTGGAACACTTAGCCTGGAGTCTTCTAAAGAGATTTGGGTATTAGCCCGAGTAAGTAACCATGAATGGTGGAATAGCTTTGTTATGAGGTGGTAGACGAGTTTCCTCAGTTCCTGGAGCACTGTTCTCCTCGTTCAGGTTGCTAAATCTGTTGGAAACTTCCATGGCCTCAGAAGGTTGTGTCTGTCTGAGCTTGACTGTTTTCTTAGGACGAAGAAACTGTTGTTCTTCTTGGTCCAGTAATTGCTGTTGTTGCACTTCGTAGGTGTGTTCTGATGTGTTACAGGTGGAGTTTTTTTATTATCTATTCTCTTGTTGGGGGCTTGCGGTGGAGTATCAGCTGTGTTCTTCTTCCTTTTGCTTCTGTTACTCTGCTGGATCTGAGCAGGTGCATTGGTAACATTATGGTCTGAGTTTATTGCTTCTGTCACATTCTGGTCTGAGTTCAGCGCTTCACTATAAGCGGCTGTCACTGTAGAGCTAGCTTTGTGAGTGGTTACATTTGTCATACTCTGATCTGAAATGCTTGTCCTTTTCAGCGTCTCAGTAGAGGGAGTTGTAACGCTTGCACTGAAGATGATTTTTTTCATTATTCCCTGCCTGCTCTTCTTTGGGAGATGGCCAAGGATCATATCGAGTTCATGCTTATACAAAGGAAGGTACTGCAGTACTCTGGGATTTGCCTCAGTTCTTCCTTGTTGAGTAGGATTTACTGCCATATCTTTTGATGCGGCTAGGGTGCATGATTTTGAAGTATTCATTGTT
This sequence comes from Vandiemenella viatica, assembly GCA_031002005.1. NCBI lineage: Eukaryota > Metazoa > Arthropoda > Insecta > Orthoptera > Morabidae > Vandiemenella > Vandiemenella viatica. Next base: position 63,028,333 of record JARYHS010008075.1, on the reverse strand, counting down.
GAGGAGATCACTGTGGCATCACCATCACGAACAATATCTGATCTTCTTTCACTGCCAGTATCTGTTGATGCGGCGAAACTGCACGATTTAGTTGTATTCAATGATAAGGAATGCATTGTTGCATCACCATTGTTGCTTTGTAGATCTCGGGTTTGTTCTTGTTTTGTTTCACTGCAAGTAGGGCCTGGACTTGCTGCATTAGGATACAGGCCGTATCCCTTTTCCGCCTGTGGGGGGCTCTCTGGTGTTTCAGCTATGCTTGAAGAATTTCGTGGTGGAGATGTTCCATCCACAGACGACGAGGAGGAGGTGGTGGCTTCTGGCGACGTTAGATGTGCAGGAGCAATAGGCCCGACCGCCGCAGGAGAGTGGATAACATCTCCATTATTGTCCATTCTTACTGCTGGCACCTAGCAGGAATGTTGTACTAGCCCCGTGTTATCACCGCTAGGTTCCAAGGACCAGTGACAACCCTAAAACTCACGCCAGGGCGTTCCTCTCCCAGCGGGAGAGGGCCGTGTGGCGGTAATTCCCTACTGACTCGGGCAGGGAGGGAACCTACAGCGGGAAATCCAGAATGCCGCACACCGCGAGCGAGGGAACGAAGGCGGCGAACAAAGTACACAAGCTCAAAGAAAAATACTCTTGCGTCGTTAACGAGCGAAACCATTGGAGTGTCTCCATCTGGCCAACAGATGATAAGGGGGCAAGGGTAAGGGCATATCATGTCGCAGTCTATAGAGCTGCATTGTCATCCTTAGTGCCAGGAATATATATCCTATTACTAATGTCTGGATTGCATTTTGGGGCTGACTTTCTGTTTTTGTCTTAAGTTGCTATCCTATCTTTATCATGTTTTTCATATATATATATATATCTAAAGGGACCTATTCTTATGTTAATGGAGGTTAATTTTATATACATCCAAGGGACCTAACTAAGTGGAAATCCTACTTATACTAAAGGTGGGTAATTTAATTTATTTTTACTGTTTACAAGGGGACCTTAACTTATGATGATTTGGGCCTACTTCTACTTATAACTACTGGTGGGTTGGAGGGTAGGTGGAAAGAATTAGAAGTAGAATGTTCTAGTTAGCATCCTTTTGGGATGCCTTCTAGGAAGCATTTCCTCGTCGATGTTTCCTACTTCCGCTATTTCTGCGTGTGGTGAATTTCTGCATCGAATGTAGAAGTGTTCTGATGCTTCCTGTAGGGTTTCAGTGAGTGGAGGGAAGTGCAGGTCTTGTCTGATTATCCAGTTTGGTAGATAGCGGTGTGCATCAACAATTGTACGCAGGGCTCGGTTTTCCAATGCCTGCAGCTTTTTGATGTGGCAATCGGCGGACATGCTCCATATCTCTGAGCCGTACATGAATGATGTTTGTACTATTGCACGATAGATGAGCAGTTTGGTCTCTACTTTCAATCCGTCGCCTCTAAGTATTGAATAGGGACCGGTGAGCTTAGCTTTCGCTTTTCTCTTTGCTTCGTCTATGTGCGATCCCCACGTCAGGTGCTTATCTAATCACAGACCAAGGTATTTGATTTCTTATTGCCATTCAATGTCTGTATCTTCTGTGTGAATTTTATATTTTGGTAGCTTAACTTTTTTATTAAACATAATTGCTTGTGATTTTGCATCGTTAATTTTTATTTTACAGATATTGCAGCACTGTGTTAATTTTTCAAAATGATGTTGTAGTTTCCTGGCTGCAAATTCTGGATTTTTGTTGCTGGCATATACTGTGGTGTCATCTGCATTTAGGCGGATATGGCTGCCTTCTAGTTGTGACAGATCATTTACATATATGCAATACAGTATTGTGGCAAGAACACTACCCTGTGGCACTCCTGCCTCAATTTGTCTTACTGTGCTGTTTGCCCCTTCTTGTTTTACAAAGAATTTCCTGTTTGCTAGATAGGAACTGAGTAAGTGAGTCAGGTAGTCTGGAGTATTGTATTGATGCAGTTTGTAGATTAGGCCTTCGTGCCACACTTTATCGAAGGCTTTCTCTGTGTCCAGAAATATAGCTGCTGTGCTGTTTCCCACCTGCTGTTCTGAGCAGATATGCTCCACTAGCCTGGCACATTGTTGTACGGTGGAGTGGCCTTTTCTAAATCCAAATTGACTGCCAATGATTATTTTGTTTCTGATTATATGAGTGTTGAGTCTCATTAGTATAATTCTCTCGAACACTTTGGCTATGATTGGAAGTAAAGAAATGGGTCTATAATTTTGAGGAAAAGTTTTGTCTTTTCCTGGCTTAGGCAGTGCCACCACCTTCGCAATCTTCCATGCATCAGGGAAGTAGCATTGTCTAAGACAAGCATTAAAGATATGTTCTAGGCGTCTGATGGCTTGTGGAGGCAGGTTTTTAATTTGTAGGGGAGTCAATTGATCATATCCGCTGGCCTTTTTTGTTTTTAGCCTACGGATAATGGAGAAAGTAGAGGTTAGTTGCAGTTGGACGGTCACTCAGTAAAGTAGCGTGTTATAGCTTTACATTTTATCTTTAGTGGTGTGTGGATTTAGTTAGTTTTATCTTTGAGTGTTTACTTTTGTAGAAAGTAGAGGTTAGTTGCGGTTGGACGGTCACTCAGTAAAGTAGCGTGTTATAGCGTGACATTTTATCTTTAGTGGTGTGTGGATTTAGTTAGTTTTATCTTTGAGTATTTACTGTTGTAGAAAGTAGAGGTTAGTTGCAGTTGGACGGTCACTCAGTAAAGTAGCGTGTTATAGCTTGACATTTTATGTTTAGTGGTGTGTGAATCTGCTTAATCGCTGATTGTTTATTGTTTATTTTTTGTAAGAAGTACAGGTTATTTGGCAGTTTAAGGTCTTTTCCTCAGTAGCTTATCTTTGTGTTACATTTTATCTCTAGTGGGGTGTAGATTTGATTATTGTTCTCACTGAGTCTTTGCAGTTTATCCAACGTACAGATTAGTTCGAGTTTCTGTTCATTTTTATTTTTTTTTTTATTTTAAAAAGCAGTATGTCTAGGGACTGTGATTGCTGTGTGCAGACGCGAGCTGAGGTGGCTGATCTGCGCGCTCAGCTTGCTGCTGTGTTAGCGAAAGTTACACAGCTGGAAGCTGCCGTAGAAGGTTGCAGCAGATGCGATATTGGTGAACTCGGTGTAGCCACGCCGCTCACTGATTCACCTATGTCGAGCATTGTACCTGCATCCCAGGCTGAAAAGTTGGAGGCCGTGCCTCGGTCACCTGACGGTGACTGGCATATGGCTACCAGACTTCGAAGCCGCACACGGGGGCAGTCGAACAGGCTTAAAGGCCAAGACGGTGAACTTGTTCGACTGTCCAACCGGTATGACGTATTGTCGGAGGCTGATTCAGTCCCGCAATTGTCATCCTGCGAGCTGACGGCCCCCCAGCCCGCTAGGTCTGGGCGATCGCAGAAGGGTATTCTGGTAGTTGGGAGCTCTAATGTTAGGCGGTTTATAGAGCCCCTTAGGGAAATGGCGGATTACTCGGGGAAGAAATCCAACGTCCATTCGGTGTGTATTCCGGGTGGTCTGATCCGAGATGTGGAGCAGGCCATCCCGGATGCCATTGAACGGACAGGGTGTAGCCAACTGCAGATTGTGGCTCACGTCGGCACCAACGATGCTTGTCGCCTTGGGTCGGAGGTTATCCTCTCTTCCTTCCGGCGGCTGGCTGAAAGGGTGAACTCTGTGGCAAGTGGCCGCAAGATTTCGGCGAAGCTAACCATCTGTAGCATCGTAGACAGAGTTGATTGTGGACCTCTGGTTCAGAGCCGAATTGAGGAGCTGAACCAGAAACTACGGCGTTTCTGTGATGATATTGGCTGCAGATTTCTCGATCTCCGTCATAGGGTTGAGTTGTGTAGGGTTCCCTTGAATAGGTCAGGTGTGCACTACACACGTGAATCGGCTATACGGGTGGCAGGGGCCGTGTGGAATGCACTGGGTGGTTTTTTAGGCTGAGGGAGGAAGACCCGAAACATGAAATACAGTTGCGGGCAACCCAATCAGATACAACACCGGAATGTAGGAGGAACGTAAAACAGTCACAACAGTTAAAAGTACTCGTAATTAACTGTAGAAGTGTTTGTAACAAACAACCAGAACTTGAAAGCATTATTTGTAGCACAGAAGCAGATATCATTATCGGTACAGAAAGTTGGCTAAAACCGGAAATAAGTTCCGCCAAAACTTTTAAAGACAGCATGAACGTTTTTCGTAAAGACAGATTACATTCTCATGGAGGTGGGGTATTTATAGCTGTGAGTAAATTCCTCCCATGTAATGAAATAGAAGTCGATACTATCTGTGAAATTATATGGATTAAACTCAATGTTGCTGGGTCAAAACTCGTCATAGGCGCCTTCTACCGTCCACCCGATTCTGACATAGCTATCGCCGAGGAATTAAGAAGTAATGTTAACAGTATAGCTAGCCGTTTTCAGGATCATGCTATGATTCTGGGAGGCGACTTCAATCTGCCTTATATCGACTGGCGAAATTATGTTCACATTACTGGTAGCAGGGATAAGGCAGCTTCTGAAGTAATTCTCGATTTATTCTCCGATAATCATCTCGAGCAGCTAGTGAATGAACCTACGCGGTGTCATAACGGTAGCGAAAACATTTTAGAATTTGCTAGTTACTAACAGGCCAGAATTATTCACCGACTATTTCAACGACCACTGGAATAAGCGATCACAAAGCGGTAATTGCGACTATCAAATTAATGACCAAGCGAAAAAGGGGAAATGGACGGATTGTATACAGATTCAGTAAGGCCTCAAAGGAGTGTTTTAGAACCTACCTGAGGAATAATTACCATAACTTTAAGTTAACAAAGGACACCGTTGAAGAGATGTGGCATCGATTTATACATATAATCAAGGAAGGTATGGAAGTACATATACCGAAGCGGAAAATAAATGGGGAGAATGATCCACCATGGTACACATGCGAAGTCAAAAGATTACTCAAAAAACAAAGAAGGATACACGCACGCTACAGAAGGAAGAGGTCTCGCAGCGATTTAGAAACCTTGGCTGAGTTAAGACTACGTGTGAAGAATGTGATGCGTGAGGCCTTCAACGATTTTCATTCAAACACTCTCTCTAAGAGTCTCGCAGAAAACCCAAAGAAATTTTGGTCGCATCTTCGTAAAGTCAGTTGTACCAACAGCAATATTCCAGCACTAATTCGCGAAGGGTCCGAGGTTATTGAAAGCCGCGATAAAGCTAATATACTAAATACTGTATTCAAAAATTCATTTACTGACGAAAATAAGGATAGCATTCCCGTTTTCCCACGTCATGTCGAGTTGGAGATGGAATCATTACGAATAGATACTGCAGGTATCATAAAGCAATTAGAGCTCCTAAAGTGGGGAAAAGCACCTGGCCCGGATGGTATTCCAGTAAGAGTATTTTCAGAGTATGCGGCGGAAATCGGGCCATTTCTGTCTGATATATTCAGTAAATCCCTAGAAGAGCGAAAAGTACCTTCAGACTGGAAAATAGCGCAAGTAACTCCGATTTTCAAGAAAGGTGATCGCAGCGATCCTGGAAACTATCGTCCCATATCTATAACATCTGTTTGTAGTAGAGTTATGGAGCATATTATATGCTCGAACATTATGAATTTCCTAGATGAAAATAATTTTCTTACAACAAATCAACACGGATTTCGGAAGAAAAGATCATGTGAAACACAGCTGGCCCTATTTACACACGATGTAATGAAAGTTATTGATGCAGGTTCACAAGTAGATGCAATTTTTTTAGATTTTCAGAAAGCCTTTGACTCTGTGCCACACAACCGCCTTTTAGCGAAACTACGAGCGTACGGTATATCGGATCAGCTTTGCGAATGGATAAAGGATTTTCTAACTGGTCGATCGCAGTATGTCGTTGTTGAAGGAGAAAATTCTTCTAATCTAGATGTCACATCGGGTGTACCTCAAGGAAGTGTAATAGGACCACTTCTTTTTTTAATTTCTATAAACGATCTCGGAGACAAAGTGAAAAGCCTTTTTAGATTGTTTGCTGATGATGCGGTTATTTATAGGGAAGTAAGGAATTTGGCCGATTGTTTAGCAATTCAGCGTGATCTAGATGTTATTTTGGCATGGTGCGCTGAGTGGCAACTCACACTAAATTGTAAAAAGTGTAAGACAATGAGCATAACTAACAAAAAGAATCCAATTGTTCAGAAATACGAGGTAAACAGTTCAGTTATTGATATGGTCGATTCTATGAAATATTTGGGAGTAACAGTACAAAGGAACATGAAATGGGGCTTAAACATTAATTCGTTGGTAGGTAGAGCTAATTCTAGGCTGCGATTCATAGGTCGAATATTGAAAATTTGTAATGAAGAAAGGAGATAGCGTACAAATCTCTTGTGCGGCCACATTTGGACTATTGTAGTGCCATTTGGGATCCGTTTCGTATGGGGTTGATCAAAAGTATAGAGAAAGTACAGAGAAGAGCCGCTCGATTCGTGACCGCTTCCTACAGTCCTTATGAAAGCGTCACAGAACTGATTAGTAGACTAGGCTGGGAGTCTCTGGTAGATAGATGACGCACGTTTCATTTAAACTTATTGGTAAACATGCGTACTCCCACTTTCACTTACGAGTGTAGTGAAATACTTCGTCCACCAACCTATTTGGGTCGGCATGACAGGAAAGATAAAATTAGAGAAATAAGGTGCTGCACTGATTCTTATATGAATTCCTTTTTTCCTCGTACCATTAGGGATTGGAATGCACAACAAAGAGATTAGGTTTGGTGCTGAGCACCCTCTGCCACCCACAGTTTTGTGATTTGCAGAGTATATATGTAGATGTAGATGTAGACTCAATGTCCCCTGTATTTGTGAGTTGCGCTTCAGTCTGCGGTTCTGTCGCAATATGTGTTCGACTTCACGAATAACCCGCTCTTCGTGGTCGTCGCTCTCTTCATCTTCTGTATTGTTGGTCTGAAATTGATCCTCAAGTGTGTCAGCTATGGCCTGTGCCTTTCCTTCCGGATCATACACAAGGCCACGTCTGCCATGCAGTGGTCTGATTGCTTCTTTCGTTTTACTGACCGCTCTGGTTAGAGCCCACATCTTGCGACTATTATTCTGCACTTCAGCTAGTTTTGCTTCCCATGACTCACTTCTCTGTATTTTTAAGTTTTCTCTAATTTCCTCAGCTAGATGATTTACTAATCTCTTGTCAGCTGGGTCACGCCAACGCTGCCATCTTTTCCGAGTTCTATTTTTTAGATTAATTAGGCTGATTATATGTGCTGGTGTTTCAGTGCGTTTGTATATTATGTCCCACCTTGTAGTAACATGTTTGGTGCACACCTTAATAATATTTGTAAAGCGTGAGACAGCGTTGTCTATGTCTTCCACGCTGTTTAATACCGCACTGTCGGAAAAGTGTAGCGCGACGTCTTCACGATAGTGTTCACAGTTTGTATCATATCTGTACCTGGGTCTCAAACTATCGTGTTCTTGTAACAGCAATGACAAGAGTACTGGGTTGTGATCTGAATTGAGGTGATTTGGCACGGATAGTTCCCGTGCCCAGCGCAGCCCCTTCGTCACGTATATGTCAAGTACGTCAGGTCGGTGTTCTGCATTGTTCGGGAAGTAGTTAGGCTCCATCGGGGCTATCACTTCAACATCATTGTTGTCGTTCAGCACCCTCAGGAGACCTCGCCCATTCCTGTTTGCCGCGCGGCAATGCCAAGCTGGGTTTTTGGCGTTCAGATCACCCCCCAGCAAGACGATTTGGTTCCTATCTAGCAAGTGACTTATTTGTGGTGCTGTAAGTACCTTGGTAGGCAGGTTATATGCTGCGATCAGATGCAGTTTCCCCTTCGATTTTAACCTCGATGCCTGTGTGTTCTAGGTCACCTAGTTTTGTTGATGGTAGTTCCTTGTGGGTCAGTCTTTGCTTTATTATTATCGCGGTTCCACCACCTTGTGTTGCCCTATCATCGCGTATGACGACGTAGTTCCTTAATCTGAAGTCCAGATGGGACTTCAGATGGGTTTCGCTGATAAGCGCTACGTCAATATCATGTTCAGCTAGGAAATCTATAAATTCTAATCGTTGATTTCTGATACCATTTGCATTCCAGGCTACAATGTTAAATCTCTTATTTTGCGCCATCTTCGGTTTGCAATAGTGTTAGGAATGTCTGTGCTAGGACTGTTGCTTTTCCTAATATGTCTGTCTGTTGCTTCATGCCTTCAGTAGCTTGTTGGAGAGCATTTAACAACTTTCTTATGTTTTCGTCCATGAAGAGTGAAAGAATTTCGCGTAAGTCTTGTGCCAGACTCCCGGGGTCGGGGGTCTGGTTTTGTTGTTGGGTATTGTTGTTTATTCCCCATGTACGGTGTTCTGTTTGTGGTTGGCTTTGTCCAGGGAGTGGTGGAAACTCCTCATTAGTGACTTTTTGATTTGACAGATTGTTTTGGTCTTTGGTGGTTTCTTTGTTCTGTTTGTTTTCAGCTTTGGTTTTCCTAGCCTTCATTATTTCTTTATACACAGGGCATCCCCGGTAGTTAGCTGGGTGCTGACCCTGACAGTTATGGCATTTTGGTGCCACATATTTTGTTTTGGTACATGCATTTGTCAGGTGTTCCCGAGAACACTTGACGCATCGAGGGTTTATTCTACAATTTCTTTGACCGTGACCGAATTTTTGGCATCGGTGACATTGGGTAGGGCCTTCTGGTGTTTTATATACTTCAACTGTCATGCTGAGGGGCATGAAGTGGCTTAATTTGAAAATTGCGTGACCCTCTGCAGTGTTGTCTAGACTTATCAAGAATAGTGGTATTTTGTCTCTCTCTTGGGTGTCATTGTTGTATTTAGTCATTTGGGTCACTTGCTTTACTGGGTATTGCAAGTCCATTAACCTATTTTTAATCTCGTATGGACCTGTGTCTTTAGGTAGCTGGCGGAGAACTACCTTGCGTAGCTTTTTTGGGTCAATTTCGTATGAGTGAAATTGTAGCTTTTTCTTGTCCAGAAATTTAAATAGTTCTTGAAAATCTTTTTCTGTGTACACTTGGTACTTGATGGAACTATTTCTGTGTGATACATGCATTTTGTTTTCCAAAATCTTTGTGCTATAGATTTCATCGACAATTTTCACATAGCCAGAAGTTTCATAAACTATAATTGGGGGAAACTTTGACTGACGTGGTTCTTTCCGCCTTTGACTGCACAATTGCTCTTGTGAGGCTTCATCCAGGTTCTGTAGGGGGTTAAACATGTTCCCTGTAGGTACATTTGGTACAGTTTTGTCAGTTGACTCATCTGCGGCCTCATGCACCTTGTTCGCCGAACCTTTCGTGTTGTTGATTGGGGGAGGGGTGGGGGGAGTAGCATCGGGTACCCTTCCGGGAGCCAATGCGGACTGGGAGGAAGAAGCTTTCTTCTTATTTTTATTCCCCATTTGGGAATAATTACATTTTACCATAAATAGAACTATCTAACCTATTTCTATCCTATCTTTTTAAGCCTTTGCCTCAGCAGGCACGGGGTTCCCCAACGTGAATGAGCCCCTGACCTGCTAGATTTCCTAGCTATCAGTCCCTATCACTACAGCTAGTCTGTAGTGTATAGCCTATCAAGGATGACAACTCTACAGACTGACGACAAAAATTTGCTATGTCCCTAACAAAATTTGCTTAAATCTTCTCTTCCTTCTTCTTTTCTTCTGCGATGAAAGCTCCGTGCAAATCCTCCTGAGGGAGAATCGCAGGGAGCGATGTGGCCGCTGCCGCTGTGCGACAACGACTGAGCGAGCGCTCTGCCTCCAGCCAGAGCAGCCATTCTCGTTCTTCCTGAAACAAAAAGAACTGTGTGTGCTGGAGGTTGTTGTCTTTCGACATTTCCTCCGTGGGGATAGTAGATGGGGTAAAACATTGCGTGGGGTTTGTCGTCACAGTTGGCTAGTTATATTCGGAGCTGTCTGGAGTCGACCGGCCTCCACCACTGTGTGGCGGAGACTGAGCGCTCTGCCTGCAGTGAAGGAATAGCAGTACGCTGCTGGAGCGCCCTCGTGGCGACGCGTGAAATTCAGGCTGCAGCGGTGCGCGCGCAGCAGCTCGTTGCAGGTCCTACCCGTACAGCAGCGCGTCTGGGAGTGTGTCCGTCGTCTGTCTGCGTCTCTCTGTCTCCGCTGTCGAACAGATGATAGGAGATATCTCTCCTACTTGATGTATAGCTGGGTTCGTGGCCGACCAATCACTGACAAGTATTATAGAACCGGAGTTATAGCCAGCCAATCAGAAGACCGCATTGCTCCCTGTGATTTCTTGAGTTTAACAACGTAATTAATGACAGTAAATGTTGGAAGAATATATAATATGGGGGTCTTTCGTTAAAGAAGTTAAAAACATTAAAGACATTTTTTGGGATATTTCTGTGTGAGAATAATGTAAACCATGACGCTATGAGAACAGTTATTGTAATCAGCCAATCAGAACACCACTTGGCTCCCTACGGATTCTCGAGATTAAACATCATGATTAATAGTGGTAGAACAATGTGAATGGTGATACAATTTGAACAGTGACGTTATGCAAACATTGACGTGTGTAATCCATCTTTTTCCATTTATAACAACCTCGGCTTTGGTTTACGCTGTGGAGCCAACTGGCAGTACAACGCTGGTGTATATCTACACCAGGTTCCGTAACCGACCAATCACAGTCACGGGATGGTTACGTCATTGGAATCAACCAATCGGACGTCGACAACGATCCTGGCTGCCTCTGTTCTACTATTCGGTTCAGTCTTTGTTGTTCCCTTAGATACAACGGACCTGATGATGGCGGCAGCGCAAGTTGCCGAAAGCTCGTCAGTAGAAAATGTAATCCGGCGGCAAACCCGAGAAGAATTTATACCGAAGATACGCCGGGAAAGACTTATATCTCATATTAAACTGGGAATATGTTTACAGTGCACCTGGTATGAATGAAAAATACATTCTTATTAGTATTAGATTAAATTACTTTCAAAGTTGCTTCCCCATGTAAAGGTATCATACTTCTCCAAAAGAACAAAAATCCTGGATAATGGGGCATTGGAACATCATGCCTTTTTAAATGATTCTGTATATTGACTCTAGGAACAGTCGCAGTGCTATTGTTAAAACGCATTACAAACAGTACTGCAAAATACTCGAAAAGGTTACTAAAGAATCTGAAAGTAGGTACTAAATTCAAGACAGAGAAAATAAAATTAAGGCAATATGTGACCTTGTAAAAACAGAAATAGGGAAAAATAATCATGCTAATAATGACATTTATACCAAAGCAAATTCAGTAGAACCTAATTTTTCAATCTCTGATATATTCAATAAATATTTTTGTATCTATTGCTAATAAATTGACAGCCAGTAGTTCACTGACACAGATTATAGATTTCAGTACTTACAAGAAAAATTTGACACAATGTAAATTTAGCTACTCCAGAATAAATAAGAAAAGTTATCAGATCTGTTAAGAGGAAATACTTGAGTGGTTATCATGGATTTCCAGTAGGTTAATTAAACTGTGCTGCACAGAATTATGTAATATACTAAGTTTTCTGTGTAATATATTTGAACTTGAGGGTATTTTTCCAGAAAGGTTCAAGTGTGCTGTAATTAAACTATTCTACAAATAGGGAGATAAGTCACTTGTATCTAATTACTGCCCTATTTCATTACTGACATTCAGCTCCAAAGTTTTTGGGAAAGCAATGTACAATAGAGTTTACCAACACCTAAAAATAATATTGTAACTAAATTACAATTTGGTTTCCAAGCTTTTGTTCCCCTTTCACAGAAAGTTGGGTATTCTATCTCTGGAGTGATTGAAAATTTGTACTTGTGATAACCTGCACTCTACTGTAAGGACTTTGAATAGTCTGATGCTATCCAAGGGCATCTGAAACCCGTTCCAATTCTAAAATTTTAAAATAATATAGTGATTCATCTTGCAGTAGTGACTTTTATTTCTATATAGAACTTTTCATCTGTTATTTGTTTCACTGGAATAAAATAAATTGGTGACTGATTTTAGTATCAGATAAACTTCACAGTTACAGAGTAAGCACATATCTTGTCACTACCCCAAGGCAAGACTTTTGCTTAACACCTCCTTACCTATGAAGGAAACTTTCCCACACCATTATGCCTGAGATTGAGTGCCATCTACTGCTCATGATCATCTTTTCACTTCCATGCTTATCTTATTCTTTCATCAATATATTTCCACACCTCTTCATCAATACATGCCTTCCACAGCTCCACCACTCTATTCATCCTCCTGTCTTCCAATGAAAATCACCTCAGCCCCTTAATCATATCATTTACTGACTGTGTGCTGCAGAAATTTCTATGGACAAATCTAGCAACCCTTCTTTACACCCCCTCCAACTCATGTAATTGATACCCAAAATGTGGGCCCAATATTGCACCACTGTATTCAATGGTCTGACCTTTGTTATGTAATCCAGTTCCTTTACTTCTTTGTTACATCCCCTTAACAATCTCTTCAATAAACGAAGGGATTTGAAACCTTTCCTTACCACCTAACCAATGTGTCTTGCTAAGTTGAGTTTATTATCAACTGTTTTGCTGAGGTATTCGTTTTTCAAGTCTTCAATTCCTTATCATAATTGACCTTTAGTTTTTATCTGTATACCTAATAAACTGAATTTTGTTTGAAAAAGTTTCCCCAACCAAGGATTGAACCTAGGACCTACCGAATTTCAGATGCATTCTTAAACAAATAAAATGTCAGTTTAGTTTTGCTTTAATTTTTATTTTTTTAATTTATTTTCTCAAAAAGATGAAAAGTTGTTCATAATTTCATTAGTGCTGGTCAACCTCCTTGCAGCCAGTCGGTATATCCCTTTTTATTAGCTGAGTGATCAAAAGGTTTTAGTATAGTTTATTTATTTTGAAGTATGGTAGACTTTTCTTTCTACAATCAGCTGTTTATTTTACAGTTGACATCTTTATTGTCAGTTAAACTTCAGTCTTATTATTTATTATTAGCTACATTGTTATTAAGTTTTTCATTTAATTTCTGGGGTGACAATGACAATGTTTCTAGCTAGCTCCAAGAGCATCAGTAAATTGAACATGTTGGCATTAATGAGTATATTGATGCAATAGTAGTGGTGCACAATTTTACATTCTGTTATCTGATTAATTTTTGGGTAGCGAGAAGCTGGTAGTGGCGATTGTGTTTACAAAACACCTTGTATTTTTTTTTTTTATTTTTATTTTTTACTGTGATATAGGTTGGAATTGTTGGAAGAACAGGAGCTGGAAAATCATCACTCATCTCTGCATTGTTTCGCCTTGCGAGATTGGAAGGTGCTATCTATATTGACGATGTGAACACTCAGACACTTGGTCTTCACGACTTACGGAAACGCATATCCATAATTCCCCAAGAGCCTGTATTGTTCTCAGCATCTATTCGCTATAACTTGGACCCTTTTGATGAATTTCCAGATCATGAAATCTGGAGAGCCCTAGAAGAGGTAAATTTAATTTTAATTAAAAGAATATTTCCTTCTGATGGATTTAGTGTGATATTTTTTATTTACAATATTACTACATTCCTTCAGATAGTAGAAACTTTTTATGAATAAAGCAACCTAAATGCTCTGGACTTTGTCAGTACAATGTATGTAAGGAAGACCTCTTACACAAACTATTGTTTTCAAGAAATGGTTTATTAAAATTATAATTAGCTAGGAAGAAGATGAGAAATATATTCATTTTATAAGAAATTAAAATAGGACTTAGGACTGCATAGCTAGATATAAGCTGTAAGTACTGTTTTGATTTGATTTAAAATTAATATCTTTTTGAATGAATTTCCAACATATTTTTACGGCACTGTTTCTGCATTTGTTACAATTTGTTACAATTTATTTTTTTATTCCATTACAGGTTGAACTCAAAGAAGCAATAGATGCCTTAGACTTTAAAGTAAATGAAGGTGGTAGCAATTTTAGTGTTGGCCAGAGACAGCTGGTATGCCTGGCAAGAGCGATACTCCGTAAAAATAAAATACTTGTGCTTGATGAGGCAACTGCAAATGTTGATCCACAGTAAATCTCTCTTCATTAATTCTTATTTATAGAACTTGTCACTTGTCACTAGATTAACAAAGTATTTCATTAACATTACTTCTGGAAATAATCTATTTCTGATTAGAAGTTGTTGTATGGTATTTAATCTGTTAATTTTCTGTATTTTTAGAACTGATGGTCTGATTCAGCTAAAAATAAGAGAAAAATTTAAGGACTGCACTGTTCTTACCATTGCCCACCGACTTAACACCATAATGGATTCAGATAAAGTACTGGTCATGGATTCTGGAACAATGGTAGTAAGTAAAAAAAAAAAGTATATTTGTAAACCTACAGGAGAGAAAATGTATTGTTTCTGTCACACTATCAATTGTTTCAGAGATAAATCTACTTCAACAATGTTATTTCCCATGCACATACTATGAATATACAAAGACTGCTTCTTATTGTGTGCTGTCTTTCCTATAACTCTTCTCTCTGTCCATAAAATTCCTGCAGCATAACTGTGTTTCTGAACAGCAACATACATTTGCAGGATTATTACAAAAAGTGAAAGAAGTTTTCTGTTCACTGCTTTATTCTCACAAAACTTAAAATTTGAAGGATACTGTATTATGTTTACTAGGAAAAAATATTTCTTTGCAAAAATGAATGTGATATGCATAGCATATGTAGATTAATCTGGTTTTTAAATATGCAGGTTTTTTAAGCTAATCAGTAAAAGATTTATGAAAAAATTATGAAGACTGCATTGCCTTTCTTTCTGCCAGGCTTTTTGCTCCCAAACCACATTCCCAAATTCCCATTTGTAATGTATGGCCATATGCAATCAGACTGATGAGTCATTCTTCCTTTCTTTTTAAAGTCACTGTCAATTTTATAAGCCATCAATGAATTGTTATACAAGCCCCAAAGCCCGTCAAAAATGACTGATTGAATGGAGTGTTCTGATAAATAATTTTTTTCAGCTGCGTAACTAAAAATAAATGTTATAAAATAAAGCTAAATGTTATTCCTCATCCCTTGTGCTGTTGCAAAACAGTTGTCAACTTGGTCCAAGTTGCATTTCCACCTAACCACAAACTCCACTAATATTGCTTCTAGAAAATCAATGCTGTAATCACATGTGAATTAATACATCCCCTTTACTGCATGAAAATGCTATCATGCATAATTATATAAACTTGATTCAAAATCTTCACAGGTTCTTATATCTCTATTTTTTGTTATCTGTGATGCAAAACAATGTTTTAACAGCTGTCACAATTACATGTGGCTGAATTAATGACCCAAGTTATATGAAGTCAGTGAAAATGAAAGATACAAAAAATAAATCTTAACTACTTATGTAAGCCATGTGGTATTAGTTTCAATTGTTGTGTAGGAACCATAGATATCATTCAATTTAATTCAAAACAAGTAATGATTTCAGTAAAAATTTAGCAAATAATAATTAGCATTCTAATTTAAATGAAATATATACTCTTCTTTCAGTGTTCTGGCAGTTAATTTATTTGGAGTTGTGTAACTAAATAGAAATGTTACAAAATAAAGTTCAATGTAATTCCTTGTGCCTCGCACCATACCAAAAACTTTAATTTGTTATCCTGGTCCATGTAGCATTTCAACCTAATCACAAACTACGCTAAACTTGCCACCAGGAAAACAATACTTCAGTCTCATGCACATTAATACATGTACTGTATCCCATTTTAGTAGCAATAATGCATCACAATACAAACTAAATCAAAAATATTTAAGGGTTCTTCAAGCTTCCTATTTTATATTTGTGATGCAGATAGATACTACAATCTTCAAATGGCTGACACAGTTGCATGTAGCTGAAATATGGCATCAATAAAAGCAAAGGAAATTAAAAATAAATCTTTACAACTTATTTCATTCCAAGTAATATTAATTTTAATTGTAGTCTATGCTGTATAGATCATGATCAGTGAGAAACTAGATAAGTATGTACATTTTTGCATCAGCAACACTGTAGAAAAATCTCTCGGGATTCTAGCTGCATCAAAGTAAAGTCGACTGGCGACATTTCCAGAGCCAGCACTGTTCCCATTGTCAAACCCCACTTAACTTAGTCACTAAGTTTACTTTGATGCATCTAGAATCCCGAGAGATTTTTCTACAGTGTGGATCTACTTTCGTTAAAAGAAAGTAATGATTTAAGTAACAGAACACTCGGGAAAACAAAATTATTAAAATATATATATATATATATATTACTTATGCCCTCTCCTGTAACATCAAGTGTCAGTTCTAATAATAATATATCAAAATTACTACTAACATTGTGAAAATTAAAGCTTGTATCTTACATATCTGTGGCCAAAGATTTAAGGGAATACTTTTGCATAAAACAAATATGAAATAAATCTAAGATCCATTATTATGTCGATTTAAACCCAATACAAACTTTTATTTCGGTTTTCTGACAGTTAATTTATTCACAGATGCTTATAAATATTCTTAAATAACGTGCATAATGTAGAATAATGGCGTGAAGTGTGATGTCATAGTGCTATGTCATAGAGTGATGTCGCAGCATCATAGACGTCGTCATAGATGACCAAGGGTTGTGTTTTATAATTTTTTTATCCATTTTTTATTCACAAATAAGTTATACAATTTTAATATGGTATTGAATATTACAAGACTATATTGTGAATCCCACATAAGGTAAAACTTGTGTGTGGGCTTCAGGTTGTAACTATCTTGATATTTACATTATGGAGATTTACAGTGACTTAAGATCTATTGGACAATCTATAGGCCTACTTGATTGTGTATAAACAATAATCAACAGAGTATATTAGACACAAGTGATACAATTGTTATAATGATTTGTTCCATGTACATGGACATTTTAAAAATTCTTAGTGGTAAAGTAATATTTAAGACCTATATACAGGGTGTTACAAAAAGGTACGGCCAAACTTTCAGGAAACATTCCTCACACACAAACAAAGAAAATGTGTTATGTGGACATGTGTCCGGAAACGCTTACTTTCCATGTTATAGCTCATTTTATTACTTCCCTTCAAATCACATTAAACATGGAATGGAAACACACAGCAACAGAACGTACCAGCGTGACTTCAAACACTTTGTTACAGGAAATGTTGAAAATGTCCTCCGTTAGCGAGGATACATGCATCCACCCTCCGTCGCATGGAATCCCTGATGTGCTGATGCAGCCCTGGAGAATGGCGTATTGTATCACAGCCGTCCACAATACGAGCACGAAGAGTCTCTACATTTGGTACCGGGGTTGCGTAGACAAGGGCTTTCAAATGCCCCCATAAATGGAAGTCAAGAAGGTTGAGGTCAGGAGAGCGTACTAACATACTAACGAAACTAAAATGAGCTCTAACATGGAAAGTAAGCGTTTCCGGACACATGTCCACATAACATATTTTCTTTGTTTGTGTGTGAGGAATGTTTCCTGAAAGTTTGGCCGTACCTTTTTGTAACACCCTGTATATTTAAATATTGCTTACAACAAGTGATGAAAATTTATTAATTCATTAAATAATTCATAGTTCTCTGAAAGCAAAGCGGATATATATTTCTTCATGGTATGCTTTGGTTTATTGATAACATCTGCAGGTAATTTATTATAAATTCTTGGACCAAGCCAGCTTGGATGTCTTTGTCCTAGTAGAGTGTTTCGGTGAGGGATGAATGCTCCATTTCTTTTTGTATTCTAGTATTCAAGTGTGGTAGGTCACTATTGTTGAAGACTTTTATATTGGCATGTATATACATGACTGTTGTTTGAATAAATAGCTGACAGACATTGAGCAACATGCTTTGTTTATATAGCTCACAGGTTGGAAAAGTGTATGGCTTTATGTACATCACTTTCAGAATGTAATTTTGACATCTGTTGACCTGAGCCAAGTGTGTATCAAGTATCCCTCCCCAGCTGTTTATACCATATTAGATTTGCATTGCTTCTTTTAAATTATTCAAGATTGAGCTTAAAATATAGAAGTCATTTTTCTCCCACTTTTCAATGTCAAATTGGGTACGTTATACTGAAAAAAAAGAGATTGTCTAGCAAATGAGTGTCATGTACATACCTGAGATCACTTATGGTTTAACATGTACAGCCAAAAAAATCTTGAACTTTAATTCAGATATTATGAAGAAATTTTGTAAACTATATTTATATATATATATTAACAATAATTGCCTTACTCTAATACCAAAAATGATTTCATTTCAATCAAAACCTCAATTAATTACATGGTACTAAATATGTGAAGTTGAGAAAAATATGACAGATGGATTTGAATTCCACATAAATCTACAAAAATCCATGTAAATGAGAGCTAACTTTTAACAAAATCGTACCACTGCTACCATATAACTTTATGTGCAGAATGAATAGTTGTGCTCTTCACTCCATTAGTCATCAAACCTTGAACTTCAAGTAATCTGATTTATTTATTTTTATTTAGTTTATGGCCATTGCACAAAAAGAATACAATTTAACATTAATTACAATTAAAATTCAAAATTAAGATGGTGTAGCCAATCTAAATCTTCATTTGATATGTTAATAAAATCTATTGGTGATCCCCTGAAGGCTCGAAGTGGGCAGTCAAATGTCACGTGACGGATGGTTTTTTTTTTTTTTTTCCTTACCACAGTCGCATCTCGGTGAATCTCTCATTCCCCATGTATACAAAGATGAAGCAGATCTTCCATGACCAGTCCTAACTCTGTTAAGAGCTGCCCAGGTCATGTGAGGAAGGTCGAGTCCCTTTAGTGCCTGTTGACTGTCGAACAGGGAGTGCCATTCTGGTGTGGCTGATGCTATCCACTCCAATTTCCAAGCTTCTCTCCCATTATCAGATATAATCTGTTTTACAGTTTTTACACTTGTATTTCTTGATTTAAGACTCACAAACATATCATCCTATCTACACAAAATGCTTCCTTCTATATATCCTAACCACATCTAATATCTTATATCATTCAATTATCCCTTGAATGGGTCTGTAAATTGATCTCCCATACTGTAACCAACCCATCACACTAAAGAACGTGCCATGGACAACCAACATGAATCCTGCCTTTCTCACACAGTTCTGTCTTTACTTCAAATCCATGAATTATATATCCAATATGCCCATGGCTTCTTAAATGGATTTGTATTCTAATCACAACACATCACATAATCTTCAGTAACCCTGCCCTCCAAACAAACATCAAAATTTTAAATATACAAAAATATTTATCACCTAGCTCCTCCAAACCACCCTGTGGCTCCCTTTTCAGCAGTATATGTGGTTGCAAGATATATAACTTTAATTTTGTTTTATAATTAATTAAACACCTCTGGTGGAGAAACTGTCTCCATATGCCTAGCACATTCATTTTTGCAGAGAAATATTTTTTCCAAGTAAACATAATACAGCATCCTTCAAATTTTGAATTTTGTCAAAATAGAAAAGTGAACAGAAATTTTCTTTTACTAGTTGTAATGACCCAGTAAATGTGTCTAATTGGCACTAGCAGAAAACAACTGTCCATCATGAGAGTTCACTCATAAAATTATACATTTCCTGCCATACTGAAATTGTGTTAACTGAGCAGCTGATTTACAACAATAGTTGTCAGCCCTAATTATACATTCCTATTGCAACACCTTTGATGGCAATTGGCTTACCTAGATGCTGTAACCTCCTCTTCTCCTGTACCATCCAAACCTCTTGCCAAGATAACACTTCCCTGTTTCTAGGCATACATCTGATAAATGTATTTCTTTTAGTCATCAACTAATTGTTTGTACTTACTTACTTATTTATTTATTATGTATTTATTCATTCATTTATATTTTAATTCCTCCTTTCAAAAGAGAGTAGGGCAATAATGGCCTCACTGTTGATGCACCCCAATAATAACAACAAAGAATCCTCTCTTTTTTTAAATCATCATTATTTCAGTTATTAGATTAAACAAAGAGATAGAGGTAAACCTGTCTCTTAGAACTTTTACTATCATCAATTGTTTTATGATTGTTTAAGGAATTTACTTTCCAGTGTTTTTGTTATTGTTATTTTTATTATTTGGATTTGCTACTTACTGTAGTAATACTTTTCCAAAATTACTATTTCCTCATTTTATTGTGCTCCCTTCCACCACACCACAACATCCCCTGCCTCTATCACTCTGCATCATTCATGATGCAACATATACTGCAGTTGCACACATCATCCTTCATTTTCTTTTTTACATGTGCATTTCCTGTTTGTGTTGTTTTCTTTGTCCTGGTAGACCTCCTGCTATCAGTTTGGTAAGTAATGCATCTACTTTAATTGTCATATTCATATAAAATGTAATATTTTACTCATAAGATTTAACCTTTCTAATTACTCTATTTTATTCAGATCTACTACAGTTATTGCAGTAGGTTTCTTTTTAGAAGGGAGTTTCTCTAAGTTTGTGTTATATGAAAGCTCTTCAAAAGGTATCCAAACTGCATTTTACCCATACAAACAAATTGAGTAGAGGTATTATTCTGTGATGGGGAAGTATAGAGTACTTTCCTGCCATAGAGAACGTTTGTAATTGAGTTGGCCTGTGAGTGAGTTCCTGTCAGATTCTGACCTTCTGCAAAATGACGAAATGATTTGACCAAGGGCATTGCATTAATTTTCACTAAAAGGTTGATAGTACATATAGGAGATTAGGAGTGCTTTTGTAGATAAACCCATTGGCTCACACAAATTGGGGAGTGGTAGCCGCACATTGGTGAAGAGAGACTTGTGGTAGGTCCTCAACAACCTGAAATGATGAATATATTGACCATTTGTGGATTATGGTCATGTAAGATCATGTAACCATATGAGAACTTGCGGGTGATAGAGGTATATTCCCTTTGGAGGAGCATTTGGCCTTGCAGAGAGTATACACAAAGGTCTTGGTGACTGCTGATAACAGAGTAGAAGCAACTGCATCCAGAAGTTTTGCAAGAATCAATCTCTGAAAAAGTAACCTGTTCTTTTTAAGGTTGTGGTCATTGGTGATAAATCACAAGTTTATGGGTACAACCTGGAAACCTAGGCATCAAATAACGGTGAATATTTTCATCATCACCTAGGCCAATGATAGCACGAAAAAATGTTAAGCGATATCAAATTGATGGCAACCCTTTTCCTTTACTCCATTGTGACTGTCTGGAAATCTGCTATCAACTTTGTGATGAAATATGTTGCAAGAGAACAGACTGGTGGATAGGGGAACCTTGGCATTGTAAAAAACATTTCTAATCCTGTTAATTTTATTTGTGTTTATTAGGAATTGGGAATATTCTGTTAGGTTTGGATGTAGATGTTCCAGCACAGCAGGAGGCAACCAGAGTCAGGTACACAGGAGCAAGCCATTGTAAGAACAACAGCCTATGGTGGGGTGTGGCATAAACTGTCATCTTAACTTTGATCGTGCAAACCTAATGAATTGCAGTACTGACTAAGTTCTTGACACAGTCGCCACCGTAGTTTTGACCAGAAACTAAGGAAAAGGTGATAGTTAAATGATGAAAGTTCACTTCTGCTAAGATGAATATATTCTTCAAAATGTTACAAAGTCAATGCACTGCACAGGCTATCAGACAACCTTTCCAAATTTACATTACAGATTCGACTGACCATTCGAGCACGACCGAAACCCCACGCTACCATTACTTCTCAATTACATGAATCTTCAGAACAAAACTTCCCCATGCTGATAAAATTTCTACCTATGTTAAACAGACTAACAGTTTGCCGCGCCACGAGCCCAGAGCTGGCCACCTTACTACATAATGCGTCTACATTGACCAACTGCTGCTTCTAGAATGTCCGCGCTTAGGCTATGGAGGGGATATATTTATAGGATCGGACCGTGAGAATTTCCTTGTCACGACTTTCCCAGGGATTTGATGTGATAGCTGATCAGTTTCGGACAAATGTTGCGAAATCTAATTTGATCATGACAGTAAAAATAATCCTAGCTTTCTGAAATTTTGATAGTAGCAAGATGATTACAAACGTCAAATTAAGTTATTATAAAAAATTTTGTAACTTTAATAGTTTAGCCAGAAAAGAGTCGTAAAGATGCGATTGCCATAACTTCCGAAATATTGCTCTTATTTATCTGAAATAAATTTGATTCTACTCTCCTATTGCTCATCTATACTCCGATGTTAAATAAAGAATTTTACCTATTTTTGAACGTGGTCTAAAACTCGAAAATAAAATTTAATGTCTTGAAATATTTCTAATATCAACATGAAAATACCTCTAAACAAATTTCCCTAATGAAAAACTATTACTGTAAAAATTTGGAATCTCTAAGTCTATTCCCTGATTTATTATGAATTTTTTTATAAATATCACCCCCGGCGAATGTCGATCAATTGCATCATCTTGTACAAACGCTTACTCGCGCCAAAACCCATTTTATTTTATTACTATTAAATGCTTTAATATTTTGAAATAAATCTTTTTCAGAAGTCTTTATTTTTAAATAAACTTTACTCTGAATATAATTTCTTTTCATTAATCCCCGAAAAAGACTGAAATATCGAACTTTTACCTAAATCCCATGTCTGGCTATATCAAATTATATTCAAAAACGATCTTTAGGCTGCATGGAACTTTCTAAAATTTTAATATGTTATTTAAATCGAAATTATGATGCTTTCTGTCTATCACTCAACTTCTTAACTGTTTTTCTGATAGCTAAATACTTCGAGTTTGGAGTGGAAAATTACGTGATAAAATTCTAAACCGGCAAATCACTTTTAAACATATTCAGACTCTAAGTAAGATCTTTCAACAGCAAAATTAATCATCTTCTGGCTGTCTATTTACCTAAACATCTTTTAAACTAACGAAATATCTTGATTTAGTGAAACTAAATGAAAGTCAAATACTACATATTCAAATCTGAGGTTAAGTTTCTGAACAGCTGTTTAAACAAATTTAACTATTGAATTTACTGTGAACACTTGAACAAATGCTTATTTTGGACATATTACTGGGAAATATTATCAAAGTTAACTATAAAAATGAATATAAAAGGATGGTCCCATATACTTCAACTGAACCCACTATCTCAGCAACTAATTTCGTTATGCGAAATTCTAAGATGTGTTACACCATATGAGGGGTGCATGTTAACGTGCACTGTGGCAATGTTGTCCCTGAAATAGTTTACTTCAAAAGCATAAGAATAAAACTCATCCTCCCTTCGTAGCCAACCTATGACCAAACTCGATACAATTGCTCATAACCAATCTTTTATCAAATTTGACTTAGCTATGTTTTGTGGAGCAGGACTCGTTAAAAAAAATGTTTCATCATTGACTAGCACTGTGGAAATAATCCCACATGTCTGACTTTTATTTAGTCTATCATTTGTAACGCAGATATATTGTATCCAGTGTAATAAATTAGGATCTTATTCAGTGCTAGAAATTCGTTTATAAATCCAGGCATATTTGTTACTCCTAACTTTCAAACTCTGGCGTAAACTGAGAATGTTCAAGGGTAATTATATTATAATTATGAAAATAAAGATTTTATATCTATCAAACTACTCCAACACAATTTAAATCTGTAAATATGTCTAAATGTGCCATTATATTATATAACAAAATTGTGAAATAGATTAATATAATTCTTGATTGTATTGTATTTATTTCAATAACTTTCGAATGTTACACACTGATCTTCAGTAGGCACATCTGCTGATGAGTTACTAAATGTATTTGACTGTTTACTTGCTTGTTGACCGGCTGGATTGCGTGAAATCGGAACACGCCTATTAGTAATAGCCGAAGAGCTGATGTTTCTACATTTTCTGGCATTCCTCTTTTACCAGTGCTTGTAATACTTTTATCACCACTACTTGAATTTACAATTGGTATAAAGTCACTAATTTTACAAGAGATCTTCATTTCCTTTGTTAAACGAAAAACGCGGGAACTAGAATTGTCTTTTACTTGGCGGTACTTCACCTACACTGTTGCCACACCTTCGGAACTTAAGAAACGTATTATTTGAAACTCTGAAATAGATCAACAATGTGACAGGAATTATAACTGAAATTAGTTATTAGAATTAAACCTTGAATTTGCAAAACTGAAAACGAAGTACTGAAATGATTTATTTTTTTTAATTTGATGCTTAGGCATATTTTATACGCCTTTGACGGAGATTGCAGGTGTAAAATGAAATAATTCAGGCGTAAATACGCCTAACGCCCGGTCAATTTCGAGCACTGATCTTATTGCCATGACTACTTTCATATGCATAACTGTCATTCACTAGCTTCTTTCATCAATCTATAATCAAGAAAGAGGAAGAATATAAATATTGATCTGCTAAATCAGCCAGCTAGCCATGACAGCCACTACAGCCACTAACCACCCAACGACTGCTCAACAACCTCCAAAACAACTGTATCATCACACCAATTTATTTTTCACATCTTTCAACATTGTTGGTCAAATGTATCCTCCCATGATTCATTAGGCTCACTACATGGCACCATTACTTTTAATTTGATATCAGTTGTGACTGAATGCATAGACTCTGGTTGCAATGTATTTGCACATCTAATTATCTAAATTAGGTTTTTATTCATTAACTTACTTTTACTTGTTTTTGTCCTTTAAATTTTAAATTTGTAAACTCCAATGTTTTTGGTAATTTATTCCAGTTATTAGATCATTGAGACCAGTTTCCTACTAATTATAATCCTTGTCTATATATATAAAGATGTTTGTATGTATGTTTGTTTGTTTGTTTGTTGGTAAGTTTGTTCTTCATAAAAATCCACAGTTTTCATCTGATTTCGATAAAAGTTTGCACACTTATCCTTTAAAACAAGGAGAAAAATACTGTCTACATTTGGTTGAAAAAATTTCTGTATAAATAATACATGTTGTATCAATTTGGATCAATTTTTTATCCACTCCAATGGTTTTTGCCATATTTATCACCATTCTATGGATCACTCTATCTAAAGCTACACCATCTATCTGGCCTTCTCTGGCAATTTCATCCAAAATATTTTCCATTTCACTTACTGAGATTTGCACAAGTATCCTTGTCTAAATCCATGTTGTCAACTTCAAAACCTTTTATATTATATGGTATGGTTGCATACCATTCTCTACATTTATTTACATACAACTGATTGATCTTTCTAATTTCTACCCTACTTGACAGCCCTCCTTTTTGTTCCATTACTACTGCCATGCTTTTCCAGTCCTCTGATAAGCAGCAAGTATCCAGATATAACACATTAATAACCTTTACAGTCCTTATGAAGAGATAACTTAAAGATTTATTTTTGTAAATAAATAATTAAAGCATAAACATAATTTTAAAGGATGCTTCAAGTCAAAATCAGACCGGTGTCATGACTGTACGTAATTATTGAGGTTGTAAAAGTAAACTGTACAGAATATTTCACAAAAGTTCTCACTGATAGTGCAGTTAAAAACTAGCATTTTAAAGTACCGATAGTATTTGAGTGATCTGAAAAATTTATTTAAGAAAAGAGAATTTGAAAATTTATTTCCCATGCACATACGAGTAAATGATGATGCAATCGGCAACAAAGTCACACAAACAAAAGAAACAAGTTTTGGCATGATGATAGAAAATTCTTCTATTTAGATATGTAGGTAAACAGAATTTAATGATGGTAACTGAGGAAACTTCCTGTCAAAAATTATAACCTGAGGAAAAATCCTAGGTATGTTTTCTAGAGGGACAAAGAAATGTAACAATTTAAATAAAACACAGGATTTAGAATATGGCTAAAAGAAAGCTAAAATTAAATAAAGTAATAGCACATTCACAGTTTGGAACGAAATTTCAGCTTAAACGATAAGAAATAGAATTTTGATGTTTAACCTGTAAATGTATCAAATAGAAATAGGAAATTATGAAAGGAAAGAAATATTTACATTGAAAAGAAAGGGGAAAAAACACCCAACACTCAACAAAGTTCAAGGGAGGAGGGCAGCAGCAACACAAAAAAACACACAAACAAAGAAAATACAATATTTCAGGTGAAAACCCCTTTTTCAAGTTGGTGAGTGTTGGGTGTTTCTTTTTCCCTTACTTTGCCATGAGAATAGGAAATTGTTTAAAGTGAGACATGGATAATTAAATAGCGCATTAAATTCTGAGAAAGATTAATACATATTTCATTTAAAACTATTGTTAAATAAAAGAATTATGACTAATAGGTACAGTTTATTTGCTTGAGAGTAAAACAGGAGAAAGACACATTAATAATAATAATAATGATGATTTATTATAACAGCTAAATAAAATTAGTCTTGGAACAATTTATTATACCAAATTAAATAGAAAAGAAAATAGAAACTGTTAAGACAAATAACTTGATGTTGGAACTAAAAATATTTAAAATTACAGATAAATAACTAAAATAATCATCTCTCTCAAATCAGAGTTTTATAAATGCTAAATGAAGAGGTTTAGTAGGAAGTTTGTTTTGGATTACAGTCCGTAAAAGAAAACAACCATCAAAATAGTAAAATTTCAGGAAGGTCTGAATAAAAATACTAATCATGGATTCTTAAAATTTTGTATTTCTCCAGAGCCAGTAGATCAGGAAAGTTCTTACATGATACTTTGTTTCATGATAAGGAAGTAGGAACAACTTTTTTTTTAAAGTTGAATTGCCCAGTCAAAGACTCTTTCAGTGATTAAATGGAACTCTGGAAATTTTCAAGGTGTCAGATGATTATTTCAAGTTCACTGTATTTGGGTTACAATTTAGTTTAATATTGCAAGGGCGAATTATTCATGCCAGCCCCGCAGGGGCCTGGTACGTAATTACCAGGTACGGGTTTGACAAACCCGTGGTGCCTGAGCTGGAAACTTGTGAGCGCTGCAAGTTTCCCACACCGTAAAGTCCTACCATGCTTCAACTACCACTGTAGGGTGTGACGGTGGAACGTTGTGTGCCTAGGATCTTAGCTTCATCGCCCGGTTCGTGAGGGCGGTACAAATCTCTATAAAAAAATTAAAAACCCCTCAATCTCAAGGTCAGACACGTGCAGGGGAGGTGAATGGGTGATGAGGGAAATCACTCGCTAGTGTGCAACCT
The DNA here is from genome assembly GCA_031002005.1 of Vandiemenella viatica. NCBI lineage: Eukaryota > Metazoa > Arthropoda > Insecta > Orthoptera > Morabidae > Vandiemenella > Vandiemenella viatica. Next base: position 63,001,052 of record JARYHS010008075.1, on the reverse strand, counting down.
CAGGGAAACCTACACATTACTGTTGTATTAGCATCTCCTCCTATAATCCTATACTGGTGGAACTAAAATTAAAGCTCTTAAAACCAAAAAAACCAAAACCTGTAGTACGGGTGTACCGCAGGATAATCTAAATACACCCAAATCAAAGAAGCGGGTGAGGGTTGATAGCCCCCCCCCCCCCACTGCGGAAAGTAATTGTGACAGAAAACTTTGTTCGCTTTCGATTGATTTTATAGTTATACAAAGAGTGGAAGGAACTTTGGAAAAGTTTCCCCATTTTATATTTCTAAGGGTTTAGAGGGTCTGGTAGGGAACCTGAATTCCATTTTAAAAAAAAGCTGAGGAATGGGACGCTACTACTGGAAACAACCTCTAATAGGCAAGTTACCCAACTCCTTAACTGTGAGAAGCTCGGTGATTTCGCCGTTACTTGTGAACTTCACAAATTCCTGAACAGCAGCTAAGGCATTGTCACCTGTAGGGATATTGACATAGATACCGAGGAACTCGTTAAGTAGTGGGAAGACCAAAAAGTTGTCAAGGTGTGTCAGATAACACGGAGGGTAAATGGCAGTCTTGCCACCGTCGTCCTGATGTTTGACACTCCAGTGCTGTCAAAGAACATCAAAGTGGGGTACGTTAACCTGAACGTCAGTCCCAATGTTCTGTACATGATGTGCTGTTTCCAGTGTCAGCGATTTGGACATACGACTGCATTGTGTAAAGCAAGTCCCATTTGTGGTAAATGCGGCAAGGGGGCACATGATCCTGGTGTCAGTTGTACACTACCACAGGTATGTGTCAACTGCTCTGGATTACACCCAACTTGGAGTAGAGAGTGTGAAGTGTATCTTGAAGAGCACAAGATACAGGAGTTGAAGACCAAGGAGTGGATCCCTTTGGAGAAGCAAAGAAGAAGGACAAGTCACTGGCCGCTCCAATTTTTTGAACTAACTTTGCTAAAATGGCTTCAACTCCCATCAGGAAACAAAGTATTGCAGCCCAGATGTCCATTGCAGACATGAGTACCAGCACAATGTGCTCATGTCAATGCAAATGCAGTGCAAAACCTGCAAAGGTCATAACATCTAAGACTGAGGACATCAGTAGTAACATGTCTGCGACCTCAACCATTCCAGCAGCAGCCACTAAAAGTCCAACGGCAGCAGCCATCAAAGTAGCGACTCCTCCAATTCCACCCCATACTTTGACAGCAATAGCACCACCATTAGCTACAACTGATGGAGGCAATCAGAAGATCCGGGGCCCGAAGTTTAGACAGAAGGACCCAACTCAGTTTGTAAAATCCCCCTCTTTGTTCCCTCCCAGGTTTCCTGGTAGAAGGGGGAAAAAAAGGGAAAGAGGTGTTTGGTGAGTGTACTGAGTCAGAGATGTCTGTCTCTTCAGAGCCAGAAGAAACTGAAATGCTGGTGGATGAGACCAGTCCCGTTCCTCAGCAGACTGTGACTGAAGACCCACCCGAACCGGGGCAGGTGAAACTAAACAGGTAGGATGGCTCCCATACTCCAATGGAACATTAATGATTATATGGCTCACAAAGAGGAGTTACAACTCTTAGAATGGTCTGATCCTTTGTGTCTGCCTGCAAGGGACACATTTCAGACCAGCTCACCAACCTGTACTAAGAGGTTATGACGTTTTACTGAAAGGATGTTACCGAGGGTGATCGAGCGTATGGGGTAATGGCCGTGTTTGTACGGAACACTGTTCACTCCGAACCTGTAGCTCTCACCTCTCCCTTACAGGCAGTAGTGGTTAAACTACATGTACCGGTGCAACTGACAGTATGCTCCATATAGTATCTACTTCCGAGGTCACCAGTTGATTGCGGTCAGCTGGTTGATATCACATGGCAAATCTCTCAGCCTTTTCTCCTATTTGGAGACTTTAATGCACACAATGCATTGTGGGGTTCAACCACCAATTACTCCAGAGGTCAGGAGATTTGTATATTATTGGAGCAGGAGGATTTGTGCATCCTAAATATCAGCCAAATCACCCACTTCTCTATTGCTTCTGGTTCATCCTCTGCCATTGATCTCTCTCTTTGCTCTCCTTCAATTGTGGACTGTGTGCATTGGGAGGTGGATCACAACCTTCATGGAAGTGACAACTTCCCGTTATGGCTGCATGTAGAGTTCGAACATGTAGGAAGAACCTCCCGTCATAAGTCAAATATCAGAAGAGCTGATTGGCAGCTCTACCGCCGTTCAATCAATCTTCAGCAGCATCACACCATTGAGGAGAAGGTGGAACACCTTACGGAAGTGATTCACTGGGCGGCTGATATCTCCATGCCTAATAGCTCAGGAATGCTGTGAAGAGCACCTGTCCCTTGTGGAGCGACGAATGTTGTTCCGATATTCAGGGCCGCAGGTTATGCCCTACACCTGATAACCTCACAGCGTTGCTAGAGCAAAGGTGCGTCAATTGATTAAGGACAGCAAGTGAAGGTCATGGCAGAACTTTGTGAGCTCAATTAACCGTTCCACAATATCATCTAAGGTCTGGGAGTCTATCCGCCGTATATCTGGGAGGTACTTCCGACCACCAGTATCTGGATTACTGGATCAGGGGCATGTAGTCACCGACGAGCGATGCATAGCACAGCTGATGGCTGAATATTTTGCTTTCATCACTTCATATGCTGGATTGGACCATCAGGTCCAGCAAAAAGGAATATTTGCCAAAAGGCAAATCTTAAGCTTTGACTCGTTGGATTTACAGGCGTACAATAGTCCATTGTCATCTTAGGAGCTGGAGTCGGCACTAAACAGCACCAAAGATACTGCGCCAGGCCCTGACTTGTTCTGGTAGCAGATGTTAAGGCATCTGAATAAAGATGCTAAAGAGTAGCTCCTAGAGATTTTTAATGATATTTGGACTGGAGGACATTTCCCCCGATCATGGAAAGAAGCAACATTAATTCCAATTTTAAAACCAGAAAAGACAAGTTGTTGTCAGGTAGTCATCGTAGCATTGCCTTAACAATCTGTGTGGGGAGGACACTAGAGCGGATGGTTAACCACCACCTCATCTGGTGTCTCAAGTCCCGTAAACTGCTGAGCTATTTTCAGTATGGATTCATGAAGTTCCATTCCACCACAGATAACCTGATCCAACTGGAAGTGGTGATACAGGATGCATTTATCTGCAGCCAACACCTTGTGGGTGTATTTTTTGACATAGAAAAGGCATAGGACATGGTGACATGTTATTTTAAAACAATTATACAAATGGGGTTTCAGTGGAAATCATTTTTAACACGATGTTGCTTCCGGTACTGAGTCGGTAGTGAAGTGTTTGTACTTTTTATCCAGGAAAATGGTGTTCCTCGAGGATCAGTTTTAAGTGTGACCCTTTTTGCTATTGTTTTTATAGCATCTCAACTGTTGTAAGGAGGCCCATCCGGTACTCCTTATGCGTTGATGACTTTTTAATTTTTTGTGCATCGTCTAGCCAGAGGAGCACTAAGTGGCAGCTGCAGCTCACGTTGAACAGGCTATACTGGATAGTGCCCACCATGCAGGAATTCACCTCACCACAGGTGCCTAACACACCAGTCCAATACCCAGCATTTGTACTGAATCTGGTGAGCCACAGCTTTCCATATGCCATCGTCTCCTCATGGTGCGACACTATATACATATTGCCGCAACTCTTGGCAGACATAGTTATTCATCCTAACTATGAATGGCTTTACACCACCCACCAAGGAGCAACCAGACCATTCAGCTACAATACAAAGGCTATGTTAGAGGAATATGGGTTTGGGCTCCCCTCTTTTTATCACCAGGGTTGGAGTAAATCTCCTCCCTAGCCCAGAACAATTTTAGAACTGTTGTGGTACAACAAGCTGTGTACCGCTGACAACGCTTTTATCCGAATTTTTAGCTATCTTTTAAATCAATTTCACGATTTTACCCCGGTAATATAATGACGGAACTAAGCAGGTTAATGGAGTAGGCTGCTCCGTAGTGTTCCCTTGAGTGACTTACACATTCAAGCTAAACAGCATGTGCATTTATAAACTGCAGAGTGTTACACCGTGTTAAAGTCACTCCAGCATATGAAAGTAAGTCAGGGCCAAAATTACAACTTATGCTGTGATTCCCTCAGCTACATTCAGGCCTTGGGAAGCATGTACCCAGCAGATCATCTTGTCCAGGACATACAGGCCACCCTCCGATCTGTCCAATCTTCTGAAAAGGTCATATTCTGCTGGGCACCTGGTCATTTGGGAATCGGGGGGAACGAGGTGTCTGATGCAGCTACCAAGTTAGCCTGCAACAAGGTCAGAGTTGACTTTGATCCGGTCCCAATGTCTGGCCTTGCCTCAGCGGGGAAAAGTTTTGTTTTGACGTTTGGCAAGAGGCAGTGGCTGGAGGTAGAGCATAATAAGATCCAGCTGGTCAAAGCAACTGTTCAGCAGTTGAGCAGCTCCTTCCAGTGGGTAAGAATGGATGAGGTTCTCCTCACTCGCCTCTGTATAGGGCACTGCCCTCTGACGCACAGCTTTCTTCTCCACTTGGAGGACCCACCAGAATGTGATGATTGTGGTGTACATTTTAATTGATTGTGTATTGTTTTTAGACTTGAGGGCAGACGTTGGCCTGGCAAACGATCTGTCCCTTATTTTAAACAAAGAGACCAGCAGTGTGGCGAGTGTTTTCAATTTTGTGTATTGGCCAGTTTAGTGCTTAAAATTTTAGGCAGATCAGCCTAGTTTTAAGATGGATGGGTGGCCTCTTTACATCAACCCATCCATGTGCATTGTTTTTATTTCTAATATTGTTATAATTCCTGTCTTGCTGGTTACTATACAGCCAGTGAGACATATACTGTTTTTAATTCTTCTGTTAACCGGTTTGACCACCTTACAGCCGTCCAGGTGTTCTACGGTCTTGCATCCTGGTGGTACCTTTTTAAGCTATGTGTTATATTTCTGATCTATTCTACACAGACGGAAAAAAAAATCCCAACACCAAGAAAAAATTATTGTAGAGTAATGAAATTTGGACAATGCATTTGTCAAGTTAACATGTTTAATTGATTAAATTTTCAAGATCACAGGTTAATTTAAGCTCAAGAAAATGCATTTCAAATGTGAAATACTGTTAAATTAATAGCCGGTGTAACCTCCAGAATTTTGAATGCAAGCCTGCAAACGTGAATGCATTGTGTCATACAGGTTTCGAATGTCACTTTGTGGTATGGAGTTCCATGCTTGTTGTACTTGTGCTGTCAATACTGGGACGGTCAGTGCTGGCTGTGGATGATGCTGGAGTTGTCGTCCAATGATATCCCATACGTGTTCAATTGGAGACAGATCTGGTGATCTCGCAGGCCAAGGTAACATGTCGACACTCTGTAGAGCACGTTGCGAGACAACAGCGGTATGAGGGCGAGCGTTATCCTGTTGAAAAACTCCCCCTTGAATGCTGTTCATGAATGGCAGCACTACAGAAATTCGAGCTGCAGTTGGTACCACAGTGACACAACGAACTGTTAGAAATCGGTTACTTCAAGGACAGCTCCGAGCCAGGCGCCCTGTAGCGTGCATTCCACTGACTACAAGCCATCGCCGTTTGCGACTCCAGTGGTGTCAAGCCAGAGCTCATTGGAGGACGGAGTGGAGATCTGTTGTGTTTTCTGATGAAAGCAGGTTCTGCCTTGGTGCCAGTGATGGCCGAGTGTTGGTCAGAAGGAGGCCAGGGGAACGCCTGCAACCAAACTGTCTGCGGCCTAGACACACTGGACCTACACCTGGAGTCATGGTCTGGGGAGCAATTTCCTATGACAGCAGGAGCACTCTTGTGGTTATACCAAACACACTGACTGCAAATTTGTACGTCAGTCTGGTAATTCAACCTGTAGTGCTGCCATTCATGAACAGCATTCAAGGGGAGTTTTTCAACAGGATAACGCTCGCCCTCATACCGCTGTTGTCTCGCAACGTGCTCTACAGAGTGTCGACATGTTACCTTGGCCTGCGAGATCACCAGATCTGTCTCCAATTGAACACGTATGGGATATCATTGGACGACAACTCCAGCATCATCCACAGCCAGCACTGACCGTCCCAGTATTGACAGCACAAGTACAACAAGCATGGAACTCCATACCACAAAGTGACATTCGAAACCTGTATGACACAATGCATTCACGTTTGCAGGCTTGCATTCAAAATTCTGGAGGTTACACCGGCTATTAATTTAACAGTATTTCACATTTGAAATGCATTTTCTTGAGCTTAAATTAACCTGTGATCTTGAAAATTTAATCAATTAAACATGTTAACTTGACAAATGCATTGTCCAAATTTCATTACTCTACAATAATTTTTTCTTGGTGTTGGGATTTTTTTTTCCGTCTGTGTATTTGCTGTCTGTATGGCTGACCTCTTTACGATCCATACAGACAGTATTTTAATATACTTTTTAGTCACAGTATTAACTGGTCATAGTTAAAGCGCTAATAACCTCGTTGTTGACACGCCCTAAACCCACAAAAACGTCATCATCATCATCTTCATGTCAGTGCATGTTTGTTTGAAGAACAACCCACAATCTTCAGTGTTTTGTAGTCTGATGCAACCATAGGGAACATGTTATGTGATCCGAAACCAGTTTTGAATTCCAAAGCTTTGAACAATTATCTTCAGTAATTACTTTTATTTCTATGAATCACCTTCAAGCAGATTGGTACCCCAGGAAGCATGATACGGCCTCTGTTGTTTCTCATATACATTAATGATTTGTGCGACATAATAAGGGATATGAAAAAATTATTTGCCAATGATGCTATTATTTATTGTGAAATCAAAACCCAGGACAACTGTGATATGTTACAAGATGATATTATGAAATTGTATGGTGTAATGATTGGCAGTTGGAGTTAAATGCTAAAAAGTGTCAAGTCATGCATGTAAGTAAAAAGATGACACCAATTAGCTCTGAATATACAATTAATGGTACTGTCCTTAGAATGGTAGATTTTGCTAAATACCTGGGGGGGGGGGGGGAGTATAAAACATAGGAATAATCTTTGCACAGTACATTGGAGGAAATGACTTAAAAATTTAGTGTTTTAAATAAATGATACTGGCATGAACTTAATATTAAAGGACACTTCAAGTGAAAATCAGACCAGTAATTTGAGAGTATGTAGAGATTGATGTTCTAAAAATAATTCATAAGACAAACATAAAAAATATTCTCACCAATCGTGCATTTTAAAGTAGTATTTGTATGATCTGAAAATTTTATTTAAGAAAATTTGAAAATTTATTTGCTATGTGCTCATGAGGAAATGATGATGCAATTGGCAGTTATCTTTCAAAAATGACAGAAGCAAATTTCAGGGGAATAAAAGATAAAGGTCTTTATTTAGATAGTTGATCTGAAGTGAGATGTCAGGCTGATTGTTAAAGGTATAATACTGTACAATAGGATTACATCAGAAGAGGATTGTGAACAAATGCAAAGGGGTCTAGATAGGATATCTAGTGGAGTGGACAGATATGAAATGAAGATAAATACCCAGAAGAGTCAACTTGTTAGATATATATATAGGAAAATTTCTATTATTCGTTGGATGTGGAATTGTTTGTTGAAGGAATAATATGTAAATGTCTGGGAATGTCAATTGACAGTAAGTTCTTCTGGGAAGGACACAGTGGGGAGATTGTAGGTAAAAGATTCCGAGTATTGCATATGTTTGCATAATTATGAGAGGATGTACCAGCATACTCAGAGAGATGAGTTACAAAACTATGGTTAGACCCTTGCTAGAGCACTGCGAGACATGTGATCCACATTACGAGTATCAAATATTGGAGTTGGATGGGGTGCAAAGGAGAGCAGATTGAGTTGTCTGTGGAAACTATCAAAGGATGCATTTAGTAACTGAAATGATAGCAGTATAGGATTGGGAGTCATTGGAGGAAACGAGGTGTGAAGAGAATTGTGAGCATGTATGAGGCACATATTGGTGAAAAGACTTGGATAAACATTGATAGAAGAATTAGAAACAGCATGTAGAATGGAAAAGAGAACAATGAAATATTATCATTGGATTTCAGACATAAGGGAGTAGGAAAGATTCCATTTGTAGGTAGGGGAGTGAGGAATTGGAACAAATTTTCTTTAGCGTTATTGATAAAATTATCTCTCAGTGTCAAGGGTTTTATGGCATAGAAAAACTTTCACAAAGGCATTATAATATATCTATAAGCTTGTCAGAACCATTTAGGGATAGGTTTAATGCAGAGAACAAAATGTGGAAAAGCATTTCTACTAGCTATTCCCAGGAGTAACATACTTCATAGTTTGATCCCCAGGCTGCAGTTGAGGATGATAGAAATTTTAGTTAAATCAGCTTTTCAAGTCCAACATTTTTTCTTGCATTCGTTTCCACTGCTAAAACTCATTGTGGAGATAATTTTAAAGTTTATTTATTATACCTAGAAAAATTATGTTTAGAAGATATTTTGATATGTTGATGTCGGTAAACCGTGCAGTCAGAGATGAATCAAAAATTTCAAATAACCGATAAATGCAAAAAGTTACAGCAAATATTTTATCACCAGTTCTAGTCAACATCCTCAAGAATATTTTGAACATAAAATCAAGTAATTAGGCAAATTTAATAAGGACTTTTAAATAAGAAAAATCAAAATTTAAAATAAAGAAGGTAGAAGCTAGAAATTAAATTTTGTAGATAGACTAAGTCGATAGGGTTAAAAACATATATATTGGTTTCTGTAGAAAGCTCAAGGCATCTGTAAGATAAATGAGATTTTAAGAAATGTATTGCGATTGTTGGAAAGTGCGCTAAGACTCATGATGTAAGAGAATTTAGAATTAATTTAATAGAAGCCTTTTTGAGTACTAAACCAGGTTGAACCAGATATAATAAGATACTAGGAAGACTATATATTAATTACCATTTAAGCCATTTAGTACCTTTTAAGATATTAATTTTCAAAATTTTTTGTTGACGTCACAAAATCAAGCAATTCAATAAGTAGAGGACAGACATCAAGGCTGGGGCTCACTCTTTTGGCAGTTTTCAAAACGGTTAGCTCGTGTCGCGGGTGGTGCAATTGTCCCACATGGTTGTTAGTCATAGTACATTCGAATAATGCCGTAGTTATAACTCCATCTTGGTATGGGGACAGGGTGAGAGTTTGTGTTCGTTTGTGAGTGCATTTTACTTGCAAATCTTCTGTGGAACTGTTGTCCAATTGCCTTACCCAAAATTCTGGCACTGAAAGTGTTAAGGAGAAATTTTGGAAGAATATAAATCTTATGTGACTTTAAAATTATGCACAGTGAACTTATTTCAATACTACCTTTCATGTTTGGGGTCTAACAAGCATGTGGCAACCGGATCATTTAAATATTGTGTGTACCAGAGGTATCAGTCATGAACATTGTTTGAAGTTAAGACAGTGTGCTGTTTAGTAAGCCCTCAGTAAACAGCTTATTGCCTTACAGCATGAGCTCCAACATATTTTATAATAATAACAATTTTTATGAAATAATACGAAGATCATCCTTTAACTTTTCCCCTGCCATCCTTTCTTCTCAATTTTCTCAAATAGTCACAGATATTCCTAGATAGATCACTCTGTAGTCCTCCTACAATTATAATTTTTTCCCTAAACCTATCATATATTCCACTCTTTATTGCTGTTAGTTGTAGTTGTTTAAAGATTTTTCCTAGTGCCATGCTGTCTGTTATCTCTGTTGTGTTTTCCTCTTACCAACCTTTTCATCCTTCTCAACTCGCTATTATATGTCCTGCTCTTTTCCTAATACTTGTTTTGGAAAAAATATAACTTCTCCCATTATCATCGCCTTAAACTCTTCTCAATCCCTTTACACTGTACTGGTGCTCTTTTTCCACATACTGAACCTTTCCATGAAATAACTTTTCAGTTATGTGTCAAATATTCTTTGATAACTGTCCCTACAACTACTTCGTAACATATGTATAACCTTGTTAGAGCCACTTAGAAATTGGTTTATTCCACAGAACTAGGACTGCAAAGCATTTTTTGTCAGCTATTCCTAATTTTATAATACCTTTTAGTCTGATTTTGAAGCTACCTTTGTAAAAGATATAAATATCATTTAGTCATTTTTCAAGTCCAACGGATTTAATTGCATTCATTCTCACTACAAAAACTCATGATGGGGATCGTTTTAAGGTTTATTTACCATGGTCAGAAAAATTTAGTTTGGAAGATATTTTGGTTTTTTGGTGTTGTCAACTCACGCGGTCGGAGGATGCTAACATTAGATTTGAAATAACTAGATAACACAAAAGCTACATCAAACCTTTAATCACCAGCTATAGTCAGCACCTTCTGGTATAGTCTGAGCACATAATCAGTTAATTAGATAAAATATAAGCATGTTTTTAATTGAAAAAAATCAAAATCTAAAATAAATAAGAAAAAACATGAAATTAATTTCAGTAGATAGGTAATATCAAGAGGATTAAAATGATGTTTTGATTTCTTAAAAAAAATATGATTTTAATAAGGAAAAGGCATTCTTCAAAAAGTATTGTTGAGACATTATTGATTACATGCCAAAGATGATGAGGTGATAGAATTGGTGTTTAATTTAATAGAAACTCTTTTTTTAGGAATAAGTGGAGTCAAAATAGGTAGAACATGTTACCTGAAGACTCATATGTTAATTGCAGTTCAAAATACTAAGCAGTTATTTAAATTTTAATTTTGAAAGTTATAAGCTCACATCATAAGGTCAAATTATTCGATAACTAGGGGTCAGCCATCTTACTTTTTGACCAGGATTAGGTTCGCAGAGAGGTGAGCAATGCCTCTGTAGTTAAGTCAGTCTCTCTGTGTATTTTTTAGAGGCAATTCTGTGTTAGTATGTAAGACCAGTATTACAGCAGGTTTCTTCAATTTAGTTTTGCAACAAGGCGAGCAATGCCTCCATAGTAAAGTCAATCTTTTCAAGTATTTTCTCGGAGCTGGTCTGCACGCAGTGGGTGACACCATGTCACCTTGTTTTTGGGGTTAGCAGTACACTTTTAGTATGTCATATGCGGTATTTTCATCCTAGTAAGGGGACTAGGGTTCGTCTTCTCTCATGTGTACTTAACCTATAATCTTCCAATGGAAATGTTAGTCTGATTGCTTTATCTGAAATATTGAATCATGGTCTTGAACTTTTGTAAACGAACCTTTCTTAAATAGTATAATTTTTCATTGAACTCTAAATTGTGGATAGTGTATATCATTTATAAATACCATTCATGATTGGGGTACTAGTCAATCATGTAGCGATTATGGCATCAAATTGTGTAGGTCCCAGAGCCACCGATCATTATTAAGTTCAAGCAGTGTTGAGGCAAACCCTCAGCTTTACGCTCAACTGACAACTTTAAATTTTTGACACTACTTTACTAAATCCTCCAATATCTATCAATATTGCTTCATGTTCACTTATTCCTTCTATAACTTAAGTCCCCTGAAAGTTATGATTATGCTTTAAGAAGCTATCTAATGTGTTTATTCCCCTTGCATTCTGCTCTGCTACTTGTATGAAGCCTTCCTCCCTCATTAACATATGTGTATACCTTTGTTCACTTGTATTAGTTGTCTTAATTCACAACAGGCACCAGTTATGAAAGTGCCAGGTATAGGTTTGGTGAACCCACGGTACCCTTGCTAGAAACTTTGAGTGCTGCAAGTTACCTACACTGTAAACTCCGTGCATGCTTTAACAAGCATTGTAGAGTGCTCCAGTGGAGCATTCCCCTACTTGGAGAACAGGGCTTTTGGCTTAACCACCCATTTTGTAAGGTCAATACAAACCTCTACAAAAACCTCTCAATCTCAAGATGAGTAATGTGCCTTGGTGCTGAGTGGATGTTAAGGGTAACCACTCCCTAGTGTGCAGCTTAAGGGCTACCTGTGGCACCCTTGTTCTTGGTGGCATGATCTGGGGGCCTCATGTTACTTGACTCTTATTTTCTCCAAACTTGTTGGTCAAAAACTAGTACTAAAAATAAAAAAAACCCAACCAAAAAGTATCAGTCAAAACAATTCCACTCGCTATGGCTTGGGTGGACTGCAGGGTACTTAAAATGCCCACAATTCAAAAAAAAAAAAAGTGGGCCGGTGTTAGTAGCCCTCCTGTTTTTGAGGAAGACAGTAACAGAAAAATGGTTCACAAGTGAATGCTTTCATTATAATGAAAAAACTAGAGGAAAATTTGGAGAAGGTGTCACCCTTCTAAATCTCAAAGGACCTAGAGGCTCTTGTAAGAAGGTGATGAATGTGATGTTGCTGCTGTAAATTTCTACCAGTAGGCAGGCTTCTCAATCTTCTCATAGTTAAGGATTTATAAAGTTCACCATGAAGTGCAAATTCCAAGACTATAGGGACTACAGGGACATAATGGACTCATTAAGGAATGTGAAGATCAAAAAGTTATCAAGGTGCATCAGATCAAATGAAGGGTAAACAGAAGTGTTGAAGCAGTTGCCAATTTCGTTTTTGCATTAGACAATTCAGTGGTGCCGAGAATATTAAAAGAGGTTTTGTCATCTGGAACATATGTTCTAGAACTGATGTGCCGTTTCCAGTATCAGAGGTTCAAGAAAAGGTAAGCCTACCTGTGGTAAGTGTGGTATAGTAGCACACGAGTGAGGTAGCTACTGCGCCCTTCCACAGGTGTGCATCAACTATACCAGATCACACCCAGCCTGGAGTAGGGTGTGTCAAGTGTATCTTGAAGAACACGAGAAACTAGAGCTAAAAACCACTAGCCAACACCATATGTAGAAGCTAAGAAGTGGATTGAAACACTTACCCCACTAGTCTTCTCTACTAGCATCTCCAAAATGTTGCAAGTCCCATCAGGAAAGACAACTGTGGCAGACATGAGCACAAATTCCATGTGCTCATGTGAATGCAAATGCGATGCAAAATCCACTAAGATCTTAACACCAAAGACAGTCATCAGGAGCAACACTTGTGTAATCCTGACCATTCCAGCAGCAGTCACAAAAATTCAACTAGCATCTGTAAAAGGAAGTTGGAAAAATAACTGCAGTTACAGTACCACTAATAGCAGTGGTAGCAGTAGCATTAGCATTTACAGCATCTGCTACCAAAGAGAAGGAAGCTAATCAGAAGATTTGGGATCTGAAGTTTAGACAGATTGACTCAACAAAAATTGTGAATTCCCCATCATAATCTCCTCCAAGACTACTTGAAGGTAGCAGTAAGAAGAAGACAAGGTCTCATAGGAAGAAGAACCATTAAGTGTTTGAGCCACTCATGGAGTTGGAGATGTCCGTTTCATTTTCAGAACCAGAAGAAACAGATGTTTATGGATGAGCCAGTTCCCTTTCATCAGCAGGCACAGAACTGAAGAGGGTAAAATTAAACATGTAAGATAGCTTTCATTCCTCAGTGGAACATGAATGGTTTTATGGCTCACAAGGAGGAACTTAGTATGGTCTAATCCTTTGTGTCTGGGTGTCCAGGAAACACATTTTAGACCAACAGACCACCTAGTGCTGAGAGGGTCCAAAACACTGTCCTCTCGAACCTGTTGTTCTCACCTCAAACTTACCAAGCAGCAGTGGTGAAAACATATCAACCAATTCAACTGACTGCTCATATCTACCACCAGGTTCACCAGTTAACTACAATTAACTAGTGCAGCTGATATCTTGTGGCAAATTTCTCAGCCATTTATCCTGTTGGGAAATTTAAATTCCAAAAGTGATCTAACTTTTTAGTGTGTTCTCCTTCAATATTGGAATCCTTGCAGTTGGAGTTGGACCATGGCCTTTATAGAAGTTACCATTTCCCTGTATGGATGGATGTAGTGTTTGGATGTGAAGGAGAAAGTTCCCAATGCAAATGGAACATCAGTAAAGCCAATTTCCTGCTCTTCTGCTGTTCTGCTGCTCTCCAAAAGTGTGATGGCACAGAAGTGATTGAATAGGCAACTGATGTTTCTATGTATACCAGCTCAGGAAAGTTGCAAAGATCACCCGTCCCTTCTTGGAATGACAACTGTCACTCTGCTATTTGGGACTGGAATTGGGCTTTGCACCATTTTAGGTTGGACTCTACACTGAATATCCTAGCTGCATTCAAAATTACAAGAGCTAAGGCCTTGTAAGGAAAAAGGGCTACTATATACCGGGGTGAAGTATTGGCATAGTACCTTAACCGAATATTTACTTGAGGTGAAAGTTCGGTTAAATATGACTAAATAATTTTAAATTGACCATATGCCTGCCTGGTATACTCAACTGAAATGCTTAGTGGTTGCCACAAAGCTTTTTTAACCCAAAGCTGTGGAAAGGTTTCAGTCTGCTACGAAATCACAAAAAGTTCACTTGTATAAATATTTGAAGTTTATTTTCCAAGTCAAAAATTTGCATTCTACAGTTGAGTAGGCGATCGATCCAAACATTTCGAAAAAATTGCATTATTATGGAGAGAAATAGAACCAACCGACCCCTTTGGAAAATTCATAGGTTTATAATAGTTTTTAACACAATATTCTGGTAAAGAAAATCATCACGGCCAACACACATTCTTAGTCTGGCTCACAGAGTTCCGGCTACCCACCCGACACACACCAAAACTACCGGCACAGATTCATCATACACAACGTTCCCGGAGTAAAGACTAAAAATGAAACCGTAAAGAACAAAAGACAAAAGACATCCCCCTCTCCTGGGCTACTGCCTATATACCCCCATCCACATACCAGATGTATACGGACGCTTATCCAAAATAGTATAATATGATTGTGATTATGGAAGGTGTTCTAACTTTAACTGCATGTAGTCTTGTCTTCAAGGTACATAAAAAGTGTTTAGTTAGAATTCTCAAATGATAAGCTTCTTTATAAATGAATTTAGTTTAACCGGCATATTGATAAAAAGATTCCGAAAGTTAAGTAGTGATTCCCCTACTTCTATCTAAATTTATTCAATTTTTAGGCAACCCTGCTGGATTGCAAATTAGTAATAAAATTAGTGCCAAAGTATTCTATATTAATTTCCGATTCCAGTGATGTAAATTTTATTATGATCGGTGGTGAAATGGCAAAGTAATAAGTCTTACAAAGATCGGGTTTACATCTGTTGAGCAGATACTTGATTTATGTTTAATAACTATTCAAGTGTTATTTATATAGAAAAGGTGAAGTTATCAGAATTTTTCTCTTATTTATTTACATGTTTTAACGGTCGTTTTATTTACGAAAGTGGCTTGGTTTAATCACAATTTAAATTCGAAATTACCAAATGGTGATAGGTAATGAAATAACTTTCAAATTGATCTAAAATCTGTTCTAATGCATAGAATGTTCTGAAATTTTAATATGTGATACTAGATTTTTAGTTTTTTCATGTAATCTACTTTTTAGTTCGAGAAATTATCAAAAACATATGATAAAAAATGTTGAAATTGAAAGTGTTCCACGAAATGTTTAAAGTTTTATTTAAGATATTTAAGCTATTTAAGCGGCCCAAAACTACAGAATTTTAGTGAATTTATCTTTCTTTTGAATTATTATTATTTTTGAAATTGCTTTACTGCCTCTAAAAGTGTTAAGAATTAGTGAAATGATCACGTAGCAAAAATCCATTGTTTACAAGTTGGATAATAATGGATTACCCTATTCCAGGTTAGTTTAAAGATTCTTTACTATTAAAAATGTTTATTTATTGCTTATATTAAGTGTTGTGGGTCTTTAATGTTTTTAAATCAGTTTATTTATTTAAGTTAGGTTGCAGTATCAGCTTCTGCTTGAAACGTTTATTACTTCCTAATACTTGCAATGAAAATTATATGTATACTGGAAAGCTTACTCCCTCCATTATGCTTTAAGCTAAGCAAACTAGAATTTACCAAAATTCTAAGGTGCTTACAGCCTGTTGTATTATTAAGAAGTAAGAAAAAGTCATAACAGAAGTTTATGTTGAACAGTTTTTGGTTTTCACAATCATCGACACTATGCACCTATGCCAAAACTACCTACCTTGTATCTGCTTAATGATAGTGAAGCATCATACAGTTGATGGCAGAGTCCTTTGCCACCATCACTTTGTCTTCCAGTAAGTACCTTCCAATCCAGCATTGAAGAACTGCTGCCAAAAGAGATGTTATATGTTCCACTTCATTGTATACCCACTCATACAATTGCCTGTTTACATCATGAGTCTGTGATAAACAGTGCCAAAGATGTTGCACCAGGACCTAACCTGATCCAGTACTAAATGCTGAAGCATCTTAGCAAAGAAGCTAAAGAGTACCTTCTAGATATTTTTAACCATCTTTGGAATGAAGGATACTTCACCAACTCGTGGAAACAAGCAATGCTAATCCCTATTTTAAAACATGGAAAGGACAAAAGGATCATAGGTCACTATCATAGTACTGTCTTAATGAGCTGTGTTCGGAAGAAACTAGAATGGATAATAAGTTGCCACCTAGACTGCTGTCTGGAATCCCTGAATCTGCTAAGCTGTTTTCAGTGTGGTTCCAGGAAGTTTTGTTCCACCTTGGACAACCTGATCCTGCTGGAAGTTGCAATACAGAAAGCGTTTAAATTCAGCCTACATCTTGTGGGTAGGTTCTTTGATATAACCAAGTCCTGCGGTACTAGCTGGTGGCGTGGAATTTATGTAAAATCAGCCACATTTCTTACTATCATTTTTATCACAGCATTGCTTTGGGTACAGAGTCAGTTGTGAAGTATAGGATCTTTTTATCCAGGAAAATTGGACAACAGTCTCTAGATGTGAGCGCTCATTGCATCAGCCCCATTTGCAGCACTTGTTCTGTGGCTGTAGACCAATTAACATCTCCTCATGGTGTGACACTTTATCACTAACCACCTGGCAGTCCTGTTTATGATGCGGTTATGAATCCCTCCTTTGGACACCTCAGCACTAATCCTAGTAGAGCCATCAGACCCTGTAGCTACCATACAAATGTAATTAATGGAAAGATATGGGTATATGTTTCCCATTTTTTGTCACCAGGGTTGGTGCAAATCTCTTCCCTTGTTTTCAAAGAGGCCCAGAAGAATTTTAGAACTGTTATGGTATAAAAAAATTGGTTTACTAACAATTATTAAGGTTTTAAAAATGTTTTAAATCAGCATCAAACTTTTATCCCGATATATATGGATGGGTCAAAGAAGGCTAATGGAGTAGGTTGCTCTGTAACCTTGATCAAATTTAAGCTGGATAGCAAGTGCAGTGTATACACCACAGCATGTTACACTTTATTGAAGATGCTTCAGTATATCAAAGTAAGTCACACCATGAAGTAAATCATTTGTTGCAATTCCCTCAGCTGCAGTCAACATTTGGAAGCCTGTGCCCAGTTGACCATCTAGTCCAGAATATAAAGAATGGCCTCGACTTCCTTGTCTTGTCGAAAGGAGATTCTATTCTGCTGGGTTCCTGGTCATGTGGGAATCTGGTAATGTAGATAGCAGATTAGCCTGTAACGAAGTCAGAGTCAACTTTGCTTTGGTCCCAAAGTCAGGCCTCGTAACACAAGTGTTAGGAAGCCAAGCTGTTTTGGTACAGGCAATGGACTGGCACAGAAAGTGATAGCCAGTAATATACAACAATAGAATTAGGTGACACTCAAGGAATAAAGTGATGATACTTAGCTAAGAAGTAATCTTTGTTTTTCTAAGCGTAGAAGAAACCCACGATTGGCCAGTTTGGCCCACGTGATGATTAGAGAAGTTATGATTGGCCGAAATACAAAAGAGGCAAGTGGTCATGTTAATTTTGAACAGTAATTTACAAAGTGCCAGGGAGCGCAAACATGCCTTTCGATAGGTGGTGGAATACTATGTGGAGTGTTAACTGTGTCATGCCCATGTTTGAATAATCCATAATGTATCAAAATGAAATTGAAAAACTTAAAACTAATTTATTCTCTACAACAAATGTCAGATTTTAAGGTAAATGTTTCTGGATGCAAACCTGTAATTTTCACACGAGGAGTTCATTGTCAGAGACAGACTTGTATTATCTGCTTCAGTACTGTCCTGGAGATTGGTGTGATGTTCAATAAACTGTTTTGGAATGGTACTCTGAGTTGATGACAAATTCTTTGTAGAATCCTTCAGAAAAGGACACTTAATTAAGATTCCAGTTAATATTTCCCCATGAGGGAATGGTGGCCATTTTGACTTTTTACAACCTGTATAACTGTTGTGTTGAAGATACTCACATTTCAACAGACTCCATTTAAATAAAGATAATATCAGCACATGACAATGATGGACTAGATCATTATAAACTTGCCTTGGAGGTGAAAATACTCATTTATGATGTACAGCAGAAGCAGTGGCTGGAAGTTGAGTATAACAAGTTCCAGCTTCAAATAGGCTACGCAGCAGCTCCTTCCAGTGGGCAAGAAGGGATGAGGTTATCCTGACTCAACTCCACATAGGGTATTGTCCTTCAATGCATGGTTTATTTCTGCACTGGCAGGACCCACTGGAAGGTGATGCTTGTGGCATGCCTCTGATGAGGTACAAAAATTTTAACTGATTGTCTACTATTTTTTAGATTTAAGGGTAGATGGTGGCCTAGCCAATGATCTGTTCCTTATTTTAAAAAGTGATAGTGGCAATATGACCAATGTTTTAAAAATTTGTGTATTGCCTGGTATTGTACCTAAAATTTTGGCCAGATTGGCATAGTTTTTATGTTGGATTGGTGGGCTCTTTACAAACACCAATCCATGTACTATGTTTTTATTATATTTGTTTGTTTTTTGTACATATCTTGCTGGCTTTCTTACAGCCTGTCAGACTTTGTCTATTTGAAAAATTATTGGTTGTTTTGGCCGCTCTACAGCCACATTTTATCATTTCACATTATTGTGCTGTCTGCATAGCCAACCTCTTTACATTTGGTCATGAAGACAGTAAACTTGCTTATTTTTAAATCATGTTGCCATACCAATTGTTACAGAGCTAATTACCCCACTGTTGATGTGCCCAAAAGCTCATAACAACAACAAAACCAACAAAAAATTCCTGTCTGTCAACACCTGGCGAATTTAAATTGCCCCCAGTAGTGACCATTCTATGCTCACCTCTGAATTCTGAACATAAATTTTATTTATTCCCAAGAGATTCATCATTATCATTAATTCTTCAATTACAGTAGGCAGCTAAAAGTTTTTTTTTTTTCACCCTGAACCCCAGAATTATACTCTTATTAACTCATAACTATGATATATAAACCCCAGTAAACTGTAGTAATCTTCACTAACCCTTATGAAACCCCAACTAATGCCTTTTCTGCATGGCACAATATGTAACTATCAAGAAAAACCTCTTTACATAGCGCTCCTTCCTTTAACCAAGACACTAGATATATAACTACTTGTGGTTTGTCCATCTCTATTAAGTTATCACAGTGTATTGCTTTTTTCACTATACTCTTACAGCTCAGTACTAACTAGTGATGGGCAAACCGATTCTTTTTGATGAATCGTTTGGAATCGATTCACTCCTCGCTGAGAATCGATTCTTTTAAACGACTCCCCCCCCGAAAATGTATTCTATATTCGCCACTGGCTTGTTTACGAGATTTTCGATACAATAAAAGAAATATAGGCGGAAGAAATTTCGGAAGGCGAAAATACGGTATTTTTTTATTGTGATAACGATTTAGTCACTGAGATTAACTGTGGCAATGACATTGTCTCACGAACTCTTAGATACTGATGTTGAATATGGAGCTTATACACTCAGATGAGTGAAGCGAGTTATATAAAATCCTGGATACATACTCTTAAGATAATCAGAAATATACCCTAAAATTCAATGAAATAAAGCTACTGGTTTAAAAAATATTAAAATATGATCTGCAACTCGGTAAAAATCCTGCCCCCAGTGACAAATAAATACCACAAAGAATGGAGACTGATGTGCTCATTCTTGGCAGCGGATGCATTATTAATAAAGACTAGGCAAGATTATAAGTGTAAATGTAAATAATAAATACCTGAAACGTGAAACTGGACCGGTGACTTGAATATAGTGAAGCACAAAAAGCAGGCTCTCCACTAACTATTTGAGCGCCCTTGCGCAATACCGATTACGCCGCCCCCTATCTAACTACAACCAGTGGTGGATCTGGGAATTTTCCGAACCGGGTCAACAAAATGTGAGATTGCCACACTGTGAAATTTTCAAGGCTTCCAGCTAATTGTTGTCAAACCTCATTACTGATTCTAAGCCTTGTTGCAGATTGTAATTGTCGATTGAGATTGTTGATTTTGTAGGTGGCATGTTTGTTACACGTCTCGCTAGAGGGCGTCCATAAACCACGTAGATCGGTCTTGAGAGGTGGGTGGAGGGGGTTGGAAGGTGGGATTCCGAGCCAGGCCAAATAGCTTTTCATTCATATTATTTGTCACACTTAAAATGAGATACAGAACACTCAACACCATGTAAATATTTATTTCCGTCATGGAAAAAACTACGTGGGGAGAGGGGGGTTAGAGACATAAGCCACGTCGAGTTACTTGGGGGGAGGGAGGGTTCAAAAGAAGCCAAAATGGAGCTACATGGTTTATGGACGCCCCTTACATATGCTCCAATTTTACTCCATAAATTTGGCAAATTTTTTTAATTTGCCGGATGGTGCTTTTCTTAAGTTAAACAGCGTATCACTAGCATTTTACCCACAAACCAATAAATCAGTGTTTGTTTAAATGGCATAATTTAAATTTTGTATTTATTTTCTTGGTTTCAGTATTAGTATTTTGGGGGACGTCCAGAAATTACGTGAGGCTATTTTCCGGAAATCTAGACCCCCCCCCCTCCCCGTTGGTGAGATTTCATGAGATTTTCACGGAACCCCCTCCCCCCAGTTGTTCGACCAGGAGAAGTTTCGAGACTTTTTTTTAGCTGTCGTGCTCCCCGAAAGAATGATACCCCCTCAGAAGCCGGTTTTTTGGCCTTGTAAACTGGTATTTTTTACGTTTTTTTAGTTCTACACTCGTTCAAGTTCAAAATTTCACGTGAGATATCCGTCGACCCCCCCCCCCTTTTGGTGAGATTTCGTGAGATTTTCCGGACCCCTTCACCCCCCCTAAAAAGTCTCACGTAATTTCTGGACGCTCCCCTATATTCATCGACGGCACTGTTCCTCAACGTCTTTTCGTTTAACCTTTTTCCTCGTAGAAACCTCACCAGCTGGAACAGTATATATGCCGCTTCAGCACCTGCTAATTTTTGTAATGGTCCAATTCATAAACTTCGTTCATTTCTATTGCAAAATGTTTGCATTATCCACAAAATTAAGAACTGAAGAACAACTAAAACACTGATGAAGTTCGTATGATAACCGGACGCGCTCCATCGCAATTAAATTCAGTACTCGATGCATTCGCAATTTGAAAAACCCACGCAAAATGGGAATAGCAGATGGCTCTGAAATCGGTATACTTTTCCCTGTCCTCAAATAATCGGGAAATACTTTATTTGTGGTAAAATATAAAAGTTATAGGACTTATAATTCATTGATAATTCATTTGTAAATCTAAATCTGTGTTGTGGTAGCATCTATAACAGTCTGGAAGGAAACCAAAAACTTATAACTAGTTCCAAAAACACTAGAAAAATGTGTATTTAAGGAAATAAATTCCTAAATTTAAAAAAAAACTTTTTATTTCTGTAATATATTTTTAATTTTCCTGTTCCAAAGATAAATATTCTTTATTTCCTTACAAATAAGTTGCCAAACCAAGAAACACGCCGTGGGAACTAAGATTGTGAATCGAAAGGAATCACGAGTTACGCAGATATCAAGAGTTAAAAAGAGCCGAATCCATGGAAGAGTCATTAAGACAGAAGTGAGCCGAGAGCGAGTGAGCCGAGAGTCGTAAACATTGTCGAGTTAACGACTCGGAGTCGACTCAGAACCTGGACGAGTCGGTGAGCGATTGCGCAACAACGGCTCCGCTCCGGAGCTCCCTCTTAACAACTCTTGAGTGAACCGTGACTCTTCCAAGTGAGTCGATTCCGCAAACGATTCTTTTAGACGAGTCGACTCTTTGAATCGATTCACGATTCTTTTGCCCACCTCTAGTACTAACTACCTTTTAGCTAAAGATGGGTAGGTCTGAAATTATAATCAGTCACCCAAATAATCAGTCTTTATATGATAAAATTGCAAATTTTGTGGATTACATAAGAAGAAAATGAAACTTAATAACTTTGTAATTATTGCTACAGACTTTTAAAGAATCAAAATTTTGAAATAATGTTAGCTATCCAAAAATCTGCCAATTTAACAATCAGTTTCTTAAAAGTATAAAAACATTGATTATTTTAAATTGTGAGCCAGAAATATTATTTTGGATGATTGCTCATACTTCAGTCTGCTTTGTGTATCATTAACTATTCGCTCCCACCTGACAAGAAATTCATGCTTTGCATGGAGGAGGTAGTGACATGCAGCCACTGCAGTATCACTTTATAGACACAAGGGTGGAAATCTTTCTGCTGTCTCGATGAGGAAAGAGGATCTAGTGTTCCACCAAGCAACATTTGTTTTAGGTGTTTATATAATTCCATAATTCTTGATACAGTGGGATTTTGTGGAGTGTGGAAATTATTACTTTTTTGTGAAATTTTTCCTAAAGTAATGACTAAGAATTATGTTGATCTGAGTCTTTGTTTCTATTTACATCTTGATGGTTTTGGTCAGTATTTAACTTAGTTCCTCAGGTTGGCTATTTCTTTTCTCCATTTTTAGATGATAGGCTTTAGTACTTGATCCTTGGATCCAGCAGTAGTGCAATGTCAAAAGCCTGCCAATTCTAGATTATTTTATTTAAGGTTATTTCCATTTAATTGTTTTTGTTTAATTGTTTGTAATAGTAACAAATTGTTTGAACCAATGTTTGACTCTCAGGAAGTGTATGCTGACACTTTTTTCTCACACTGAGAATTTCTGTGTGGCTGAAAAAATATTGATTTAGCAGTGGCCACACATTTGGTTGATAAGGCCATCAGAAATTTTTTATATAAATCTTGGGAATATTATTATTCTGTAGTAAAGGGATGTTAAATGTATCATATGCTTTCTCATTTAATGCTACCCTTCATCATAACTATGAAAGTTAAAAATTCTAAACGGGAGCTATTCTCACTTGACTACTGTGCCAAACACCAGTTCTAAAAGTTTTATAAACCACAACATATTAAAAATCTGAGTAATGTTATAGGTTCTCTCTTATTTAGCATGTAAAGCACTCCACTCTTTAAAAGCATAATATAAAGTACACCAGAACCAGGCCAATAAAACAGTACTATGGGGTTTTAGTTACACATACACATCATATATATTATTTCTCTGAGGTGTTTTTGTCACAGTCGATTATCTCCCTTAATCGAAATCAATGAATGATACATCATTTTATAGCTTATGATATCCACTTTAGTCACATCATATTTTAAGAAAGGAATTTTTCGGAATTTGACACTTAAAGGACAAAAATGCCAATATTTCTAAAATGCAGTTTTTTGTGTTACAAGTCATTTAACACCCTGGATACCTATCTAAAATCATTTAATGAAGTATCATTTTAAATATTAGGATCTCCTCTTTGGCAACATCATATATTAAGACAGGAATTTTGTTGAGTTTCAACTCTTAAAGGAAAATTTAAAGATTAAGGTTACCAGTTAGGTAAAATAATAAATTAAGATTTTTTTATTTTTTTTTGGAATTTGATGCTTAAAGAGGATGCGCATATGAGACAGTTCAGAGCCAAGTCCCTAGATTGCAGGAACAGATATCACAGAAATGTCGTTAAACTGTTTTTTCTTTGCAATAACGATGAAGCTTTTTGGATAGTATTTTGCTATGGAAACATGTTTGTTTTGCTATAGAATTCCAATATAAACACACATCAAAGAGATGTTGATATGCTGTGTGCATTTTGATCATGTTGGTTCTATTCTGTTAAGGTCAGTGACAGTTTGTCGTTCATACATTGTGTTTTAAAGTTTCCTAACTGTTTCGTAATATGCTGTAAGTAATTTGATGCATACCTATCACACTAAACAAATAAATATTTGCTAAAAATGTGCAATTCTGCATTTCATTATATTCCAAGCATTCAGCCTCACTATTCATCATATTTTATTAGTGAAATTGTTCCATGGGTCATCTAGTTTGTTATTGTAATTAGCTACCAATAGTTATGAATTAAGAAATGATTTTTCAACAATAATCTGATCTGTAAATGAAACTGTAACTCAGTCACGCAGTAAATGATGTAGATCCTTCAAAAATGCAGATTTCAAGTTGAAGCTGTAATGAACTTTACAATGAATCAAAACAAAATACACAAGAAATGTAAATAGCTCTGTGCTTCCAGCTTGGTTTACACATTCAATTCTGTATACGGGTTCAAGTTGCATTCTGATTTACATCTGTCGTTAGCGCAAATGATATAGGTCCAGAGAACTCGCGGACATAGCTAAAATGGGGCTAGGCGGTGCAATGCACTGCGGCCCATGAGCTCGGGGCCTCCAAGCACAATTCTGGGGACCCACAAGCGCAGTTCAGAGGACCCATGGGCCTTCACATCACCTAAGGAGGCCCCTGAGACACAGGAGCCCCTCACTAAGAGGTCCTCACTGCTCAGGGGGTCCCCAAAAGCACAACTCAGGGGCCCCCAGCCTCAGCTCAGCACTGGGGCCCTTGTTGACCTAGCTGTGCCACTGAGAGAACTGGATGCATTCAGACCTACCCATCTCTACCTATAACTGGATTTGTGATATTTTCATCATTACTCTTTCCCCCCCTAGTTGCAATCCCAAACTTTATTTCATCATTTCCTTTTTTCTTGTGTATCTTTGACTGTTCCCCATGCATAAAATGCCACTGAAAGGAACTTGATTTGATTCATGAGAGGAAATGATGTGAAATATGTCAGCTGAGCTGTATACTACTCACAAACAGGTATTCTAAAAGTGATGCCAAATTCATTGGAAGAATTGTGTATGAAATCACAGAAAGACTAATTTGAAAGATTAAGGTTCCAGACCTCTAGGTGTCTAATTTTATTTTTTATTTTAAAATGTCTCAAACGTTTTAACAGCTTTCATATAGTAAATATAATAAATTGAAGAATGGTCAACACACAATACTGACATTGTTTGTATTATAGGAATATGCCCAACCATTTGAATTACTGCAGAACACAGATGGATACTTGTTCAAGATGGTACAACAGACTGGAAAATCAATGGCAGCTCAGCTTTATGAAATAGCAGAAAAGGTATGTAGAATTGTCAGTGATATGGTAACAGGGTTGTAATAATTCATAATAAAGGTATACAGAATCAACTTTTACAGTGTTACAAAATATTCCTATTAAAAAACATGAATGTTCTTTAATTTAGGCTCTTCCAATTTCCTTAAGATTCCTTCAATGGATTCCTATTATAGAAGTAGTTTTTAATTAATGGTCCAGTAATGGGGTCATAAAAAGGGAATCTCCCAAACATTATATCATGTAGATGATTGTTTTTCTTATCTTGTATATATTGGTGAGAGTATACAGAAACTAAGTTTTTCACCTCCAACCCCCTCGGAACAATTTTCTGTGGCCAAAAAAGTCAAAATTTTGGTACTTTTTTCAGTTTTTCATCTATAACTCTTTCCTGTTGACTCTTAGCAAGAATTACTTTATTTCCAGTTTGAAAGAGAACAAAATTTCTTACAACATCCATACTACAAAGTTTTTGCTAAGCTCAAAAGTGAGTGAGCTTCAGTTCTTTGAAAATTGGCAAAATTTTAAAATTTTCCTAAAAGTTGGCTTTTTACCTACTTTTTCGCTCAAAATTACGTGGAACCCCTGTATATATATATATATATCTGTCTGAAATGGAATATATATGTACTATACTTTGATTACTGATGATTAATTAAATAATCATATACCATTGTTGGCCGAGGGATACCGAAGGATTGTTCGGCTGCCAGGTGACAGTGTTTTTTCGATTTGCCATGCAATTGTGACTATCTGACCTAACGGGGTATTCATACTGGGTGTGGGGAACCTGAAGCTTAACATGGAATCAAAGACACAGATGTGTTCTGGCTTTCTTCATATTACACAGCAAACCGTGGCGGAGGTGAAGGTTGTGTTAATGGCCTTTTAAAATCACAGCTCAGACCCAAATTTCGATCTACAGACGCCTAAACCACTGAGCTACCTGTGCATTCTATTACTGCTGGTATTTGTAAAAATTAAAGCGTAATGTTATGGTACAAAGTTTATTTATGCAGTCAAAAATTAGTCATCAATCCATTTCTCTTCCATTTGAATAATTTGAAACAGTTTTCCATTTGAATTTACTCCATACTTCAGGGTAAGCATTTACATCTCTTCAAGATGCAACACCCAGCATAAAAAAGTTTTGTTGTGGATGGAGAATGCCTCCTGCATAAGGTTAGGTGGCATCATAGTGAAGACCTTGGATTCATCTGTGGACAATTTGATGCCTAATCGAGAATGCACTATAGATCCAACATCACAGTTATATATTACGGCCACCAAAGTGATGCTGTGCAAAGTGGAATTAAGTCATCTGAAAGGTTTTGTAATTTGAAAATGTCAGATACTTCAGCAGACATCATTATCAATGAGGAGACAAGTGCTGCATTCACGTAGCAAGTGAGCGCAGCAAGAATTGTGTAATTTTGATACTAATAAAAAAAACTGGTACAGGGGACATCCAAGATCAACAGGTAAAAGAAGATGCAGCTGGATTGATTGTTGAATTTCCCAAGCAACAAAATCTGATAGTGTGATAAGTCTAAGTGAGTATATTGGCTTTCTCGTTTTGCTAATGGGTCTCTGTAACACTTGCGAGACGTTGTACTTTCATAAACTAGTAAAAGGCAAGAGGCAGGTTTATGGTACTCAATCACTTCCTGCAAGTTTGAACCAACAGATATCCTCATCATCAATGCATTTACAGGATGTGATACAATATCAACTTTTCTTTGCTATGGGAAAGAAAAATTCTGCTGCCTCATACAATACCAACCACATCTGAAAGTTACATTCTCAGAACTCCTAGTCTCCAGAGACTAGCATCTGGAGAATACTCAGGGGAACAGCTCATCTCAGAACAGTACGGACAAATTGATTGTGGAATATTGGAAGTTCCAGATACGAAATGTTTACGAAACCTGCCCAAAAAATGCATTCAAACTAGTACAGTTGCCACCAACATCAGATGAGGCACTGTTTCACTCAGTACACATGTTCCAGCAAGTGCGTGCATGGCTCGGTTGAGGAACTTACCCATTGCCATGGTGATGAAGGAAAAGCTCTTCCAGCCTTATCCCAGTTACAATAATAAAAGAGGCTGCACCTGAGTTTACTCTGAAGGTTGTATCATGTTCCTGCAAGAAACCTCGTACTCCACCATGCAACTATCACAAATCAAGACTGCACTGTTCAGCTGCTTGGAAAACTGCTCTGGTCTCTCTGGTGAAAACATTGTTAAGAATGAAAGAGAGGAAGAGTTCTTCAACCTTGAGGAAGCTGCTCCTGATGCAATGGATGAATGAGACACAATTCTAGGTGAGGACATTGATAAGCCAGCACAATCCAAATGAAAAAGAAATAGATTTATGAACAATTTTTAACTTATTATGAATTTATCATGACTTAATAACTTTCTGCCATAACATTATGCTTTCATTTCCACTCTATTTACATCAGAGCCATGTGGTAGTTCAATGGTTAAGGTGTCTGACTGGATATCAAAATCCTGGTTTCAGCTTCACCTCTGCCACAGCTTGTTGTGTAATATGAAAAGGCCAGAACACTTCTATGGTTTGGGTTTCACATTAAGCAATAAGTTCCCTAAACCCGGTACTATTACCTGGTTAGGTTAGAGAGCCACAATGGGGCGCATTGCAAGGCAAATCAAAAACATTGTCACCTGGCAGCTGAACAATTCCTTCTGGATCTCCCAGCCAACAATGCTATATGAAAGTGTGAAATGTTGCTGATTTTCAAAGAACTGTAGCTCGTTTAGTTTTGAGTTTAGAAAAAACTTTGTAGTATGAAAGTTGTAAGAAATTTTGTTCTCTTTCAAACTGGAAATAAAGTATTTCTTGATAAGTGTCAACAGGAAGGAGTTATAGACGAAAAACTAAAAATAAAAAGTACCAAAATTTTCACAATTTTTGGCCACAGAAAATTGTGCCGAGGGTGTTGGAGGTCAGAACTTGGTTTCTGCATACTCTCACCAGTATATACAAGATAAAAAAAAATATTCTACTTGATATACTGCAAGGTAAAATTACCCCGTTACTGGACTAAACCTAGTTGTTGTAAGGGGGGACCCACTGTGAAAATCTAAACGGGTTATAAAAGTGAAA
The DNA here is from genome assembly GCA_031002005.1 of Vandiemenella viatica. Taxonomy (NCBI): domain Eukaryota; kingdom Metazoa; phylum Arthropoda; class Insecta; order Orthoptera; family Morabidae; genus Vandiemenella; species Vandiemenella viatica. The sequence goes on along the minus strand of JARYHS010008075.1, from coordinate 62,972,540 downwards.
CCAAGTTCACAAACATGTTTGGAGAAGAAATCTACCAGTGTGTGTGTCTTTTGGTTTGTTCAATATGATTCATGCAAAAACTACTAGATGTATTTTTATTAGGTTTTAAATAGCATGTTTCATTTTGATGGGAAGCTAAGTAGTAAAATAAAAAAATTTGCAAGTATGTTCCATAGTCTCCATGGATATAGTTTATTGCTCGGTGATAAATCTAAGTTACTCTTTGTAGTCAACATTTTAATGTTATTTTAAATGCCTGGCATGATCATTGAGCCTCTCATTCGTCAGTGTCTCTTCAGTGTATACTTGGCCTTAAATAGATGGAATTTGATTCTCCTTCCTATCTCTGATGTTTTCTAAGTATAGGAGGAGAGCATTTGCATATGCCTGATATATATCAAATTCCCTGTTGTGGTGACAAAGTGTACTTTGGAGAATCATGATACACCATAAAGGAGAGGCTCAATGAACATAGTAGGCATTTAAAAAATGATGTAAGCATGTGTGCTGTAGTTGAGCTTTTAGTCGACAGTGTACTTTGGATTTTATTTTACGAAGGGAAGTGTCAGAGAAAAGAAATAACAATATAAAGTCAATATTGAGTTACAACTTGACAATATTTTGGCATATTTACTTAGAAAAATTCACAATGAATGACCTCATCTGACCACTTACACTGAGCTGTGTACAAGTAGACAACACTAAATTCATTTCTGAGTTACCTCTAAAATGATCACAAACAAAGTGTTGAAGATCGTTAGGGAAAAAAAAGGTGACAGTGGCTACAGATACAGCAGTCCTCTAATGAAAGCCACAGTGTATGTTGTCTGAAGCATTAGGTTTTAATGAAATATTGTTATTCAACCCAGGAAACAAAGATAAAACAGAAAACGATTACAGAAGTCGACCCAATCAAGAATTGAAAATACCTGAGCATAATAACTTGTAGTTATTAATTGTGGCTGAATTTGATATTGCTTCACAATTTACAATTATCTTCTTGATTCATTCTGTGTCAGGGAAAAAAAAATTTTTTTTTTTTTTTAATTCTTGTGTAAAAAATGAGTAAATAAATGTATAAATGTTCATTTAATTTTCATTTTTAGTTAATTCTGATTTCAACTCTACAATTTTTTTTAGTGATTGAAGGCCTAACTATAAGTAACCAAGAATACAAACATTCCAATTACATTTGGTTATTGAAGCTGCGAGCACAGGATATTCCTGGGTTAAACTCTTGGCTCAAGTGCTGTAAGACCGTAGGCTGATACCGGGGTAGAAGTATCGCCTTGGTGCCTTAACTTACACTCTTGTAGACTCACAGTTCTCAGTAATACTTGCTTAAATTTGATTTGATTTAATTTGACCATGTAGCCAGGATGACTCAACTAAATGCCTAGGTCGCCACGAAATTTGTTACCCACAAATTAAGAAAAGGGTTTTATGCTACCTACTGAAGCACACAAGTTCACTGTTAGAAAAATCCAAAGTTGTATTGTTCAAAGTCAAAAGTTCAAAAGTGCATTTACAGTTGAGCAGGCATATCGAACTATCTTTACCAACGTTACAGATTGTGGAGAGAAATCTTGAACCGACCAAACCCCTTTAGTAAATTTACAAGTTCTTAACAGTCATTGAAGTTATGATTTAACACGACACGACATGGTTGAACTAGCCCGCATGGCGAGTTACGACCAACCGAGACGAACTAACATAATGCTAGACTGGAACAGACCACAGACAGCCACAGACCGGCTCTTTTATCGAAACCACCAGAACCAGTGACGTCAGCAACTGTATCACATCTTTTTCCTCCGCGTAGCTCAAAGAGTACGAAATTTATTTGACGATCCCGACTATTAAAAATGTTTAAACTTTGATAGTATCTGGACTTATCCACTAGAAGTCCGACGGCAGTCTCTTGAGAAATTTAGAGTAATTAATTTTGAAGTTTTAGCTGTTTAAGACTCCGCGTAGTGATACATTCAAATTCGGGTAAAATCCCTAAGTGTTCTAGAACTTTTTACGCGCGTGCACAACAATCCGCGACAATCTATTTTACAAAAACTTAATTTCCGGACAAATGCTTAAACTTTTGATGAAAACCCATATATGTATGAACTCGTCTTAATTAGGGCTATCTGCTAATGTAAAATTTAAATTGATATCTCTTTTAATAAAAAAGCTAATTTTTTTCTCTTAATTAAAATCACTAATTAGACTTGGCCGAATTACTTAATTTTATTGCCAAAATATCGGGGATAGTGCTGACTACAGCTGGTGATAAAAGATCGGTTGTAGCTTTACTGGATTTAAAGTTATTACAAATCTTAGAATTTCACTATTCTGATCGCGTGTTTCAAAACTTGAACAAACGGGAATATCTCTTAAACTAAACGTTTCCCGATATGATAATTACACTTTAAAATGGTTATTACAACGAATTGTTACTGTGGGGAAGATTACAGGGAAATTCCTTAAAATTGAAAACTGCACTTCTCGAAATTTCTAAGTCACGCCTAAGCAAAACTAGAATTTGCCAAAATTCCAAGATCCTTACATGCCCCCTGAAGATTGAAGTTATTTTCGAAAGAAAACTAACTGAACATCTTGAAAATAGAAAAAAAAAATTTAAATCCCCAAATGAAATTAACTGTCGCATGTCGGTTCGGTTCTCTCTCCACCATTCATACTCAAAAAGCAAAATCTTATTTATAACAATCTCAAAAACTGAACTTTCACACTCAAAATTATTCCAAAATTTTCAAAAACTCATTCACTCTGAGTATCAATATCAATGAAAAATTATTATGTCATCCAATTATGACCAAAAAGCAAAAATGTGAAATATCAGATTATCACAAAATTATTAACACGTGTGGTATAAATAATCACAAAATATCAGACAAATTATAAGAATACAAAACATGAATGGTTATAGATACCAATTACAAACATTACATTGAAAAATATTAACACATAGAAACATCAATTTTGTTTTCAGAAAATTAAACAATAATGTGTATTATTTTACAAATATAGAAATGAAAATTGTTGTATTTTAAAACAGTTGTATTATGCAATTCCATGTAGGAAAGTCTTTCGTTTTTAAACGTCTATTTTAATATTGTTTTGATTTTGTTTAGGCCTTAAATTACCACTTTCCCTTTAAACACTGTTCACAGAACTCCCTAATAATGGGTGAAAACCCAAGTCCTGTCACGGTCGCCATGTAAGACCGTAGGCTGATACCGGGGTAGAAGTATCGCCTTGGTGCCTTAACTTACACTCTTGTAGACTCACAGTTCTCAGTAATACTTGCTTAAATTTGATTTGATTTAATTTGACCATGTAGCCAGGATGACTCAACTAAATGCCTAGGTCGCCACGAAATTTGTTACCCACAAATTAAGAAAAGGGTTTTATGCTACCTACTGAAGCACACAAGTTCACTGTTAGAAAAATCCAAAGTTGTATTTTCAAAGTCAAAAGTTCAAAAGTGCATTTACAGTTGAGCAGGCATATCGAACTATCTTTACCAACGATTACAGATTGTGGAGAGAAATCTTGAACCGACCGAAACCCCTTTAGTAAATTTACAAGTTCTTAACAGTCATTGAAGTTATGATTTAACACGACACGACATGGTTGAACTAGCCCGCATGGCGAGTTACGACCAACCGAGACGAACTAACATAATGCTAGACTGGAACAGACCACAGACAGCACAGACCGGCTCTTTTATCGAAACCACCAGAACCAGTGACGTCAGCAACTGTATCACATCTTTTTCCTCCGCGTAGCTCAAAGAGTACGAAATTTATTTGACGATCCCGACTATTAAAAATGTTTAAACTTTGATAGTATCTGGACTTATCCACTAGAAGTCCGACGGCAGTCTCTTGAGAAATTTAGAGTAATTAATTTTGAAGTTTTAGCTGTTTAAGACTCCGCGTAGTGATACATTCAAATTCGGGTAAAATCCCTAAGTGTTCTAGAACTTTTTACGCGCGTGCACAACAATCCGCGACAATCTATTTTACAAAAACTTAATTTCCGGACAAATGCTTAAACTTTTGATGAAAACCCATATATGTATGAACTCGTCTTAATTAGGGCTATCTGCTAATGTAAAATTTAAATTGATATCTCTTTTAATAAAAAAGCTAATTTTTTCTCTTAATTAAAATCACTAATTAGACTTGGCCGAATTACTTAATTTTATTGCCAAAATATCGGGGATAGTGCTGACTACAGCTGGTGATAAAAGATCGGTTGTAGCTTTACTGGATTTAAAGTTATTACAAATCTTAGAATTTCACTATTCTGATCGCGTGTTTCAAAACTTGAACAAACGGGAATATCTCTTAAACTAAACGTTTCCCGATATGATAATTACACTTTAAAATGGTTATTACAACGAATTGTTACTGTGGGGAAGATTACAGGGAAATTCCTTAAAATTGAAAACTGCACTTCTCGAATTTCTAAGTCCCGCCTAAGCAAAACTAGAATTTGCCAAAATTCCAAGATCCTTACAGTGCAACAGATATTGGTGGTTGTAACACGATATTACTAGCGAATTGTGTAAAATTTTGATTTACCGTGAACTGTATAAAATAATCATTTTAATACAAAATGTTGTCTATTATTCAAGTCACCATTGATGAACCAATGATGTTTCCAATTATTAAAGAAGTCACTTCACTTTCGTTATGAAGACTCAAAGCATGAAACTTTCATCGGCCTCTAAAAACAGTATCAACAACATCAAAAAATTTGTTTAAATTTTCAGAGGCATACAAAAAGATTCAATAAGTATCAAGATGTGTAGGGATCTATGTATAGTTGGTGCTGCTAATATTAGTGGAGCACATATTGGCCTTCAATCATGGATTAAAGCTATCAAACGAGAAGTAATTCATGTGCATTGCACTGCTGTCTTGTAGTACCTGGTTCTTCAAGACGACATAAAAGAGGTATCTGTCGTAAGAAATTTTTTTTGTATTAGGAAGAGAGCTTATTGTCTTTTTATGTGGTTCACTGAAATAGCAAGATTCTTTTAAATCACTATAGGCAGCTGGCGATGCTCAAAACCACCCTCTACAGCCATGTTTACTTCCACCTCTTTTGATAATTTCTTTCCTACTCTAACACTTTGCTTTTTGACTTTTAAGAATTCCTCTACCAGCAATAAACCTTTTCATCCAATCAAATTGTTTTTAGTTTATTTAAAACCTTTTCAAATGCCTTGGGAACATCTAGTCCTATGCCATCAACTAGGCCCCCCTTGTCCAATTCATCCAAAATATGGTATTGTTGTTTATCTTCCTTAAAGATTATTCTAAACAATTATAATGTACTGCTATGTTTTTTTTTAATTACACTGATTCATGTGGCAGGTCGGGATGTGATCATCTTTTTTCCCCCTGCCATATTCCTCGCCTCTCATATGATTAAGGCTCATGCCAAAAAAAATTGTGCAATTTGTATATTTTTGTGTTTTTTTACGTGTTCTTTTCACCCACCTACCTATGTGACAGGTATTTTTTCCCTGTCCTGTCTAATTTTTAATTACACTAAAAAACAGAAGATAATATCGTTGCGAAAACAAAATGGTTTTTTAAAAAATCTTCAGTCTTTTGAATTTCATTTTATTACTAAATTCCTGATAGAAATTCTGGGTCATGTTGAAGCTCTGAATGCAACTTAACATAATTTTTCTGTTTAAAATATTAATATTGTAAAGCACATTGCATTTTCCCCAAGAACTGACAAAAAATTTCAAAACCTTTGCAAATTGACTTTCAACGTAGCTCTTACCTTGGAATTTGATGAATCTAATACCTCCAGAAATGAGGAGGATACCAAAAAGAGATAGATGATTGATCAAGTGAAATGCGCTAATAACACTCGCTATCTGATTTTTATTTAAAAATATATTTTGAAGTGTCAGATAAAGTTGCAGTCTATATTGATTAGCACTTTTCTAAAAATGCTATGAAATGTTTCAGTAACAAGGAACTGTTTCTTACTGGGCAAAATGATACAAGCAGCTGTTAAGTTCTACAGAGATGACATTGAATGGGATCGTTTTTTTTTCTTGATTGTAACATGCTTTTAGAAGTTACATAATCAAAAATAACCAACCAAACAATTTGCATAATTTATCATTACAAATCTACCTGAAGTCATCAAATTATTAAAAATCATTTTAACTGTCCACATGCTCCACCAAATGGCCATTTTCAACATTACAGAGAATAAAACCATATTTAAAGAGTATTAATACTCATCAAAGACTGAATGATCACATGGTAGTGCATATAAACCAAGAAATAGCAGAAGATTTGGTCATTGAAGAAATCGTTAATATATTAATAATAGAACTATAATTTGATAAAATGGTTTCCTTTGAAATTTTTTTTTCACTTTACTGCTGATAAAAGTTCCTTCTTAAAAAGGTTTATTAATGTTGCTTTGTTGATCATACAATTTATATATAATTGTACACATTAAGTAGTTACTAATAAATATCTCCTGCTAAAAACTAGTGTTACTCACTGTTAATAATAAAATAATGGTTTCATTTTTATATTTTTTATTATGATAGGTATTAGTTCTTTATTGTTCAATCTAGCATTTTTTACCCATCTTTATTTACCTTTCCTCTGTATTTTTGTATTAATTACTAACTGTATGTGAGACTTCATTCGTGATAGTGATCCTTACAGACACAAATCAAATACAATAATAATTTTCTGAATTATCCTAGTCTTCCAAAAATTATTAGTTATCTACCACTAATATTATGAGCTTGAAAATCTATTAAGTTTGTTTTTCACATCAAAAAGACTCAACCCATTTTAATGATTTTCAGTTCTTTTTGGTCCGGTATATAATTTAGAAGATGCAAAATCTTTGTCCAACTATGCCTATCTATTCCCTGTTTGGGCATTCAGATTTGGGTTTTCCATGGTTTCCCCAAGTTACTGGCGATTTGAAAAAGGCAGAGATTTTAAGTAACTGGTTCAGTGAAAGCATTAGGGACAATGAATCAGAAACAGGAGGGTCTAATTTGGAGAATGAGTTTAACAACACAATTAGAAATGACGATAGTAAAAAATTTGATATCCATCCTGAGGAAATCATGAAGGAAATAAGAAAGCTGAAAAAACATAAAGGGGCTGGTGAAGATAATATTACTACAGATAACTTAAAGATAGCCGGATGTGACATTGTACCTTATCTTGAAATATTATTTAAATTGAGTCTAGACACTTGCTGCTTACCACAGGACTGGAAAAGTGCAATAGTAGTACCGGTACATAAAGGAGGGTTGAGAAATAGAATTGAGAATTACAGGCCAATCAGTTTGACATCAGTGGTAGGTAAATTAATGGAAAGATTGATATGCAATCACATCAGAAAGATATCTGAGGAACGTAAGTGGTTTTGAAGCAGGCAAAATGGTTTCAGGCAAGGATATTCATGCGAATCTCAGTTGGTGGGATATATGCAAGATATTTCAGATGAAATGGACAAGGGAGGCCAAATTGATAGTGTAGCACTAGATCTGTCTAAGGCGTTTGACAGAGTAAGCCATAAAATGGTAGTTTATAAGGTAAAAACCATTGGAGTGGATAAGAAAGACATTTGCTGGGTAGAAGAATTTTTAAAAGGTAGAAAACAGAAAGTTAGGGTAGGAAATGTAGTATCAAAAGAAGTAGAAGTAAAAATGGGTGTGCCACAGGGTAGCGTATTGGGACCATTGCTATTCATTATTCTAATGAAAAATTGTGTTGATTGTTTACTATCTGAAATTAGATTGTTTGCAGATGTCATAATGCTGTATAAATGAATCAAAACGATAGAGGATTGTAAACATTTGCAGGGTGATCTGTACAGGATATCTAATTGGGTTGGTAAACATGGAATGAAGATAAAAGTCAGCTTATTAGATACACAAATAAAAAACAAAAGGTTAATTATGAATATGAGGTGGGGAAAGAATTGCTTGCTGAAGACTTGAAATGTAAATACATCGGCATTACATTTTATAACAAGCTTAACTGGGCAGGACACATTGGACAGGTGGTAGGAAAAGGTTTCAAAGTTCTGCACTTGTTGGAGAGAGTGATGAGGGGATGTACGAGAGAAGTCAAGGAATTGGGCTACATAACTTTGGTCAGACCATTGCTTGAATATGGTAGTGTAGTATGGGACCCTCATTTTACGTATCAAATACAGGAGTTAGAGAGGATGCAAAAAAGGGCTGCTAGATTTGTTTCTGGAAATTATCGCAGAATGCAATCAGTGACGGATATGATAAAGGAGCTGGAATGGGATTCATTGCAAGACAGGAGGAGGATGAGGAGGGTCATGGGAGTGTACAGGGCATATACTGGCGATGAGGAATGGAAAGATATTGCAATAGGTATGAAAAGTAGTGCATGGAAGGGAAAAGATTACCATGACCAAGAGCTGGCACTCTATTTCAGGCACAAGGGTGTTGGAAGATTCTCTTTTTTAGGTAAGGGTGTCAGGGATTGGAATGAGTTACCAAGAGAAATGATGAATAATTTACCGAAAACTTTGAAAGAATTTAAAGATTAAATTTGTAGTGGGCAAATGTAGGTAGGTGCAGGATAGGGTAGGGAAATTGCCACTGGAGCCTGTGCTCCAATGCAATTAAATTAAATTAATTAATTTTAAAAAATCACTCCAGGTGAATGCCAGGATGCTCCTTCAAAAGGCCATGCTCGAATTCCTTCCCATTTCTTGCCCCCAGTCCTTTCCCACCTCTTATGACCACCATGTCAAGGAGGCATAAAGCTGTAAGCAAAAATAAATAAAAATCACTTATAAGTTGAAACTTACTGGATGGATTTAAATACAATTTTCACAATTATGTAAGACTAGCTAGTACTCACAAATTCTTTCATGTTTGTCAAGAATTTGAAGGGTGTTTTATTATTTTTATGCAGGAAACCCTAAATATTTACATGATACAAAGTATCCTATGTTACTCCTTGTCATATCAGCATCTCGCCAAACCCTTTTAAAAAAGTGAGTCATCAAATGAGCATGCACACCCACAAGGCTTTCTAAATATTGGTGATCCTGTATAAACCGGCTCTATTTGGCATTTATCTTTATCCTAATCTTACCTACCCATTTAGATATTCTATCTAGGTAACCCTGCAGCTGTTCAGCCTTCTTCTGTTTTGATCCTAGTGTATACCATAATGTCATCTGCTAACAACATAAATTCTGACCATAAACCATCAGCAAAACCATTCATTAGAATAATGAACATAGGCAGTTCCAGTACACTGCCCTTAAGTACTATCATACTTACTTCCACTTCATTTCATACCATCTTTCCTACTCTGAAACTTTGCTTTTTGGATTTTAAGAATTCCTCTACCCAGAAAGTAACTTTTTCATTCATTCCAATAGTTTTCGGTTTATTTAAAATCATTTTATGGTTCACTCTGTCAAATACCTAAGAAAGATCTAGTCCTAAACTATCAACAAGGCCTCCCTTCTCCAGTACATCTGAAATATGTTAAGATTCATATGAATATCTTTGCCTAAAACTATGTTGTCAATCTACAAACTAGTTTCTTTCGACACAGACATTTCTGATATAGTTGCATCTTAAACTCTCCATCATTTTACCTATCACTGATGTCAAACTAATGGGCCTGTAATTTTCAATCCTATTTGTCACCCCTCCTTTATAAACTGATACTACTATCACTTTTCCAGTCCTCTGGTAAGCAGCAAGACTCCAGACCCATTTTAAATAAAATTTCAAGGTAGTGTACAATCTTGTAACCCACAGTCTTTGATAAATTTGTAGTAATATTATCTATATCAGCCAGTGTTGCCAACGACACCATAATTACAGTTTTTTTATTATTCTCGTGTCAAAAATATCAAAATACACAGTTAAATACATTTTGTAAATCAACAACTTTAAACACACTTGCCCCAGTACTTCGCAACCTCAATCGCATTGTGTGTTGCTTGAAACAGGTCTTCGTTGTTGCAGGATGATGGGCACATAGGGCACTCGAGCATATGATTCATAGTTTGGTCTTCTCCGCATTCGCATTTAATACTGGTAGAATCATTATAACCCCATCTCATTAGGTTTTCCTGGGACCTACCCACTCCTGTTCGCAATCGATTTAAAAGACCGCCAGAACGTTCCAGTCTTCTTCATGACCAGGTGGCAAGCACTCTGCAACTGTCAGTGGTCCTGAGATGTTGGGAAACCTCATTTTCCATAACTGTACTCTTGCCTTTTCAGGTGACCCAATTAGTTCCCGTGATGTTCTGAGGAAGCTTTTCCTGGATTTAAGTCTCTGGGCTGGTGGTATATGGCCGTGCAGTGGATGAGCGCTTTCCCGTTCTACTTTGGTCCTCTCCTTGTTCGCAGCCACTTCTCTCCAGATAATTACAGTAAAAACACCGTATTCAGCATAGATCTACCACCTATGATAGGGTTATAATGATGGTAGCAAAATATACCATAGTTTAAGGAATCATAATTTTTAGGCAATTGTGATATAGTCTTCAAATTTAAAGAGCCTATCGATCGATGATAATGCATCCTTATTTGGGTATTTATTATTTATTCTGTTGTCAACACTATTTTTTTTTCCTCTATATGCATTTAATTTTTGAGAATTCCCCAATTTGAGCTTCCAGATATTACGCGAACAAGTTTGATAGGTAATTGCCATATTTGATTGTAGATGAATACTAAGAACTTTTGAGTTAAATCTGTTAGTATTCTTATTTGACATTTTGAAGTTGAAAAGACGGTGAGTGATAGTGACAGCGTTTCTGGAGAAGAAGATACCCTAATACCAACACCAGAAAACAGAAAGCGTTATAAGTAGAAGTTTCGGGAAGAATGGTTGCTGAACAAAGAATTTTGTGATAATGATGCTTATTTTAAGCACTTGCCAAAGTTTATGTTGAATATTTTGAGCTTACCTACTTGAATGCTGGGTGTTCAGTAAAGTTAATGACATTAAAACAAAAACAGCGCAATAAACTCGTAACAAAATCGCTTAAGGGAAATAAAGGCTATAAATCGATTTTAAACCTACTAACGCTATGATACAAAAAAATAATATTTATATGTATAAAAATGATGATATTACAATTATACTATCTGATTCAGATTAAAAATAGAAATTTTTTCATATGCTGGCCTTTAGTTTTTGCTGTAGTAAGACATAATTTCGGAAAATCTACTGTAATTGATAAATTCTACCATCAGTTAAATTTCAGGGTTGCAACACTGATATCAGCCCCTTTGAGATTTTCCTTAGCTTTGCAAGTTCTTTCATAGTTTCCTGAGAATAGATTTCAAATTTTGTAGTTTCCTCATTTATACTTATAGAGAGGCTCTCTTCTCATTTATTCCTTCCCATCATGGGATGGTAGTATCAAGATGTCTCACTAAACCAGTCACTCAATATCTCTGCCATTTTAAAATCCTCAGTGACTTCCACTCCATTCTTATCTATACTTGTCTGAATACCTACCATTCCCCTCAGTTTTCAAACTTAACCATAGAAATTTCTAGTTGCATTGTTCAGTGGTCACCATCCACCAATAATAATCTTCATAAACTCATCCTTAGCTTCTCTCTTTGCGGTTATTAATTGCTTGTTTAGTTTTAAGAATTCCTTACTGCCTTCTTGTCTCTTAACACTGGTGTGTTCCTGTCTCACTAACCTCTTTAACCTTTTCACCTCCCTATTGTAGTATGTACGTTCTGTACTTCTCTTTATTTTCAGCTTTGGAATAAACGTTTCTTCGCCCTTTTTTACTATCTCCTTAAGCTGTTCCAACTTTGCCTACAGTGTATTTGTTCAATTCTTCCATTTGCTGAATGTTTCCCTGAAATATCTCTTCAATTCTTGCTTCTTTCAGTCTTGGTCACTGGTTTACTGCATACTCTAATATCCATCAGTAATGCATTATGATTACTTACTCCTTCAGTTACTTGACATCCACAGGTTTTTAATCTTCATTAGAAAGATATCCAACATGATTGGTTCCCTATCACTCTGCTTTACGATGGGTGTAAAATCTCCTTCTTTTTCTAAGGTGTTTTCATATCTCTGTACCCTTGTGTTATTAATATTATTTCCTACCCAGTTGACACTGGGCAATTTTAAATTTCCTACAATAATGACTATTCTATGTTCACCTCTGATCTGTGAATACAAATTTATCTTTTCTCCAGGAACCTCATCTCCATCATTCATTCTTCCAATACAGTTTTTTTCCCTTTTTATCACCAATGCTCATGCTCATGATCTACGAACAATAGAGAGCTGTAGCAATTTTTGCTGACCAATATGAATACCCCTCCATCGGTTGCTCCACTATTTCTGCAGTACATTCAGTAAACATCATGGACAAGCTCATTGTCTGGTACTCCTTGTTTTAACCAAGAGTCTACCCCCTTGTGGTTCATGTATCTCTATTAAGTTGGAAAATTCTATGACTTTGTTCATTATACTGCTATAGTTTACCAATAACACTCTTATTATTGGCTTTGTGGTATTTTCAGAATTAACCCTTTTCCTGTACTATTTCAACAGCCTTGTCACAACAATACCAATGGAAGATTCTTATCTATCATTGTCGCCTTGTTGTACAGTCTCCAGGTTCTATAGTTCAGATTCAAAAAATAGGCTTCATAAACACAAGTCAGCCGATTAATCTGTAGTGCTCTTAAATAACAAAATAGTTGTATATTGTTAAACGAATTCATTTATTGACACGGAGTAAACAGCCAATGACCTTATTCACCAAAGGTTTATGAAAGTCTTAGAAAACAAAAAATAGTTTGTCATTTGTTTATAACTGCTAAACCGTATCACACCACTCAAGCTAAAATAGCTTTTTCTTCACTTTCTATGAGTGCACGTAAACAACTCCCCCCCTCCCCCCCTGTGGTAATACTCCTGAATTGGATCATTGAATGACCACAGAAAATACTTTGAAGTTTTGACAGGAGTTTGCAGTTTTTGATTAGTAGTATCTCTAGCGGAAGAAAAGTGAACTACTGAGCAAAGATGGTGGGTGTGTGCATGCATGAGCTGATCATCTATGCTGGAAGAGCAGAGACATGTTGTTCATTTTTGTGTTCAAAGGCCAAAATCTGACTGAAATTCACATGTAGATGGCATGTGAAACACTGTACTAATTGCAACAATATTGAGAAGTAGCGAATATTATATGCAGTGGGCCTTGTGACCCTTGCAAAGTTTCAACTTGCATTCTATTTGCTTGATGATGTGTGATGCCAAGTTACAGCCATTGAAGGGCAATTTGTTCCGACCGATAAATTGACCATTGCACATTTGTGAATATGATCAGCATTTTTTATTGTACAGTATGCGAGGAGGTACATGACTAACTGAATGTATGTGAAATGAGTTCTTGGTAGGTGCCAAGGAACCTGTAAGGTACCTATTGGCTTGCCAAAAGAATTTCTACTAGCTATCTCCAGTAGTAACATAGTCTATAGGTTGATTTTGAAGTTTCTTATGCAGGAGACAGAAATTTCAATTAAAGTAATTTTTCAACTTGAACGGATTTTCTTGCATTCATTTCCATGACTAAAGCTCACCAGGAGAATCATTTTAAAGTGTATTTATTATGCCCAGAAAAATTTAGTTTAACAGATAATTGGGTTTGTTTACGTTTTTAAGCCATGCATTAGGAAGACTAAAATCTAAGATTTGAAATAACTTTGAATCGACTAAAGTTATAGCTGATCTTTTATGATCAGCTATAGTCAGCACCTTTTAGCATATTTTTAAATTAAAATTAACTAATTAGGCAAAATTTAATTACCACTTTTAATTATGAAAAAATTGAAATTTTAACTAAAAGAGAGAAAAATAATAAATTTATATCAGAAGATAGCTTAATTTAATAGGATTAAAATTGTATATAGGTGGTTCTTATAGAAAACTTGATGCATGTATGAGATAAATCGGATAAGTCTGCTGGCTCTTAGCTCTAACATTGTAAGAGCTTCGCTGTACTGAATCTCCTGCTTGGCTGTTGATGAAATACTCCTTAAAACTGATCATAAATATTACACAAAATGCCAGATTGAAACTACTAAAAAGACTGACTTTGACTTCCCCAATTCAAACATTATGGTTGCTCCTGGCATATGAGCAGGTTACACACGAATATCACAACTTACCTATCTGAAAAACTGTAACTGTACTGCTGCCTCTCTAGTACTTGGGTCTATATATACCATATAAGCTTACATGTCACAAAATTTTTGAATGAGTAGCTCTGTCAGTTCTTTTAAGCAGTGAGATGGTGGTACTTATTGTCACTCTGGTACTTATGTTATACAGTTTGTATAAACTTTCTACAAGTTCAATTATATTGTCAAAAATCTTTAATAACTCATATTTATATAGCCCTTGTGGCACTATAAAGCCTTTGCAACAGTTAATAAATCACAGTCTTTCGTGGTTTTGAATATTGGTATAAAATTTTCAGGCTTCAGTTCGATATTTTGGCAATCAAATTCACAATCGTCTGGAGAACATAGTCTAAAATCACTGTGCTTATGTGACTTGCTATCTGAGAGTGTTGTAATTAATTGAAAAAATTAAGTTTATGACATAACAAAGTTTCCTTAAATGAAGTCTTCATGGGTGTACCACCGGTTTGAGTTTTGAAAACATGATATTTTGACGACTAGCTCCATTGTCTTCATCAGGTGTCAAGACATCTGCACAGGTCTGCTGACCGTCAGATACTGAGACAGCCCAGGTGCCGCACCTCTTTATTTAGGCCAACAGCTCTCTCCGACCCCTGCGCCTAGTGACTGGCAGTGTTTTTGTGGGCCGAGGAAGTTTATATTGGACTGTTTTCTGAACATGCGTGCCATGCTCTCTGCGTAGAGTTGCCAAGGCTGGTTTCCATGCCTTGCTAAGACATAACCCACTATCTCTGTTGTATGTGTTAGCCAATCGAATTTCAATCGCTTCACACCTGTTTTGTACAGTGCGAATGGTTTGAACGATGTAGCACTTTCCACACTCGCACGAGATGTTGTAAATTCAAGGGACTCTGAGGCCAAGATCGTCCTACCGTCCTTAATTGAGTGGAGGTAGGACGATCTTGGCCTCAGAGTTCCTATAATTTACAGCATCCCATTCGCACTGTACAAAACAGGTGTGAAGAACACAAACGCCATCTTCACCTGGGACAGTATAGCAAGTCAGCAGTCGCCAAGCATGTGTACAACCGTGGCCACAGGGTTGACTTCAACTTTACAGTATTGGCTAGGACCTCATACTTTTGCGATTCCATAATCAAAGAAACGATTGAAATTCGATTGGCTAACACATACAACAGAGATAGTGGGCTATGTCTTAGTGAGGCATGGAAACCAGCCTTGGCAACTCTACACAGAGAGCATGGCATGCATGTTCAGCAAATGGCTCAATATTAACTTCCTCGGCCAGCAACGAACAATTGTAGCCCCGCCCACTTACTGCCTGCCGCTGGGTGCAGGCATCAGAGACAGCCACTGGCCTATATAAGGAGCTGCAGCACCTGGGCTGTCTCAGTATCTGACAGTCAGCCGACTTGTGCAGATGTCTCGACACCTGATGAAGACGATGGAGCTAGTTGTCGAAATATCTTGTTTTCATGTACACCCGTGAAGACATCATTTCAAGCATACACCGGGAAAGTCTCCGTTCTTACAAAGTTTTCTTTATCAATAATAATAATAACAACAACAAAAATTTCTAAGTATGGTGGTGGAACATAATTCACTAAGGAAAATTTTTCCCTTACATTTTGATATTTAGAATTACTAAACTTAAAAAAAAATTGTGATAAAGATGCTCAGGTGAAGGCGAAGAAACATTTAATAATTTACCAGCTTGCAGAGAGCAAGCCTCGTGTCAGAAAGTCTGCTTTGAATAATGTTAGATGCTTTAATGCTTATTTGCTCTTAAATCCAGAGAAATTGTACATAATTATAAAAAATATTTTTTCCCTTGATTTTTCTGATTCTTCCCGTCAGACTAACAATTAATTATATCCTTCTTTTTTTCCTTCCAAATAATTTTAGCTAGTAACCTGTTTTGTCAGGTTTTAGATGTAAAATTAAGTAATTAATTAAATGAGATTAACATGTTGAACTTATGATTCAAAAGTAGTAAAAAAAAAAACTTCTTGTAACTGTCACATTATAGATCATTTGGGATGACATAGTAGTAGAACTGTAACTTCTAATCTATAGTTTTATATCATATTTTCAGTTGTGATATGACAAAATTTGCTTCCTTGTTTCACATTCCAACTGCTTCTGATTACAGCCATCATAATAGCGTCACAATTTTTTCTGAAATTTGATTTTATTATTAGTAAAATGTATTCATAGCTTACAATAAATCACTTGATATATTGTTGTTCCTTAAATTGTATGTGATTGTTTTACACCAGTCTTTCAAGAAAGACCATCCACAATCCTTAACTGGTGAAAATTTGGAGAGTCAAGAGGATTGATTCTTTCATGCCAAATTCAAGAAAATGATGCTCTCTGTTTGAAGATGAGCATTAATCATCTCAGGTGCTAGAAACCAAAATGATCTCAAGGGAGAGATAACTTCTGTATAAGTGCTGATGTTAAAGTACTATGCAGTAAGATTTTATCATTGTAAAAAGTTTACAATATTTTTCAATGTACAAATTCATATTTCATGTTTTTTTCTGTTTAGTGTGTAATTTAAAAATACTTACTTTTATAAGTATGTTATATTTGAGTAATCACTTAAGGTCTTGATTATTAATAAATATGAAATATTTTTTAAATGTGTATATAAAATGGATTTGAATGATTTTGTCATTAATCAAATGAGTACTACAGTTATAAATGTGATGATTATTTAAAAAGTTGTTGGCCTCAATTATAGATGACGATACTACTTGAAAACTCTTAGCTATGAGATGTGGAAGTTGGAAAGCTCTGTGAATAATCTCAGTACAAACAGATATAAGTTTCTTATTGTTTATTATTACTTTACTTACTATAGCAGTATAGAATTGAGCATGAGAACTTTAGCCAACCTTGCTGACCTTAAAATGATTAACCTCTATCATGAAAATGCCAAAAGAATTTATACCTACTTGAAAAGCAAATTTGATATGTCATTTCTTTTTAATATATTTGATTAGATGTAGTTTAAATTATTAATGACTCACAGATTCAATTTATATTCTATGTAATTAGTTCCAGGTGCACACTCTTCATTTGGACCAAATGTTTCTCCAGCACAGTGTTTTTTGTACTTAAATCCTACACTGTGCTTAAAATGGACAGAGTTATAAATTTCAAACATATCACACACTATTTACATTATTTCACATATACCGTACTTATAAAAATAAGAAAATCAGAGGAGCTAGTTGCACACAAAACAATAGTATGGCAGAATTTTTGGGTGCAAATATGAAATTTATACACACAATGGAGATAAAACTATAACTGGGGAAAAGTTTATACATTTAAGATTTTTTTAAAAAAAATATTGATGGTAATATTAATGACGAACAGTAGCGATATAATCTTTAAAAAAAATGTGCTGGTCTGCAATTTGAAATGAATGTGATTCATGAAAAAATTTGGGAGGGGAGAGGGGTGTTTTGATTAATATTCTGCATGTCAAATAAGTTAAGATTCATTTTGAAATGTCAGCAAAAAGGTGAGAATTTTAAGATAATTTTTAAGTAACACAATGATGGCATGAACTGTTGGCATATTTTGTCATGGTTTCGAGTAATCTACAGGGTCCAATAGGGGAAATAAGGTATGATTTATTTTGTCACAATTTTGAAAAATGGAAGAAATTGATAAAAATATCCACAAATCGATACCCTTTTAAAGTTAAGTTACTTCTTGCAGTGGAAATGTTTACCATGACTTCAGCTTACAAGTGGTATCAATTTATTCCAAGAAATTAAGTTACAGTTTGTTCTGGAGACCCTCCATACAAAAAGAATTTGTGTTCAGTGAGCCACAGAATACCAGTTCATGTAAATGAAATTGCAGGTAAAAACTAATTTTATAATGTAGATAGAGAAGTAGCACTGCAAAACTCTTTTGGAAGGATTTTAAAAGTGCAACAAAATTTCTAGGCACAAAACAAGGAAAGCTTAATAAATTGAATACATTCAAGTATTTTGCAGAAATATTACAACCTAATGATCTAAATAACAACTCAGAAAATGGAATTAACATATCAATTCTCAACAGAGCTCTATAGCAAATAGTCATATCAAACAGCATAAACATGGCACTAAAATCAGAATTTCTGTTTGCAGCAAAATATTTTTAATTTTACAAAAAGAGAGAGAGAGAGAAAGAAATGGAATTAAAAATGGGAAAAAATCATTATACCAAAGAAGAAATAAATGAATGAAAGCAAAAAAAAAAAAAAACAAAAAACAATGAATTATTTATGGACACTAACACTTTCGGACATTATCAGGAAGATGATAATTATGTTAATGGACAGATAGTGGAAATGAATCTAGAAACATTGAAAACAGTTTGATTATTTTCATAAAATTCCATAAACACATATTTGATGAATTAAAGTCAAACAAAGTAGAAAATCTTATGTTGACAGAATTTTGAACAACGGTGGAACACTGTTAACAATATACACACTATAACCAGAAAAGACCATTAAAATTGAAAAGAAATGTAAGGTTTTATTTTAAAATTTAACCATGAAATATAAACAATTTAACTTATTTGATCTTCATAATTGATAATTTACCATGTAAGAAAACACTAAGCTTCCACACTAATAAGTTCTTTCACCAACAACAAAAATCACCACTTTTCTCACAAAGGTTCAGCGTTTCAAAACACTTTAACAAATTGATGAAATATTAATGTGAATTATGTGGGGGGGAGGGGGGTTGTCTGACTTAGGAATGCTGAGAGGTCCAATTTAAAACATCTTTGACTTGGAAGTTTTAAACATTTAAAAATAAAGTTGGGTAGATATCAAAGTAAACAAATGACAGAGATATATTTGCCACAGACACTGCAGTGAAATGATTATTACTTTATCCCCTTGAAACATTATAAAAACAACCTTTAAGGCACTTTTACTGAAAGCACTAAAAGCTTAATTGGAGCATTACTTGCTTCTGCCCAGACCTGTTAATTTCAAAACAGATTATTTCTTTTGACTTCTATATGATGAAATATGTGCTGCTAGAATGCAGCACCATCCAAGTAAGGTGGATGTCCAACTTAGGGACCCAGGTCCATGTTTGGTTACTTTCCTCTAATACTCTTACAAAGTTACTGATTCTCTCAAAATGTGCTACTATCATACACACTTCTTCTTGAAAATGTTACTGGAGTTACAAAAAATAATTAAAAGGAGGTTTGTTTATGTAATGCCTTCTGGGAGATTGTAACATAAAAATATAATATATACTGTTGTCCTTTTTTGTCTATTAATTATTTACACAAGTTTGGACCTGGTTGCCGCCATCAGAATGTTGGAAGGAGTTCTGAAATGTTTTAAGTTATCAAAATAAGATGTCAAAGTGCTGGAAGACAACAAACACTTTAATTACCAATGTTTGCTGTGACCACCACTTTACAATTTGACCATGAATTTTTATATCGGAGCTTCGTATTTCCGAATATGCTGGTTCTTGCGTTTGGTAACACTTCCACCAGTCCAATAATGAGTTCGATCACCAACAGTTATTACATGAGATCATATACACTGGTCCTCACAATGAAGTGGCTGTCTTTTTTCTGTTTCACCACCTACTTTCACTGTTCTCAAATATTTACTCATTATGCAAGATCACACACACTGTTTCTCACAATGAAGTGGCTGTCCATTCCCAGTTCACCACCTACTTTCACTGTTTTGAACTATTTAATATCCGGCACTAATTAAATCATACTTCACGTTTCTTTGTCGGAGCCAGACACGATGCGCTTCCCGGCAATCGCACCCTCTCCTTCCCGAGTCTCACTCCCGACAGACGACACTTGTCATGCGACATTCCCGGCACAGATATACCCTATATACTTACACCCCCACCCAAAAAACTGTGGCAATGGATTTGTTTATAAATTTTTATAAATGTAGAATTTGACAAAAAAAAGAAAGAAAGGGGGGGGGGAATGGGGAGTATGAGTAAAACCCCCAACTCCAGCGAGTTACCCTAACCATATATAAATAATACCTATAGTGGTGGTCACTATAGTTATGTATTTATAACATCCATTGCAACATATTCTAAACATGAAATTAAAAATTACAAATACAACTAGATTAAAATTCCCAAGACAATTGAATACTGCCAGTACAAAAAATTTGTTACTGTTGTAACTAAAATTGCAGCAAATGGAGATTAATCCAAATTTTACCAAACAGGCCATAAATTCAACTGGTTGCTTGAAACTTCTTTTATTGTATTACCATTACCAAATTATTTTTGACAAGTGTGTGATTACTCAAATTTCCACATATTCAAAGCATTCTTCAAAACTACTAACCAACACATCTTACTAAGGGGGCATCCACAAATTACATGAGGTGGTCCGTGAGAACCCCCCCCCCCCCCCTAGAAATTGCCCTCGAAACTTTTGTAGACCTTTTTTTTTTTTAGGTCACACCCTAACTTTTTTGACGAAATACCCTCCTAAAATCGACTTTGGCGCAAATTGTAGACCTTTTTTTTGGCTCTACTGTCCCCAAATTTTTCACAAAATCTCACGTGAGATTTCCGTAGACCCCCCCCCTCCCTCCTGGTGAGATTTCGCCAGACCCCCCCTCCCTATTTCACCTCACGTAATTTATGGATGCCCCCTAAACCACAAAAAAATAATACACATTCCAAATTTGCATGTTGGATGTGAGAAAAATGATCTAAATATGGATAATATCAGACTAGTTATAACAGTATTAGTTTGGAATGAGTTTATAGTCGATCCCACCTGCAAAAGAAAAAACAACACTTACACCCTATTACATAAATATTGCTTCATACACTTTGGCTTATTTTGTATGTAATCACTTTTGCTTTTACACACAACATTGTTGTTTCCACCTTCTCTTCACTAATGCAGTGGAGTAGAGGGAAGGATGTGGATAGGTTAAATGTTTTCCTTGCCATAGCAATGGAAAAGTGAACATTAAGTCATCAGCTTGTTGGTTGCAGTTTCATGTGGACCCAGCTTTTTCAGAGTTCCAGGAGGCCATGTATCTACCTCCCCCCCCAACACCACAGCATCATCACATTGTGACTAACCTTGAACCTTAATAAATTTCTTCCTTCAGCAAACAGATTTACTCCTTGTGTCTTCTTCCTTCTTCTATGTTTATTTATATTCCTGCCCTCGTCGTGCAGGTCTAATCTCGCCTCCTTCCTTACTCTGTCCATTTGGTACTTCATTTCTTTTCCAATTGTATTTTCTTCATGTTTCCTCATCGTGAACTCAAACAGCAGAAGTTCCCTTATATTGTCATCAAAGAACATTGACTTTACCACATGCTATTCACGCCATTGTAAACAAACAGCTGACAGTGCCACTTCAAATTCGCTGCCATTCTCAGCTGTCGAATTGTTATTGCGCTCCGCTAGATCAATGGCTAGCCGTGCCACTGGCCACTGCAATCTGTCAGTTGTGTTTGCTGTCTGCGACACTTTCACTTCTTTACTTGGGCCGTTATACCGTCACTGTTTTACTGTCGGTGTACAATGTACCATCAGTCTTGTTTACATCGACTAACAACGCTCTGTTCATGTCAATTGATTCATCTTCCTGATTGGTTTCTATCTGCCTCATCATTTTGATCCCCTCCCATGTTTTTGATCCACAAACAACTTGTGAGAGGTCATCTGTCCACTTCTGCACATCTTGTCGCATCTCCAATATCCGAGGTCTGTTATCCTTTGCATCCTCCCTTGCTTCGGCAAATTTCACATCCATAAAATCCTTTAGCCTCTTCCCATACATTCGTTCTTGGTTTTCATATCTTCCCTAAGATCTGTAATATCTCCGCTAAGCTTGTCTTCAAGTTTTTGAGTCCTGGTTAAATTTTTGTTAAGCTTATCTTCAAGTCTGTTTAGCCTTTCATAAAGCTTCTCATCATGATTGGTTAATTTTTCACTTAGCTTGTCTCTTAAATGGTTTAGATTTTCAACAAGCTCTTTTCCAAGATTCTGCAGAAAAGCAGTTAGAACTTCCACAAATTCCCTCCTCAAAACCCCGTGATCTTCAGTTACTTTCGACATGACTGAGGTCCAACACAGAAACAAGACAAGAATAAACAAAAGGGAACAGAAAAAATAAATCGGTGAAGCAACCTGCGTGCCTGCAAATGATAACTAAAGATTTATATTGGCAGAAAACTGCAAAGTTACAATGTCATATATCGTGACGAAATTAGCTTGCAGTAATAATTATAAGAGAAGAAACCTCATATACTACGGTTTATTTCCCAATGGAATTTTCCACAAATTTGTGGAAAACTACTAACATATACAGGAAACTTAATGGAAGTAGGAAAGGAGTAATATTTTTGGTGCTGCTTAGCTTTTGAAGTCTTCTGTTTGTATCCGTTAGTTTTCCGCACTGCCTTCACGTCACTCGTTCACCGTCTGCTGCAATGCGATGGCTGTTGTCTCTCCCGCAGAATGAGTAGTTGTCGCTGCTGCCGCCGCTACGATGTGCCACCATTGTTTTCTTGCCCAATGTGGAATATCTTCCAACAGTCGAGTTCGCTATGCAGCTATGCCTGCCGTATGTAGAGTACCTTTCCCATTGGTAACTTTGGCTTTCGTCTCAGCAGTCCAACCGTTACAGTCCCATTGTTGACTCTGTCTTACTTCTTTTATGTATCTTTTTTACAAATAATTATGAGTTTTACCTGTCTCGTTACTTTCACACAGCAAAAAAACGCAATTTCGTACAAAGTTGACTTGAAATTATTTCCAAGCCGAAGTTTGTCTGGTCACTGCATGGGAGCCATGTAACATAAAAATTTAATATACTAGCATAAGCCCATGACCATTTTTTGTGTATCGTCACAGGTTTGGAATATTTCACGTTTTAGATTATGACAGATTTGCCTGATTCGACCATATAGGAAATTTAGCTGTGTTTCACCCTCAGGCTGAATAAAATCTCTGGACTAGAAGAACTAAGAAATATTAATAGATGTATTAACAGGCAGAGATAATCGCGCTATCATATAATTGTTTCAAAGGCCATAGACTTAAACTTGCTGAAATACAAACTTGACTTGTATTTGGCCCTAAAAGTTCACTCTGCAAAATTTGTAGAATTCCTATATGCTTCGAAAGCATCATGTTGTTTTTATTGAGGCTGGGTAAATATTCATAATGTAATCTTTGGTCATAGTACCCGTACTGGCCTCTGAACTTAATACAGATTCCAGATTATTAAATAGTTGAGCAATTCTGAAGAAATGAATTGCCAGAATACTCAATTTGGTAACAAATTTGATCCAATGTCGACTTTAAATAACCGAATAACTAACATACAGTGAACATGAACAAAAATCATTAATGAAAGTGTTCAGTAAAATACATAAAAATAACCCGTAAAGTATAAAGTATAAACATTGGTCAAGCAGTAAAATTAGCCAAAGTTTTAATTAAATCGAAATTTAGCCTAGCCCGGAATGATAATTGGCATTTGTGGTTACCGACATGTTATAGAAAAGTACTCTTATTTCCACATCCTTTTTAGCCATAAAGCTTTTCCAGATTATTTTAAGAATAAAATATTACAAAAAGCAAACTTAATTAATGTATTCTGGTAATTATGTTCATAGCAGTTGCTTAGCTATTAACTTGGGGACATAACTCAAATTTCTTGTAATGATGTCTCTAGTTGCTGTTCATTTGGGAGAGAAGGTTGACACGTGATGTCGCCATTCTCCAGCCAATAGCTATTAAGGTGAGTGAATGAGTGAGCTTGGAAATTATACAGTAGATACTGTTATCGTTTTACGTCAATTAATTAATTACACAAGTTCGGACCTGGTCGCTACCATCAGAATGTTGGAAAGAGTTCTGAAATGTTTTAAGTTATTGAAATAAAAAGTTGGAAGCTGCTGCAAGACAACAAACACTTTAATCACCACCAATGTTTCCTGTGACCACCAATTCACAATTCGACCATGAATTTTTATATTGAAGCCTTGTATTTCTGAAGATTCTGGTTCTTGTTTGTTAACACTTCCACCAGCCCGGTAATGAGTTTGACCACCGACAGTTATTAATTACGCTAGATGACACACAATGAAGTAGCTGTTTTTTTCTGTTTCACTGCCCAGTTTCACTGATCTGAACTATTTAATATCCCGCACTAATTAAATCATACTTCGCGTTTTTTTGTTGGAGCTGGACAAAACATGACGCGCTTCCTGGCAATCGCACCCGCTCCTTCCCGAGTCTCACTCCCAACTGACAAAAATCTTCACATGATGCTCCTGGCACAGATATACCCCATATACTTACAAGATGTATAGGTGCTATTTGATTCTTTGTGTTTTAGAAATATTATGCTAGAACCAATTTCATTTGACACCAAAATAAACTGCTGAAATCATGAACTGATTTTTTTACTATTTATATTTCTTTTGTCAACTTAATGCAAAGTATATATGATGTGTATGAATACGTTATATTGTGCGAACCACAAATTATTCTCAGAAAATGGTCAGCCACTCGTGAGCTAACGACTCTGTTGGTGGATAACAGCATATTATTTATATGAGATCAACCCAAATTTCTCTTTCAACACTTGCAAGCTCTTATCTCAGATAAACAAATTGAGAGGTATTTTGATGGAAATCAAAACCCACTTGTAGAAATATTATTAAATTTAATTAGTAATGTTCATTGACACAACTTCTAAGATACAAAAGTTTCCCATACATTTCAAAGCTATTATAGCTTGTATACAGAGTGCATGATCTGGCTCCATACAACAGAGGTACACAATCCCCACACCCTGTCATGCTACAATGCAGGTGTCAAATCAACAATTGCAGCTGCTTAACTGTGCTGCCCAGCGTTGAAGATTGTTAGACACCTTTTTTAACAAGACTATACTAAAGCTGTTGCTAAACAAACTACAGATTCTGTAAACCCAATAATATTTCAAATCAAGTTACAAATAGTAATACAATTATTCAGGATATTTATAATTAATAAATGCTTCATATATATATATATATATATATATATATATATACAAAAATAACATGTTTCCCTATATTTAACTTTTCAGCCACCACTACCTAGCACAGATCACTGATGTTTGTATGTGGAAGTAGCATGGAGTTTCCTATCGTGCATAACGTTGTCTGAATGCCAATAGCTGTGGGTGTGTGGGAGATATGATGGTTAAATGTGGTCGATGCCTGGCATTTTCATATTTTGGCCAAAGACTTGTGTATCCTTATACTTCTCTTTCCTGCCACAAATACATAGAATAGACCATTGATGTTTGTGTGTGGTAATAGCTTTGAATCTCCCATCATGCACTATGTTGGTTTGATGTCAGTAGCTATGGAGGTATGGGAGATATGGTGGTTGAAGGTGGTCAACCTACGGCACTTTCATATTTCTACCAAAGATGTATGTGTCATGGTGAATCACTTTTCAGCCAAAACCATTTAGCACAAATCACTGGTGTTTGTGTGTAGTAGTAGCACCGAGTTGCCCATTGATCACAACGTTGGCCGAATTTCGGTACCTGTGAGTCTGTTGGAGATATGGTGGTTGAAAGTGGCCAATCAAGGAAATTTTTGTATTTCGATCAAAGACATGTGTCTCTGTATATGTCACTTTGCTGCCAGAACTACATAGCAAAGACCATTTGTGTTTGTGTGTGGTAGTGGTGTCTTGTCACCTATCGTGTATTATGGTGGTTAGATGGTGGTAGCTATGGGGTGTGGGAGATATGGTGGTTGAAAGTGGTCAACGTAGGGCATTTTCCTATTTCTACCAAAGACGTGTGTCCCTATATTTAACATTGCAGTCAGAATTACAAAGCACAGACTACAGGCATTTGTGTGTGATAGTAGCCTGGAATCTTCTATCGTGCACTATGGTGATTGCATGTTGGTAGCTGTGGGGTTGTGGTAGATATGGTGGTTGAAATTGGTGGACCCGATAAAAAATAGACGTGTGTCCCTATATTTCCCTCTATAGCCAATACTACCCATCACAGTCCACTGGTAATTGTGTATGGTATTAATCTCAAGTCTCCCACCGTGCACCATGGTAGTGTCATGTCGAGAACTGTCGTGGTGTGGGAGATATGGTGGTTGAAATTGGTCTATGGAGGCCAATTTTCATTTCAACCAAAGATATTTTTATCCCTATATTTCACTTTTGCAGCCATAAATAACCTGCACAGGTCATTGATATTTGTGGTATTAGCCTCGAGTCACCCATTATACAGTATGGTAATCACATGTCGGTAGCTATGGATCAAAGTTCTTTACAATCACAAACGAAGTCGTGGGCATCAGCTAGTAGTAACAAATAAATGATTGTGGGGTTATTGATAATATTACAAACAACCCTCACTGTTGTGTACATTGGTGTTTGAAAGAGGTAAATATTGATTAATTGTGAATTAGTATATTTTATTGGGTCAAAGTTATTGGTATCACATCACTGGAATTAGATTGCAGTTCTGAATTTTCTTAACATATGGACTTCTATGAAAAAGACTACAGGTTAATGCTAAGGAAAAACATACACTCTGCACTCACACTCCAGTTGAAGATGGGTTTCATGAAGTCTCCTTCCCCAAACAAAGTTCTCATAACTAATCAATATAGTTTGACATTTGTTTTCTGAAGTTCTATTCCCAAACTAAGCCGATTCTAGTAGAAATCTTTAGTGTTCAATACCATGTGATTAACTAACAAGTCATAACTTCTCCTTTCTGAGTCGCACACGTATTTATGTGTTGATGTCCAGACAGCCTGTTAAAATATGCCTGATGAGAGCCACCCTTGAGTTACTTATACAGGTGGATGCTAAGACCGATGGAACTTTCCACTCACTTTGCCGCTCAGCATCTGTCATTTGTGGCTTCATTCGGAAAGATTCAGAATTATACTGATCTTTCTAAAACTTTATAGTAATGTACCCCTTCTTATTTTAGTTTCCTTGCTATGGATTTTTGAAGTTGGGAAAACTACCTTTTATATATACTGTCCCAAACTATTTGTCCTATCATGTCAGTTTTCACATCAGAAAATTCTACATATTTTTAAGATCACTTTCATGTATTCTAAAATCCTTTATTTGTGGAGATATTGTCATCGTCTAGTAGTTTTTCAATGTTCCTGTCAACCATTACTAATATTTGTTCTCATTCTTCATAATCAGATGTTATATATTGGCAGCAGCAGTGCCCATGCCCGGGGGCAGGGGGGGGCCGCGGCCCCCCCCCCTAGTTCTCGGGGAATGTATATAGTGTTCACGGTTACAACATTAACTGCTTTATTTATTTTGTTTTATACAAGCGACTATCTTTTATTTATTCTTTTAGTCAATCTGATGTATAATAATACAGTATTTACTTGCTAGTTTAGCATAACTGCCGTATAATGCTGGTTCAAATCAACCGCCAATCAACCAATATTATCATACCTTCGCGCTATGCTAGGAAACACACATTTTATGTTGTACATCGCGCTCGCAGTCGACATGAGGCACCGAGTGCATATATACAATATACGCCGACATTGCTATATATCCCAAAAGTCGTTCTTCAGTGGTTTGAAGAAAGGAACCTTGATCTTGCCCCTGTCGACCCTCAACCGGCAATACCACCGTGCAACCGTGTTTATTCATTGCCAGTATCAGGCTTCATCTTTTCTCTCAATACTTGGTGAGTATACTGTCACATTGGTCTTGCAAAATAGTGGCTCACTCGTTCTGACCTAATAGTCAGAAATATTTATTTCTGGGATGGATATCAGGAATTTCTTTGGAAAGAAAGGTGATACTGCTACACAGAAAAGGAACCTCGATGACTCATTAAAAGTTCCAGATCCAATACCTTCCAAAGTGCGTCCCACAACTACTTCTAAATTCTCAACACCAACTCCTGACTTCACGTTGCAACAATGTCCCTCCACCATTAGCCCTGAGTCTGCTGATATCATTACTCCTGATGCAACTGACATTGATGACGTCAACCCGCCCGCTTCAGTTTCCACCGTTAACAATCCAGAGTTCGTTAGTAGTTCATTAACAGTTAATCACAGCTTTGATTTAGGTGAATACATAAATGATTCAGTGTCAGACGAAGTCAAGTATCAATTAATAACAAACATACATGCTCTAAATATGACTTATGATTTCAAAAAAGACATTGATGAGAAAAAAACTATCAAAAGGCCTTTTCAAAAAACTTGGCTACAAAAGTACTCGTGGCTAGTATACTCGCCCAAGTTGAAGGGGGGCCTTAGTAAGTTTTGTAGTCTTTTCAAACCTGTTTTAAAAAGAGGAATATTTGGTGCTTTCGTGATAAAGGCTCATCAAGATTACAAACATTTTCATGAAGATGCTTGAGGCCATGAAAAGAGCAGTTGGCATCTAGAATCTACGAGTAAGGCTAAAAGTTTTTGTGAGTCCTTAGAAATGAGAAATAAAAACGTGATCGAAAAGTTAGATAGTGGGATCACGGAGCTTGTAAATACCAACAGAAAAAAACTGAAATAAATTCTTGCTACTTTAATTTTCTGTGGTACTCATGACATATCCATCAGAGGAAAGAATTCAAGCGAAGGAAACTTTCAGGATTTACTTTTAGAGTAAGTGCGGGGGACAAAGTGTTGTCGGATCATATGCAAAACTATTGTGGAAAAGCGTAATATACATCACACAGAGTGCAAAACGATTTAATAAGTACATGTGGCTCCGTGATACAAAACGAGATTATTGATGAGGTAAACAGATCATCAGTGTTTGCATTACTGGCAGATGAAACGGCTGACATTAGTGGAAAAGAGCAACTGTCTGTGGGAGCACGATTTGTAGACAAGAAAGATAACTTTACAGTAAAAGAAGAATTTTTAGGGTTTACGGAGCTTATTGCTTTGGATGCTGAAGGAATTTCTTCATCTATTTTAAATTTTGTTCAAAAATTAGGGCTTAATATGAATAAGATGATTGGCCTTGGCTTTGATGGCTGTTCGACAATGGCAGGCCATGAAACCGGAGTGCGGGCCAGGATCAGAGAGAAGTATCCTTCAGCTGCCTATTTGCATTGTGCATTGCACAGACTGAACTTAGTTGTCAATGATCTTAACAGTGTACAGGAAATTCGTAACACAATCGGAACGATAAAAGAAGTTATTAGGTTCTATAGAGAAAGTCTATTGTATAGGAAAACAATACCTAACATTCCACTATTTTGTGAAACTAGATGGTCCCATAAATATAAATCAATCAGGATATTCAAAGAAAACTTCTTGGTAACAAAGGATAGTCTGGATCACCTGGCATATAACAGTGAATACAATCAAGACACTCGATCATGTGCCAGCCAACTTGATTGTGCAACATCATCAACTACATTTATCGTTTGTCTACACATTATATCGAGGTATTCTTCATATATGGAACCAATAGTGAACAAACTCCAGAGTACTGATATGGATCTCCACTCAATTTACAGATTCGGACACCGACTTGATAGCCAATTTTCAAAAGCAGAGAGAAAGTGATGACGAATTCAGAAACATTTTCGAGGCAGTGAAAGAAGATTGTAAGGAACTTGACATAGATGTAAAAATCCCAAGATTGACTGGAAGGCAGACCCTCAGATGCAATGTGAATGTCCATTACTCATCACACCAAGACTATTTCAAGGTGGCAATTTACAATCCGTACATGGATACCATAATCACGTCACTTATCACAAGATTTGAAAAAGACAAAGACATACCATTCAAATGTGGGATTCTTCACCCACATTTAATGAAAAAGGAGAAGAAAGATGATTTCATGAGAGATATAAAAAGTTTGGAAAGGTTTTACCAAATAGACAACTTGGAAGCAGAAGCCAGATTATGGTATGACGTTTGGACAAATAAGGAGAGTTTGGAAAAAAAAAAGCTCAATGATATACTTGCAGAAACTATGTTTTACCCAGCTGTAAGGAGATTGCTTGTATTCTACCAGACCATACCCCCCACAACTTGCACTATAGAACGTTCTTTCAGCACACTGCGTAGAGTGAAGACATGGCTGAGAAGTACTACTGGCGAGGACCGTCTGTCTAGCTTGTGCCTTCTTAGTGTTCACAGGAAAAGAGCGAAAAACCCTGGTTTCCAGGACAAAGTAATTGACTTGTTCGGCAAGAAGAAAAGAAATTTACAGTTTGCCATTTCACATAAATATTGGTGTTAAATCCATAAACCAACCAATTTATAATAATTTATTTCAGTTTGCTTTTTATATCACTTCTAGTGTAAAATTGTCTGAGGTGTGTATTTTGAGTTTGCATTCTGTATTAAAGTTGCTTCTGCATTTATGTTGCTAAATATTAAATGGTTTCAGTATAGTACTTAACGTGTTATTGTTTTGTTATAAAAGGGCCAGTATATAGGACAAAAATAGTAGAAACAAAAGGGAGAGAGAAAGAAATCATTTTATTTAGCTTTATCAACTAGTAAAATTTGTACAAAATTTTTTGTTTTGGACAAGGTGCATTTAAACGGCAGAGCAATATGATTGCTCTGTTGTGTAACTCTCCCTGTCCGATTTCCTACGTATTCCACCCGATCGCACATTTCTGGAGTTATTATTCCGCGTACCATTTTAAAAATAAATATTAAAATATTTCGCTTTATTCGCTCATTAATAGAAAAATAATTTAAAATGTTACGCATATCCCGCATTGGTGTATATATATCGCAATGCAATATAGTTCGCATTGCCCTGTTTGTAACTTCTCAATTTGCTCCTGGTTGGCATAAAGGAGCACTTTTGAGCAATACTTCACATGAGGCGCAGTCATGGTGTTTTAAATTAGGTTTCTTGTATAGGCTCTAACTAAATTGCCTACCCTATTCAGAGAGAGAGGGAGAGACATAGGGTAGCATGGCGCGCTCTAATTCAGTTATTCTTGATAATAAACATGTAAGTGAGAAAATGTTTGAAAAATTACTGGAATTGTGCTTAAAGTTTGTTGGAAGTGCTCTCATAATGAAACACTGGATGAATATTTAAGGGGTAATTTTTGCTCCATTTTTAGGAAAAACACGTCTTTGGCGCATATCATTATTTATGACATCATCTATCCTCAAATATTTACTGTACAGCGATATAATTGTGCAGGGGCATGCACGTATACATTGACATATGCCATATGTAAAATAAGTTTTGAATATCTTTTAGTAGAAAAAAAGTGATAAATTAAAACGTCAGACATGATGTTGTGTTTACTGCATTCCAATGTAAAAAAAAAGGTAGTTTCTGAGGCGTATATGTATCTATCACGTCCTAATTCCTGCACAATGTGTCGCGGGGTGATGTAATTTTGTTGAAGCATTCAGTAGTATATGTAGATACTCTCTGCAGTGTGTCAATAGTTAAAAAGTAATAAGTTAATACGTCATGGCATATGCTGAAGTTTAACCGCATGAACAGCGAAAATTTAGTAAGCGACAATTTTTTTCATTTCATTTTTTTTCGCGGGGGGCGGGAGGGATGGGGGGAATCAGCAAAACAAATTTTAGTATAGGTATGATATTAAAAATACCCCAATCGACCAGGTCTTGCCCCCCCCCCCCCCTACAAAGTATCATATGGGCGCCCATGATTGGCAGTGGATTCTTTTAATTGAAACTTACCTATATAAAACTTAAAAAAGAAAAAAAAAAATGCGCTTTCATTAGAACAGTGCCTCCCTGAAATTCTGCATAGCTTAGATCTGGGTTTCTTGTTTTTATTGTTATCTGTTTCAC
Source organism: Vandiemenella viatica (assembly GCA_031002005.1). Classification (NCBI taxonomy): domain Eukaryota; kingdom Metazoa; phylum Arthropoda; class Insecta; order Orthoptera; family Morabidae; genus Vandiemenella; species Vandiemenella viatica. Next base: position 62,940,426 of record JARYHS010008075.1, on the reverse strand, counting down.
ACTATACTGTCTGTGCTCCAAACCCTAACAGATTAGAAATTTTTGCTTTGAAATTATATTTTAAAAAAATAAATAAAAAATCTTTACTGTAATGTAGATTTCATTCATACATCATTTTAATTTAAGATTTACATTTTTTTTCTTTAATGAAAATCTATTTTCAAACTCATTATATTCACTTGAAATTTTATTTGTAATTTTCTTTTGGACTTCTAAACCAAGATTCATTATTTTCATTTTAGTATCTGAATTCATTAACTGCATTTTATTCATGCTTCTGTATGTTCATTATCTACATTCATTATCTTACCCAGTGACTTCACCTCTTGCTACAGTGTTCCTTTGTTTTGAATCTGTGATTTCACATAACTCCCTTTTGATGGCTTTGAGACTGTCGCCAATATTCTTAAACCATTTTCTTCTACTCCTGGTAATATTTGTTATCTTTATGGGCAGTATCACTTCAGGCCTTCCTCCACAAATCAATAGTTATCTGAAACTGAATGAAATGGAAAATTTTAAACTTTAAACTCAAATTAATGATTGAAAGAGATTAAATAAATAAAATTAAAATTTGCAAAAAAAAAATATATGTTTTTGGTATGTGGTTGCATTGTCATCTACCTTGGATTGATTCTCCTAAGTGCATAATATATGGCATACAGACAACGAGAGAGAGATTAATTTTGTGGATTACTCTTCTCAAAGTTGTCCTTAATTCATGTCATGTATTCAACTATTTAGTAACTTCCAGGTAGTTTGCTATAAATTTAACTGTGTTTTGTAAATCATTTTATAATACCTCTAAATAGGAATAAGAACATTGAATCACCATGAGAAATAACTATTACTGTGTCAACTCCATTAAGAGTGATATTAAAACTTTCCCTACAATACAACATTATAAAACCTGAAAAATTTGATTATATGTTGGCGGCTAACTCATATATCCTCACCAAGTAAATTTTTAGAAAGATCAAAACACAATTAGGTTGAAATGCAATGAGCAGATGGTTTTTACCAGAGTGTAGAGTCTATCATTTAACCCCAGGAACTTTTAACAGTTGTTTTACAGTTTGTTCAAAAGCCCTAGACCAGGAATGAAAAAGTGACAATTTTAACTAAGTATGAAGTCATCAGCAACTTTCCAACAAAGTACAGGAATTTAAAAAAAGACATTATTTTTATTGTAGTTTCAAATATAAAGCAACATGATAAAGTAGCTGTAAGTACAGAAGCTGTTTTCCAAGCCAAAATCAATTAACTTCAGTGATTTATTACATCCTTTTGTTTAAGAAACTTTGCAACATTTTTCATTTACCAACTCTTTAAATTTCATTTGAATTTGTTGAGCTGTAATCACTTTCAAATAGATTGTATATGCGGGACCATTAATCTTCTGCAATTTTATAGTCTTTTTAAAATAAAAGTTTGCTCAAATATATGCTATTTAACATACATAGGTCTAGATAGTGTAAAATTGGTCAACACATTAATTTTATAAATTTGAAAAACCAAATCCTATACACTTTTCCCCGCAAGGGCCTGGTACGCAAGTGCCATTTACGGGTTTGGCGAACCTGTGATGCCCGAGCTGGAAACTTGTGAGTGCCGCAAGTTTTCCACACCGTTAACTCCTACCACACTTCAACGACCACCATAAGGCATGGTGGTGGAACGATGTGAGCATAGGAAAACGGGGATCTTGACTTCATCGCATGGATCGCGAGGATGGAACAAACATCTATAAAAAACCCTCAAGGCCGGACATGTGCCGAGGAGGTGAATTGAAGATGAGGGAGATCACTCGCTAACGTGCAACCTCAGGGGCACCTGTGCACCCCTGTTGTATTAGTGCTTACTTTTAAATTAGTTTTACTTGTGGGACCAAAATTCTGTCTCTAAAAACCAATACAAAAACCTGTGGTACGGGTGGGTCGCAGGAAAATAAAAATACACCCAGTTCCAAGAAGTGGGCCAGGGTTGATATCCCTCCCACTTTGGAGAGTCAACGTAACGGGAAAGTATGTTTGATTTTGAACGCTTTTGTTGTAATGAAGAGGGTGGAGGGGACATTAGTAAGGGTTTAGAAGGGTTAATTGGTAACCTGAAATCAATTAAAAAGCTGAGGAATGGGACACATCCACCAGTAGGCAGGCATCCCAGCTCCTTAACTATGAGAAGCTCGGGGAGTTTGCCGTTAAAAGCGAACTCCACAAATCCTTGAATCATTTGAAAGGCGTAGTGACCTGCCGTAATATTATGGATTTAGGAACTGAGGAACTCCTTAGGGAGTGGGAAGATCAGAAAGTGGTCGAGGTGCATCAGATTACATGGAGGGTAAATGGCAGTCTTGAAAAAACTGCCACCTTCATCCTGATGTTTGACACTCCTACGATGGCGTCATGCTAGGGCAACCCCACCTGTGGTCGATGCGGCAAGGGGGCACATGAACAGGGTGTCAGTTGCACGCTCCCACAGGTGTGCGTCAACTGCTCCGGGTCGTACGCTGACTGGAGTATGCAACACCCCTTTTCTAAAGTATTAAAACTTACTTCAGGCAGTTTGACCCATATGCTCCACTTCTCAAACTGTATACAGAAACCTTTTGGTGGGCCGACCAATATTTTTTTGAATGCTTAATTTGCATTATGGGAGGTCAGCCCTATTTATGAAATAATTAAGCCCTTCTCTTCAAAATTACTTTAAAATCAAATAATAACACTTTTTTATTCATCAAAAATTAAACTACACAACCAAATTCACAGCTAACTTATTAACTATTCCCAGAGATTCTATTTCTTGTTGAATGCAACAATATTATTCTATATTTACCAAAGTATTATACAAACTATTGTCTGTGGAAGCCAGTTGCAATTAAATATTTACATCTTTTTACAAATTATTTATCATTACAAAATTAACACACACACAAAAAAGGAAATCAATTGTGAAATATAATTAACTACGGTATCTGCGCCCTGTATAACAGATATGTTATAAGTAGGAAGTGTCAAGTGTTTCTTGAGGAGCGCAAAATATAGGAGTTGAAGACCAGAAAGTGGATACTATATGCAGAATCAAAGATGTAGGCGAAATCGCTCGCTGCTCCAATTTTTTAAACTAGCCTTGCCAAAATGGTCTTGACTCCTGTCAGGAAAGAAAGTTTGCTACGTAGACATCATTTGCAGACATGGGCACAAGCACTACGTGCTCATGTCAGTGCAAGTGTGGTTCAAAATCCATGAAGATCATAACTCCTAAGACCGCGGATGTCGCTAACAATACATCTGCTACCTTGACCAGTGCAGCAGCAGTCACAGTCTCCACCAGCACCAAATGTAACAGTCAAATTAAACCCACCTCCTATTCCACAAAGTGCTGTTGAAGTGGTAGTGATACCATTTGCTACCAGTGAAAATAGAGGTGACCAGCAGATCCGAGGTCCAAAGTTTAGACAGACGGATCTGACCCAGTTCTTTAAGTCCTCCTTCTTCGTCTCCTCCCAGACTGTCCAGCAGTAGGGAGAGGAAGGGGAAGAGGCAGAGGTAAAAAAGAGGGGGGGGGGAGGGGAATTTGAGGAGTCCTCTGGGTCGGAAATGTCTGTCTCCGCTTTAGGGCAGAAAGGAACTGAGATGCTGGTAGGACGACTCTGGTCCCATTCCTCAGCAGGAAGTGACCGAAGACCCACCCAAACCGGGGAGCGTGAGGTTAAATAGGTAATGATGGCTCCCATACTTCAGTGGAACATCAACGGTTTTACAGCTCACAAAAAGGAGTTATACCTCATAGCACAGTCTGATCCTTTATGTCTCTGTCTACAAGAGACACATTTCAGACCAACACACCAACCTGTACTAAGAGGATTGACGTGTACCGTAAGGATGATACCAAGGGTGATCGAATAATAAAGGGTGGAGTGGCTGTGTTTGTCCGAAACACTATCCACTCGGAACCTATAGCTCACACCTCTGATTTACAAGCAGTGGCAGTGAGGATTCATGGTCCCATTCAACTGACAGTATGCTCTATTTATCTACCACCTAACACGCTCGTCAGTTATGACTACCTGTTTAGCATCTTGCAGCATCTTATCTGGCCATTCCTCCTCCTAGGAGATTTCAACACACATAGTGCGCTGTGGGGCTCAAACGCCGTTTGCCCCAGAGGCCGAATGGTTGGTAGATTAATAGAGCAAGAGGAAATATACGTCCTCAATACTGGTGCAATGACAAATTTCAACACTGCTTCCGGATCGTCCTCTGCCATTGACCTTCATTATGCTCCCTATCAATCGTAGATTCCGTGCATTGGGAGGTGGATCGTGACCTCCATGGAAGCGACCACTTCCCAATATAGATGCACGTAGAGGAGGCAATAACTGATGCAAATGGAACGTCAACAAAACTGATTGGCAACTATACCATTACTCGTAAAGAGTATAACAACATTGAGGAGAGAGTGAAACACAGAAGTGATTCACCAAGCAGCTGACATATCCATACCGAAAAGCTCCAGAATGCTGCGAAGGATGCCCATCCCCTGGTCGAACGATGAATGTCGTTCCGTTATTCAGGGTTGTAGACGGGCGTTGCGTTGATTTAGGTTGCAACCAACTTCCGACAACCTGGCAGCATTCCGTATTGCAAGAGCTAAGGGGCGTCGTGTTATTAAGGAGAACAAGAAAAGGTCATGGCAGGCCTTTGTGAGCACAATCAATCATTCCACATCATCATCCAAAGTATGGGAGGCCATCTGCCGTTTATCTGGAAGGCACTCCCGCCCATCAATATCAGGATTACTGGATCAAGGACGTGTAGTTATTGACGAACGAAGTATAGCCCAGCTGATGGCAGAGAATTTCACTGCCATCACTTCATCTGTCACCTTGGACCTCCAGGTCCAGCAGAGGAGGACAGCTGACGAAAGTTGCACACCGTGCTTTGATTCGTCTGACACAGAGGCGTATAATAGCCCGTTTTCATTCTGGGAGTTGGAGCCAGCACTAGACAGCGCCAATGACACCGCTCCAGGGCCTAATATGATCCAGTACCAGATGCTGAGGCATCTTAGTAATGATGCTAAGGAGTACCTTTTAGATATTTTTAATTGCATTTCGACCATAGGACACCTCCCTGGCTCGTGGAAAGAAGCAACACAAATTCCTATTTTAAAACCTGGAAAAGACAGATTGTTGCCAGGTAGCTACCATAGTATTGCCTTGACGAGCTGCATGGGGAAGACACTGGATAGGATGGTGAATCGCCGCCTTGTCTGGTGTCTCGAATCCCGTAATCTGCTGAGCTGCTTTCAGTGTGGATTTAGGAAGTTCCGTTCCACCTCGAACAACCTAATCCTGCTGGAGGCAGCAATACAGGATGCTTTTGTATGCAAACAACACCTTGTGAGTGTATTTATCGATATCGAAAAGGCGTATTATTTTAAAACAGTTACACAAATGGGGTTTTAGGGCTAACCTGCCCCGTTTTTTAAACTCATTTTTATCTGGTCGTTGCTTCTAATACTGAGCTGGTAGAGAAGTGTCTGATCTTTTTATTCAGGAAAATGGTGTCCCTCAGGGATCAGTTTTAAGTTTCACGCTTTTTGCCATTGCTATCAATAGCATTGGAGCCATTATCAGGAATCCCATACGGTACTCCTTATATGTGAATGACTTTCTAATTTTTTTGTACATCGTCTAGCCTGAGAAGTGCTGAGCGGCAGCTGCAACTCATGCTGAATAGGTTAGATGAATGGTCAGTGCTCATCAGTTTTCGTTTCTCTGCTGAGAAAACCCGGTGTGTACTTTTTACTCAAGTAGAAGTATTTTACCTGCGCCCCATCTTACCCTGAGGAACACCGTTTTAACTTTTACCGATATGGTTCATTTTCTGGGTCTCATTTTAGACTCGAGGTTTAGCTGGCTGCCACATATTATGAATGTGAGGTCCAGGGCCTCGAAAGCCCTGAATGTTTTAAAATGTCTGTGTGACAGGTCATGGGGCGCTGATCGCTCCTGCCTGTTACAGTTCTATAGAGCCTTTGTACGGTCGCATCTCGAGTATGGATGCATCGTCTACGGTTCGGCAAGGGACAGCTACCTTCGGATATTACATAGTGTCCACCATGCAGGAATTTGGCTAGCCACGGGTGCCTATCGCACTAGCCCGATACACAGCATTTGTGCTGAGTCTGGTGAGCCGCCGCTTTAGACCCGGCGGCATCTCCTCATGGTGCAACACTATTTACATATTGCCACAACTCCTGGTAGTCCCGTGCACGAAGTAGTGATGACACCTAACTTCTAACGGCTATATGCTAATCACCGCAGAGCGGCCAAACCATTTAGCCACCGTACAAAGGCTATTTTAGAAGAGTATGGGTTTGAAATGCCTTCCTTTTATCACCAGGATTGGAGTAACTCTCCTCCCTGGCTTTTAAAGAGGTCCAGAATGAGTTTTTAGTAATATTTTAAACCAGCATCAGGATTTTACCCCGGTATATACGGATGGGTCTAAGCAGGCAAATGGAGTAGGCTGCTCCGTAGTGTTGCCTCGAGCAACTTACACACACAAGCTGGATGGCAGGTGTAGCGTTTATACTGCCGAGTGCTAGGCCATGCTAAAGTCGCTCCAGCATATGAAGGTAAGTCGTTATATGAAATAAATCATATGCTGTGATTCCCTCAGTTGTGTTCAGGCGTTAGTAAACATGTACCCAGCAGACCGTTTGGTCCAGGACATCCAGGATGCCCTCCTTTCTCTTCAATCTCATGGAGAGGAAGTATTATTCTGCTGGGTACCAGGACATGTAGGAATCAGTGGTAACAAGGCAGCTGATGAAGCTGTCAAGTTAGCCTGTAACAAGGCCAGAATTGACTTAGATCCGGTCCCAAAGTCTGAGCCTGGCTCGGCGGTGAAAAGATTTGTTTCTGACATTTGGCAGAAGCAGTGGCTGGAGGTAGAACATAATAAGCTCCAGCTGGTCAAACTGACCGTTCAGCCGTGGAGCAGCTCCTTCCAGTGGGTGAGGAGGGATGAGGTTCTCTTTACTCACCTCCATATAGGGCACTGTCCTCTGACACATAGCTCTCTTCTCCACCAGGAGGACCCACCGGAATGTGATGCTTGTGGTGTACCTTAGACGGTACGCCACATTTTAACCGACTGTGTTTTATTTTTGGATTTAAGGACAGACGTTGGCCTAGTTAACGATCTGTCCTTTATTTTAAATAATCATGCTGGCAATGTGGCTAATGTCTTAAAATTCTGATTGCTAGTGGGTCTTATCCCAAAAATTTTGGAAGACCGGCCTAAGTTTTTAAGGTGGATGAGTGGCCATTTTACAGCCGCTCATCCATGTACTTAGTTATTCTATTAACCAATAGATCTAAGTATTTAATATGGTTGGCCCATTTAGAGCCAACCAGATATGGCATGTGAAGGTCATATTTTTATGGCCCTTTTACAGCAAACATTTTAGTATTTGATTTTATCATCTGTATGGCTGACCCCTCTACAGTCGGCCATGGAGACGGTAATATTGTAACTGTTAAGCTACATTGCCAAGGCCGTTGTTTTTAGGGCGCTGATGACCCCGTCATCGATATACCCTTAAGCTCCAATAACAACAACAACATCAATATACTTTTGTTTCACTATGGAAGGAATCACATTTAATTTCAATAAATTCCATTTGTAAGATATCACCCACAGTTTAAGTGTCAATTGATAGAGGAGAAGTAAAAAGATAATATTGAGCTTTATATTGCTTGAAATAGGTGTTAAGGAAAGGATTAGGGCCATTAATGCTTGGCCTGTAAGGTTTCAGGCAATGGAGGCTCTACCTGTGGGGGCTCTACCTTTTGGAGGCTTGGCCTAAAGTGGCAGAAAGGAGAGATGGTGGGTTTATTGAGGAGGGTAAGATGGATGCTTGGGAACTGATGACAGGTGATAGGTGAAATACAGTTAACAGATTGAAGAAGCCAGACACTGCAGAAATTATAGGGAGAAATAGTATGGAAGTGAAGAGCCTCGTGTAGCTGTATTAGAAGATAAGGTGCAGCACGCCTTTAGGAAAAGCTGTATTCAAGGAGGAAAATAGTAGCAAGAGAAGGGTCTGCTAGGTAATAGCCATGGAAGAGGTGTAGGCCCTCTTCTGCAGGGTCAGTTAGGCATATGTACCATGTCACAAGTTTTTTCAAACTTAGTGGAACATTGGGACCGGTAATAGAGGTTTCAATAAGTATGATAGAGTAGTGATAGTGGGAGTGCAGGGAATAGTATTGATAGTAATGTGAATTATATTATAGACAGTGACATGAAGAAAGTGTGAACGAGGCACAGAATACTATCATGCAGCTTATGCAGGTCCTAAATTGCCATGATCGGCCATAGTTGAACCACACTGTGAGAAGGGTAAACGTGGAAATGAAGTTGCTAATTGGTAGAGGCATTAGTTCAGTCTTAGGAGTTGTGGCTGTGGAGACGATTGGTAGGTAGTTTTTCCCCAGGCATGGACCACACCTAAACAGAAGGTACAAGGGAGAACTTTCTGAGTTGTTAGCTAAGGTTGTAGATAGCCCACTTCCAGTGATAACATCAGGATGGTACCTTTTCTAGGTTAGGGACTGCTGGTTAAGAGAGAAAAATTTGGTAATCAAAGGGACACTGATTTAAGACCCACAATTGGAGAAATCACAAATGCTAAGGAAATAGATGGCACTTTTGAAAAAATAACAGAGTGGTAGAACTGGGAAGGTGAAAGCAAATGCTGAAAATATCACACATTCAGTGACTGGAGTGTTACTGGTGAAGTATCAAAGTACAATGAACAAAGTAATAGAATTTGGTAGCCTAATAGAGATACACAACCCCCAAGTAGTAACAGGGGTATAGTCTTTGTTAAAAGGAGTACTAGTCAATGAGGGCTTCCCTGATGGTGACAGAGTGTACTGCAGAGATAGAAGAGGAACTGGTGGAAGGATATTCATGCTGGCTAGCAATGACTACTACAGTTCGCTACTACTGGTGTTCATAGATAATAACCTTGAGTTACTTTGGGTATGCTTCTGGGGTAGGGGGGAAAAAAAACTAGGGTGTTCACTGCTTACTGTAGTGGAAGAATGAATGATTAAGATGAGATTCTTGGGAGCAAACTAAATTCATATTCAGAGTTCAAAAGTGAGTGTTGAATGGTCATTCGTGGTGGGGATTTAAATTTTCAAGGTATCCAGTGGCTAGAAAATAAGTTTATCAACACCATGAAACATAGATTTGCAAATATACCATAGTAAGAGAAGGTTACTCAAGTGGTAGAGTAGAACACATGGGGACTAAACATGTTGGATATCTTTGTAGTATAGCCCAATGATAATCTTGTAGGGTGTTGGGTAACTGAAGGATTAAGTGATAATGCAGCTGTTCTGATGGTTATTAGAGGATTCAGTAAATCAGAGGTCAGCAGAATTTAAGATATTTCAGGGAAAGTTTCAACAAAGAAAGAATGGCACAATTACAGTGGAGTCAAAATAGGAATATTTCAAGGATATAACAAAAAGTGGCGAAGTAATGTTTATTTCAAAACTGAAAATAAAGAAAAATACAGAACCTACATATTATAACAAGAGGTTGGTGAGACGAGAACATAACTGACTTGAGATACATGTTAAATATCTATTATCTTACTTAAACCATCCACCAGAGGCCTATTACATATAATGCATATAGCAAATAACTTTCATAATTATTTTCAATATTGAAGCACTTTTCGTCTTAGAACATAACCTTGTTATGTGTCCATTATCTAGCTAACACCATTTAGAAAGGAGTGGAGGGGGGGGGGGGGCAAATCTCATATAGTTGTATAGTAAAGAACTTTTAAAACCTTTTGCTCAACAAGAAAGCATCTTTTAAATCAATTCTAAACCATTTTTGTAAAAGACGTAAGACTCAAATAAGGTTGTTTTTCAGTCATAATGAATTTTGCTGCATTCATTTCCAGTAAGGAAGCAGATGATGATGATCATTTTAAGATGGTTTTGTATGCTTTTAAAATATCTTTAAAGAGATATTGAAAATTAAATAATTTGTACTTTTTAGATAAAAGAGCTAGGTCATATCAGAGAGAAAAATTCATTTAATAACAATAATATAACAGTTCAAAGGGAATTTGAAATTTAAAGTAAGAAAACTGAAATTCTAGTGTGTACATGTGATGGCATCACCGTGTGTGACTTTTAGAACTTAATAGCTCATAAACTAGAATAATCACGAGAAAATTTATCATAACTTAATAGATTGGGAATAAATTAAACTACAACATATTAAAATTTCAGCAAAATCTGAGTAAAATTAGAGTACCACAAGAATGGGGGATTTTGGTAATTCACCAGAGAATAATATTTCCCCGATGGAATAATCTATGGCAATTCAGCGAAAGATATGCCAGGGTTATTAAAAGCCAACCGGGGCAAGCAGTCTGGAATAGTCTTGAGAGGCAGTCTAGCGATGGCAGTTGTGAAGTAGCAGTATGTGTCGCGTTGCTTGGTAAAATTCATAATGTAACGACGGAAAGTTTAACTATCTCGCCTTGGAAAACTTCGTGGACTTTCTCAATCACTTTAAGCCAGGAGTGGCCTACCAAAATGATCTTGCTGGCCACTTTGGAAATGCATCATAACTTCGCGAGCCACATATAAAATTATGTATCCCCATATTAGATTTACTCCCACTATAGATATTTTTTGGGGTAAAAAATTGAAACATAATGAGTAGTTGTACTAAGGCGCGGCTGGCACGGTTTTACTCATGACGTCATGAGGTGGAGTTGGTGGGGTGAGAACCTCCATCCCCTCCCTGCCCCTCCAGGGTAACGGAGCTCGGCCGCTAGATGGCAGCTCCGGACAGCGGTAACCTCAGTCTGTCTGAGTATTCAGTGGAGTTCGGCGGCGTGAAGCCTCAGTTCCGACGCATCGCTATTTCTGGGTGTACCGTTACTCGGCGTGGCTGACGCGAAGGTGGGTGTTATTCCCGGTGCGATAGCAGACCACTCACAACTCATCCTTAGGCGAACAATGGATTCCGTTAGGTGCTATTCCGAGCGTATCATTACGGATTCACTGGCGTGGAATGTGCGCGTTATGTTACACACTGATTGCTAGTATAAATTGGACATCCCTCAACAATCGTTACTCTCAAACCTGTAATTTTCTTCCTAGGACCTTCGAAGAGCATTTTGTCATGTCTTATTTATATTTCGAACTATTCTATTGCTTTGATTGTTAAATTACCATAAATTAACTTCTAATTTATTTATTTTTTGACAAAACTTATTGTTGCCTTCTGCAAATAGTATTTTTGACTCAAATAACAAGTCCTTACTGCAAAACCAGACCCCCCCCCACTTCTCTTTACCTTATATCTCATACACATTTTATAAGGTCATTTCTTTGTATGCCAATTTTTTCTCACACCAATTGTCTTATTACCCTTGATGGTCATGCTCTTACGCACTTATTGTGAAATGTCAGTTATAAAATATGCTCTCTTTCCATTTCTCGTATTTGATACTCTTAGTAAGGATACAATACTACTTCATCATACTCATGGAATATACAAAATTGTGGGGTAGGGGTTTCGTTAAATTAAAAACATATTTTATTGATAAATTATACAAATCTATTGAAATTTTGAAATACATTTTATTGCATAATAATACATCATTCTATACTTATTGTTTTATTTCATTTGTGTCATAGGCCTCTCTTGCCTTCACATTCTGCCCTGCCCCCCTCCCCCTCCCTAATTCTTCACTTAATATCCATTTATTGCCTTACACGTTATGATATTTCATGCCAAAGCGTGTATAACTTTAAACATTGCTAATGTTTATGAGATTGGTGTCATAAATTCTCCGCCTTACTAATTACTGTGAATAACATAGCCGTGCAACTAACGGACGTATCTCAAACTCGAATGTCACGAGGGAAGAAAGAATTCATATATACATCAAATCTCAGCATCTCGACTGTGGCTCAGTGGTTAAGGCATCTGACTGTAGATAGAAAGGTCCTCGGTTCGAATCCCCCAGTCTACCATGTATTACTACTAGCACATTGCTGTCGTTACACATGATAAATTTCAACGACCATCCAAAATTCTAGTGTTTCCAGCATATCAGGCGTTTTTTTCAGACTTTGTGTCTCATCGATGCCATGGTCATTAGAGGTGAGAAAGGATGCAGGGCAAGGAATGGTGAGGAATTCTGCCATGCACTTTTGAAGGTCACTTTCCCTGCATTTGTCTGGGGTGATTTCAGGAATCCAGGCGCTCTTCCATTTCACTGTTCTGTTTACAGTTTGCTGCCGTTTGTTTCGGGGTACAAACTGTTTTTCTCACGTTGCTCACTGTATAGCCTCCGGGGGCAAAAATATAGTGGTGTAATATGGGGTCCACAGTTTTTGGACTTGAAATGCAGTGTGTGCGGGAGGGCAGCTAGAGCGTAAATATGGTTATACCATTCTTTCACTCGTCTGTCCACATGTAGGATGTGTAGTTCATTTCCACCACTAATGTGTGTGTGTTTGTGTGTTTTGTGACGTATGCAGCTGTGAGTGAACATCCAAAGTATGGCATAGCAGCCTGTGTTAGGAAAGGTTCTTGAATCTACTCATGCGTTTGTGGTACTAAGGGCACAAGTTACTGGATGGCTTGGGGTTATGTGGGTGATATGAGATGATGCTGATGTGAACAGTTTTGTACTTGTGCACATGCTACTAGATGTAAAAGATGGCTGATGTGTGTGAGAGGCGAGGCGATGCTAAGGTGAACAGTTTGGTACTTGGGGTAGCTATTACTGAAGGATTTGTTTCTGGACCCAGGGTTAATGAAACTATAGAAAAAGTGTGTACATCTCTTCATCAGGTATTGTTCTCACTGTTTGCGGTATATTCTTTAGAATAACCACTCCTGTTTCAGCTACACTGCCCATACCTATATCCATTTGCCTTATACCCACACAAATACTTCTTAAAACTTATCCTTTAATGAGTGTGGGTGTGTTTTTTATGCACAGAGCAATATTTTGAGCTCAGAGACAAGAGACGAACGTGATATTAAAATTTTTCATCTGACTGGCTGACTGTTTGCTCCTCTCAATCCAGTATGAATGCACGTTTAGGTTACCTAGGACCACGTTAGGCCTTCGTTTGTCTTGAATCTTTGCTTTTGAAAGTGTACACAAACATAGTTGTTATCATTAGAAAAGACCTCAGTTTAACGTGGAATCCGAGCCACTTCACATTACACAGCAATCTGTGCCAGAGGTGAAGGTGGGTTACGGTATGAAAATCACCACCCAGATAGGGATTCGAACCGAGGACCTTTCTATTTACAGTCAGACGCCTTAACCACTGAGCCACAGTCGAGATGCTGAGATTTGATGTATATATGAATTCTTTCTTCCCTCGTGACATTCGAGTTTGAGATACGTACGTTAGTTGCACGGCTATGTTATTCACAGTAATTTGTAAGGTGGAGAATTTATGACACCAATCTCATAAACATTAGCAATGTTTAAAGTTATACACGCTTTGGCATGGAATATCATAACGTGTAAGGCAATAAATGGATATTAAGTGAAGAATTAGGGAGGGGGAGGGGGGCAGGGCAGAATGTGAAGGCAAGAGAGGCCTATGACACAAATGAAATAAAACAATAAGTATTGAATGATGTATTATTATGCAATAAAATGTATTTCAAAATTTCAATAAATTTGTATAATTTATCAATAAAATATGTTTTTAATTTAACGAAACCCCTACCCCACAATTTTGTATATTCCATGAGTATGATGAAGTAGTATTGTATCCTTACTAAGAGTATCAAATACTAGAAATGGAAAGAGAGCATATTTTATAACTGACATTTCACAATAAGTGCGTAAGAGCATGACCATCAAGGGTAATAAGACAATTTGTGTGAGAAAAAATTGGCATACAAAGAAATGACCTTATAAAATGTGTATGAGATATAAGGTAAAGAGAAGTGGGGGGGGGGCTGGTTTTGCAGTAAGGACTTGTTATTTGAGTCAAAAATACTATTTGCAGAAGGCAACAATAAGTTTTGTCCAAAAAAATAATTTTAGAAGTTAATTTATGGTAATTTAACAATCAAAGCAATAGAGTAGTTCGAAATATCAATAAGACATGACAAAATGCTCTTGGAAGGTCCTAGGAAGAAAATTACAGGTTTGAGAGTAACGATTGTTGAGGGATGTCCAATTTATCCCAGCAAGCAGTGTGTAACATGACGCGCACATTCTACGCCAGTGAATCCGTAATGATACGCTCGGAATAGCACCTAACGGAATACATTGTTCACCCACGGGTGTGTTGTGAGTGGTCTGCTGTCGCTCAGCCACGCCGAGTAACGGTACGCCCAGAAATAGCGATGCGTCAGAACTGAGGCTCCACGCGGCCGAGCTCCGCTGAATACTCAGACTAACTGAGGTTACCGCTGTCCGGAGCTGCAATCTCGCGGCCTAGCTCCGTTACCCTGGAGGGGCGGGGAGGGGATGGAGGTCCCTCCCCTCACCACCTCCACATCATGACGTCATGAGTAAAACAGCTCCGCCTTAGTACTACTACTATAATGAGTAATTATTACTGTATTTACTATATTATTCTTAGATGTAAACATAGATAAAATAATAATAATGATGCTAGCAATACCTGTCATATATTCGCATGTTATCAAAGTTAATTTTTCTCATAATTTCTACAGTTAATGTTTGAATATATGGATGTACAAAGAATGAATTTTTTAAAAATTAGTCCTCACTACTTTGGCCATTGTAAAATAAAAATATGTTGTAAAAGTGAGATGCATCTCGCGGGCCGGAATAATGTTCTAGGCGGGCCGCGGCTTGGCCACCCCTGCTTTAAGCTATAGGCTACTCAATGAAATAGCTTTTTACAGTGGTTTAAGAAGTCATTAGTAGCAGTGGTTAAAACTATCACCAAACTCACTCTGAGCTTAGGGATGTAAATATAAATATGTTTGCCAGAGTGAATGCTTCTCTACAATGTTGTGCCTTGACGATACCCTGCATCTTCATTCTGTGATTTCGAAGTTCGATTTGCCTTAAATGTTTTCAACAAGCGCAATCTGATAGCAGGTTTTAACTTCATAAAACTATCAGAATATATTCAAATTTGTAACTACAGTTATTTTCTTTCATTTATATATGACCTGTTAGCAATTTCAGGATAACCTAACAGCTTGGCGGCCGTTTTACAGAACTATAGCGTCTTCGAGAAAAGGTATAAGTAGCCCTTTCAAATAAATATAGTAATAGATGGGTATAATGAACTAAAACTCAACATGAAATAGGCCCAGTAGTTTTTTTTATTGAAATAATCTGTTTTAATTATGGTAATCATTAAGTTTAAAATATTTTACGGACTATCATGCGTAAACTTACCTTGAGACTCGCGAAAAGCAATAGCAACATAAAAATCACTACTAGCACGTAGAAACACGGCGTAATCATCGATCAAGCCAGGGACGTAACTATAAACATTGGAGGCCCCGGGGCAAAACTTCATAGTGAGGCCCCTCAATAACTTTTTATATGCATGGGGGTTTATTCCAGTTCGACAAAAATTTGTTTCTATCTATTGGTCCATGCAATGGTAACAAATCTAGCTACTAAAGGTTAACCAAGCCAAATGTTCAAGTATTTATCCAGGTTATACAATTCACAAATTATTAAATGGATTATTTTCGTGATACAAGTTTTGGAAATTATATATTCAGTGCGTATGGTTGTAAAAAGAATAAGACGAATAATACAAAAGCAAAATATTTACAAAAGTACAATTTCTAAAAAGAGCGTATGTTTATTAAATATTTATAAGAGCACACATTAAAAATACATGGTAAAATATTTGCTACACTGTTATTAAGATAAAAAACTCAAAACGTTAACTTTTAATATGATTAAACTATTGGGAAACTTTTAACTGATAATTTAAAATATGACTTTTCAAAATAAAAGTTTAAGTTAGATTAAAGATATAGTTACCATACATGTAAATTAAGTTACTTAAAATGCATACTTTGCTTAAAAGACAAGGAATCAGGAACTGATGCATGGAAAGTAGTGTAGATTGAAAAGTTTAAAAATAAGTTACATTTGATTATTTCTTAAACAATTGTTTCGTAACTTTCAAAGAAGCGAATTCATGTTACTTTGTCAAAGTTGATATGTTGAGCTCAATCATTCTCAATTGAAAGCAAGCTGCTGAGTCTTTCTTGAGCCATTTTACTTCTCGAGTAATTTTTGATCAATTTAAGCTTAGAAAAGGACCATTCAGCCTCAGATACTGTCACAGGAACAGTCAAATATTTGATGCACGCTGTTCAAACATCTGGGTAGCTTGATGAAAGCGAATTGTGGTCGACTATTCTCGTATAATTAGCAACTTCATTTTTTTCAGTTTGTTTTGAAACGAATTTTTCCCTGAACAATATTGCGAAAAAAAGGCTGGACTCACATCATTTAGAAACATATTAACGAAATCAACTGCTTTTTGTGAATATCCCTTTCACTTGCATTGGCTAAAAAAAAAAATCAGGTTGTATTACTTGATACCTGTTAAGAACAGCTTTCATCCCTTCAAAAAGGCGATCAAGTTGAGTACAAAGTGTGTCTACCATTGGATAAAACACAGTGATTCGGAAACAAGATTTTGGGTCTATTAATCTCTCATCTTCACTGAAATCATTAAAGTGTTTTTTTCGCTTTCCTTAGTCTGTTCTGGCGAAATTCTTTGTTTATTCCCCATCGACTACAAACGTCTGATGCTTCAGAAACAAGTTCTTCAAACTTTCCACATATTTCAGTTATCTTTAACAATAAATTACCCAATCCTCTTATATAAAATGCTAATCTGGAGTATGCGTCTATAGCTACTATTCCCGTCTCTAAAGACCTCGCTGTTGAGAGACGTAAAACAGCTTAAAAAATAGCTACTATTGCTATTGGCTAGAGAATGGTCACGTGCCAGCCTTCACTTGCCAATCAACAGCCACCATATTACATTCGTTCCATCATCTTGCTTTTAGTTTATTTACAACTAGACGCAGAAATTCATGTAAGGAGAAGGGGATTCAATATTTACGCTATTTTATCAGTATCAGTTATAAGGACTAGGTTAAACCATAACCTAAGAATTTTTTTGCAGATGGCAAGAAACAATGTAGTTTATTAAAAACTCGGAGAAACGTAATGCGAAATGTATTAGTCAAATAAATAACAGTTATCCGTTTTCGAAATTATAGTCTCCACGATCTAAAGTAAAATGCAGTTAATTATGTAAATCCTAACCAAATACTCTGATAATCTAACCAGAGTGACGTATTCATATAAGGAAAGATATAATTAAAAATGACTTATTCGTTTCCCCTTATATGCTTTTCCAGAATAAATTCCTACTACCATTATATATGACACCCTTAGTTTTTGATACGTGTGTTAGCAATTAAATGAGATTTAAGATAACTTGTTTATTAGATTTAAATCATCAAGGATATGACTATTTACTGTATAAGCGATGTGACACTCGCAATACAACGATATTATTGCCGCAAAATAGCAGTGAGCAGAGATATTAGAAATACGGAGAGGAGGAAAAAAAAAAATAAGGCGAGGCAATAATATGTCACAAAGTTACAATTAGTACGTTCGTTTAAATTTACATATTGCTTTTTATTTATCTACTATAACCAGATGCAAAAAATCATGAAAGAAGAAGGGTATTCTATGTTTACGTTATATTACCTGTATCAGTTATAAGTACTAGGTTAAAACATAACCTCAGAATTTTTTTGCAGAAGATAAGAAACAATGAAGTTTATTAAAAACTCAGAGAAAGTTTACACGAAATGTACGAATCGCGAAACATATCATTCAAATAAATGACAGTTATCCATTTTTGATATTATACTTTCCGTTATTTAAAGTAAAATAAAGTAAAGTAATTAAATCGGGATTACTGAATATCGCGATTCCGCCAGGAATTGCCGTGTTAAAACACAAGAATCTTCTAGATATATTTTCCCAAGTACATTAAACTGTATTATGTTGGTCCATGATGTATTACAACGGAATTACTGCTTGAAAGTAATATGTCTTGCGATTGACTACATCAGTGTAATGACGTCATTACTGAATGTTATTTTGGCGGAATCGCGATCTCCAGTAGACCCGATCGTTATTCATTTTTCCTTACAAGCTTTTCCTGAATATATTCCTACTACTACCACAGGTGATGCCCGTCGTTAGGGGACATCCATAAATTACGTGAGGTGAAATGGGGGAGGGGGGGGTCCGGCGAAATCTCACCAGATCTCACCAGGGGGGAGGGGGGGGTCTACGAAAATCTCACGTGAGATTTTGCGAAAAATTTGGGGACAGTAGAGCAAAAAAAAAAGGTCTACAATTTGTGCCAAAGTCGATTTTAGGAGGGTATTTCGTCAAAAAAGTTAGGGTGTGACCTAAAAAAAAAAAAAAAAAAATGGTCTACAAAAGTTTCCAGGGCGATTTGTAGGGGGGGTTCTCACGGACCAGATCTCACCAGAGGGGGGGGGGGGGTCCGGCCAGATCTCACCAGAGGGGGGGGGGTCCGGCCAGATCTCACGAAATCTCACCAGGGGGGAGGGGGGTCCAGAAATCCGGAAAAACACCTCACGTAATTTGTGGATGCCCCCTTATTCATATGAGGGTAATAGAAACTATGATTTTCGAAAGCAATATTAGTGGAGGTTGTGGTTAAGTTGACCAGATTACCACTGACACATTTTGTTACAGCATAATTCACTCTGAAATCAGTTTTACAAACCAATCAAACTGCTTTCATAAGCGCCATATTAGTGAAGGTATTGATTAATGCGGGTGAAAGTAGTTCCATACGCATTGTGATGAATTGTGCCTGGACCAGGAATAAAGCTGATATTAAATGGAAAGCAAAAGTTTTCGGTATTTCTATTTTTTTTTATTTATTTT
Organism: Vandiemenella viatica; assembly: GCA_031002005.1. NCBI lineage: Eukaryota > Metazoa > Arthropoda > Insecta > Orthoptera > Morabidae > Vandiemenella > Vandiemenella viatica. The sequence goes on along the minus strand of JARYHS010008075.1, from coordinate 62,921,358 downwards.
TTTTTAATTTTATTGGTTCTATATTTCCGTCGTCATTAATTTAGTAGATGTTACTACTGTATTCCTATGTGAACAGCAAATCAAATATTTAGAACGTTACCAAACCAAGGCCACTAGCATTACGTAATAACAATTCCTAAAAAAAAAAAAAAAAAAAAAAAAAAAAAAAAAAAAAAAAAAAAAAAAAAAAAAAAAGAACTTAACTGCCAGAATGATACGAGGTTGAGAGACTCAAACTTCGCACTGAACAACCAAAAGCAATAAAAAAATTCAAGTTTGTTCTTTAGCTGCTTTGCTTCATTTCTTTCCTTGATTTTCCTGGAAATCAAAGTTATGCGGGTACGGCTTTTCAACACGTCACAAAACCTGTGTTTCAGTGCATACACTGCCTCATGCCTACTAGCCCAGTGAGTTAGATTAACAGTTTTCAGTGTTACTTTCGAATTCAGTGAATCAGTCTGAGCCTCGATGACGTACACTTACTACAAGTCTTGCCAGCAAAATACCGTGACCAAAAATGCAATACTTTGAATGGTTTCAAAAAACTGGCAGTCCACTCGGTTTCCTTCCACAGTATCCATATCCTTTAATAGTAAATTAAGGTTATGTGCAGCGCAGTGCAGAAAGTATGCGTGTGGCGCTTTTCTTCATTACGCTGTATGCCTCACTCATGACTGCAGCCCCGTCGTACCCTTGTCCACGAAGTTTTTATCTTCCAATGAAGTAAGTATTTCTTCCGCAAGACCTTGGGTGGATTGAACTTTTACCTCTCTAAAGGATACAAAAGTTTCAAATATTTTGATATCAATAGGTGTCCCTTCCTCGTCAGTAACTATTTTGACACACCTGTAAATTTCACTTAACTGATTAACGTTAGAAATGTCCTGAGTGGTATCTAAAATCAATGGAAAAAACAAGCAGTTTTGAAGCTCAACGGTAATTTAATTTTTTATTTCTAAGGCTAATAGGTTTATAAGTTCATTCGGAATTTTAGGACTGAGGTTATTCACAGTCCTTTGCGGACGCTGAATCAATTATTGCAGTACTGGGTCGTATTTTTACAAGAGCTGAACTATCGAGATAAAGTTTTCTTTGTTGCCACATTCTAACTTTTCACTAGATCCATGAAATGTGAGATTTTATGTTGCAAGTGTAAAGGTCGCATTTAGGATTGTTTCAAGAACTTTTCGCCAGAAGGTTCTTTCACTCTCCAAATTTTAGCACTAGCTCACTGCACGTCCCAGCCTGCACTTATCACTCGGCAGGCATCTGGCGCGACATTACACATTCGACTCGACATTCTGCTGTCTGCTCTTAGATATGAACACGCAAAAACATTTACTCTAGCACTTTGATGACTTTTTTATTATTAACTTTTAGCTAGGTGCTGGTTATTTCATGGGAAGTTAGATTAGATATTAAAATACAATAATTTTTTAACCATCAGTTTGGGGCCCCTCGGGCTCTGAGGCCCCGGGGCAGTGCCCCGGCTGCCCCGGCGGTAGTTACGGGCCTGGATCAAGCACAGTAGAATGGCGCAGCCGACTGGAACACTTGATCGGTCGAACACAAGAAGCCCATTGTTCAAAATATTTTTTTTATTGTTAGGCGCGAATTCGTGGAAAATAATCCTTTGTTCCGAGTAATATGGTTTATCTACTTTGAATATAAATTGTTTTAATATAATGTTTAAGTGTTTACTTTTAACATAAAGAGAAGCAACTAAGAGGTAGTGTCCAGGTACGTGCTTGATTGAAGAGTAGTAATGGGAATTCAAAATGTCCTACGTTCGAACCTTGGTTGGGATAATATTTTTTTTCATGCATTTATTTCCGTTTTTTGTTTGCAGTTTTTTAACTACAGAACCATGTTTTTATTCGAAGAATTGATAATGGTTGCTAAGAGTCATGCAAGCGTTCGAAATAAATTGCTGCCATTCAAGAAAACTTAATTTTTAAACTTACTGGAGATAGAATATCATGCAAAAAATACAGTTGGACGGCGGTGAATAATGGAATTTATTTTAGAAGTGAGATCACTTGTAGAAATCTTTTTAAACCTGTTTTTCGGTGTGCAAGTATCATCCAATTTCCTTTTTGAAATCTTCTTTGGTTATTTCAAATGGTTGTAAGTTTTGAAGTCTTCAGAGAAAAGAAATGAAATATTAAATTGATGTTTTGTTTGATCTTCTGAAAAAAATGATTATGCGATGCAACCAACAGCAAGTAGTATCCAAAGAAAACGCCAAATAAAACCAAATTAAACACATTCCAAAGCGAGGATCGAACCTGAGGAGCCTAATTCTAATAATACTCGTCTTCAACAATGCATTACATTTAACTCTACGAAATTGCGGCGTAAATGAGCTTCACAGAAAATCGTAAGTGATTTTGTCGCAATATCAAAAATTGTTACCTTTTTTAGCTCCCCAGAATAAACCTCAGTGGTTGTTTCTGTAGCTAGCCCCACAAATAAGGCGCCTACTTTCAATGTTTTTCCTCTGTAGGATTTTAAAAATTGTTCTCGATTTTACATCCAAACCAACTTTCATTAATAACAAGAAATAACCAGCAACAAAGATTAAAAATAAAACAATAAACAATAAAAATAAAAATGGAGAAGTAGTTACTGACAATTTGAAGAAGACGAAGATATTAAGAAATTTGTTTAGTGAAGCCATTTGGGACTATGGTTCACAATTATGAGTGTGTAAATTAGATAATGAGCCTATCCACACAATTAGAAAAGAACAGACTAAAAATTTGGAAATTCAACTGGAGGAAATATGAAGGTACTAAGAATACTCAAAGTCCTTAAGGGGGCTGGTATTGATAATATTACTATCGATATCGTAAAGATAACAAGATGTGACATTGTAACTTATCTTTAAACATTATTTTAACTGGGTCTGAATACTTGCTGATTACTGGATGATGAAAAGTGCGATAGTAGTAATGGTCCTTAAGGGAAGAGTTTCAAATAGGGTCAAAAACTCCATACTGATCAATTTGAGATCAGTGCTAGCTAAGATAATGGAGTTATTGATATTCAACCATGTCAACAAAAAAAAGTCCGAGAGGAATATAAGTGGTTTTCAAGTTGGCATCACGGCTTTAGGCAAGAATATTCATGTGAATCTCTGTTAGTAGGATATATGCAAGATATTGCTGATGAAATGGACAAGGAAGTAAAAATTGATAGTGTAGCACTAGATCTTTCTAATGCTTTTGACAGAGTGTGCCATAAGATGGTGGTAAATAAAGTAAAAACTACTGGAGTTGATAAGAGTGGGGAGAGGAATTCTTAAAAGGTGGAAAACAAAAAGTGGGGCATTAAAATAGTGGAAGTGAATGTGGAAGTATCACAGAGTAGTGTGTTTGTACCATTGCTGTTCATTATTTCAATCAATAATTGTGTTCTATAAAACTTCTCGGATTTCAATCCGCGTCAAAATTGAGCCGTCTGGCGACGTTTTGAAAGCATGCACTGCTTCCATTGTCCATTGTCAAGCGCCGCTTAACATCAGTTGTACACACCCTCACGTCTACGTACTTTCTGTACCAGGGCGAATACTACGAGCAAACAGTTGGCGTGGCTATGGGGTCCCCGTTGTCTCCCACAGTAGCTAACTTCTATACGGAATATTTTAAGCATATAGCTCTTGACACGGCTCCTTTAAAGCCTAAGTGTTTTTACTGATTTGTCGACGATACATTTCTCGTGTGGTATCGTGGAATTCCGGCATTAAATGAATTTGTGAACCATCACAATGGGTTTCTTCCCAATATTAAATTCACGGCAGAAATCGAAAGGGATGGATCACTTCCGTTTTTAGACGTTCTAGTGCATCGGAAGTCAAATGGAAGGTTAGGGCACAACGTTTACAGAAACCCTACATACACCGATCGTTATCTTAATGCTCAAAGTTTTCCCCAACCTTCTCAGAAACTGGGAGTGCTTAATACTCTTGTCCATAGGTGTGCGACAATGAATATTTAAAGGAGGAACTGCAACGCCTGGAACGCGTATTTCGTACCAATGGTTATAGCACTAAGGAAATCCGACTTGCAACCATCGGAAGAAACAACAGAACCAAGACAGATGATAGAGATCAAGACAAGCCGCGTGCATTTCTACCTTCCTTTCGTGCAGTAACATCAAAAATAGCAAGATTCCTCAAAAAACAGAACATCCATTCGATTTTTCGACCTCCACCAAAAATTGGATAGCTGTTGCGAACTCCGAAGGATGGTCTCAATCTTCGGGTTCCTGGAGTATACAAAATTCAATGTAAATGCGGCACTTCGTATATAGAGCAAACCTTAAAGACGATTGATGAAAGAGACAAAGAACACATCAGACATTTTAAACTTGGACAAATAGAAAAAATCTGCTATAGCCGAACATGCCATTGACAACGGACACGCCTATGTTATTTGCATAACTTTTGGGACAGTGTTGTGAAGGAGGAGATTAAGGTTAGGCTTATTAATAATGTTATTAATCGTGATCAAGCTCTCAATTGAAGCCAAGCATCGAACCCAGCAATTGGATTATTACAAACCAGTCGGAATCGAGCCATATTAGGGCATAGAAGTGACCCGAGCATGACGTCACCAAGCGAGCAGGGCCCAACAAGATCGCCCCTCCACGCGCTTTCCCCTCCGCTGCTGGCGCTATATACGCTCGTAATAGACTACCTTAGGCAGACTTCAGTGATGTTAAGCGGGGCTTGACAATGGAAGCAGTGCAAGCTTCCGAAACGTCGCCAGGCGTCTCAATGTTGACGCGGCCTGAAACCCGAGAAGTTTTTATAGAGCATTGCCGCCGCGAGAACGTACATAGTTATCTAATAATTGTGTTGATGGATTACTATCAGAAGTTAGATTATTTGCAGATGACATATAATAGGATCAAAACAGTAGAATGTAAACAGCTACAAGCTGATCTGGACTGGCTATCTAGCTGGGTGAGTCAGTATAGCATGAAGATAAATGTCAAGAAGAGTCAGCTTATTTTTACACATATTATGAATCTAGAGTGAGCAAAGAATTGTTTTTTGAAGACATTAAATGTGAAACCTTGGCATAACATTTGATAACAAATTGAGTACACATTGGACAGGTAGTAGAAAAAGGTATCAAATGTACCAGAGAAGTTAGGGAATTGGGTTACAAAATTTTGGTCATACCATTGCTTGAATATGGTGGCGCAGTATGGGCCCCACATTTTGGATATCAAATACAGGAGTTGGAGAGGGTGCAAAGAAGAGCTTCTAGATTTTTCATTGGAAATTACCGCAGAACACAACCAGTAACTGAAATGATAGAGGAGCTCGAATGGGATTCATTAAAGTATAGGAGAAGGTTGAAGAGAGTCTTGTGAATGTACAAGGCGTATGTTAATGATTTGGCATGGAAAGTTATTGTTGGGAGGGAAGGGAAGGTGACTATTTTCACAAAATGGCACTCGATTTCATTTATAAGAGTGTGGTAAGATTTTCTTGAAGTGTGGTTGGTGATTGAAATAAACTACCAAGGGAAATTAGGAATAATTAACCAAAAAACTGAAAGAATTTAAAGTTCAAATTACTAGAGAGTGAAAGTAGGTACATTGATGTTTGGCTTTTCTATTCTGAAAACTTCAACCGGAGTGATTTTTGTAATAACTGATGAGAATATTCAAAATATTTCCTTTTTAAAGTTTATTTATCTAAAGAAATTATTTTGGCGTGAAAGCATAATGTATATTCGCTTGTTAAGTATGGCGATAGCCGGTTGAACGTTCTTTAGCTCAAAACACCGTCAGATTTGAATCGCTAATAACTGAGAGACTAATAATGCGTTAATAACACGAGCCAACAACGGATATAGAATGTCTGTATAACCTAGTATCCACATGAGAAAGCTAAAGCCTTGTATCCACTTGAGCACGCTCAGGCGAATGAGCCGCTCATTGATTTGAGCACGCTCGCTTGAGCGTGCTCAAGGTAAAAGGAAATTTTGGTCGAACGAGCATTGTGCCGGTGCTCAGTAAATGCTCGGCTATTGACATGTCGTCACGTGTGCGTGTGGCAGCTGCAGCATTTATTATTATCCATGCAATATCAAAGAAGAAAAGGAAAGTACCAAGGTGGTGGATTAGGGAAAGTTATCGTCAGCGAAGAAATCATCTTAATAGTTTAATTCGCGAGTTGACATTTGAAGGAGACAATGAGACATTTCAAAACTTTACGAGAATGTCAAGAATTGATTTTGAACATTTGCTGTCATTAGTTGGACCTCATATTAAAATGCAGGATACGCATATGCGTGATGCGATCCCACCAGCAGATAAATTAATAATAACTTTAAGATTCCTAGCTTCAGGAGATTCCTATACAAGTCTGCAATATATGTTTAAAGTATCTAACCAAAGCATCAGCCGTTTTGTACCGAAAGTCTGTGATGCCATTGTTCAGTCACTCCAAGATTATATAAAGGTTGGTACCAATTTTTTATTTTAGTTACAAACATATATTTAAAGGTTAATTTTATGTTTTTTTTATTATGGCATTGATTTGAAGTTTTCAATAAAATGTTTAATCAATTTATACGCAATTAGCTGCGAGAAACACTATTAAAAAAGACTTACCGCTTCCCGTTATAGAAGTTCTCTTCTGTTTCGATCGTTCCCGCCTGAACGACCCTAGCAGGCTTGTAATTTTTTTCTTCACTTCATCAACACTGCATTTTAATACCTCGCTAATTTCGCGCCAGGCATCATCTTTTTTTAGTTCTATTGTAATATTGTTCATATGAGCTATCCCACAATACCCGTTTCGATTCGTAAGCATCAATAAGAGTTAGACAAAGTTCATTATCCCACGTGCTCGCGCTCATTGTCGAAAACCAGCGTCCACACTGAGCGCCGAACAAACACTGGCTCGCCTTTGAGCATTCCAAAATACCGACAACCGATCGGCTCGCCCCGAGCGCGCTCGCTGTCGTTCGTTGCGAGCGCGCTCAGGCGTCCACACTTGAGCCGCTCGCTTCACTGAGCGGCTCATTCGCCTGAGCGTGCTCAAGTGGATACAAGGCTTTAGGCGAATAAGCCGCTCAGCGAAGCGAAGGGATTGAGTGTAAGGGTCTGAGCACCATCGGGTCGAGCCGATCGTGTGTCGGTATTTTAGAATGCTCAAAGGCAGTGCGGTGCTGCCAGTTCTACGGATTTATCCGAAGATCTACGGATTTTTATAAAAAAATTTGCGATTTTCATATTTTGTTGAAATATCTACGGATTTTTGCTACTTTTTACAATTTGTTGATTTTTCCTTACATTCCTTTTTTTTGTTAAAGTTTAAGCGTATAGTGTTAATGTTTTACAAAATTGTCAATAATTGTAAATCTTTTTCTTGCAACCGCTCGTGTAAACGCACGATTGAAATGAAATTAATCTCATATTTTGTTTGATTATACATTTTATAGATCTTAAAAGACCATAATATGGAACTATCAGCGCACTCTTTATGCACGATGACACGCTCGTTAGAGCGGCTTTTTAATATTTCCTATTACAGAGCATATGCTAAATTTAATGTCAACAAAAAAAAATGTATGGTACCTAAAAAAAAAAAGTAATGAAAGTGACGCTATGTTCAGAGATAGTTTTTACTTTCAATGTAGAATTTTATTTTGTATTTCAAATTTTAAAGAGCTGGAAATAAAAGTATTCTTAATTTTGACTCTCTCTTCAATAATTATTGTTTCAGTCTTTCAGTTAGCGAATCTCCGGATATTTGTACCCAATCTAAGGAAATTTTAGCTGTCATCTGCGGCAACACTGAGCCAGTGTGCATTTGGCTTTATGCGAACTTTGACCTTGTATAAAATTTTTTGCACATAAGGAATCGATGGGGACTTTTCACAATTTCATTATAATGGTATCCCTAACGTTCATGCAAATTTTCAGCTTGTTGGGAATTTATACAAAGATATCCCTATTTTTCAGGCTAATTTGACCGGACTATTTGCCTTCCATCCCTTAGATTAAGAGCTGTAAAATCTATATCCCTTCGTCGAAAAATCATAAAATTTATTCAAGCTATTATTAATTACCGTAAGTACGCACACATATACAAATTACTAAACCAAAGATAATAAACACTTTCCCCAAATATTAAACATAACCTCAAAATCCCAGGAGAGACGTGAAATATTAGAATCACATGAACAGACTTGTCGAGGAATTTACCGTAAAAATGGTTATAAAAAATTACCTGCATAGAAACGTTTATATCTCCTGTCTTGACTAATTAAAACTGCAAAATGTACGAATCTCAAGTAAGTTTAGTCAGTGATTCAGTGACGTACTAACGATGAATGAATGGAGTAAAAGTGCGATCGCGTCTCCAACAAGGATGCGAATTCGCGGCAAGAGAGTTAGGGATATAACGGAAGTGACATTACGGAAGAGGAAACAGAAGCAGATGTTGTATATGTTTTTAACGGAAGCGGGAAAATAAGCGGAAACAGAAATGTTTTAATATGTTATTGAATGTACCAGAATTTCATTTAGTGTCTATTTACTTGTATTTAATAAAAGTACCAAGTGAAATCCTGACGTTTATTTTAATAATTAAACCAAATCGATTTGTCAGTAACTTACATTTAATTAAGTGATGGAGGAGAAGGTCCAATACTGGTTACCTCCTCCTTGTTTTGAAGTCGGTTAAAAAGAATACAGCCTCAGAGGCGAAAGGTGCAGCTGGCCACCTGACAGATGGGAACAATAGATAAGTTAGGTGCTTGCTCTTCTTTGCACACTGAGTATCCATCCGCCTCCAGCATCGTGCGGAAGGGAGAATTTTCACAAAACTTCGTGTGTATGCAAAGTAATGTCACCAGAAATGAGAAGTAACTGCGTCACATCTTCGGGATAGCTTGTGGAATGAGTGGGTGCCACCCACCAATAGACGTTGGGCATGGTTGTTGAATGTTAATATTGGTGTTTGATTTTGGTTCTATTTGCGACGGCGGAGAGGTGCAGTCGGTCAGCCGTTGAGTGAAGACTTTTTTTTCCGGTGCCATGATATGAGCTAGGTGTTAAGTTTAGACTCCGACAGTGCATGATCGGGTCCAATTATCAATCGTATTGTATATGATCACCTGCGTCCATCAAACGCGTACGTGATGCATTGAAAAGAAGTCCTACCAATTCGTCGATAACCCAGCTGCAGCCATCTGTTCACTGTTATGGTAACGATATACAAATACAAGTAAACTGGTTACCGAACACTGTTGTGTTCAACGCCCATTAATGCCTTTAGAACTTTTGAACTCGTATTATTGACTATAAAGTAGCCTAAATAATAAAGTGTCCAAAGAACATTATTCACGTTAAACAATATCAAGAACCCAAAGAATTGTTGACAAGTCTTCTAAGAGTTTGTGTTAATTAAATTTATTTGTATTTGTGAGAAATAAAATTGCTGAAGTATTTTTATGAATAAATTTGAGATTAATGTTAAGTATCGATGCAGCGGTGTTAGTAGTTTATGCAAAGAAAATCCCGCTCTCTCCCTTCACCATTTATTTGAATAATTATATACTCTTAATAATAAGTTATGCAAAGTAATAATTTTAAAATCGTAACTAAATTAAGTACCTCAGTTATGCTGTCTTTTTTTTTTTTAACGTATGAAATTACGCCTTATAGATGTCGAGGTCATTATAGGTGGGAAAGGATTGGGAGCAAGGTCCGGGAAGCAATTTGTCCATTGTCTTTTTGACGATAGCACACCCGTATTTGCATGGAGTGATTTTGGGAATCCCTGGTAACAAATCTGGTTGGCCGGATGGGGATTCAAACATGCATTCTTCCGTATTTAATACTAGCGCATTACCAATCCGTGTTATGCTATCATTTCGATTAATGCATGACGTTTACTAATACCGCTACTAGATATTGTTTCATTTAATTCTGTCATTTGTATTTGATTTTTGAATTCAACAGTGTTAATAAAGAATTTAATTTTAATTGCGATGGAGCACACGCTCTGGTGACAATTCCTTTAGTCATCTAACTACCGCTTTTTATTTTCTTTTATAATTTGACTGTTAAATTCTTCTTCCATCTTCTTTTGCAATGATAGTAATACCCATCAATTTGAAAGTCAGAAAGCATCGTTATTAATTTGACTGATAGAGCTAATTCATTTATGGCAATTTCCATACATATATGCTATTTATTGCATTATTGGAATTACGAGTATACCTACTTTGATTTCTTTCACTGTTTGAGATATTGTTCAGCATCTTCCTGGTTAATTTACTAGTTAGTCCCTGATAACCTATTCTACAGGTGAACACTTTTGAACACTCTTAGGCCTGACATGAATTGATAATTTTGTGGTAATTGTCACATACCTATCCAAGCCTCACCATCATTTGTCACACAGAGACTCACCAGAAACCATATCCTTCAACATATCTCTTGCACTCTCTTTTCTGAGATACCTTCCCCAGCAAAATTAAGTTGCCACACTTTGCAATCCCTCCAACTCAATGTGGATTTCATTTTTAAACCAGAGCCTGACCTAGGGATTTCATGAAACAATTTCATTCCTTCATTAGTATATTCACGCATTAATGATCTATGACCTGAAACTTTTCACGCTAATTTCTTCATCGTATCCTTCCCAATAGAGCTTTTTATTAGTGATGCGCTCAAGTATATTCTTTTTATTCCTTCAATAAGCAATTCCTCTCCACAGTATCATTCTACAAAATATTTTATTTTATATCTATGTATCTAATAAGAGAACTCTTTTGGCATTTACTTTCATTACATGTTGATTTACAAAACTGAATATCTCTCGATATCCTTTTGTATTTGTTCTCTATTCTACCTTGTTTTAATACTTTTATATTTATCATCTTCAAACAACATAACAATAAGGTTTAAAACCACCAATAGAATCTTAGAATAATGAATAGCAGTGTTTCAAGTACTTTATCCTGTTATACTCCTAACTTTCACCTTAGCGATATCTCTTCCTACATCTCAAGAATTCCTCTCCATAACAAGACACATTATAATTTATCCCAATGGTTTTAATAACAAATAATATAGCCACTACAACGCTGGAATACAGACCGTGTGGTCTGCCCGATATATCGTTGCCCACATTCACAGGGAATCGAATATATGCCGGGATGCCTAAGGCCCAACCCCTTCCTTAATGTTGTGTAATAGTTCCCTTATCTTCTTAGGTGGGCGGAAGAAAGTTTTAATCCCGACTTTGTTTAACCTTCTGGCAATCTTGGCTGAAACTGCCCCGGCATATGGAAGGAACGCATACTGGTCTGTTTGCTGCTTCTCCGTCCTCTTCTTCACTTTCTTGCGAAAAGCTCTGTTGATTTCTGCCTCATTGTATCCGTTCATAGGTAATGTGCGTCGTAAATGGCCCAGTTCAGCCGGAAGACTGTCCATGTCACAGATGGCTCTGGCACGACGTACCAAGGACGACAACACCGAATTGCGTTGAGCAGGATGGTGGTAACTCTGCGCCCCAAGATATAAATCGGTGTGAGTGGACTTTCTGTAAACATGATGCACTAAAGTGCGATCTGGATTCCTCGTAATTAAAATATCCAGGAAAGGCAGGCAACCGTCCCGTTCCAACTTCATCGTAAATTTGATATTATCATTAATTCAATTCAAATGTTCAAGGAATTCATCCAGTTTCTCTCTTCCATGTGGCCATATCACAAACGTGTCATCCACGTATCTGTAAAATGATGTTGGTTGAAGTTCTGCACTCTCAAGAGCGGTGTCCTCAAAATATTCCCTAAACATATCGGCGACCAATGGGGACAGGGGAGAACCCATTGCCACTCTTTCACTTTGTTCAAAATAATTCCCTTCAAATAAGAGGTACATTGAAGTGAGAGTATGGCGGAAAAGTTCTTCCATCGGTGGTTCGAAATGCTTTCCGAGGAGTTTCAAAGTATCAGCCAGAGGAAGCCTCGTGTATAGGGACACCACATCAAAACTAACCATGATGTCATTAGGACAATCTTAACTCATGTAATGTACCAAAAAATTCAGTTGAATTCCGCACCTAGTGAGCACATTTACCCACTATTGAACGTAACATGTCGGCGAAATATTTGGCCAAAGACCACACGGTCGCTATTCCAGCGTTGTTTAGAACATGCAAGATGTGTACGGTTGGGACAGGTCACTAAGTCGGCCGTGGCCTTGCACAGTCTTGAAGAAGGGCATACCTTCGACTTCAAGGCGACGAAAACATTATGTTTCGCCCAATGGCTTTTGGGACAGTGTGATAAAGGAATCCGTGGAGATTCGCCTGGCGGATGGTATTGTGAATAGGGATTCAGGATATCACTTTAGCATGGCATGGAATCCAGCGATAAATCATCTTAGGAGGCAGAGATCAAGGTTGCAAGATTATCGCTGCCAGCCGCTCTCCTCCGCCGTGCATACCCCTACCACGCCTCCTGCTCCACTACCCTGCCGCCCACCCGGTCCCTCCCTACCCCACCACCTGTGAACTGATTGGCCCCGACGCACGTGACTTACGTCACCTGGCAAACAAAGGCCTTTTAAGCGTGGACGCTGCCAGGAATCCGACACTTCGCCGGAAGATGGAGCCGGAGGCAGGCTTCGAAACGTCGTCCTACATTGACGCGCTGCCTCGGTGGAAGGCCTTGGAAGATTTTACACAACTAGACCATTTTGCTGAGTTCATCGTCTCGTCGTGCTTCTCCTTGGCAGGTGCAGTATCATCCGTGACCTGTGTGTGGCTGGACAGTGTGGTTTTGCTGAATCCGGAGGTCGGCTCTTCTATCATTGGTTGGTAAGTATGTAAATTCGGGTGACAGAGGTGAAATTCCTTGGGGTAGTAACTTCTCTTTGATCTTCAATCCTTTGGTCTCCTGTTCGGTAGTTCTCGTTGATTTGTTGACGATTTCTATTGATGGAAATTTGTATTTTTCGTCTCTTTGGGCATCCACCAAAACTCGCTGCGTGATCTCGACCGCAGTTGGCGCACGTTGTTGTGGCCTCTCGTCGTCGTGTTCAATTCTTGACATTATGTTCTTCACCAAATCGAACACATCGCTCCTTAACTCGACAGTTTTTCGCCAGGTGACGAAAGCCTTGAGAGCGGAAGCGTTGTTGTATGAAGACGGCTGTTTTCTTCTTGCTTGGGGTAACACTGGGTTAATGTCCGGTCCAAGTTTTGGCTGAAGGAGGGGACTTGAATGATGTATCCATCGCGGGGCGATTCTCCTTAGTGTCGGTCGTGCCGAGTTGTTAACACCGACGTGTGACAGGTTGGCTGTAGTCAGAGGGAATGTTGAAGGTCCAGCTGCCGTGGCTGTGATTGCAGTAAGTTGCTTCTTGTTTGCCATCCTTGATGTTTGGTGCCGATGTCATCTTGGAACGTCTGGGGTGTTGTTTCTTGGCAATTGCTCTCTTTAGGTTGCGGCGAACAGGACAGCCTTCGTATGCTGGCGAATGCACTTCCCGGCACTTCGCGCATGTTGGATCTGCCTCTCTGGAGCAATTGCAGTTCTTGACGTTATGCCTTTTACCACAGCGGACGCAACGTTCTTCAGCTCGGCAGTCCTTGGCATAGTGCAAGACTTTTTGGCACCTGTACCATTGCTGTACGCTTGTAGATGCTTTTCTCCGTTTCTCGGCGTTTTTGCGAGGCGCCACGTTGGACCTCTTCAGAGCTGATCCTTGGTCGGCGTCTGGTCTTGGCTTGGACAAATTGAAACCTCATTTATCGATTTCGGTTAGGCATCAAACGAGGTAAAAAGAAAATAATTAATAAATATGTTTTAGAAGTGATGATATTTACGCCCTTTAAGGGTTGAATTTGGAAAAATTTATATCTAAAATATTATGGGACCAAAGTGGAGACTTTAATCTTTAATATCATATTTCATTTCTCGATTTCGACTAGGTATCAAGAGAGATAAATGGCTCGTGACAAAAAAGCACGTTGTGAAAACAACGATACTTTTGTCCTTATGAGGGTCGAATTTCCAAAAAAAAAAAATCCTTTCTTAAAATATATTACCAAAGCAGAGTCTTTAATTTTTAAAATGATACCTGGCTAGGTATCAAGGGAGATAAATGGCCTATGATGGAAAAGCACATTGTAGAAATATTAATACTCTAAAGGTCGAATTCCGAAAAAAATTCCATTCATAAAATATGATGTGGTCAAAGCGAAGACCTTAAAAATGATACTTCGTTTGTTGATTTTGGTTCGATATTAAGGAAGATAAATGGTTCGCGAGAAGAAAAAAAAGCATTTAAAAATATTAATTTCCGCTTTAAGGATTGAATTCCGAAAAATTCCTTTCTTAAAATATGAAGTGGAGAGACCTTAAGCTCTAAAATGATACCTCATTCATAGATTTCGGTTAGATATCAAGGGAGATAATGGCTTGTGACATTAAATCTTTCTCATTATGCAAATGCCAGTCTTGTTCGAACGAACTGAGGTGTGTGCTAGATCCAATAAATCTTGCGCTCGTTAATAATGCAGTCTGGTTGCATTAAATCGAGCTAGCGCAGTTAAGCGCTCTAATCGCTGTATTTTTTCCTGTTCTTTGCTCTTCGATAAGAACGAGATAAGTGCAGCCTGCAGCGCATTACTGTGCAGACAGGCATCGAACGGCTACAAGCTCGCACCATGGATTCTACTAAGCGCAAGTCGAACCCTTGCCCTCGTAACTCAGCCAATCCTATCTCCGTTCTCTTCTTTTGGTAAGTAATTGAATTTAAATTCACCACAGGCGATCGCATAAGAAGATACTAAATTCATATTGTCGCTAAAATGACGATTTTGTATCGAAGAAATCTTTTTCAATAAATTTACTTGCTCCATATCTGATAAATTAATAGTAGCACAGAAATTATGTGAACATTCCTTTGGGATTTCGTGATGAGAACCAGAAATTCATCCGAATTCCTCATTGCTTATCCGTACCGATCGTCGAAAGGTACAGGACTATCAGCGAGAATTAAAATTCTGACACTGTATGCGCCAAGAGAGATTTCGGTTTTAAGACAGTCGTCCATAACAATCTAGGGTTCCTAGGGAATGATGCGATAGCCTCACAATCCGAAGACCGCTTTGCAGACGGAAGGCGAAAGTCACCGGCTTCCCTGAGTCTAGATCCTGTTCAGTTCCGTAATCCGTCGATAAGGTATTAAGTCAAAAAAAAAAAAAAAATCTTTTTTTTTTTTGTGGCGGTGTGAGAACAGGCAGATCATTCACTAAATATCTGATGTGATAAATCTTTACAATGTTTTAAACTGTCCGCACCTTAGTCACAGTAGGGGTCTCAGGTGCCTCATACCATGACGTATCGTCGACCTCAGTCCATTGCAGTTATAGGTTCAGCGCTAGAAGTTCAAGTGGAAAGCCAAATTTGAAAATTATAAGGAACTTTGCACATAAGTTAATTATATTCTACAATTACAAATTTACCTGTACACATCAATCGCAGATCCACTACAAATGCAGAGGCACAACGGACGTCATAATACGGTTTTTAATTAGTTTTCCTTAACCATTTATGGACATCTCTACGATGTTCTTCAAATTTCAGTTCACAAATATATAATGGTCAGAACCAAACTCGGAGTTCACAGATAAACGGTGACACTTCCTCTCCACCACACGAATCTTTAGTATAGCGAAAAGTGGGCTGTGTGAACATGACTGTTGCATCCAAAAGAAAAAACTGAAAAGAAAATAACCGCAGTGATGATTCAGTAGCCAAACGAGAAAGTTTGGATGTTTGTGTAGGTATACTGTCCATCTCAATCCCGCCTTAATTGCTCAACAGCTTTAAATCAAATAAGGCACGAAGTGAGTAAATTGTGTGCGAAGTGATATAGGATAGTTTTTATCGCGCAAAAACGAATTGTTCCTTTAAAAATTGCCATTATAAATTCGCAAACTCCAAAGAGTTTCCTACTTCGTACTCGACAGTGCCACATTTACTCTTTATGTTTACGTACATCACAAACACTTCTTTTCAGAAATAAAAGCAAAAAGCTAAAAGCATCTGATATATGCATGTGTGTGTTTACTTTAAAAGCGCTAAGGCTTATCCACTTAAAAAGCAGGAAATATAATCCGTACATAACCTTTTTTTTTATATCGTACTGTTGATTAGTTCACGAAGAGATGTCTTCAGTCGTGTACATGAAATGCTATAGCACCTCAGATATTACAGCATAATTCCGTTCGTAATATATGCGTCATAATATATGCGGGAAGTCAAATCTTAAAAAAAATAATACTGTACAATACTATATACCAGCACAAAAGTCGCTTCACTAAAAGTGAAAAAATGGTCGTGTGCACATTTTTTTGTATGTTCATGACAAATATATAACGGTTTCGATTCCTCCTCGGTTTTATTTATTGGCTGTGTGACCTTTTTTTCCCTACTATACACTCTCTGTAACATTACAAATTATTTTTACCAAAATTTAAAACTTAACCGAAGATAATTAACTTTTTTTTTTGTTTGCTGTCCAAAATTTTTGCAGAGCTCAGTCCAAATAGTAGCCTCTGATAAACAAAACATTTTTTTTTTTTTTTGCTTACTTTTCAATATTCTGCAAATAATTATCACTTAAACCGAATGTATTTAGTGGTCTAAGGTAGAAACTTCTAGTTTCAAAAAGCCATGTTAGGAGTAATTTACATCGCGATACACGTCGTCACTAATACGGCGCTTATGAAAGCAGCTTAATTATTACTTATAATAACCAAAAATCCTGCTCCCTTATGATATAACAAGAACAGTCAGCATTTCAACTTAGCCACTATCTCCGCTAATATAGCCACTACAAAATCAAACCACCTTAACATAAATGCATCGGAATTAATTTCGAGTAGTAGCAACATTTTCTATATCAGGATTCCTTCTTAGCTTAGCAAAAACTATCACAAATAATTTTATTTTACACCTTCAGTGTGAATTGCAACTGGACTAAAGCACGCGCACTAACACTGTAACGCCATGTTAACTTGATCTGCAATACTACGTAAGAGTTGTAATGAATTCTGGACTTTCCATTGTACACCATAAGTTAGAGCATTTTAGTATACATTTTTCAATTACGTTACTTTATTAATTGTCATGATTCTGAAGCTATAGTTCATATGACCTGATATAGTTTCACATGTATTCATTATTTACTTTTGCTTTTACGACCGCCATATTGTAAAAAAATCATTTTTGGCCAGTTTTTAGCGGTTGTTTTGATATCACTATCTGAAATTGTGGGTCAAGTTTAAATCACGATTCATGACGTCACTAACATGAAATATAGTTAATGTACTAATTCGCAGGTGATAGAACCATGGAGGTACGTTTTTGCTCCATGGATAGAACCCTTGATTTTCTAGCGACAAGATTGGCGGTGTTTCTGGCTTGGTTGAAATACAGCTTGAACCAGATTGATAACTGAAACCTTATTAGTAATTTAAGCTGCCTTCATGAGCGTCAATTTAATGATATGTATCGCGTTGTACTAAATTGTATCAAAAGATCAATAATAATAATTCCAGAGCAGGAAATATAAATCTGTACTTAACCAAAAATTTTGTAGGTAAGTTCACAAGATCCCTTTAGTTGCGAAAATGAAATAATATAAAATCTCAGGTATCACACCGTATTTCCGTTTGTAATATATGTATCACAATATGTGTGTGTGGAAAAAAAAAAAATTAGAAAAAGTGCTGATTTCCAAGGAGCTGTATTAACGAAGGATGTGGTAAGGTTGAAATACAGCCTGGACCAGAGTGATTACTAATATTTCATGGTGCACAGTGAATTTCGAGCGCAGAATTTGGCTTCCATGCCGAATTCTGACTATAATGACTTCAGAATCTGCTCAAGACGTCTATTGTCGTTAAGTGAGTAATGTATGCGCGTTACACCTTTGTTGCCTATGTCCCGGCTATGAGGTACACTTTTCACTGAAGAATAAAAGATAAGGAAGCAGTTGACCATATTTTCAATCGTAAAGGGGAAATTTTTCAACTGGTCGTACTCTGAATGGTAACAACTTTTATACCAAAACACACTTTCAAGAGGACGAAGTCGCGGGTAACTGCTAGTTATTATGTATATCTTTCTCTTCCCCGTTCTTATCTTCTAAATATACTTTACAGTTCTACAATGCTATTTATTGGCGTACCAATAAACTTTAATACTCTTAGTTTGACTCAAAAGCGAACTATTGCGAAGAATACTTTCGCCGCTGCAACGAGAGCTGTCTCAAGAATAGGCACTACCTAGTACCTTTTAAACCTCATTCAGTTGCTGCTCAGCAAAGAAATCTGGAACCGTGTATCGGAGCAAATTATATCAATTAAACCTAATAAATCCATAAAAGTTCTTGTCATTTAGATAAAAATAAGACAAAAATTATTTAATTAAATTTCAATCGAAATATTTAAACTGGAAGAATATTTACTCAACAATCACAAAATTCGTAATCTGTATATTCACTCATATTTGATGTGACCTGCTTTGAAAGATATCATGGAAAAAAAAATAACTATTAGTTAAAAACTCTCTTCTTTTGCAAGACTCGAACCGGATATGCACATTACTTCGCCATTCTGCATCTATGATAGCTGCGCATTAAAGCCATTTCATTCCGTATCGTTCGATTAGTGTTCTGAAACATCTTCTGAGTTTATATTTTATCTTCTGTCTACTGGTAAACAAAACCCTTGGTATTAAATTGATGCATGGTAGACGCGGATGCTTTGTTAGGATTTTTAATGATGGAGAAGCTTAAATGATGCGCATTGTAACAATAAAATGCTCGCAGCTGGTTCGATGGTAGTGTGGAGTAATATTAGCACATCGGAGACATTATACAAAGACCCTCTGCGCCCTGTATCTAAGTAAGTAGTTTCATAATACGTGTATTTTGGCTGAAGGGTCTGGTGGCGAGAGTCCTGAATAAATAGTGTTTTTCGCAGACCGTTGTGTAGTTAGGCCTGTTTCGCCGTTCTGAGTTCATTCTAGAAATATTTTGAGTGTTATTTAAGGAACTTAGGAATAAATACTTGTTGAAGCTATTTCAGCAGTCCATTTTGAAATTAGACAGTAGTTGTGAGTAGGATATATATACGACGGCTCCTGATAGTGCCCTCGGCGCCAGCAGAGCAACAAACCATTCTAAAATCCTAACCCCGACCACGCCCAAGCTATCAGAAATTAGATTGTTTGCAGATGACATAATGCTATATAAAAGGATCAAAACAGTTGAGGATTGTAAAAAGTTGCAGCATGGGATGAAGATAAATGCAAAGAAGAGTCAGCTTATTAGATACACAAATAAAAAACTAAAGGTTGATTATGATTATAAGGTGGGGAAAGAGTTGCTTATTGAAGACTTGAAATGTAAATATCTTGGCTTTACATTTGATAACAAGCTTAACTGGGCAGATCACATTGGACAGGTAGTAAGAAAAGATTTTGAAATTCTGCATTTATTGGAGAGGGTGATGAGGAGATGTACGAGAGAAGTAAAGGAACTGGGTTAGAAAACTTTGGTGAGACCATTGCTTGAATATGGTAGAGTAGTATCGGACCCACATTTTGAATATCAAATACAGGAATTGGAGAAGGTGCAAAGAAGGGCTGCCATATTTGTTTCTGAAAATTATCGCAGAACGCAATCGGTAACAGATATGATAAAAGAGCTAGGATGGGACTCATTGGAAGACAGGAAGAGGGTGAAGAGGGTCATGGGAGTGTACAAGGCGTATATTGGTGATAAGTCATGGAAATATATTGGTGTAAGAATTGAAAGTAATGCCTGGAAGGGAAAAGATGACCATGACCACAAGCTGGCAATCGATTTCAGGCACAAGGGTGTAGGAAGATTCTCTTTTTTAGGTAAAGGTGTCAGGGATTTGAATAAGTTACCAAGAAAAATGATGAATAATTTGCCAAAAACGTTGAAAAAATTTAAAATTAAAATTTTGTAAAGGGTAAACGTAGGTGCTTCAGAAAGCTTCAGAACAGGGGGATGATGGGTGTTTAGAAAAATTGCCTCCGGAGCATGAGCTCCATTGCAATTTAATTTAATCCCAGACGACTGTGACCTTCCCGAATAAAATAAGCATGCTGTTGACGACGCACAACAAAAAGATTTCAGAGCCCGAGTCGACACTCGACAGTAATTTTAGATATCGTCTGGATGGATGCCTCATACGTGCTGCGAGATAACCATTTCCACACCTCCAATGACCTCACCACAAAATCACATGGTGTTCTCTGACAATTGGTATCTGCTGTATTGATAATGAGCAATAAATTAAGTACAATCTATGGTAACATTAAAGACCCCACAGTAATTTTCATAGCCAATATGTGAGTTTGATACTCGCTATATCTTCTCTTGTGGCAACCTAATAGTATGCTTTCTTCCTAATGGTGCCAGTCTTATTTCAGATGCAGTACGACTTTGATGGAAAAAGGCGGTAAATTATTTGAATGCTTTCAGTATTGACGAACCGCTCACCGCTTTGACCAATAAACTTCATTTTTTCCATTTCTTTTTGTTATTAACAAATTACTCCACTGGTTTTACTACTTCTTATGTATGATTCAGCTATATACTGTTTATCGTTCTTGTATAAGTTGCAAATATACTACACTCCTGGAAATTGAAATAAGAACACATTGACGCCGGTGTGTAAGACCCACCATACTTGCTCCGGACACTACGAGAGGGCTGTACAAGCAATGATCAAACGCACGGCACAGCGGACACACCAGGAACAGCAGTGTTGGCCGTCGAAGGGCGCTAGCTGCGCAGCGGTTGGGCACCGCCGCAGTCAGTGTCAGCCAGTTTGCCGTGGCATACGGAGCTCCATCTCAGTCTTTAACACTGGTAGCATGCCGCGACAGCGTGTACGTGAACCGTATGTGCAGTTGACGGACTTTGAGCGAGGGCGTATAGTGGGCATGCGGGAGGCCGGGTGGACGTACCGCCGAATTGCTCAACATGTGGGGCGCGAGGTCTCCACAGTACATCGATGTTGTCGCCAGTGGTCGGCGGAAGGTGCACGTGCCCGTCGACCTGGGTCCGGACAGCAGCGACGCACGGACGCACGCCAAGACCGTCGCATCCTACGCAGTGCCGTAGGGGACCGCACCGCCACTTCCCGGCAAATTAGGGACACTGTTGCTCCTGGGGTATCAGAGAGGACCATTCGCAACCGTCTCCATGAAGCTGGGCTACGGTCCCGCGCACCGTTAGGTCGTCTTCCGCTCACGCCCCAACATCGTGCAGCCCGCCTCCAGTGGTGTCGCGACAGGCGTGTATGGAGGGACGAATGGAGACGTGTCGTCTTCAGTGATGAGAGTCGCTTCTGCCTTGGTGCCAATGATGGTCGTATGCGTGTTTGGCGCCGTGCAGGTGAGCGCCACAATCAGGACTGCATACGACCGAGGCACACAGGGCCAACACCCGGCATCATGGTGTGGGGAGCGATCTCCTACACTGGCCGTACACCTCTGGTGATCGTCGAGGGGACACTGAACAGTGCACGGTACATTCAAACCGTCATCGAACCCATCGTTCTACCATTCCTAGACCGGCAAGGGAACATGCTGTTCCAACAGGACAATGCACGTCCACATGTATCCCGTGCCACCCAACGTGCTCTAGAAGGTGTAAGTCAACTACCCTGGCCAGCGAGATCTCCGGATCTGTCCCCCATTGAGCATGTTTGGGACTGGATGAAACGTCGTCTCACGCGGTCTGCACGTCCAGCACGAACGCTGGTCCAGCTGAGGCGCCAGGTGGAAATGGCTTGGCATGCCGTTCCACAGGACTACATCCAGCACCTCTACGATCGTCTCCATGGGAGAATTGCAGCCTGCATTGCTGCGAAAGGAGGATATACACGGTACTAGTGCCGACATTGTGCATGCTCTGTTGCCTGTGTCTATGTGCCTATGGTTCTGTCTGTGTGATCATGTGTTGTATCTGACCCCAGGAATGTGTATATAAAGTTTCCCATTCCTGGGACAATGAATTCACGGTGTTCTTATTTCAATTTCCAGGAGTGTATATAATTCATTGTACCTTTTCTATCGTGTATGTATGGGTTTTTTTTATCTCTATTAGTAATGGGTTCCACATTGCGGATGACTTAAGATGAATACAACAATTAATTAAAACCTCCCTGCCTTTAGAACCGATGAACTTTACAACGATGCTGGCAGGGCATCTACAACCAAGATCTGCAATTTAATCCATCCACTTCTAATGCTAAACAATCTTTTGCCAGTCTCATGGTCACACATCACTGATTCAACATACTGACTCATCTATAAATCCCATTCCAGCTCGTTTATCATATCAGTTACTGATTGTGTTGCGGTAATTTCCAGAGAAAAATCTAGCATCCTTTCTTTGCACCCCATCAAATTCATGTATTTGATATCCAAAATGTGTGTACGATACTACACCACTCAATTCAAGCAATGGTCTGACCAAAGTTTTTTGTAACATAGTTCCTTTACTTCTCTGGTACACCCCCTCATTATTCTCCCCAACAAGTGATGAATTTTGAAATCTTTTCTTACTGCCTTTCCAGTGTGTCCTCTCAAGTCTTCAACAAGTAGTTCCTCCCCCACTTTATAATCACAATCAACCTTTAGTTTAATATGCTGACTCTTCTCTAAAATTATCTTCATCCAATGTTGACCTACACAGCTAGATATCCTTTTCCGATCACCCTGCTGCTATTCACAATCTTTCCCGTTTTGATCCTATTATATAAAATTATATCATCGGCAAATAACTTCTGATAGTAAACCATTAACACAATCATTCAATAAAATACCAAATATCAATGTCCCCGACAATACTAGACCACCTACAACCAAGATTTGTAACTTCGGCCATCCACTTCTAATGTTAGATTCGTTTCTGAGATGTTCCTATAGTTTTCAGAATCGCCAGCCTCTTCTTTTCCTAATCCCGAACATGCTGTTAATCACTGAAAGTAATTATCACTTGCAGAGTCGGCGTGAAGATGGAAATTGAATAATCATATTTTGTTAGAAAACCACGGAGAGGCATTAAGTCCCGCAAAGATACAAAGAATAAGTAAGGAAGGACATAAAACAACAGAGTGTTCTCATATGTTCAAATGTTCTCAAATATTTTATGACACAAGACTGTGACAAGCAGTACCTTATCTATACTTTCGATCACTTGCGATACCGATCCAAAAATGACACAACAATAGTCTAAGTGACAAGAATTCCTCACGGGTTTTCTGCCGGGTAATTTCTTCTTTCCACAACGTTTCGGCAGCAATCCCCGCAGCGGAGGTATCTGTCGAAACGTTGTGGATAGAAGAAATTATCCGTCAGAAAACCCGTGAAAAATTCTGGTCAGCCATACGCTGGGAAAAACTTAATTCTCACAATAGTCTAAATGTGAACGCACGACGGTTTTATACGCTATCTCCTCTGTTGCAGTTCTTCAAAATTCAACCTATGAATCGCAGCCTAGAATTAGCCCTGCCTACGACCGAAGTTATGTGCAGGCTCCAATTTAATGACGCTTTGTACTGTCATGCACTAATATTTCAGGGAATCAACCATGTCAATAACTGAAATGTTTACTTTTTACCCCTTAACAAACGAGTTCTTATTGTTAGTGATGCATGATGTGCATTTCATACCATAAGTATCTTCACACCGAATTTCTGTAATTTTTTTTTTCCTGTCGTTGCGACCCAAACTAACTTGGTGAACAAAGTATTTCACGCGAGGGAAGACATAAATCATAAAAACATCCGTACGACATAAATTTCATTCTCCTTTAACAATAGTAGGGAAACACTTTATTTTTCTAGAAGTAGTTAATAGTTTGTATCTATGCGTGAGAATCAAAGCAATAGAGACTTGTGTTCAACATGCCCATATTGCTTTAATCCCATGATGCCATTGTTCTTGCACTTGTTTATGTCAAAAGTTACCTGACCGGGAACCTAAATGAATGAAAGCAAAAATCTGAGATTATTATTATAGTAATATACCCGGATTATCAAAAAGGAAACGTACAATGCAAGGCACCCACTATTTGTTACTACTTTTTTTTTAACTGCTTTATGTCTCTCAACAGCGAGGTCTTTAGAGACGGGAAAGGATGGGGGGCAAGGAATGGGAAGGAATTCAGCCATGGCCTTTTGAAGGAAGCATCCC
The DNA here is from genome assembly GCA_031002005.1 of Vandiemenella viatica. NCBI lineage: Eukaryota > Metazoa > Arthropoda > Insecta > Orthoptera > Morabidae > Vandiemenella > Vandiemenella viatica. The sequence goes on along the minus strand of JARYHS010008075.1, from coordinate 62,897,056 downwards.
GGTATTTACCTGGAGTGATTTTGGAAACCATGGAAAACCCAAATCTGGATGCCCGGACGGGGATTCGAACCGCCGTCCTCCCGAATACGAGGCGAGAACGCTAACCGTTACACCGCCACGCTCGTTTTTTTTTTACTACTGACAAGGTAGTCGTTCTTGCTGTTATTGTCAAAAGGGAGTCGTAATCATCCTGCAACAATACACACTTCATCATACGCTTTCCTGTATAGTCACGACATAAGTTGTAAAAGCTGCAACCTCCGGGCACAAATCATCCAAGACAATCTTTTTGTTAGTCTCACGGTCATAAGTCTCTGATTTAACTAATTGACTCGTCTATATCAATGAGTTAGAGCAAACATCTATCATTTATTTCGTATGCTCGGTGACCGACTTCTCTGACATCACGGAAAAATGTTCCTGTTCAGCTTCATCCACTCTACCGAAAATGACCAGCAAAGTGCTTCTTTTTTCATCATCGTACAACCTTAATTGCAGTGACACCAAGCAGCTCATTGTTGGTTTATCATGTAAACTTGATTTTGAACCGGTGGTTGTACTATAAAAAAGTTGGATGCAATAAAACTACCCTTATACTTTCAGAATGGGAAGTACTGACCTAGCTGACATACAGTTTCTGGGTTCTTTAACAATAGCGATCACATACAAACGAGTGTATCACTTGGCGACCATACTGTGTCTTCACAAATAGTGTCTGGAACAAAAACTATTTGGTTTTTCAACAATGCTATTCCTGCCTTTGGTGTTTTTCTCGGTCAATCAACAAGGAGCAACCTGAACGATGCCCACCCTGCAATGAGCAGCACTGTAAACATCATGATGTCACGGAGTCTTCAAGTTATGAAGTTATACAACGATACAAAGACTATAGATGTGCATATTGATAATGTATGTGTCAGTGAAGTGTCTTACAGCCGTAGGCCAACACTGGACTATGCACGACTGATACCAGAATTTAAAATATATAAAAAATTGTTAGTATATGATGATGTTAAATGCAAAGTACAACAAGATTTAAAGTACCATGTTGAGGGAATTGATGTATGTGGCATAACAGAGATGTGAATATAAAATATTTTTATTTATTTATTTGTAGCCCACCATTTAATAATAGAACTTAAAGCACTGAAGATGTTAATTCTATTCCACTAAATGCAGAAATGAGTTTTATGGATCCCCTTTGAGCCTCGCATGAAGCAGACCAAGTTGAATTTACACTTCCATAGCATTAAAAATACATACCACAATTGGGCTTTAGGATAACACAACCAGATACAAGCTGAGCCTCCATTTCCCTGGTAAATTTTTGAAATTATGATTTTTTTTTTTTTTTTTTTTTTTTTTTTTTTTTTTTTTGTAAAATTGGTGAAAGATGGGGTAAATGGCGCAAATTTCTGTAACTTGTAAGTGGTACGAGATGTTGACCTATCCCCAACGCTATCAATCACACACGAAAAGGTATCTGGAATCATATCATTCGTCTACACACACCAAACACTCTCAGATATCAGCCAGGGTACGTAAACACAAACGCACTAACTCATACTACAGCCAATCGAAGAATTTTGATAAATATGTGTGAAATTCTTGCTTTGTTCATCGACTTCTATGGGCTACGTATGCCCAACGGTTTCTTCAGTCACTGTAGGCCGCCCCGTTGATTTCTCTTTAAGAGCCATCCTTAAAGCTGTAAACTGCGCATAATACCGCGGAGTGGAGTAGGCGGTTGGTGTTTGTTTTTTAACTTTACTCTGAATTGTCGTCAAATTGTTACGACAGACTAACGTGAACGAAATTCAAGCACAATATTAAGTGTCACAGCATCTGTTGCCATTTTAATGATTGTTCATGTCTGCGCTCTCGTGGCAGAAATTTGAAAAGCAAATATAAATCTTTTTTTGTTTTTGTTTTTTCTATATGACCGCAAAGTTTTGTCTACTTATGTCAAATATAATGGCTACAGTAAATTTGTAATCACTTCAATACAGTAATTAATAACAACCCGCCTCCCTCCCCCGTATATATTCATTCACTATCACATGCGTGATATATTCGGTAGCTGTCAGAGGAGGTGTTATAGCGGCAACTAAGCAACATTCCTTAAATTTGGTACAACGCATCTAGCTTGAAATGTTTGACGGCGAAACCCAAGGTCCGAAGGTCGGGTCTGTTATAATAGTTGTTTCGGTGACGAATCGTCTCCGTTTTAAAGCGTCTGATGGTTAAAACCTATGACGAGTGTGTGATCACCCCATCACAAATGTTATATGAAATTTGCATGCTTAGAAGTTAGACAATTCAGTGGACTCTCGGTCTGACGGTGAAACCCAATGTCAGGTATGTTTGATCACTTCTGTCACAGGAGGTGTTGTGTGACGGCAATCATATCCGTTCGAAGTTTTCTGACAGTTAAAAGCTACGATGGGTGTGTTATCACCCATTCACAAATGTTGTGTTAAATTTGTATGCTTAGAAGTTCGAAAATTCAGTAGACCCTCACGCAAACTAGTATTGAAACAACCTGATTGTCACTACTGCGACGTGTGCTAGGTCTCGTGAACGACAGGAGTTAACTTTTGTAAATGGAATAGAGCGGTAGGCTTTAATTTGACGAAATGCTGATATTTTATGCTATTTTTTTTTATCAATCCCCATGAGGCACCCATTACGACGATATCTAAACTTGGACTGTCAACTCGAGCTCTGAAATCTTTTTATTGCGCGTGGTATATCGCATACTTGTTGTATTCGGGAGCCGTCATTTCTGTCACATTTGTCTGGGATTAACAGCCTACGATCGGATGGGCGTGGTCATTAGAGTTACAGGAATTGGTAGAGTTGATTACGTTCAACCATTAATACCATGGTCTGAATGCATTACCGATAACTGCGTTCCAGGAAATGTTGATTTAAAATGCAACATTTGGTAGGAACAGTTTTCTGGGATTAAAAGCACGGGCGTGGTCGGGGTTAGGATTTTGGAATAGTTTGTTGCTCTGCTGGCGTCGATGTGCCTGTCACTAGTGATGGTCTGAGCGATCATATCATCATTTCCACTGCCGGACGTCTCTCGGGTCTCCGTCTCTCAGGATTGAGTGACACAACTTCGTCCTTGGCGCTAGCACTGTGCCCGAGCTACTATTCAGAAGCCGTGTGAGGATTCTAGATGCAAATATCCTTGAAAAAGAAAAAAAAGGCCTAGGGTACTATCTATAGTCACTATATACAGGGTGTCCCAGAATTATCTTTACAACTTTGACATTGAATAAAGTATGTTTCGAATGAGATATCACGATGCAGATTTTTGCATTTTGAAGAGTATCTCTCAAAGTTTTGTTTCTGTCTCTAGAACACTTCAACGTGTGCACTATTAGTTGCCCATACAATATCTATGCGATATTGAATTTCTTGCAAAGTTTTTTGGAACATCCCTTGATCAATTGTCGTAATTGCTGCAGAAATCCGCTGCCTGATATCTGCCAAATTTCTAACCGGGGTTTGATACACGATGTCTTTGACATATCCCCATAGAAAGAAATCCAAGGGGGTTATGTCAGGTGAACGAGGCGGCCAGTCAATTGGACCCCCTCTTCCTATCCACCGCCCAGGAAATTATTTATCTAGAAAATCATAGACATCATGAGCCCAATGCGGAGGTGAACCATCCTGCTGGAAGATGACTGTCGGTTGAAGGACTTCCAGTTGGGGAACAACAAATAGTGTTAGCATATCCAAGTAAACTGGGCCTGTGATTGTCTTCTCAGCAAAGCAGATGGGGCCAATGATTTGTTGCGCATAACACCGCAGCACACATTAACCTTTGGGCTGTCGCGCTCTATCTCTCTAAATGCATGTCGAGGTTCAGAACCGCACATTCGAACGTTGTGCCTGTTGAGTAACCCAGACACGTGAAAGGGGCCTCATCTGAGAGGAGAACACGACTAAGGAAACCATCCTCAGTGTCCATTCTCTCCAACATGTTTGCAGCAAACGCAGCACGTTAGCTTCTGGCATGATGGCTTACAACAGCTGCATTTTTTGTGCATACTAGTGCAACCGTCTGTGTAACAATCTTTGTATAGTTGGGCGTGGTAACTGTAACTCTCTGGCGGCGGTGCGGAGAGATTGTTTGGGACTACGAGTGAATGCCTCACGAACCCTCCATGTCACGAACCCGTTCAACATTCTCGTCACTTGTGCATGGTCGACCAGCGCCTTTCTGTTGGAGGATACTACCAGTTTCCATGAACTGCGATGCCACTGACGAATTTATGGTCTTGTTGGTGGTTTTTTCCTGTATGTTGTCCGGAAATTGAGTTGCACTTGTACAATATGACTTTAGAGGTGAACCACAATGACGCTTTTCCTCGATCCTCGATGCTCTTAATTATTGAGTATATGGGATATAACTTTGAAACCAAACTTTCTAAAAATTTTCAATTGAATATCCTATCTTCGAAGGCATTCCTCTTCATTTCGGCGTCAGGGCCAAATTTCGGCCAAACTGAAATGTATTTAAGGAGAGAGATGAATGTATGATTCCTACGTTTTGATAGCTTTGCCTCATGCAAAACTGCTCTCGATTGAGCTTCAGCTTCTCAACTGTCACAAGAAAAGGACTCGTAGGAATTCTAGACCCAACAGAAGAAAAAGGAGATCTGCATATTACTTGCCTGCTTGGTTTAAGGGCCAAGGAGGTGTTATCTCAAAGGTAGACAAAATGTGGATAATGTCTGCTGCGAGAAACCTGATAGTTTACGCTTGTTATCAGTCTAAAAACCATAGATTCATTGATTAGAATAACCTTAAATTGTTGGAAGTGAGTGCCCCAGTTCCCAGCACTTGATTGAATTGATAAAATAAATGTTATGATAGAGTTAAAAGCAGATAAGAAATAATAACCTGATTTAAAAAGTTCTGTGATTACTAATGCAGAAAAATTGTCAGTAATGGCTCACTGAAGAGAATTAAAACAGTCAGACCTTTTTACGAGATGGTAACAGCAATTTTAATTTATTTTAAAATGTTATTACACGACATTCGTACGAGTGAACAATGAATTTTATACTCTGTACTAAATGGTAAGCAACAACTTAACATTGCTGTGTTAATATCCTGTAGTAATGACAAGATTCTCAATTGCCTCGTGTTTCTGCATTTCAGCCCTTTTCATCCTGTAATTCGCTAACATATGACAGATGGTCCGCAGGAATAACTTTAAAGATTTGATTCCAGCTGAATTTACATTTAAATTTTAGATCATTAAAAAAAATTATGCATTTACCATAATGTTTTAGGAGATATTTAGAAATTATGAGGGCCTATAAAGTATAAAATGAACAGATTATGGGAAAACAAAGGAGTTTGTACAAAAATTGAAACGAAAGGTGATTTACATTGTTTGAGAAACACAGGTGTAGTTACAAATAAGTGAGAAGGGAAGTTTTCATTTGTAGGTATGGGAGTGACGGAATAGAACAAATATCCTAAAGAGTCAGTGAACAATATACCTCAACCTGTGAAGAATTTTAATGTAAAAATATGTAATGATAATATTTGGTATGAATGGAAATTGTCACCGGGACATGAGATCCATTTCAATTAATAATAATAATAATAATAACTGTGGACTATAGAGGAAGATGAAGCTTAGAATAGTAAAACAAATGTTAAGATGAAACGATTAGCATAGCACTGGAATACCGAGCGTAGTGTATGAGCGGTAACTCTCTGGCTTCGCGTTAGGGAGGACGTCGGTTCGAATCCTCGTCTGGGCATCCAGATTTGGGTTTTACATGGTTTCCCCAAAGAACGCTAGGTGAATGGCGGGATGCGTCCTTCAAAAAGACATGGCCAAATTCCTTCCCGTTCTTGTCCCAAGTCCTTCCCTGCCAATAATGACCTCGACGTCGACGAGGCGTACAGCCATAAGCAAAAAAAAAAAAAAAAAAAAAAAAAAAAAAAAAAAAAAAAAAAAAAAAAAAAAAAAAAATTATTGGAATAAGTGAAAGAATATACCAAACCATACTAGAATCTTGTGAAATAACTTACAAATCCCGTCTGGTATTGTAAATTACGAATTTAATAATAATAGTAATTAATAATTTTTGCAGATAGAAATTTTAGTATTCAGGCAAATGTGAACTAAATTTTGGTTAGTGATTTATATCAGAAATGATTAGTAATATTGGTCATAGTGACGAATTCATTAACACACCCTATTTATTATCAGTTATCGTCCTTATCTTTATCAACACACGGATAACGTAGGACTCGTCAAATATACAAGCAGCACATCAACCAACCAAACCCCTTTTCTACATTTCATCTACTGATAATATCAATAAGACATAATACAAATATATCTTCAAGCTCCATAATTAATTTTTTTTTCTCTAAATATGCGTTGGGTGTGATTCGTAGATCGGAGGGCCACAATCAAACCTTTACGCAATATATGAATTAAAAATATGTTTTCTACCTATAAGCAATGATAACAATTTAAGTGTGAATAACAAAGCGTATTCTTAATCATTTAAATTATAAGTTTTATTTCATCATTGCAGCATACGTCAGCAACAGATTACACTAACCCGTTATTTGATTTCGATAAGTTTATCGGCATTATTGCTAATGTCTACCACTAGTAAAAGTTCTTATGACTGTTATCTCGCGTTTCTCAAGAGGTTAAATCTATAGAGTATCATAAGTTGTCATCAGCAGCAAGTTGTGCTCCATATGATATATGGTACTTATAAGAATAACAAACAATTTATTTTATTGGAATGGAGCCTATGCTCAGGTGTCAATTTCTCTACACGCCTACTTTCATGATTCTTTAAGAGCAATTCAACACTTAGCTAAGTTTGCCCTGTACGAATCTTAACTTAAATTCTTCCGTTGTTGCAAGTAAATAGTAATTATTCAACCAATATCAGTCTAAGCCTAGCAAAATTTCTGAAATGTTTACTGCTGATTTCAGACTTAGCTTATTTATCATATCAGTTTCTCATTATGCTCTGCATTAGTCATCACGTGTATTACCTACTTGCCCATGCATCCATGTCTTCATATTTGTTATCCCTCTCATAACTATCTACGCTTTCCCACTTGCTTTTGCTTGAACATACCAGTTTCTGTGTACTTCTAGAGTCGTTCAAATCAGTTTCTTAAGTATCAGTAACCATATTTGTTTTTCTGCAAATCTAGCTATCCACATCTGCATCGTTCCTGCTTCAGTAATCTGTAACCACCACGTAGATAGAATACCATCGCATTGCACACAAGCAAAGTTTTGAACAACGACTTATACCTTCGTTTCCGGAATTGCTTTTTTTTTTTTTTTTTTAAACTTTCTCCATCACATTCTCTTTACATCGCCGCAGGGCCCGCTCCAGGGGGGGACAAACCGGGCATTTGCCCGGGGCGCTAAAATTTAGGGGCGCCATTTCGGCTGTAGGTGTGAGAAAAATATTAATGATATTGATGTGTTAAATACCCAATTAATAAAAAAATTCCTCATACCGATTTTTCCGTTCGATATAAATTACAGTTCTTAGCTATTTGGGTGCGCCCCTCGAGACTTCGAAGAGACGGGGCGCGGACCTCAAAGGGGCGCGCCGTTGTTCAGCCACCTCTGTGTGAATTGCGCCATTTGTTAACATAGGAGCGACTTCAAAATGCACCGCGTCCGCGCCATGTCTCAGCCCAAAGTCCGCGCCACTTGGGCCTCAACACGCGAGTAGAACGCTGCTTCGACTTGTGTTGTCTTAACTTGCTTATTATTGCTAATTATAAAAGTAGTTTCATTAAACAACAGCATTAGTTTTATTACTACGTCCTTAGTGATAAGTGGAAGTTCATAAAATTTACTTCAGGATTTCATAATTTCTAAAGGTAAGTACATCTATGATTAAACTGTTATTTAGTTGGATATACGACATAAGCGCACAACGACAAAAGCACACAACAGAAGCGAAGCGCGGTAGATGGGGGCTGTTACACCTGACCTCGGCTACCTGTACTGATTCCGACGTTATACTGCCCACAAGTTACTAGACGCAGTGAAAAGGAGTGTTTTTCGCAATTGCAGTTAGGTTCTAATACATGAAATCGATAGTGCTTGGCGCGAAAGGTTGAGTATTTATTTTATTGAATTGATGAAGCAAATCAATATAGATCTTAGTTATTGGAAATCGAAGTGGAATAATTTGCATAATAATTTCTTCTCGTAATCCGAGCCTCACAGATTTGTTGTACAAATTAGATACAGACATTGCAAGTGTTGTGGTTGGGTTAAATTACATACGCCTGCTTTGATTGCTTGTCAAAATACTATAGTTTAGTGGGTGTGGGACAGTACTTACAATCATTAATAAATAAATAATATTACCAACTGTTGATTACCGATTAGTTGCTTCACATACCATTACTATATTCAATTTCTAATGTTAACTGCTAATATATAATAACCCATGATTATTATTCTCGTATCAAAAACATTAAAATACACAGTTAAATACATTTTGTAAATCAACAACTTTAAACACACTTGGCCCAATAATTCGCAACCTCAATCGCATTGTGTGTTGCTTGAAACAGGTCTTCGTTGTTGCAGGATGATGGGCACATAGGGCACTCGAGCATATGATTCATAGTTTGGTCTTCTCCACATTCGCATTTAATACTGGTAGTATCAGTATAACCCCATCTCATTAGGTTTTCCTTGGACCTGTTCGCAATCGATTTAAAGACCGCCAGACGTTCCAGTCTTCTTCATGACCAGGTGGCAAGCGCTCTGCAACTGTCAGTGGTCCCGAGATGTTGGGAACCCTCATTTTCCATAACTGTACTCTTGCCTTTTCAGGTGACCCAATTAGTTCCCGTGATGTTCTGAGGAAGCTTTTCCTGGATTTGAGTCTCTGGGCTGGTGGTATATGGCCGTGCAGTGGATGAGCGCTTTCCCGTTCTACTTTGGTCCTCTCCTTCTTCGCAGCCACTTCTCTCCGGATACTGGGTGGTGCAATGCCCGAAAGCTGGTAAAGCCTATCAACTGGGGTAGGCTTTAAGCAACCTGTCACTAGCCTACAGGTGTTATTGAGGGCTACATCCACCTGTTTGGTTTGAGATGATGAGTACCAAACTGGGCATGCATATTCTGCAACAGAATAACAAAGGGCCATTGCCGATGTACGTATAGTTTGTGGTTGACTGCACCTCTGTGATCCAACTAATTTGCGCAGTAAGTTATTTCTTGTAGAGATCTTCATTTTGCAATTCATGCAATGCTTCTTATATGTGAGGGTTCTATCGAGTGTCACTCCCAGATATTTTGGGGTGTTACATGTCTGCAGTTCGATACCTGACCACATTACTTTTAACTTACGCTGAGCTTTCCTATTTTTTAGGTGAAAGGCACACACTTCAATTTTTGAAGGGTTAGGTCTTAAGTGGTTTTCCTTATAATAGCTTGATAGGCCTTCAAGAGCAGCAGACAAATTTCTTTCTACTACTTCAAGCTTTGTGCTCTGTGAGGCTAGAACTAGGTCATCAGCATACACGAAGCTCCTGGTAGCTGGATGTAATGGCTGATCGTTTGTATAAATGTTGAAAAGTATTGGGGCCAGTACACTACCTTGAGGTAGACCATTCTTTTGTACCCTCCATCGACTGCGCTGTCCCATAATGCTTTCTATATATACGAATGCGGTTTCCAGATACTCTAATTGCTGCATTTATAAACCGTTTCAACAAAAAGAAATTCATTAACTATTTTAGTGAATGTGAATAACTTTGTCATTTGGTTTAATAAATGCATTGCGCGACAATCACTCCACAACATTTTTTTTTTTTTTTTGGTGAACTTGGAACGTATTTGATATAAGCCTATAGAAATTGCCATTCTGTATACACGGTTTCTGTATTTGCAGCAAATTTACGGATCGTATCCTCCGGCGAATAAGCTCTGACCGTGTACCATAGTAACGCTAGACTTTCTTTATGTTCACAGGGTATGGAAAATATTTTGTGTTGTACATAAATATTTTTTTTATATCGATTGAGAATAATTTTGAAGTTATCTTAGTTATAGTTTTAGCTTATTTAGAACAAGGATAAATATTTACTTTTTATATTATTTTATAGTTTACATTGTTTGAGTTATGTGCGTGCCTCTTTTAAAATGTCTGACGGTCAAAGAAAACTATCTTGTTTCCTGTGCAAAAAAACGAAGGTTGGGAAAAAAAGCGGAAAGGCAGAATCAATCTGGCGCTTTAAAAATATATATTGTATTCAGGGCTGTACCAAAACAAATCTTAGAATCCAATATCAGGTCGGGATACAAAAAAAGAACGGAATCGTCAGAGAATAATGGCAAACAAATGAAGTTAGTTTCTAAACCAACATCAACGTGAGACCCACAGAAAGCGTTCTACAAACTTTGTGCCCAAGAATTTTATGAGACGCCGAAAAAAGCTTTTTAGTAAGGCAATGTCCACCTCAACTATTGCATAATTCAAATTTCCTTACAATGACACAGGTTGACATCTTAGCGCAAAATATTATGCTGAATTTTAAGCAACGCAGAGCAAATATTGCGAGATTGGCTACTCTCTTTCACAAAACTGCTTTTACTGTTTCTGTTGCAAAATTTTTTGCTCTTTGGTTAGTTCTCTCTCAAAGGAGGGTTTTAAAAATTAGAAGCACCTCAGCGAAACTTTAAAAGAGCATGAAATTTCGAAAAATCATATTCGGGCACAAAAATCATGGCTAGAAATGAACGAAAGATTAAATTGTTGTAAAACTATAGATCCTGTCGCTCAAATAGTTATTAATGCCGAAATAAATCATTGGAACGAGGTGCTTCTAAGAATCGTAACAATTAACAAAATGCTTGGTAAAAGTTGTCTGGTGTTTCAAGGTACAAGCGACAAGTTGTAATTTCTTAAAAATAGTTGAGTTACTGTGTGAATTCGATCCCATTATGGAAGAGCACGTCCGTGAGTGCTATAAAAAGAACAGACTAAAGCTCAATATCTTGGGAAAAATATACAAACCGGGATAGTAGATCTGCTGTATCAAAGTGCAAAGTCTCATGTTATTGATGAAATAAAAAAAAAAAAATATTTTTCCATAATTTTAAACTGTACTCCTGACTTTAGTAAGATACAGCAAATTACTCTTGTAATCAGATATGTTTCAACCAATAAATTAAATCCTGATGTTGAAATTAAAATTAATGAAAGCATTTAAGGCTTCTTACCAGTCGAAAGATGCACATGAAAACAAATGTCAGACATTATAGTTGGAGAACTTAATGACTTGTGTTTAATTTTGCAGGATATCAGAGGGCAGTGACTGACAACGGGTCCAATATGAGGGGCAATAAAGCAGGAGTGCAATCTAGAATTAAAAAATATAATTCGGGATCATTCTATGTTCCGTGTAGCCATACTCTCAATCCTGTTGTTAATGGCAAAAGCATCCTTTGAAGCCGCTAATTTCTTCAACATGGGCAAAAAATATATTTATTCTTTTCGGCATCTACTTTTCGATGGGCAATACTTTTAAAGCATGTTCAGGGTTCAACTTTGAAAACATGGAGTGACACTAGATGGGAGAGTAGGATAGAGGCATTAAACCCTTTAAAATTTATTTGTGGGATGTACACGACACCTTGCTAAGCATTTATGAAAACCAAGAAATTGATAACTTAATGATTTAGCCATTTTGGCAATTGAATATGAAATTGCTGATGAAGTAAATTTAAAGATGTAATAAAAAAATTCGCAAACTGAAAGTAAGGAAAAAGTTTTTTTGTGATTTTAGCGTATTTGATGTAATCTCGTTTTATTTTCAAAATAATGGAATTTAGATTGTTTATGTGATAATATCCATCTGTAACAGCATTTAAAAATGTAAAAAATATGGTTAATTTGTGGCTATGTACAGATATTTCATAATTAATTTCTCTGTTATGTGCTGCTAGATCAAAATTCAATAAATTCATTTATGAATATATGCTTTATTAAAATTTAAATAAAGTATTTTTATTTGATTAAAAATTAAAAATATGTATCTTTATTTTTTTTAAAAAAAATATGTAATTCTACATATTCTTAAGGGGCGGCAATTTGTCTATTTGTCCGGGGCGACAAAACTGCTAGAGCGGGCCCTGATCGCCGAAATACCCTTAATAAATTAAAAGTGCATTTATCCAATAGCAAGCAATACCCAAACGTTGTAAACATTAAAAAAAAGTTTATTCGTGAACTTAAGATGACACTTTTTGATTCTCTCTTCATAATACATTCACATTTTCTACATCTACAGATGTATGTGTAGCAATTCCTCTCTAGGAACAATCCTTTGAACAAGTATGGTGCCTTCTGGAAGCCTTTAGCTTCATCATGAATCGTTAATTAAAATCATGGAAGAGCAGTAGTTAGAGCACTTATCATTTAGAAATTCCTCTCTGTCAAAAGAATCGATTAGTTTGTGCATTATTAAGCGATCACAACTTCGACAGCGCTCAGAAACGTCTCAACCAATAACGTACAGTGATTTGCTCCTAACTGAAAAAGACGACGCTTCATATCCCTCGACTACACATTGGTAAATCTTCATAACTACCTACATAACTAATGGGGAGACTTATATGCAACCACATCGTTAGGAACGAAAGTGGTTTTGAAATCAACAACATGGTTTTAGGAAATGATATTCTTTCGAATCTTATGAAATGGACAAGAGAGGCCAAATTTATAGCATAATACTAGGTCTTTTTAAGGTACTTGATAGAGTGAGTGATAAAATGGTAGATATTAAAGTAAAAACTAGTGGAGTAGATGAGAAAAAGAGGAAAAAGTTAAGGTAGGAAATGCAGTATCAAAAGAAGTGGAAGTGAAAATGGGAGTGCCACAGGGTAGTGTACCGGGACCATTGCTATTATTTATTGTAATGAATGACTGTGTTGATGGTTTACTGTGAGAAGTTAGGTTGTTTGCAGATGAAATAATGTTATACAATGAGACCAAAACTGTAGAAGACTGTCTACAGCTGCAGAGCGATCCGGACAGAATATCTAGCTGGGTAGGTCGGACACATTGCGCAGGTGGTAGGAAAAGATTTCAGAACTCTTCATTCATTGGAGAGAACGATTAGATTGCGTACTGGAGGAATGAATGAATTGGGTAACAAAACTTTGGTATACCATTGCTTGAATATGGTGGTGTAATATGGCACCCACATTTTTGGTATCAAATATAGGAGTTTGAGGGGGTACAAGAAAAGCTGCTACTTTTGTTTGGAAATGACCGCAGAACATAGTCAGTATCTGGTGCTATAAAGCAGGTGGAATGGGATTCACTGGAAGACAGGAGAAGGGTGGGAGTGTACAAGGTGAATATTGATATTGATGACGTGTGAAAATATATTGGTCAAAGAATTAGGAGAGCTGTATGGAAGTGAAAAGATGACCATTATTACAAGCTGACACTTGATTTCAGGCATAAGGATGAAGGAAAATTCTCTTTCTTAAGTAAGATGGTCAAGGATTGAAATAAACTACCAAGGGAATTGAATCATTTACCCAAAAGTCATAAAGAATTTAAAATTAATATTTGTAGAGAGCAAACGCAGGCGGGGGAAAGAAATAAGAAAGAAAGGATGTTTACGGAAATTGCCATCGGAATGTGCGCTTCATCGCAAATAAGTTAAACTATCTTTTCCTAATTATGGGCACCTTAAGAGCGTCTGAGTGATATTCCAAAATTGTAAGTTTCTTCAATTTTCTTTTCACAACGACGTTACAACACATGACAACGAAGAAATTAACATGCATATGTAGATATTAATGATAATTATTTCATCGTTGGTGGTATAGAAGCAATTGTACATTAAGGGCATATTTGAACGATTATAAATTCATTTGATGCGACTTTTAACAACCGCGGGTCGCGGAAACATGAATAACTGATGACAATAAAACCGTTCATCCAAATTTGAAGAGATTAGTATCGTTTTTTGATCGGCAGCGGTAGTTATAGTAAGCGCGGAAGAAATTTTTTGAAATGGTTGAAAAGGTAGAGCATATAAAAAACCTTAACCACTGAAGTGTTCGATGACGACGGTGAAGTCCTTTCGGTATGTCTAATCATTATTACGAATAAAGTACTAACTAATAAGGGGGCGTCCATAAATTACGTGAGGTGAAATAGGGGCGGGAGGGGGGCGGCAAAATCTTATCAAATCTCACCAGAGGGTTGGGGTGTCGGTTCAGATCTCACGAAGTCTCACCAGAGGGACGGGGGGAGGGGGGAGGATGGGAGGAGGGCAGGGGGTCCGAAATCTAGAAAAACACCTCACGTAATTTATGGATGCCCCCTAATCACATGCTCAAAAATGTTTTAATTCCCCTCATGTTTTAATCTTTTGAAAGTATTTATATTATTTAAACTTGAGTTGCTTCATATTGTAACTGAGTAATCCGCTCCATTCTTTAAGGTTTGTAAAATCTTCCCAAAACAAGATTTAAAAATTCTTGCTGTCAATATTAATTCTGTTTTTGGTACGAGTCCAGTAAATATCTCATTCTAATTGGCTTAAATAACATAAAAAAAACTTGTGAGAATTGTGAAAAATTTAAATATATTCCAAAAATAGGAGAGAATAAGATAATAATATGTAGTGGATCACTGTTTTGTTGATAAGAGTCCGGGAGTAAGAAATTGTCAATGCTATAAATTCTGTGCAGGAATTGATGGAATTACTGATTCAATTCTAAAGAAAAATTCTAGTTACATAATTCAACCACTAACACACTTATGACTTGGCACATGGTAACATTCTTTTGCGGATGACACAATACTGCTACTAAAAGGTGAAACCGAATTAGTACTTCAGCAAAGTATTGATAAAACCACTGAGCAGTTGTCTGCATGGTCCAAAAACAACCATATAATAATAAATTACAGAAAAACCATTGCACTAAATTTGCATACTGCTCGAAACGGGGACCCTGCCAACCTAAATATTATCTTGGATGATAAGACTTTAACCAACAGATTGGAATCAACTTTTGAGGCTTATGGATTCAATTTGATCTTAAATGGAAAAGGCATATTCTATATTTAAACTCTAATTATAAAATATGTAATAATTACACAGAAGATTTTAATTAATTTAATCACTAATAAAAAAAACTTTGAAAAATGCATACTTTACCCATTTTCATTCACGAATAAACTATGGTATTATATTCTGATGTTCATCATCAGACGAACTACGCACTTTCAGAATTTAGAAGAGGGCAATAAGAATAATGACCAACAGCTCAATATGGGAATCTTGTAGACCCTTATTTAAATGTATGAATATTCTCCCATTGCGAAGCATACACATCTTTCAAACTAGGTATTCTGTTTTTTAAATAATGTCATAGGTAAAGATGGTAACAATGCAGCTCTAAAAAACTAATAACGTACATAAACATTACACAGGGAAACATTATTATATCTGCATATTATGCATGAAAAAAACTAAAAAGCATCAAAGATGATCATTTCACTTATGAAATAAGCTTTACAATAAATTATCGTAAAATATAAAAACTACATCAAAAAGGAAAAAATCTGAGAAATTGTTGATATCTTATCTTCAGTACTATGCCTTTTGAAATGTGTGATGTGAAGTAATTAATGCAAATATTTATGTATGACTTGTGGTACCATTAAGTATAATGTGTATAAGTATATGATTTAGAGGTAAAATAAAAATACAAAAGTGTTTATCTAAAAGATAGGTAGCAAATAGATATAAGTTGTTACTTTTTCTTTTGTAATTATGTTTTTGTGTTTATCAAACTTGTACAGTTATCTTGAGAGTAGCTAAAGACTGAATAAAATATGTGTGTGTGTGTTTGTTTGTTTGCCTATTGCATACAGATTGTGACTTATCCCATACCATTTGTACTGTAATTGATGCTAATGAATAAATAAATGAAAATCATTAATAGAAGAATTCAAATAAATTATATCTATCAGCTTAGCTTCATCTATCAAACTCACATCAGTTGTCAGCGTTTTAAGATAACCACTTTGTCTTCCCAATAGGCTATTTGACGGTATTGAAAATATATTACAAATTGTAGTCATTCCCGTAAATTAACGCTTCAGGAAGTTATTTGTTTTATTTCTGAAAATAGATTTTTTTACCTTTGGTCACGTGACAGAAAACGCTCCATGATTGGTAGTCACTTTGGTGAAGCCACGTGACTGTAAACACTGCGGCTGCGTATGGAGCGTTTCCCATTATCGTAGTTTTCAACTATTCTTATTGTTTATTGCTGGTTTATTTCTTGTTATTAATAAAATTTCGTTTTGAATGAAAAATGGAGATCAGTTTGTAGAATCGGAAGAATACCGAAAATAGGCGCCTTATTTTAGAAACAACCCCTGATTTTTACTCTGCGGAGCTCAAAAATGTAAGAACTTCAATTTGAGAATCATTTCCATTTAAATTGAAAGATAGAGACTAACATAAATATTTTATAAGAATGACTAAAATTATAAATTAAATTAGTTGTTTTAGGAGATATTGACAAGAACAATGCAAGCTATAATGTCGGTACAAGGGAAGCATAACAATTAAATAACTGGATGTTGTGGACCATATTTCTTAACTGCAGGTAAAAGGTTATAGATAAATTTTTTGTCAACGATAGTGAATTTATTGTTCTTTATCAACCCACCGCGTTTCGCTTCACCTCACACGAAGAAACTGTGATGTTTAAGTGTTTTCTATTAACATAAAATAAAGCAACTAAAGAAGTAATGTCCGGGTAGCTGCGTGGTCCTACGTTCAAACCTCGGTTGGGATTGTATTTTTTGTGTGTACAATTTTTTTTCGTTTCTGTTAGCTGTTTGTTGCATTTTCAGAATCATGTTTTTATTCGAAGAATTCGTCAGTTTTCGGATGTTAAGCGTCATGCAAACGTTAAAAAAAAAAATTGCTGCCATACAAGAAAACTTTTATGAAAAGCTATCCATTTTTAATTTTTAAACATACCTGAGATATATTATCAGGCAAAATATACAGGTGCACGGCAGTGAACAACGGAATTTATTTTAAAAGTGATATCACTAGACATTTCACGTTAATCTTCCAACAGTTCCGGAACGCTTTTAGTTCCGTTGTTAGAACTTTTACGTGACAATACAACTGCAGATTACCTTTCAGACATAAATGCGTCTATTTATGCGGTATTGAGTTTTAATGTACATGTAATGTTCAGGTTATTCTTCTTTTTTTAATTATTTTTTAAGACATGTTTTTCGGTGTGCAAGTATTGTCCAACTTTCTTTTTGAAGAACTCTTCAGTTATGTTTCAAATCTTTGTATTTCGCTTAGTATCCAAGACGTTGTGAAGCCTTCGAAAAAAGCGAT
This sequence comes from Vandiemenella viatica, assembly GCA_031002005.1. Lineage (NCBI taxonomy): Eukaryota > Metazoa > Arthropoda > Insecta > Orthoptera > Morabidae > Vandiemenella > Vandiemenella viatica. The sequence continues at coordinate 62,879,593 of JARYHS010008075.1, read as the reverse complement.
GCAACACCAACAGTATTCAAGTAAAACGCCCACAGAAATCAAATAAATCATCCCGAAGTGAGGATCGAAGCTAAGGACCCTAACCTTAGTCATACTCGCCTTAAACAACGTATTACATTTAACTGTACGAAATTGCAGTGTAAATGAGCTTAACAGAGAATTGCAATATCGTCTAGTTTTCTACGAGTAAGTTGCACTGTCCTTTTTCGTATGTTATCTATTGCGGAAACATTTATGTGTTTTGGAGAGTTTTTATTGTTGTGGTTGAATATTAGTGTACTACACACTCTTTATAAACCCTATTTCCAACCATTTATACACAAATTCAAAGAAACAAAGTTTGCACTTGCTGGAAAGCGACGTCCCAGTGATGTTGGCCATCGTCAGATAACAAAGGAAAGTTTTGGCGGGCTTTTACATTCTCTAAATTTTAATGTTGTATTTTACGTATAATAAGTCAAAAAATAAATAGTACCCGGTGATACACGTTAGTGTATCAATAACAAATTAAAAACCATTTTCAAAAAATTCAAGGGGGTTCCCAAAGATAAATTAGAATTATTTTTTAAAAGATATATATTTTAAATTTTTTTACAAAACATCCTTATTCCCTTCAAGATACTCTCCATTACAACTAATACAAGTAGTGGGGGTTTGTCTTAGCTAGCCCGATAAGCTCTTCGGACAACGTCAAAGAGACTCCACTCATCCACGTGACGTCACAGTTTTAAGTTCTTTGCATAGCGGGAAATTCGAATGGACCAATCGGCGTTCAATGACAGAAACCTCAATCTTTTTGCCATTTAGTTCGTTCCTCCACCGCTAGGGGGGCAGCACCACTTGGGCTTGCGCATGCGTTAGTTCCTTGGCCGGCCACCAAGATGGCGACATCTCCCAAGCGTTTAATTTCTTTGTGCGCAGACATTCCACACAGCCCTCCGTCTCTTTTGCTCTATTTTGAACATGTCTGGCTCTCGTGACGTCACAACCCCAGACAAGTTTCTACTGGAACCCTAGCGCATAAGTGCCATCACACCAACCAGATCACCCTCTGTTCCCGGTCGACGCTCGTCAAGTGCAGCTCACTATGGCTAGTGAGGTTCTCCTGTTTTCAACATGCTACAAGTTAAACAGCAGCGACACCAAGCGAATAGCTGTTGGTTTGTCACCTAAACTGGAATTTAATCCAGTAGTTGTACTCGAAAAAGTGGGGTACAATAAAGTCATTCTCACACATGAAGAGTGGGATGTACTGAGACAGCTGGTCTATACAATTGGTGGCTTTTTCAACAACACTGAGCATTTGCAAACGAGTGTCTCACTCGGCAACCACACCATTTCGTCCCGAGCAGTGGCTGGAGCGAAAACTATATGCTTTTACAGCAATGCTGTTCCCGCCTATGGTGTGTTTCTCGGCGAATCAAAATGGGACACGGTCGACGCTTTGCCAGCAGTGACCAGCACCAGCACCATCAACACCATGAAGCCCTGGAGTTATCAAGTTACAAAGTACTACAACGAGTTTGTGAATACATTGTCAGTGAAAGTGATTCGTGACTACCCCCGTTGTTCTGTGAATGGTCTGATAGATTTGCATTTTGATAATGTACATGTCAATGAAGTGTCATACACCCCCTGTTCAACACTAGTCTATGAACGTTTAAAGTTAGAAATTAACGCATTTAAAAAACTGATGGTGTATGATGATGTTAAGCACAAAGTTGAACAAGATTTAAAAGGAACTGATGTATTTAACAGAATTGTAAGCAGAGGTGGTGATGACGTATGCGGTAATAATTAGTGACGCCAGCCATACCTCAGTCCACTACAACGTGGCTGACAGTTCTACAATTGACAACTAAAAAATTTTATTGTACTTGAATTGTAAGCAGAGAATTTGTTGTGAATAAATAAAATCATTTTACCAGATTTTTCTTTAGTCATTTCACCTATCCTAGTTAAATAATAAAATAGTATATATTATTTTTAAAAATCTTTTATTTCACCCGCCAATTGGCGATTAAAAATACATTTTCAATTGCACACATATTATTACAAAATATATGTAAGTTACAAAGTTTTCTCAAATTATTTTTCTTGAGTTCTCCCAGTGATGGACATCCTAAATCATCTATGTTGTAGCATACTTTCTTCCTGATAATTTTCTGCAACCATCTTGCCTGCTCCAGTCCTTTAATGTAAATGATTGAATCATCCTCATTGGTTATTGCATGTAGTATAGAGCACTTCCTGCTGAAGTAAACGCCAGCTGCGTTCCAAGGTACTCCATGGTAATTATGTGTTAGCCATCTAACATCTGGTTCATTACTTTCACGCGATGGTGATGATACAGAAATACAATGTGTGGCGATAATTTTAACTGAGCGCAGTATACATATAACAACTTCTTTGGAAATAAACCCACCATCCTTCTTCGTGAATCCCTGTGCGTCCAGGAAGATGGTTGGCATGGTAATGGTTGACAAGACTTGCTGCTACTTGATTTTATGTCAGCTTACGCACGACACTTGTTAGACGTACATATTCTACTATACGATCGTGCAAGATCAGACAGTATGCAGCGGTGTAGCCAGAAAAATTCTCATTGCTATCAAACTCTATACGATGTCGACAGTTCCTTTTTTAACAGACTCATTTTGATGCGAACAGTCTATTACGGCGATAGGGGCAGTTTCTATAAAGTCATCACGTTTTAGTAGCGGCGAAGGATGGTCTCGTTCGTAGTAAGACTGTCAGAATCTTGCATACATGTCATACAACACTGTGGTTCGGTTTTCCTTAAAGTCCAAATTTATGTTCTCATATGGATACGCCACATTATTTAGGATCACTTTGACATTGGTGAGATTGCACTCGTCAAAGATGGCTGCACTGAATTCCGCATTCGGTTTCCTGTTTGTTTGTAATCCCAGAACCACAAACCTAGGTTTCTCCAGTTGCGTTGATGTTTTCAAAGACCAAATTTGAGTCTTGCTGATTTTAAGCAACGGGTACTCTAACAGATCCCAACTTCTGAAATTAATGCGAAGTGGTTTCCCACTGTCTACAATCTTAAGCAGCGTTAGCTTTTCTCTTTCACCTATTTGCAAATGAGGCACCACCCATGCCAGTTTGCTAATCGTGAATTTACTTTCCTGAGGATTTGGACTGGCTTGTACTTATGAATTTGTATGGTCCCTAGCTCGAATCAATATTAGTTCTTGTTTCACATTTGCAAGTATCTTTTTAAAGTCTTCACAAAACCCCAACAGCATATTCAACGGTATACATACATCAAAGTAACTATTTCCAGGAGCGCGTTGAACCCATCCTGCATTGATCAACACCCCCATTTGAGGTGGACTTGCTGAAATAAGTGTTTTCAATGTGCTTGTGATACCAACGTTTCTATTTTGGTCAATTTCTGTTCCATTAAGTTCATATCGAATTTCCTCAAATAGAAAAGCGAATGCATTGGTTGTGATAAGTGAATTTGTTACTGCTCCATCTGATTTCTTGAATCTTCCTTCAATATGCAAGTAGCTTTCGCATGGTAGTGTATATGTATCTTGGTTCTGAATCGGTATACGAATTTCATCATTGTTATTAAATGCGGCTGGCGTATGCGGCTGGTGACTCAAATATTGTTTGCGAGTCACCGACTCGTCAAACTCCACACTGGAAGTTATGTCTAACACCTAATCCATGACTTTTAACTGTATAGCCTAACGACTGTGGGAAGAGCACATTCTCAGGTGTTAACCGCTTCACTGTCGGTTCACGACTGACAGCTTTGCGTGGTGGACTCTTCTTGTTATAACGAGATCCTATTCTTTTTTATATGTAGCCTGAGAGTGATGGTTTCTCCTCTAAAATCCACTAAATTACCGTCTTAATCGACAGCTCTATCGATGATGTTAATGAGAGTTTTCACTGTGATGGGTAAATATATGACACTAACGGGTACTTCCACAATCTTGTAGCAAGGCGGAACTGATGGAAAAAAAACTCGTGTAGTGTAGGCCCCAGAATATCGTTGACGTAATTTCCTGTACATATGCTGCACTCTATTCTTATAGCGTTAATTTTGAAGATCTGCACAGTATAGTCCGAGGTATGAAATGCAGTCTTTAACACACGTTTCGAAAATCCAAGAAGAGTTCCAAGTGAGTTTGGTTTAGCGAAGTCAATTACCGCATGTGTTTTTATCTCATACTTGAGTGAATTGTTGTTTGCTCTAATTACTAACTTGTCGGTTTTAATGTGCCGAACCAAATAATTCGACAAATCGTCAATATTGTAAGATCCTGTGGGTATGACTATCACTTTATTCTTCGAGTAATGAAATTTAAAATTTGATTCGTCTATATTGGGAATCGAATTGTAAGTCAGAAAGTCAGGCAAACAGACATTGTAATCACCTTGGCTCAAATCTATTGGTGGAAAGTAATCGCAGTCCAATACCGAATTGTTGCTCGACAAGAAGAGTGTCACAGACATGTGTTATCGTGTTCAAGGTTCGTTCATGACTGATGTCATACGTTTTCATACAGGAATTTTAAACACAAATGTCCACAAACACGTGTACCAAATTTCTGGTGTTGCAGCACATTGTAAAGCATTTTGTTCCCTGCAAAGTATCGCTCCAATTCCAATGGAGGAGGTAAGTCACCAAAACTGTCGAAGTATTTAACTACACCATCTTTGAACCTGATGTAAGCAACCCAATGTGTTCCAGCACTTTTAGCACTATCCAAGTTCACAATTCCACATTCACGTTCACTAATTTTTTTGGGCAATGTGTCACGCATGAAAACACCACGAAAATAGGGTATGCGCAAACGCTTTACATGCTTACGAATGTCATACTCCGTCAGCGGCTGAACCAACTTTTTTTAATCGAAATCCATCTTTCCGGTATGGCTTCAAATATAAACCTTTACCCCTCATTGTATGTGTCTCCATCGTTTTGTTGTGTCGTTTCTCCTCAGCCAACTGCTTATTCGCCTCTTTTGCTGCTTTAACAGCTTTGACGACATTTGCCACACCGCCTGCTAGAGCACCAGCAGCTGACAAGCCATCAAATAATAGTATTAATGGGAGAATACCATCCTTCTTTTTTTCTTCGGTTTCTTTTTCATAACACCTCCGTCAAACATTAACTTGGCACGCATAACCCTATTAACCAAGAATGCCGCTGCACGTTCACCAAACTTTGCATCTTTAGCCTTCATTCTATCTGCAGCCCTCTCGGCGAGTATCCGATCTGCTTCAGCTCCATCTGCCCCCTGTGCATCAGCAATATCGTGTTCCCTGCAGGCTGCATCTAGTAGACTGATGCCCTTCTGCCCAAGCGCCAACCATTTTTCCAGTTTAGTACCGGGACCACATAACTGGTATGTAGGTATATGCGCCTCAAAAGGCATCTTGTCGATGAGCTAGTTTAAAAAGCCATGACCCTTCTTCTTCTTCCTCATAGGAGGCATTGTTACCAACTAACATACTTTACTTGTACGCGCGCCTATATATAGCCGGAGCAACAACCTAACCTTGTCAATATGAAGTTCGTCAAACAGAAAGACATATTGCCCGTGAGTAATGTTGATAGTGCCGGCAACAATACTAGGCGGAAGAACGGACCTCTGTTCCCTGAGACAGTGAGGGCAATAGTGTGTGGTTCATCAAATTGTGGGAAAACCAATCTTGTGCTGTCCCTGCTGGAACACCCAAATGGGCTTAGATTTGTAAATGTATACATGTTTTTCAAGTCGTTGTACCAAACAAAGTATCAATTACTAGGCAAAATAATAGAACCCATTAAAGAAATTCAGTATTTGACATTTAGTGAAAATCAAAGTGTACCTCCTCCATATAAAGCTCCACCTAATTCTATGTTTGTGTTTGACGATGTTTCGTGTGAGAAGCAGAATAATATACGACATTACTTTTGCATGGGCAGGCACAGATCAGTGGGTTCTTTTTACGTGTGTCAGACATATGGCCATATACCGAAACAGTTGGTTAGAGATAATGCTAACTTGATCGTGCTATTCAAACAGGGCGATATGAATCAATACATTTACAACAATCACGTCAACACTGATATGACGTTCAAGGAGTTTAAGAACCTATGTGGGTACTGCTGGAATGAGCGTAAATACAGATTTTTGGTTATTGACAAAGACTGCGATATGTACCATAAAAGATACCGCAACGGATTTGATTTATTTTTGAATAAATAGCTGAACACCGTATGTACTGGTATCATTACAAGCATAGACAAGTTTGGGAGAACTTCAGTGACTCAGAATAAGAGAGTGTTTGCGTACCCACCACAAAACATACTTCTTAGGAACGACGGTAATTTGGATTGCCCGGGTAAAGTACTCAAACGTGTGGCCAATCCCATCAAAGAAGACGATGCCACCACCAAACGATATGTTTATAAATTTATCTAAGAATTGAAAACGGCAGAAGTGACTATGGTTATAACTATTGCAGTAACATATATGCTTCAAGATCACGCATTCATTCTAGTGACAGGTCTAAACTATAATGAAATCCCTGTCAATGGTGTAATCGACTCAATAGTCAAACCGGGTAGGGTTGATGTGAGACTGAATTAGAGTAAAGATGCAAGGTTACTCTCTGTGAAGCGAGGTGATAAACTTAGTTTTTTCCCAACAATTGTAAATAATCAACACTACAAACCTTTTACAGCAACATTAACAATGAGATATAAAATAGTACAGTGAACACCCACAAGCTTCATTTGATGTGTAAACATGGACCCAACAACAACCAAACTTGGCATTATAAAGGCTTGTAATGCAATTCGACGAAAGTTACTTAAACTGAAGACAGGTCAGATTGACTCCGAGAAATTTTTCAAGGATTCATTAAGACCTGTGACAGATACCATGGAAAGAGTTTTCTTACCTCAGCGACATATACAGCAGCAGTCTCCTCTCTTGTTCAAAGATTTCTTGAAGTCACTTAGTCGAAGTGAGCGAGATTATGATTCAGTGTATGGTGTCCGAAAGAAAAATGATTCACTAATAATTGGAATCTCACATGTTACTATTGATGAAAATGTTATTTTAATCGATGGTAATGAATATGAAAGAACTAGAGGACTAATGGAATTGTTGTTTTTGAAAAACCCAAAACAGTATACTGCCAAGGACTTGAAAAGCTATTCTGAAATATCAAACAACACGAGTGCTCACAGAGTAAATTTCAGTCCTTAAGGCAAAGTTTTGAAGTCACCTGGGAATATTAAGTATAAAACCATAATCTCTAAAATTGTAAATCAGTCTCCTCCCTATGAAGGAATATGTGTATTGGCATGATCCGAATGAACTCGTTGAAAGATTGAAGTTACTTACCTCATCAACAACTACAGGACATACGGCACACTCCAACGAAATTTTATCAGTGGTTGAAGAACTTCGTGAAAGAGACATTATGTTGTAACATGGATCAAGTTGTGGCAGAACTCCATTGACCAGCAAGACGAAATTTCCCAAGACGTCACTTAGTCATCAAAGGACTCTGTGGCAAGCTGATATTGTGGAAATGATCCCATACTCTCGTAAAAAAGTGGCTACAATTATATACTGATGGTGATTGATACTTATTCAAAGTTTGCATGGGCTTTACCCCTCTAGAACAAGACAACTAATGTGGTTGCTGATGCTATTAAGAGAATACTAAGTGCAATTCGTGTTCCGAAAAACTTACAAACTGACAACGGAAAAAAGTATTACGATTCCAAGTTCAATAAACTCATGACTAGCTATGGTATTAATCACTACTCAACATATACTCATCTTAACGCATCAATAGTTGAACGGCTGAACAGAACTATTAAGAATGCAATGTGGCAAGAATTCAGCAGACGTGGTTCACATAGGTGGATTGGAAACCCTGTGATGTAAAGGACAACTCTCTACTTTCAACAGTGTACTTCCGTGTGAAGACTACCACACCAGCAAAATTCAAAGTTGGTGACCATGTTAGGATTAGTAGGTTTAAAGAAAAGTTTGACAAAGGCTATCTGCCAAACTGGTCAGCTGAAGTGTTTACCATCAGAAAAGCGAAATTATCAATTCCTGTAATATATTTACTTCAAGATTATTAGGGTAAAGATATTTCAGAAGCATTTTAACGACAAGAATTACAATTAACAAAACATCCAAGTACTTTTCTTGTTGAACGAGCATTAAGGAAAAAGAAGAATACGGCGTTAGTGCAGTGGATAGGTTTTGATAAAACGTATAACACATGGATAAATGTAAAAGATTTATTTAAATTATGATTCATCAATAAACATCAGCTAAGACACATTTTTTGCAATTTTTTTCTTTTCATAGTTCGTCATATATTAGACAATTTTTTTTACAGCAAAGACTTTTTTACATCATAGAGACTTTACAATATTTGACATGTGATATTTAATACTAAATTACAGTGCACTGACAAAACCTCAGAGAAATATAACACTATTTACATCTGTTTGGTCACAAATCGACATTAGACAGATGACCATAAACTTTTTTCACATCATGTGTGTCACATTAGAAAACTTCATCAACAATTACTTACACATCATGTTCGTCACATTAGAAAAATTCATCAGCAGCTATTTACACATCATGTTTGTCGCATTTAACAACTTCATCAACAGCTATTTTCACATCATGTATGTCACATTAGAAAACTTCATCATCAGCTATTTACTCATCATGTTCGTCACATTAGAAAAATTCATCAACAGCTATTTACACATCATGATTGTGGCTATTCCACATTAAACATATTCATCGACAGGTATTTACACGTCATGATTTACACAACTATTTACATCTCATGTTTTACACATCTATATTTACATCCCACCCTCCAGTGCACTGTAATATATACACGGGATAAAAGCTATATTTAATCTCCATTCACACATACATTTACAAAACACCCACACGTATTCACAATGGTACAGACTTGTGCCCCCAAGGTAGGGTTCCAATCCCGTCGGGGTAAATATAGCGTTTATCATTCAATCTAGACAGACTCAGCCTGGATACTTCAACAGTTGTAATTCTATGTAGATTAGACTGATATTGGTGTTGGGTGTGATACTTCTCTGCAGCATACTCAATGTCAATGTAATCAGCTGTGGTGAGTTTTTTGGTGACGGTGCATCCCAGACCCTTAGCCGTCTTGAGGTCTGGTTGGATTCTAGTCGGAATGAATACATTTTCGACCTAAGACCCGCACATTCTACAATCAGGGAACCATTCGCCTCATCCTTCATAACCCCAACTACCTTTTCCTTTTAGGGATCTATACCGAAACGATTGTTGGGTTTATAACCAGAAGTGTCGAATTCCTCCCTGTTGCGTTTCATCACTTCATATTGATCACAGCCGTTCACCAAATAGATGAAACTGTCTGTGTCCATATAAAGTAATTTCAGGCTTATAAACTGTGGAATGGCGAATTCATAGTGAAATCTGTACATCCGCAGTTTAGACAGATCGAGAATGCACATTCCGACGTAGAGCGGCTTGTTGAAAAGTATTTGATCTTTCGCCATCTACAAAGCCACAAAGTTTATCTCGAAAATTGTCATACCCTTAAAGTGTGGTGAAGCAACATGCTTGCGGGCACCGCGGTGGCCCGGCCATCCTGTACACAATTTTACGTCGCAGTGTTTTCTAATGTTCTTCATTGTTTTTCCGAAAAAAGAATTATTCATTAATTTAAAAAAGTCTCTTTCAAATTAGGACTTGACTGACTGACGAGAACGCTTGTTGAGAGAGATGTATTCTTTCAACCACGGTGACTGGTAGAAGGAAATTACCCGGTATACTGTGCCCAACTTCATCCCCAAGCCTACACATAGTTGGAGGACTCGGTAATGGAGAACCTTATCCTCCAGCGTAGTCATCAGCTTGGGGAAAGTAGATCCAGGGGCGGCTTTGTGGTCTGGACATGGCGGTAGGTCTGCTAGATAGTCGTGTATATCCTGGGGAATCGTCAAGTCTACCTCTAAAACGAACTCCCGCAGGTGCGTCATGGTTGTACTCCGCCATGTACCAGTTATTTGCCTTGGCGTACCTGTGGACACACTGACAAATACCGCCACGAATGCCACGTTCGATAAAGAGAAGCATGTCGACATCTGTCAGAAGATCCAGCTCGACACGCGTTCTCTTTAACATGGCCTGCCACGAAAGGCCTAGAGCTGTGAAATAGTGGGCGGGGTCCAGGGTGTAATTGTCCAAACATAGAGCCCTAAATTTTTCAAACAGATCCGCAAGTAGCCATGTATCTGTCCCCATGTACAAACTTGCGTATTCTTCTGGAAAGTACGCCACAATTATGTCGCGTGTCCGTAGTCATCGTCCGAAATTTCAGACTCAGACAACGAACTTTAAAATTTAGACTTTGGAGGGAGCGTGGTCTCTTTGAGCTTATCCCACGAATCAATGTATTTGTAAGGGAAGACTCCTTTTCGCTTAACTAGTTGGAACTTCTCGGGGTCCGTGAAATGCTTACTGGTAATGTACATAAAACGGTTCCAACCAGTTTGTCTAACGAGGAATGCATGAAACGGTATGAGTCGAGGAACCGCAATGTAATTGATGTACGACTAATCTTTTTAGAAAACGAAATATAACGTTCAATGTTGATGGGCAGGACATCCATCCCATTTTCATCGAGTTGTGCTAAGGCCCTAACAATGAAGTGCGCATCATACCCAGACAAGTTATGGAAAAACACGGGTATTTACCTTTGATTCTTGTACTGTAAATTACAGTTATTGTGTGAAGTCCCTCTGAATGCACCTGTGATGTGACAATGATCGCGAACTTTAACGGCCCCCGGTGCAAAGTCGCCACCACAGATGTGGCATACCGTGGCACTGGTAAATTTTGCTTCATCATCAGCCGACATTACAAGAGATGTGACCCCCTTGTAAATTTCATCAACGTCATGGCCAATTTCACTAGTTGTTCCACCAACCACGTCTCAGGGTTTTCCCCCAAGAATGAGTCGAATCGGTTCAGCTGAGGGTCGTATGCGCAAACGACCTGGTATGCCACGGCAAATGGGGTGTTCCTGGACTGATGTGGAGTGAGAGGTGTTGGCTTCGGGTCTGCACGTATCAAAGGGTTTCAACAAACGTTCAAAGTATGTGTAAACGACGAATGGTACACGCTGTTGGTGTACAAAATCCTTAAAATTTAAGATTTGTCTTCGTCGCCGGGTAGATCGACTCTTGCGCAATAAACCACTTCACGACTCAAGATGTCTTCGCGCCCAAAATGCTGCAGGCATCTATCACATATGAAAATTGAAGATGTATTTTTAGTTATAGATGACCTGACTAACTTCGACAAGTTCTTGATCCAGCAATAGTGAAACTTATCCTCACCCTCTGTAATCAACAACATGTTGATATGTAAACCGCGTTTGACTACAGCAAGATGGAGGTTGCCTACAACTCTATGTTTTCTACCTTCTGGTTCCAAGCTGTAGATATTGATCGAATATTCAGGATTTTACCTCTCAAATTTAGAAATGTCTGACAATTTTACAGGAATGTCTATGCCTGCAAAATTTAAATCGTACTTGGAATATGCTTTAGTATACTTGCAAACATCTTGCTCGTTCTTATCCACCTTTTCGTAAAATGCCAGGATCGTCCAAAGAAAACAACATTCATCACTGTTTTCAACATTGACAATTATTTCTTTGATTGGATATCTGTTGGTAGTGCCATAAATGAAGATCCCCGATACAGCGGTTCGAATTTAGCTACATAGATGTTTAGGGCGTTAATTTGATCAAGGCATTTACCACTATCCCAATATTGGAATTCACTATACCTCTTCATGACATCTTGAAACACCTAGACTTCATACCAATCTTCCAGGGAAGTGCTTAATATGAGCTTGCACACCGTGTTTATAAAACAAATACGGCTGACGTTAGTGACATTGTTTTCCTCTCAATTTTGAAAAGGCAATCCAAACCCACCTGGCATTTTATAGCCGGTGTTGATGGATTAAGAATAATCGCGGAAATTTGATCATTAAAAATTTTGAAACATGGTCTGACAAAATTGCCTGGTTCTTTAAAATTTTCTGAATTTTGAACAGTGATGTGGAGTAACCTATTGCCGTACGCACTTGCCCTGATAGTTGGCTTTATCCGCGCAATATGCGGCTTACCTGTTTTTCCCCCATTAACGCCGGACCCGGTCGCTGGTGACTTGGGAAGCCACTGGGACGCGGGCTCATCATTCGCCCAAGTGCCTCAATTGGTGGCAGAGTAGCAAGCAGCCCGTCGTTTAAAAAGTCTGCCCACATGCACCAGCTGGGTGTGGGCATGTCCACTGCAAAAGCTGGTATGCCTAACAACGCTTCCAGGTCCGGCGGCGTATATCCATCTGCAAACAAAAACAGCAAATTATTAGTTTCATGGTTACAAAACTAAGATCGTCATTTACGAAAAGGAAATAAAAAAATATATTACCTGCAACTTTCATCCTCTTTAATGATCCATCATCCTCGGTGGTCATCATCCTATTGTGTGTGCCCGATGAACCTTGCTGTGCATTAACACCTGCAATTAACACCACAAATAAAAAATCAGAGTCAGACTTGAAAAAAAATCAAATCAGGTCAGACATGAAAAAAAAAAAAACAGAGAGAAAATTACCTAAACACTAACCAGATAAGACATCCTCAGGCAGGTTGGTACTATGCATAGGTTGTATATCATCATCACGTTCAGGACAAAAAAAAAATCAGCTTTACTGCATAGTCAAATTATTTAAAGTAAAGTTGTTCAGTTAAGAAAATAAAATTTTAACTTACAAGTAGTGAAATTCCTCACAAGCTCAGAAGAAGAGGATGCATGCTGTGAATTAACACCTGTAACAAAATAATTTTTATTATCAAACTAAAGCAAGAAAAAAATCTACAGCGATAAAATTATTTAAATACACACCAGCTAAGACATCCTCAGGCAGATTGGTAATATGGAGAGCTTGTACTTCATCCTCACGTTTAGGACAATCTTCGGGAAAAAAAATCAGCTTTACTGCACACCCAAAAAGTTTAAAGTAATTCAGTTAAGAAAATAAAATTTTAACTTACAATTAGTGAAATACCTAGCCAGCTCAGAAGATGAGCATACATGCTGTGCATTAACACCTGTTACAAAATAATTTTTATGCTACCAAACAAGATTATACCTATAGCAAAAAATATATAAATTTCAAGAAAACACTTACCAATTGAAAAATCATTTTCATTTAAGCATGTCATCAGCTCTGGAGTGGAGATCACTGGCGACCTACAACAGAAAAAAAAATTAGTATCAAACACTCAAACACACGAGGGGAAAAATTAATTTCCATCAGATACTTATCGCCGCTAGCTGAGGTACTCACAGGCTCCACAACTAAATTATTCTCTACTGGCAGACCTACAACAGAAAAATAAAATTTTCTTAGTTGCGTCAGCTTTGAAGTGGTTATAGAAAAATATTTGTTTAGTATCAACCAAGAATATATTTATAGAAAGAAATATATAAATTTAAAGAAAACTTGCAAAATCATTTTCATTGAAGCATGCTATCAGCTCTGGAGAGGAGATCACTGTCAGACCTACAACAGAAAAAAAAATTAGTATTAAACACACAAACACAAGTGGTAAAAAAATTTCTTTCAGTCAGATACTTACCACCGCTAGCTGTGGTACTCACAGGCTCCACTAGTGGACCTAAAACAGAAAAAAAACACACTCACGAGAAATAAAAAAATTAATTACAGTCAAACACATACCCTCAGCAAAACCATAACGCACCACCAACCCCGGAGTTGAGATAACTCGTGGTTCTACAACAGAAAAAATTATAGTATGAAACGAGTAAATATATACAGCAAAAACACAAGGGTTGTTTTTTAATTAAGGGCCGTTCGCTCGTATAGTCCCGTAGTTCACGCGGACGCCGCAACAATCCACCGCCCACTTGCCGGCATCCTTCCCGTTCACACTGATGCCAGTTGCAGCTCTGTAGCTGACGTGTACGCATCGCTGTGCTACTTTATAATGTTTACGATTATTAAATCGCCCGCCGCGTGTGAGATACGGTCAGTGATACGTTTTTTGACCGCGAGAAGCCTATCAGCTGCAGAAATTCATCGTCAGTTAACAGAAGTTTATGGCTTGAATGCAATGAGTGAAGGTAAAGTGCGTCAATGGGTTGGAGAGTTTAAAAATGGCCGTCAAAACGTCCATGACGAAGAACGCTGATGGTCACTGATGATTTTGTGGCTGCAGTCGAAACATAGATTCGTGAGGACAGAAGATTCACAATTTCCACTCTTTCTTTGGAATTTCCACAAGTTTCAAGATCGGTTTTGTACAAAATTGTGTCTGAAAACCTAAAGTTTAAGAAACTGTGTTCTCGGTGGGTACCCACACTCCTAACAGAGGACCACAAAGGGTAGAGATTTGCCACTTCATTGCACTTTTTGATTCGTTACGAGGAAGAAGGGGATGACATGTTGAGTCAAATTGTCACTGGAGATGAAACATGGGTATCCCATATCACTTTCGAAAGCAAGCGAAAATCGATGGAATGGCGACACACAACCTCACCCGTCAAGGTCAAAGCCAAACAGACGCTGTCAAAGCGCAAGATTATGGCAACTGTGTTCTGGGACCGGCGCGGTGTTTTACTAGTGGACTTTATGCCACGAGGAACGATAATCAACTCAGATGCCTACTGTGCAACTCTAAAGAAGCTCCGCAGAGCAATTCAAAATAAAAGGCGCGGCATGCTGACAATAGGAGTTTTGCTCCTGCACGATAACGCTAGGCCTCACACCTCTCAAAAGACTCGGGATTTGATTGATTCTTTTGTCTGGGAAGTTTTGGACCATCCACCATACAGCCCCGACCTTTTTTTTTTTTTTTTTTTTTTTTTTTTTTTTTTTTTTTTTTAATGGCATTCGGCAACGGAGGCCATACAGCCAGCTCAATGTGTATTTTTTCGAATGTATGGACGCCACAGGACGGACAGGACGGACAGGACATTCACACAGACACACAACACTTCACATCCATGCCCGCGGCCGGATTCGAACCGGCGGCCTTCGGCACGTGGAGCTAGCACTCTAGCCCCTACGCTACCGAGGCCGGCTAGCCCCGACCTTGGTCTTAGCGATTTTCACCTTTTCCGGAACCTGAAACACCATCTCGGCGGGCAGCGCTTCAATGACGACGATGAAGTGAAAGCGGCCGTGAACTCTTGGCTGTCGGAGCAGGCGGCCGAATTCTTTGAAGAGGGAATTAAAAACTTAGTTGTACGGTATGACAAGTGCTTAAATAAACAAGGCAACTATGTAGAAAAATAGGTAAAAGTGTGTAGAATCAGAAAAAAAAGTTTTTTTACAAAAGTATTTGTATCTTTTTTTAAAAATAAAAACGGCCCTTACTTAAAAAACAACCCTCGTATATTAATTTCATTCAAAAAACTTACCACTCACTAAATCTTCACTAAATGGTGATGAGATCTCCGGTAATTCTGAAACAGAGAACAAAAATTAGTTTGAATAGTTTAAATTAATACAACTAACAAAAAGGAAATTAACTAACGGTTTGTAAAGAAATAATCCATATCTGCGGTCGACAGCACCGGCAGTTCTGGAAAAAAAAGTAATACTAAGTATCATTGGTATACAAACACATATGATAATTTATTATTTAAAGGCACTTAACATTACCTGAAGCCGACTGTGAATGTTCCATGGCGAACAACGGTGTAGCGACGATCCAAGCGCAACGTGCAACTGAAAGACAATAAGGCCTGGTCCACATGGCGGTAGCTATTTATACCGGTGGGGTGTCGCAAACATGGCGTGCTAACAAGTACTTGCTTAACGGCACGCTAGGAATATCCCCACACGGCACACATTTCGCAATGCCTTATGGAACGCATTCCAGGGTGTGTTGACACAAGTGGTCCGCACGTCTGCTGGGCGAACGTGTTGCGACAAGTCCCGACGGAATTTCCCCGTCCATGTATTCAGAAGATAAGGTTAGTGTCGATCAGGGCGCCGGCTGTTGGCAAAGAGATGAACCATGGCGTGGACGATTGCAACGCCGACTGGTGGCGAAGATTTGTACTTTAGGCTGGCAAGGCTCCGCCACAACCACTCTCCCCCCAGTGACTTACTCAGGGAGAGTAAGGAACGAGACTCGCTTCTTGCCACCGGTGCTGGTGTCTGCACGGGAACCCCTCGCGTAAGTTCTCATGGGTCGGTCCATTGATGTAGATGTGTGCGTCAGTGCTGGTGGATGTTCTTCCCGGGGGGTGTCGGTCTGGTCGTGGTCTGTTTTGGCGATGAAGGCAGTCTTCAACATGTCCACTGAGACTGCCTTGTCCTCGCGAACACTCTGTCACTGATGCGCCTAACGACCTCATGCGGCCCTGTGTAAGGTGGTTCAAGAGGCTTCTTCACAGAGTCTACACGTTTGAAGACGTGGGTACAGGTGTATAGGTTTTTCAGTAGAAACAGGCGAGCCTTTGTGTGGTGAGCCGTTGGTGTGGGCCTGGCGGTGCGGATGTGCTCTCGAAACTTCTCCAGGAAGAACTGTGGATCAGCTTGAGTGTCTTCAGAGATGAAGAATTCGCCAGGCAGTCGAAGCGGCGTCCCAAAGAGCAGTTCAGCTGGAGAGGCCTTCAGATCCTCCTTGTAGGCGGTGCGTAGGCCGAGGAGAATGGTTGGCAGTAGGTCTGGCCAATGTTTGTGAGTATTGCACATCAAAGCGGCCTTTAACGAACGGTGCCAGCGTTCGACGAGTCCATTGGACTGCGGATGGTACGGCGTGGTGCGAATTCGCTGAGCTCCTATCAGGCGCGATAGTGCGGTGAAGAGAGCTGACTCAAATTGTGGACCTTGATCCGTGGTGATCGTAAGTGGAGTAGAGATGGGCAGGTCCGAGATTTTAAAGGATTCGGGTCCGGATGTACATCCAGCGCTGCGGATCTGCATCCAGGTTCCGTGTCCGGCGGACCTGTATGGGTCCGGCTCTGCAATCGGGAGGGCGGAGTGTACGGCGGAACTGGATGTGTACGGACCTACATCCATTACGTGTCCGGCGGAACTGCATGGGTCCGGATCTACAATCGGGCGGCCGGAGTGTACGGCGGAACTGGATGTGTACGGACCTACATCCAGTAATACATGTCCGGCGGAGCTGTATGGGTCCGAACCTACAATCGAGCGTATGGTGGATACAAATCCGACCACGGAGAACTGCAGTATGAGTTATATCGTGTTCATCTAAAATTTCTGTGGGCTTCTATAAGAATAAAATGAAATCATTTCTTTATAATGTTTAAATACTACTCATTATTTTTTTTAAAAAAAATAGAAATTCTTTGTTAATTTTTTTTTTACTAAAAATGAAATTATTCAAGACTCAACATTTTGAGATAATTATTGCCTTTCCACAATATACCAGCTTAAGAAACAGTGTATTATAAATGAACAAAAAGCAAAATTGCAAGTATAACTTATTTTAAATTGTGAGCGAGAAATTACGTGAGATTTGTTCTTATATTATGTATAGTGTTTTCCTCTGTATACTTTGTGAAACTGTTTTGAGTGAATAAAACATTGTCGTGAGTGCTAAATCGAGTGCGATACAATGCATTTTAATTAATCAGTAATATTTATGTTTTGCCAGCTACCGTAAAGTGTTTTTGGTGCTTTCAAAATCTTTATTTTATTTTGTGCAATTTCAAAAACTTTTAATTTCTTAGCAATTTTATTTCCAATTTAGTTTAAAGTATTTTAAAGCAAGATTTAATTCTTAGTACGAGGCGTATTCCAAAAGTAAGGTCCGGGGTACAAGATGTCACAGATGATAGGCCTGAATGACGTTTCCCACCTGCAGCGCCATCTACCAACTCCTGGTAAATATGCAGTATTGTTGGCGTGCCGCAGTAGCCGTATATCTATTGTTGAGAGCAGTTCGAAATGGCCGCGACAATCGTAGCTCCCGCCAAGTGTGAAGTGCGCGGTGTGATTAGATTTTTGTTGGCAAAAGGATCGTCAGCTGCGGACATCCATCGCGAATTGTGTGTAGTGTATGGACCAAACATAATGAGTGAGAAACAAGTTCGACACTGGTGTCGAGAATTTCAAAGTGGTCGCACAGATGTGCACGATCAACAGCGGAGTGGCAGGCCCGGTATTCGGACCGACGACATCGTCGAGCAAGTTAACCAAAAACTGCGAAGTGATCGGCGTTTGACGATTAGTGGTCTGGCTATGGAATTCCCAAATGTTGCTAGAACCTCAATTTACAGGATTGTCACTGAAGAGCTTGGATATCGGAAGCTTTGTGCGCGGTGGGTGCCAAAACTGCTCACCGCTCAGCACAAAGAGCAACGAATGCATAGCGCACGACAATTTTTGGAGCGCTATAGACAAGATGGATACAGTTTGTTTTCCCAAATTGTTACGGGAGACGAGACATGGATAGCGTACACCAACGCAGAATCAAAACAACAATCAATGCAGTGGCGCCATTCCGGTTCACCCAAACCAAAAAAGTGTAAGCAATCACCGTACACGAATCGCAAAATGATGGCTTCCGTGTTTTGGGACGAAAAGGGCGTCCTTTTGATCGAATTCATGGACCGTGGGACAACCATTACAGCTGACGTGTACTGTGCAACGCTCACCAAACTGAGACGTGCCATCCAAAATCGACGCCGCGGGAAACTGTCGTCTGGCATCATCCTCCTGCACGACAACGCACGCCCGCATACCGCTTCCAAACCAAGAGAAGATTCAAGAGTTTCGTTGGGAAATCCTAGACCACCCTGCTTACAGTCCAGATCTTGCACAAAGCGACTATTTTCTCTTCCTGCATTTGAAACGGTGGCTTGCTGGACAACGATTTCAAACCGATGAAGAACTCAAGACGAGCGTTACCAATTGGTTCAGGTCCCAGGCGGCAGACTTTTATGCCGAGGGGTTAAAGAAACTGGTACAGCGTTACAGAAAGTGTATAGATATGAACGGCGATTATGTGGAAAAGTGAACTAGATATGTAGTTACATACTGACGTTAATAAAAACCTTGTATCCTGAACGATGTTTTTTATTATCAAACGGACCTTACTTTTGGAATACGCCTCGTAATAATAACCGATTTTTGAGCCATTGTTAGACGTTCTAGAAACGGCTGGATGTGAGGTTTTTTTCCAATGTTGGATTATAAAATATTGCTGTAAAAGCGGTCAGCAGAGTCGCTCGCAATAATGCCACATAATCATATTTATATATACATTACTAGCTGTTACCCGCGACATCCTACGCTTGGATTTAGGATTTGATTACTAGAATTGTATATACAAAGCTGAAAATTATCTAAGATGTCCCAAACAACACTGAGTCGGCATAATATAATGGGAACGCCATCAATATACCATTCTACCTTCGAACCTGTCTTATGACTAAAACTTATTCATATCGGGAAAAAAGTATCCTATTTCGTTCCTAAATATACAAGTATTTCCTTGTCACCGTATGTACATATAGTCGTCAAAACGCAAAAAAGATGGAAACTCACTTTCGCATATACGATATTATTAATGCGATGTTGTTGCAGGCCGTGTTTCCACAGTTTCTTAATTAATTACTAGTTGAAAGAATACGCCAATGCAACTGTTTAGTTTATTTATTGCTGCGTCGTACGCGGATCACCTCTCATCGAGGCATCATCAGCGACGAATAATTTACATTTGTTACTGTGGTATGCAGCTGCGCACTCCGTTTTTATATACAACGCATTTTTTGCCTGTATCATATTTACAATATTGTTTGTTATCATGGTTCAGTCGTCTGTTAGCGTCAGCTGATGATGCCTCGATGAGAGGTGAAAAGTGTACGACGCAGCAATAAATAAACTAAACAGTTGCATTGGCCTATTCTTTCAACTAGTAACGATATTATTAGTTTATATCACGCAAAACCTAACTGTGGAACCAGTAAACCGTAAATAAAGTAAATAAACGCTTAGGGCACTATTCTACCACCAAAGGCTTGGCAGAACATGGTATCCTTACCATAAAATTCTATGCTTGGCTCAAACTATGAAAAACAATTCATAAAAATATACGCAGTCAGTGGGATTTGAACCCAGAACCACGCTGAAGTTTACTTAACAAGCAAGCGCGTTACCACTACGCTATCCTATCAAACCTTAGTTGTGCATTACCAATACCCTTAGATATTATGCATTCGTCTTTCACAGTTCGATAGTTTGCATTATTTAATGACAATATGTTCCTATCTATACATAATATAGTATCCCATCTCGATCCTAATGTCAAACAGCATCTCCATGTAAAATTTCATCACGATCGGAATATCCGTTTAGCACAAGAAATGTAACAAACAGACATAAAGCCAGACAGAGTTACTTTCGCATTTATAATATTAGTGTAGATATGTGTAATGTTCCTTCGAAACCCTACGAACCGTGTTTCTGCAATAAAGAGATGTTAAATGTATTATCTAATTTGTCCTTAAGCCATCAGAATTTAGAAAGTTAAAAATTCTAGAGACTTTGTGATTAATCAAACTGAACGTTAAAAGTTTAATAAGACTGCAACGCATTAAAATCACAAGTTAAATTATAAGTCCATTCTTATTTAGCACGTAAAACACTCCTCACCTTACAAGCATGAACCTGACCAATAAGAAAGTACTGCTGTAATCGAATCGTACAGTAAATGACATTAAACTCTTCAGAACATAGATTTCAAATCGGAACTGTAATGAAAAATTGCGTTCCAGCTCCGCGTTGCAGGTCCGGCCGTGGTTCAATCTCCGGCCACGCGAGAACTGTGGCGCTGTTACAGGTCCGGCTGGAAGCAGATCCGACAAGCGCTCGGATGTACATCCATCCCTCGCGCAAGTGATACGGGTCCGCGGAACTGCATCCATCCGGACATACCCATCTCTAAAGTGGAGTGCCGAATAGACAGATCCATTGTGTATAGAAGGCTGAGGCAACTGTATCAGCCAGTATGTTGCTGAGCGGGATGGCCATTGGCCATCTGGTGAAACGGTCAATAATGGTAAGGCAGTACCGGAAACTTGCGACCTGCGGCAGCTCGATGAGGTCCAGGTGGATGTGGTCGAACCGGTTATTGGGAACAGCAATGTTGAGTGGTGTCAGTCGGTTGTGACGGTGAATTTTAGCTCGCTGACACGGTATGCATCTTCGAGTCCATAGGAGTGCATCCCGTCTGATACCTGGCCACACGTAGCGTTCCTTCAGCATCCGGGCGGTGACTCTGCCACTAGGATGCGAAAGCCCATGAACGGCGTCGAATGCCCGTCGCCTGAGATTCTGTGGGATGTAGGGCCTCACTCGATTTTCCAGAACGTTGCAAATTATATCGAGGCCGTCAATACGTAGAGACTGCAAGTTGAGTAGTGTTGATTCCCGGAGTGTTGGCAGCTCTTCATCGGCCATCTGCGCCTGGTGGATCTCCTCGTGGCTGATCGTCGTTGGCATGGAGATTGGAGTTTATGCGGGAGAGTGCATCGGCCACGACATTGTCTTCACCCCGTGTGTGGACAATCTCAGTGGTGAACTGTGAGATATAGTCCAGGTGGCGTAACTGGCGTGGAGATGCCTTCTCCGGTCGCTGCGAAAAGGGCATACGTGATGGGTTTATGGTCTGTCTGGATGATGAAGTGTCGGCCCTCAAGAATGTGCTGAAAGAAACGAATGGCCGCATAGATTGCGAGAAGCTCTCGGTCGTATGTGCTGTAACGGGTTTCGGCTGGGATGAGCTTCCGTGAGAAAAAACCCCAGTGGTCTCCAGGTCCCATCCTGAAGCTGTTCAAGAACGGCTCCGATGGCCGTGTTGGATGCATCAGTCCTCAGACAAAGGCTCGCTGACGGCGAGAGGAAAGTCGTTTGTACAGCGTGGGCAACACCACGTTTGCAGGAAACAAACGCTTGCTCAGTAGCGGGAGTCCAAGGAACTGGGCGTTTGTCGTTTTGTTTAGAGTTCTTTCAGCAGGTCGTTAAGTGGGGCCTGCATCTGTGCAGCGCCAGGGATGCACCTCCTGTAGTAGTTGACCATTCCCAGGAACCGACGGAGATCGGAGATGGTCTCAGGTTGCGCATACGACGCGATGGCTTGGACTCTCTCCGCCGGGGTTTGTAACCGGAAGCGTTGACTGTGTATCCCAGGTAGATGACCTCTGACTTTCCGAACTGGCACTTCTTCTGATTGATTGTTAGTCTGTTTGCACGAAGGATGTCGAACACCGTGGTGAGGTGCTTTAAGTGCTCCTCGTGTGATTTGGAGAAAATGATCAAGTCATCGATGAAACAGCCAACAAAGTCCAGACCTCGAAGCAGATTGTCCATGTGGCGTTGAAAGGTCTGTGTAGCATTGCGTAGCCCGGGCGGCATGCCGACGAACTCAAAAAGTCCGAAGGGCGTCGTCACTGCGGTCTTTGGAATGTCTGACTTGGCAACCGGAATCTGGTGGTAGGCACGGACCAAGTCGATTGTGGCGAACACTGAGCAGCCATGGAGACGCTGAAGGATGCTGTCTGCGTGAGGGACAGGATAACGGTCAGGAACAGTGATCCCGTTCAGCCGCCTGTAGTCGCCGGTAGTTCGCCAACCACCGAGTTTCTTCGGAACCATGTGAATCGGGCTGGCCCACTGACTGTTTGAGGGTCGTATCACGCCGTGATGCAGCAGCAGGTCGAAATCCTCCGTGGCGGCCTTCAATTTTTCACCAGTAAGTCGGCGAGGGCGATCAAAGACAGGAGGACCAGTGGTCTCAATGTGGTGAACCACAACATTGTCAGACTGGGTGACAGGAACAGTGTTAGGCCTCGTGATGTCTATGTAGCGTGTGAGCAGGTCGACAAAGATCTTGTCCTGGTCACCCATACAGGCGTTCTGGTTGATGGTTGAGACTGTGTGGATGGTGGCTTCACAGAGTTGGCCCGTGGTCGTCAGAGATGTAAGAGGATCGATGAGGCATCTCCTCTTCAGATCCAGGAGCAGAGAGTGGTGAACTAGGAAATCCGCTCCAATGATGGCTGCCTTGACATCTGCAATAATGAAGGACCATTTGAATGCTCGGCGTAAGTTAAGATCCAGCGCGAGGAGTTTTTGTCCATAGGTGTGAATGACGGTTCCGTTGGCGGCGTACAGCTGGAAGTCATCCTTCTTGCAACATTCGGAAATGGAGGCCTAAGGTACCAGTGAAACAACCGAGCCAGAGTCGACCAAGAACCTCATGTTCGTTGTACGGTCGTAGAGGTGCAATCGGTATTCCTTGGTGAGGCGGGCGTTTGTGGTGCTGTCGCCGGCCGCCTGAACGATCGACAGCGCCTCTAGTTTTCCGACGGCTGTCTGGATGCGTAAGAGCAGGGCGGCTCGCAGCTCCTAGCGTCTTCTCCAAAGCGGCGGTGATAGAAACAGACTGTGGCCCTTGATGGGGATCGTCTGCGGTAGCGAGAGCTGCTGCGAACACTGCTAGGCTCAAGTGCGTGGCCACGTTCATTGAAGCTGCTGATGAGCGTGGCGTTGATCTTGCACAGCTCAGCCACGGTCAGCTTCAAGTTGGAGATTTCTTCTGTGAGCGATACGAGCGGATCGGCAGGCAGGCGGTCCGGAGATCGTGACTTGGAACGCGTGTAGCCAGCGGCCATAACGGTTGGAGGAGACTGCATCTCATGTAGCTCGTCCGCGATCTTCGCCTGTTCGTCAAGGGAGATGCCTTTCACCAGCTTCAAACAGCTTTGGATTGACGGAGGCAGCAAGGCAAGCCAGCGAACCCTGATGACGTCCGGAGTTGCTCTGCCGCCGGCCAGGGTAGTCATTTGCCTGAGGAGCTGTGTTGGTTTTTTGTCGCCGAGCTCCAACTCGGTGAGGGCCTTGTGAAGTTGGCGGTCGGCTGAATCTGTCAGCCACTGATAATCTCGGTTTTTAGGCGATCATATCTGTTCTCCTTAGGCGGATTAGACAGCAGGTCTGCTACCTCCATCATGATTTCAGAGTCAAGTTCGCCGACAAGAAGATTATACCTCGCAGCGTCGGAAGTAATGCGGTGTGTGTAAAACTGGGCCTCAACTTGAATAAACCACATATGTGGGCAATGTTTCCAGAACGGCGGCAACTTCATAGCGCCGGCAGACATCACAGTCGGGGCAGCGTCCGTTAGCTGAGGCGGTGTGAGCTTGTCATTGTTGTCCGTTTCAAACAAAGAATCTGTGTTTGCATTCATGATGGTTTCTGGAGCGCGTGTTTCGAGTGATTTCCTCGTCGGAGAACGCTTATGCAAAGCACTTAAAACTTCACACACACAGTTTAACACTGAGTACAGAATTCGATGTAGTCACGCATAAGCTGAAGTATGAAGCATGTGTTCTATGCTACAAAGAAGCACGCATAAATCACGTCGGGGTCACCAGTTATGGAGTAACTACACTCTACACAGCAATAAATGAAAGCTGAGGTGTACTTAAGAACTGCTATTTATTATGCAAGAGGTTGCATACACAATAACAGAACACGCGGTAGCGCGACACAGATAAAAAGAACAAGTTCATACGCGGCACGTGGCTAGCAGCCGACTGGCTCCAAGTAGTACGGTTGTCTCCCACCTGGTCTAGTTGGCGCTCCCGTCGGCTCGATCAGGGCGCCGGCTGTTGGCAAAGAGATGAACCATGGCGTGGTCGATTGCAACGCCGACTGGTGGCGAAGATTTGTACTTTAGGCTGGGCAAGGCTCCGCCACATTAGCGCGACATCAGCTACCATCTGGGCGGCCGGTCGAGGAACTATCGCATGCGCAAACTGAGAGGTGCTGCACCCTAGCGGTGGAGGAACGAACTAAACGGCAAACAGATTTAGGTTTCTGTCATACGTCCTTTGTCGCCCGCCATTCAAAGAACGCGGACGAGTGGAGTCTCTTTGAGGTTGTCAGCTAAGACAAAACCCAACTACTAATACATTTGTCCCACCGGTGCTTCCACTGCTCGAAAAATTTTCTGTAGTCATCTCTAGAAATGGCTAACAGCTCCTCACCTCGTTTTATCCTTGACCTCTTTAATGTAGTCAAATCAGTGTCCTTTCATGCCTCTTTTCATGCGTGGAAATAAGAAAAAGTCGCACGAAGTCAGGTCAGGCGAGTAATGTGCGTGGGGACAGCGGAACCATGACAATTTTAGCCAAAAACTATCTAACAGAGATAGCTGTGTGTGAAGGTGCATTGTCGTAGTGAAAGAACCAGTTTCCTGTCTGCCATAAATCGGGTCTTTTTTTTGAAGAACACAGTTGTGCACTCTTCTCAAAAATCCAAATAAAAGGTTTGATTGACGCTCTGATGTGGCGGAACAAACTCTGAACGATCTATACCCTTGCCATCAAAAAAGTAAATGAGGATTGTTTTCATGTTTGATTTGACTTAACGAAATTTTTTTTGGACGGGGCTGACAATGACGTATTCCATTGGTTTGACTTATGCCTTGTTTCTGGATCGTAACCATAGATCAATTGTTTGTCGACGGTCTGAGAGCACAAGCTCTCAAATTTTTTCAACATTTTCGTCGCTTCTGGCAGTTGATGGACGTCCACAACGAGTTTTGTCATCAATCAACATGTCGCCATTTTTAAAACATGCAAACTACTCGTACACTCGAGTTTTTTCCATGGCGTCATCTTTGTAAACTGGATTCAATATTAAAACAGTTTCAGCAGCATTTTTACTGAGTAGAAAACAAAATTTCACAGCGCACGTTGTTCTCGTAATCTTGCCACAATCAAAAACGAAACAATAACAAAACACCGCTAGCAAAAACAATCACTGCAGATTAACAGAACAAGCCAGGTCGATAACACAGGTGGCACTGAAATGACAATGAGTTGCGTAATAAATGCCTAGCTGCAGAAACGCGTACTACACAAGCTACGCCCACGGTAATGCTTTTCGGTTATTTTTGGATACCCCCTCGTAGCCTTTTTTCAGTAATATGATACTTTATAGTGCCAATACATTTTCAATGCTTATGTTTCTCATTAAAATATTTAGGGACTTAATGGAATCGAGAAGACAGTATAAAACACAAAACTTTATATTTTTTTAAATAAGGCTTTTCAAAATACTGGGCAAATTTAAGAAGTTAGAAGCAGATATAACTAGGCTTTGAATTGAAGTCAACTACAGACCAGGTGGACCGGGAACGATGGAAGGTTCATAGGTTTTAAATTGTCTGACGACTTCTTTGCTCGGTCAGTTATTAACTTGGTCATTACAGAAGAATGATTGTTTCGCTAATTGATATGAAATTCAGAAAATTGGTCTGTTGTTACAGCAAGATTGTGCACACAGTACATTAATACACAGTTATACACATGTGTCAAAAAGTAGCCAGTAGTCGTAGGATTATTACTAGCCAATCTTTCATGTAGTGCAGTATTTCATCCTTCAGATTGTTATGCTGAGATCACAGAGGTAAAAACAGAAATATTATATATATAAAATAATCGTTGTTTCTTGCATTCATTAAATTTTACGCTAACAGCTGCGACCGTTTTACATACAGTCAAATGTAATTGGAAATATAAACAACATTATGCACAAGGTCTAGAATATTCTGAGAACCATAATAATTTGATCCCTCATGCCTGTTTTAAAGCGACTTCCATCTTAACATGCGATTTGTTGCGTAACGAAGTAAATTTAGTTGGACGATTCTTATATCTTTAAGTTAGCAAGTTGTCGCGAAATAATCGCGGGAACACTTAGTTATGTTAAGTGGTGCAAGAAGCAGCAAGTAAACATAAGAGTGTAGGCGTAGGAAAACGCCGTAGCGATACGAAAACCGAAGAAACACGGGATGCTTTTAGGAGAGCAATATGTAGTCAACAAGAGGCAACGCGATAACATTAAAAGTGGAGAAAGCAGAAGGTCGGAGCGAGGGTGATAGGGCTGAGTGTTGACAGGAGCGGAGGATTCCATTAACACGACCCGACCCGGAAGCCTACGTGACGGGAAACACGGAAGGGCAGATAGGACTGATGCAAGAACGTAAACAAAGCGACCAACGCCACAGAATGTTCTAGAAGGTTAAGAGGACACAAATAATGTCGTCATTAAGAAGTATAAAAGAAGGTGGCCGGGCCACCGAGAGCCAGAGTAGGGCGGAGCAGTAACAGAGCAGGACTGCTTAGATTAGGGCAGCAGTAGGACGGAGAGACAGACTAGTGCAGGGCACAGTAGTCGCCGTCGGTAGCAGACTTCGATGCTGGTTTAGGACTTAGTGCCTCTGAAGTCCCATGGACGGTAGTCATAGGGAATTTAAGCTGGTTAATCCCTATGGGAGATACTTTTCTTACCGAGTTTATTTAAAGTTGATGCGGAGGATCCAGTTCCTGCAGAAGGAATTCCCTGAGTTGGAAATGTTGGAGGAATAGTACCTTGTAGCCACGCACCTCCCTGGGATTTAGGTCTAAAATAGATGTCAGTCGGTCTTCGTGAGCTGCAAGCTTGGTCTTTGTAATTTCAGCTTGTATGTGTTTTTATTTCTATCAGTACCCTTCCACACCGAGTTCCCTTGTCTGAAAACCAAAATCCACTTATTTCTGAGACTTCTAAAAGGTAACCTTAGACAGTCTCACCTGAGCTCCTATCTTCCGAACCGCTCGCGGAAGTAAAAGCCAACCAGGACGCAACATAGCCTATAAAATTTGGTGTCAATAGTGTGGGGTTTTGGCCAGGATAGCCACTGTTAGATATTGCTTGACCAAACGTTAGCCAGGGTTGGCCAAAGGTCAGCATATCGGCGATATAAGGCCACAGACTTGAGGAATAGGTGTTTGAAAACTTCTAAGAAAGATCAGCCCGAAGTCATAGCCAGACTGACGGCTTGAAAAGCGAAGCCGACTAGGGGAGGTGGCGCAGTAGGGAGGCGAAAAGAAGAAAGAGAGGATCCATTGGTCGAGTACAAGAGGGGCCACTCGACAAGCGGAAGAAACCTGCCAGCAGCATCCATAAGACAACGAGACGGGTAGCAGCCGCAACGCAGTCAAGGTCAACGAGGGTTGACAACAGCAGCCGCAACGCAGTCAAGGTCAACGAGGGTTGACAACAGCAGCCGCGACGCAGCCGAAGCCAACAGGGCGAGCCAAGGGATCAACAGGCAGCCGCCGCTAGCAGCACGACGCAGCCCCGCAGCCAGCAGCCAAGCGAGCGCAGCTAGCAGCCAAGCGAGCGACGCACTACGCAGTCCCGCAGCCAGCAGCCGGACGGGCGACGTACACAGCATCACACAGGAGTCAACACCATCAGGTGAGAAAGAAAAAGCAGCAGCATGCCTAACGAAGCAGTGTCGGGTAGTCAGAGTGCGCAGTCATCATCTCAGAGGCAGTATATTAGTTTAAATGAAGTCATTAAATTAATTCCTCATTCTTTTGATGGCGATAAGGCTCAGTTAAATGAATTTCTGGACAACTGTGATAGTGCTTTTGAACTGGTGGCGCCAGAACAGCATGAGATCTTGTTAAAATTTGTTAAAGCCAGAATAGTAGGGACAGCTAGAGGAAAATTGCTCGTCAGAGATTTGACTACAACTTGGCCGGCAGTTCGTGGGATATTGGTTGAAAACTATGGCTGCAAAAGAACGTTAGACTACTATGCATGTAAAATGTTTGCTAGTAAGCAAGAATCATGGGAGAGTATTGCGCAATGGGGTTCGCGCATAGATGCACTCCAGCATCAGTTTAGGGAAGCCATAAGGGGCGTTATGGCAGAAACGGAATTGGCAGGCAGCATAGCTCTTGTATTAAAATTAGGAAGAGCAGTCTTCATTCAGGGGTTGTATGATGACCGTGTGAAAACAATTGTACGGGCTAGGGGAGAGACCATAACCCTATCTGAAGCAGTAGAAATTGCAGCGACTGAAGAAAGTGCGATAGCTTCAGCAAAAGAAAAACCGGTGTCGCGATATTCCTTCAGGACTCCAAAGGTAGAGAGAAAAACTGTTCCATCCTGTTTCAGTTGCGGAAAATCCGGGCATACAGCCAAGGATTGTCGGGCGCAAAGGCGTGTAAGAATGGTCGACAAAGAGGACGAACTGGATAAGAAAGCGATAAATACCTTGCTAGCCCAGATAAACAAATTAGAGAAAGAAAACGCCGTCAGAACGATGGAAACACGGCGAGAGACGAGAAGTAGCGCTAGGCAAGTGGCCCAAACAGCACCCTTTAAGAAAAAGTCACCGTACACAAATGAAATTACATGTTATAAATGTAATAAAAAAGGGCACTATGCTCGGGAGTGCCGTGAAAATAGCGGGGTAGTGAGAAAAAGGGATAATAGACAGGTAAACTGTTAAGTGGCGTAATGAGGCAGTCACATTGCGCCAGGCCCCCAAAAGTATATAAAGTAGACTGCACAAACAAGAATGAATTTGTAGTGATGCAATGTGATGGAGCAAAGAATAATCGGATGAAATTCCTGGTAGATAGTGGGGCACAGATCAGCTTAATAAAAAAGGATAGTATACCTAAGGGAGCAAAAAGGGATACTAGTGAGAAAATTAGAATCAAAGGGATTAGTAACAATATAGTGAATACAGAAGCTTCCGTAATAATTGAGTTCCAAGCCGAAAAGGGTTTGGTACTAAGGCAAAAGTTCTATGTGATAGGATCGGACATAGATTTGCCATGTGAAGGCTTGTTAGGAAGGGATTTCCTGGCACAAAATAGGGCCATAATAGATTATGGTGGGAGGACCATTGAGATTCGCGGGAAGCGAATTAGCTTGGAAACCGCGCAAGAAGGGCCATTTCAGAAACAACGTGAGATGCGTTGTGGTGGTTCTTGTAGATCGGTAAGGCAAACCGACGGCTACAAGAATGTTGTGGGTGTCGTAAGGGTTACGTCACCAATTCATGCTCGTCCGTGCACTAACGGAACTGTGCGACGGGACGGGAGAAGTGTCGTAGGGATTACGACGCGAAATGGTGTCTGTCCGTCCACTAACGGATCTGTGCGACGCGACAGGGAAGATGTCGTGAGGATTGCGACATCAGGTGAAATGTGTCCGCTCACTAAAGGAACTGTGAGGCGTGACAGAAGGATTCCGAGGGCACTGGGTGCTGACTCGAAGACGGTAGGCCCCGTGAAAAGGCGAGATTGTCCGTCGACTAACGGAATTGTGCGACGTGACGGAAGGTTTTCGAGGGCAGTAGGTACTGCATCGAAGACAGTAAGCCCCGTGAAAGGGCGTAGTAGTTTAACGAATGCGGAAAAGTCCGACTCGTTAGCAGTAAGATCTGCGTGGCATAAGGATGCGATGGAACGCACCTATGCGGAGGTGGCTAAGACCACGAAGTCAAAGGCGATTCCAATCGCGAAAAACGGGAGTAAGTGTAGTACTCAACCTGAGAGTGGAAAGCCGGGAAGGCTCGAAACTCAGAAATAAGAATAGGCCCGCGCGAGGAAAAAATAGTGAGAGTAAGAGTTACGCTGAAGGATGTATCGGAGGCGATAATCCCGAAGCAAGAAGTAAAACCAGGTCTATTTGTGCCAGAGGCACTGGTATCCGTGAGAAACGGAGTGTGCATCACAAGTTTGTTAAACACTACGGAAGAAGGAAGTTAAACTAGAAAATCCCATAGTAGAAGCTGAGAAAGTGCCAGAAGTAAAAGAAACCCACGTAAGGCAAGTTAGAGTAGAGCGACCGGAGGGCAGATCGCGGTTAAGCAAGCTAAAGGAAAATCTCCGGGTCGATCATTTGAACAAAGAAGAGCAGGAAGCCCTATTGGAGATTTGTGCGGCGTATAATGACATATTCCATTTGCCGGGGGATAGATTAGGTTATACAGAGGCCGTCAAGCATGAAATTAAACTCCTTCCGGAGGCAGAAGGAAAGATAGTTCGGTTGAGGCCATACCGAATACCGGAGGCGCAAAAAGAAATTTTGCAAGGCGAAATAGATAAACTACTACAGGATGACATAGTAGTACCTAGTGAGAGTGCTTGGAATTCGCCGGTACTGATAATTCCGAAGAAAATGGATGCAAGCGGTAAACAGAAATGGCGTGTAGGTAATAGACTACAGAAAGCTTAATGATCTGACAGTAAATAATGTGTTCCCATTGCCGCGAATTGATGAGATATTAGATGGGCTAGGAAAGGCAAAATATTTCTCGACATCTGGACTTAGCGAAAGGATATTATCAGGTCTTATTGGACGAAAAAGATCGGGAAAAGACAGCGTTTAGCACTTCTTATGGACATTATGAATTCAAAAGGATGCCTATGGGATTAAAGACGGCACCAAATACCTTCCAAAAATTGATGAACTCTGTGTTAACAGGACTGCAAGGGTGAGAAAGTGTTCATTTATTTGGATGATGTCATTATTTTTGGATCGTCATTAGAAGAACATAATGTCAGGTTAGAAGATGTTTTCGAAAGACTGAGAAAGTACAACCTCAAGTTACAAGTAGACAAATGTGAATTTCTACGGAAAGAGGTTACATTTTTGGGACACGTACTCACCGAGGAGGGATTGAAACCTGATCCAAAAAAGGTAGAAGCCGTGAAACAATACCCACAACCGAGTAATACCAGTCAGTTAAAGGCATTCTTGGGTTTGAGTGGATACTATCGACGGTTTATTAGTAATTATAGTAAAATTGCTAAGCCGTTGTATGAGTTGCTAAAGAAAGGAGTTACATATATATGGGGAACGAAACAGGAAGAGGCTTTTCAACAATTGAAGGAAAAATTGTTGAATCCTCCCATTTTACAGTATCCCGATTTCACAAAAAGTTTCGTAGTAACCACAGACGCAAGTCAAGACGCGATAGGAGCCGTATTAAGTCAAGGTACAATTGGTAAGGACTTACCTGTAGCATATGTATCCGAGGACCTTAAACAAGGCGGAAAGAAACTACAGCACTATTGAAAGGGAAATGTTAGCTATCTGTTGGGCTGTGAAGCAGTTCAGACCATATTTGTTTGGGAGGAAATTTACCATTTGCACAGACCATAAACCGTTGACTGTGGATTAATAGTGTATCAGACCCGTCATCCAGATTAATGAAGTTTCGGTTGAAACTCGAGGAGTATGATTATGAGATCGTGTATAAGAGCGGCAAAAGAAATCAGGTTGCAGACGCTCTTTCGCGAATCCGAAACATTAGAGAGACCGATGACGAAATAAGTGATAATGATGAAGAGAAAACTGAAAGTAAAGAAATAGTGGCAGAAAGTGGTACCTCAACTGCTGATAATGAGAAGGGAACATTATCACCGAGGCAAATAATAGGGAAGAACTTACTCAGGAAGAGAAGACGAAGATACTAAAGCAGTATCATGAATCGCCAATTGGTGGACATCAGGGAATAGGTAGGACCTATGAGAGAATTAGGAAATATTGTAGCTGGGAAGGCATGAAAGCCGACATTGAGCAGTACATTCGCCAGTGCGAAAGCTGCCAAAAGAATAAGATTACCCAGAGTAAGACAAAGATGCCAATGGAGATAACAAGAACTCCAGAGCATGTATTTGAAAGATGCGACATAGACATCGTAGGTCCACTACAACAATCAGAAACAGGAAATAAGTATATACTGACATTTCAGGATGCTTTGACAAAGTTTTTAGTAGCCGAGCCCATAGAGCAGCAAGATGCTGACACGGTAGCAAGAGTGCTAGTAGAACGGATAATTCTAAGGTTTGGAATACCGTCTATTTTATTAAGTGACATGGGAAGCAATTTTATGGGTGACCTAATGAGAAGAATATGTAGGTTGTTACGTATCGAGAAGATACACACTACAAGTTATCACCCACAAGCGAATGGAGCGTTAGAGAGAACGCATCGTACACTGACAGAAATGCTACGGCATTACATAAATAGAGGTCAAACAGATTGGGATACCTGGATCCCATATGCAGTGTTTGTTTTTAATACAACACCACACAGTACCACAGGATATACGCCTCACGAATTATTCTTCGGAAGAATATGTAATATACCGGGAATATTGCAGAAGAAACCGGCAGAAGTAATATACAACTACGACGATTATGTAATCGAATTGAAAGAACGGTTAAGGGCAATGCACCAAGAAGCGCGAGAGGCGACAGCACAGGCGAAAATAAAAAGCAAAGAAAATTATGACAAGACGCAAAATCCGGTAGCATTCCGTCCAGGTGATAAAGTTTTGCTATTCGATGAGAGTGTAAGACGGGGACGTTCAAAAAAATTGGACAGTCAATGGAGAGGTCCATATATGGTGGTTGAAACAAAAGGACCGAATGTCGTTATACAATTAAAGAAAAATAAATTTACGAAGGTGCATGCAAACCGGCTAAAAGAATTTTTTTAAATTGCAGGGACAATGACAGCAACCCGAGTGATAGTAGTGACGCTCATGATAGCAAGTATTACGGCAACAATTCAGCAACAAGATCTGCAGCTAGCTAAATTTCAGTCATCGCCGGGATTGTACTACGACAACAGAGGGACAGTAAGTTTGTACACTACTACTTGGAGGATCGTGAGTTATTTTAACTTAGGAGATTTAAGGCAGAAATTTGAGGCAACTCAGGATGCAGCATTAAAGGCCGTGGATTATTGTCAGCAGAGACTCAAACAGGTAAACACAAGTGTAGAGGGGTGTACTAGTATAAAGCAGGTGGTAGAATACCACGAAAGTAAAATAGAAACATCCCAAAGCCTAATTGGGCAACTAGCCAGACATGAACAAAACAGAAGAAAACGAGGGATACTTAATTTTGTGGGAGAAATTAGTAAGGTCCTATTCGGAACCCTAGACGAAGATGACGCTTCCTATTTTAAGTCAAAGATCAAATTATTGGAGCAAGAGCAAAAACAGCTATTGAAACTCTCTAAAGAACAAGTTACAATAGTAAGAACGACATTGGCTAGCTTTAACAATACAGTTAACTCAATAGAACGTAATGAAAGAATGATCACCGCGGGAATATTAAAACTAAATGAGCACATATATAAATATGAAGCTAGCACAGATAAAAGAATAAACCAACTTGGTATATTGGTAACAATAAATGAGCAAATAATACAGCTGACGTCAATATTTGAGGAACTAGAAAAAGAATACGATTTGATCATAACGGCCATCGTAAATGCGCAAAAAGGTATTCTAGAGCCACATTTAATCAACCCAGTGCAAGTAGTTAAATACTTACAATTAATTAAAGATGAAATAAAAGATAAACAATTTCCGATAGAATTGTCTGAAGCCAAGGGGTACCAACTGATGAGAGTAATTGACTTAGATGTCTTTATTTCGGGAAGTATACTAAGTTATGTACTAAACATTCCGCTAGTAGATACTGAAATATTTAATATCTATAAGCTATGGCCCCTGCCAGTCGAAGTGAATCACAGTAAAAGATTATTTACGTATATAGCGCCTGAAAAAGAATTTTTGTTAATTGACGATGCAAAACGGCAATATGTCAAGTTAGATAACGATCAGTTAATATGTAAAAAGTTAGAGCCCACTCACAGCGTCTGTAAACAGACCTTTGTATTGCTTTCAACTTACGATCATGAGGTATGTGAAGCTCGGATGCTTCAACCTATAGTAAAAATCCCAAGTGATTGTATTCAGAAGTATATTGTTTTAAATGGAAGTGTATGGACACAAATCAGAGGTAATGAGTGGCTTTTTGTAGCACCAAAGACGAAGGTCTCACAGTATTGTGTAACAGTAATAAGCCCACAGATGTGAATTATTAGAGGAACGGGAAAACTCAAATTTCTAAGTAAATGCAAGGGATATGGTGCACAAATATTAATTCAATCAGAACATACCATTAGGTCAAAGGTACCGATCAATGATATAGTTCCAAATCTAAATATGGATATAGATTGTTGCATGGTGAATAAGAAAAAGAGGAACATTTCGGAAATACCTCTATACTTACCAATCGAACCAGTGGTTCGTCAGTTAGATGATCTAACGGCAGCAGGGCATAAATTAGACGAATTAGAAGAGGAAATCACATACCAACAAAGAACATTATTTGATGCATTTTCATTAGACAGTATACCAATATGGGGGTATGCTGGGACTGGGATAGTAGTGCTGATAATAATATTCTGTGTATGTAGATATTGTAAATGTTGCCGAGACTGTTTTAGGTTTTTCTGTAAAGCCATAGGTGATGACTGTTGCACTAAGATTTGTGTAAAGAATAAGATTGTGAATCAATACCCTGATACTGGAATAGTTAGGTATCATGCGGCTGGAATGAACAGTGACGAAAGTGAACAAATTACTTTTGGTCCTGTGAGAAGTCGGTATGTAACCGAAACTGGTAGTGCAGTGATAAGTGAACGTGTGCGTCACCCAGACAGATACTTAGAGTATGAACAAAAGAGACCATTAATGTTTTTGTCTAAAACTGACAAACGTTAGAAGGTATAATGAATATATATATTTTGTGGTAAAAGATAAAAAATGTTTATTATGAAAAGAATAGGAAACTGTCCAGAAGGAAAATATGAAGTGGTACATTGTAAGAATTTTGATTTTGAAAATATTAATACATGTATGATGTATGTAAAATATTGTAATATTAGAATTGTCACTATTGTAAGGGCAAGATGACGAAGAAATTGAAATATGTAAAACATTGTAACATGAATGTAAATCATTGTAACATGCATAAAGAATATTAATTGTAAATAAAATAAGCAGCTCACACAGCCGACGTAGATACTAGAAAATTTTGCACTCTCAAGAGAGATTGCAAAATTTTCCCCAAGGGGGGGAGGTGTCGCGAAATAATCGCGGGAACACTTAGTTATGTTAAGTGGTGCAAGAAGCAGCAAGTAAACATAAGAGTGTAGGCGTAGGAAAACGCCGTAGCGATACGAAACCGAAGAAACACGGGATGCTTTTAGGAGAGCAATATGTAGTCAACAAGAGGCAACGCGATAACATTAAAAGTGGAGAAAGCAGAAGGTCGGAGCGAGGGTGATAGGGCTGAGTGTTGACAGGAGCGGAGGATTCCATTAACACGACCCGACCCGGAAGCCTACGTGACGGGAAACACGGAAGGGCAGATAGGACTGATGCAAGAACGTAAACAAAGCGACCAACGCCACAGAATGTTCTAGAAGGTTAAGAGGACACAAATAATGTCGTCATTAAGAAGTATAAAAGAAGGTGGCCGGGCCACCGAGAGCCAGAGTAGGGCGGAGCAGTGACAGGCAGTAGAGTAGGACCGACCGCCAGAGTGTGGGGTCGGAGCTGACCAGTGCGGGGCATGGCAGCTACTAGAGAGTAGGGCGGAGCAGTAACAGAGCAGGACTGCTAGATTAGGGCATCAGTAGGACGGAGAGACAGACTAGTGCAGGGCACAGTAGTCGCCGTCGGTAGCAGACTTCGATGCTGGTTTAGGACTTAGTGCCTCTGAAGTCCCATGGACGGTAGTCATAGGGAATTTAAGCTGGTTAATCCCTATGGGAGATACTTTTCTTACCGAGTTTATTTAAAGTTGATGCGGAGGATCCAGTTCCTGCAGAAGGAATTCCCTGAGTTGGAAATGTTGGAGGAATAGTACCTTGTAGCCACGCACCTCCCTGGGATTTAGGTCTAAAATAGATGTCAGTCGGTCTTCGTGAGCTGCAAGCTTGGTCTTTGTAATTTCAGCTTGTATGTGTTTTTATTTCTATCAGTACCCTTCCACACCGAGTTCCCTTGTCTGAAAACCAAAATCCACTTATTTCTGAGACTTCTAAAAGGTAACCTTAGACAGTCTCACCTGAGCTCCTATCTTCCGAACCGCTCGCGGAAGTAAAAGCCAACCAGGACGCAACAAAGTCTTGTGTATATATATATATATATATTTCGGACCTCGGAAAGGGCATTAATGATTTGGATGAAATTTGGTATTTTGATAACGTTTTGACTTTTAAGATTGCCTAAATAGTTGTCTACCCTACAAAAACGCGAATTTACAAAATACGAAAATTTTTAGCACTTGGTATCTCGAAAACGTCTCTAACGCGACCTCGTAGACAATTGAGGTACCAGAAAGACTACTAATTGTTTCTCTTTGATTTCAATTGAATATTTAAACGAACAGTTCTTGTATATTGGCTGACCCGTGGAAATATTAGCACTGCAAGTTTAATTGTAAAACACTTAAAAAGGAAGATAATTAAAAATTTGTCATTGGTTTTGTCAGAGGTGATACTTTACAGAAACTTCTTTGAAAATAATTTTACCAGTAACAGTAATAAAGTACTCATCGTTTAGTACTAGTTATAAAGTAATCATCATTTACTTTTTGACCATAAAAAGTGGTTGTAAATTTGTTATTAAATACTACCACCTTAATTGTAAAACATTTAAAAAGTAGACTACCTGGGTGACCGATCTTCGCTCGGCATCTTTCGATTTCTGTTCAGTATACAAGATTTCGACCAAAGTTTTACAATAAAGTGCATAATTAAAAATTAATACATATAGAAATTCCTGAAAAAGCTGCGTACGAGTGCACATACGAAATAAAACAGGTTATGATAAATAAAATCTTGCCTTTTGAAGGTATCTGACCTTGTGCTTTATTAATATTTGAATTGTTTTATTACCATTTTGAAAGGCACGGTTGATCAGAAGATGTGAAGGTTACTGTGAGGTATGAGCATAGTTTTATCGGAGTGAATGGATTTAACACTGATGTTCTTGTCTTAAGTGAATTATGGCAGGTCTATCATTATCATGATGTCACAATATGATTATTTTATTTATTTATTTTTATTGGCATTTGGTGTGTACAATACAGCCAGTGGATTACAACTTATCAAATACTACATATTATCCTTTGCTTAAGTACAGGGTCAGATTTACAATTTATAAGTGCGAATACATTTACCGATAAATGTCATACCAATATATGTACTATGTGTGGCATACAAATTTAAAAATAAAATATTTAACATGCAAGATAATAAAATGTTTCACTCAGATTATTCTATTGGTCAGAGTTGTTATAGGATATGTTGTTTTGCTGGATGAATATGATTTTATTTTAAGGTCCGCTCGTGACCTCGTTTATTTGGCTTGTTCAGGTGTCATATTTCGATGTTGTTCCTCGCTGCAAACTTGAACAGGATCATGTAGATTTCTGCTTTCTTCTTTTGAAGGAGGGTCTGCACCTTGGTTGGCAGTTCTACCCCGAGACTGCACAACTCTGCTATTAATATTGATGATTCATCCCAATGGCGTCAGCAGGCAAAAAATATGTGGCCAATATTCCCAAAGCTTCTACCATCACACTCAAACATGGGGGAGTTGACCACGTTGATTCTGTAGAGGTGGCTAGGATAGCGACCGTGGTCTAATTTAAGTCTGGAGACAAATGATGTGACCTCCCTTGTAGTTAGCGTGTTGTCGTACCTAATGGGTCCGTGGGATTGTTGGGTGGATCTGTCTATAATGACTAGCTTTGTGTAGGTCTTTCGATATCCACTTCTCTGTTCCATTCCATTCTAGCTTTATTACGAAGTAGGGGAGATCAAGTCAGAGGCCGGAATATGTTTTATTTTCGTGCCATGATGTGGTGCTGCCTTAGCCAGCCGATCAGCTAATTCATTACCTTCTATTCCGGCGTGCCCTTTAGTCCAGATAAATGTTACCTCCGAGCCCTTTTCTCTAAGCCTTGCTATCAACTGTAGGACTTCGTATATTAACCAGCTTCTTCCGTTGTCCGCTGCAAGGTTGTATAATCTCAGTAGGAGAGATCGAGAATCTGATAAAATAACCAACCGGTCTGTCCGCAACTGTAGGCCATATTCTAAGGCTTTCACAATGGATTATAATTCAACAGTGTAGACCGATGCTTCTTCTGGGAGGTGGTATAGGCTCCTGTAAGGGAACCAAATAATTCCCCGTAATATTGTGTAAAAGCGAAGTGAATATAGCCATCTTCCTAGCTGCACAGCCGTGCGGTGTAACACGAGCGCAATGCGCTGATATCAGCACGAGCGCTGGCTCGCAGCTAGACGCAGTCAGTGTGCCTCGGACTCTCGAACTTTACTCACGGGTGTGACGCGTGTTTCGCGATTTACTACCAACAATATCACTTTGTACCCCATTTCGGCAACAGTAGTCTAAATTCAAGATAGCGGGGGTGCAGCTAACAAATTGCGTGGGACAGAAATTACGTTCTTGTGTTTGTGAAACTGTCAGTGTGTGATTTACGACAAATAAACCGGAACTATTTTGTAACTTCTGTATCCTTCCGTTAAACCTTCCTAATCCGTATCAGGCTAACATCACTCAAGCCAAGGAACTCTACGCAGCCTTCAATTTAAAATATTTAATATCTTTATTAGACATTAGATGTTTTGGCAGCTATCGTCCTCGCAGTTGTCGATACTGCGTCATCAATAATCGGCTGGTGTTAGCTACAAGGCCGTCGTCCTGAAAATAAGAAGAACATCAAGAAGACGATACTATCGGGCAGGTTAGTAATCACACGTCTGACAGTCAATCAAATCAATATCCACACAAAACAGAAATTTTACGTCATCTGTGGGACTCAAACCCTGCACCACACGCGTATAAACAGAATTCTACTACACCCCACTTTTCATTCGCAGGATCCACAAAGGAGCAACCCACCATGTTTTCGGATTTAGAGCAATCCGTGTATAGGCATATGGGATTGCCAGCCAGATTCGCAATGTGATCCTTCAAAATAACTTCGTTATTAATACTTTGCGTCGTATATTTTATGTCTAGGAAAATATCTAGTCTCATCGTGGCGCTTATAGCTTTATGTAAATGTACTGGAAGGAAACGTGGCCTATAGATTATGTTTCTGTATTGTTTTACCTCTGAGAAGGCAGTTGTGAGGGCAGGGGCCTCCTTCAGTTGCCAGTACCTCGGATTCGTGAGCTGAACTGTAAGAGCAGAAATTTTTGCAAAGAGTTGGTTATCCTTTATTTCAAGTAGTCTTAGGATGAACTTCCGACTAAGGAATGCCCAACGGATGTGTAGGGGCGGTTCTAAGCATTCCACCTACAGTGCGTTTGTAGGTATGATGAATACTTACAGAACGCGACGAAACATATCGAAAAATAAAGAATTAATGTTCTTGATATCTCGTTTGGTTTTAGAGATATAGTATATCAAAAATCAGTTACCAGCCTGCTGATGATCCCTTAAGCACCTTACTGATGGTCAATAGCAGTGTGCTTCCTTGGAAAGGTCTTTCGTTAACGCACAAGTCCACCGCTTTGCACCAGGCTCTCGGG
Source organism: Vandiemenella viatica (assembly GCA_031002005.1). NCBI lineage: Eukaryota > Metazoa > Arthropoda > Insecta > Orthoptera > Morabidae > Vandiemenella > Vandiemenella viatica. The sequence continues at coordinate 62,839,164 of JARYHS010008075.1, read as the reverse complement.
TCACTGCCTGGCAGGTCAGGGAGGATGAAAGCTGCCGGCGAAGTCAACGCCGCGACTACGTCCATCAGATTTTGCTGCTGGGCGTCTAGCAGTGCTCTGAGGATTGCTGAGCTTAGCGGTGTGGTTTCGCCCGTCTCTCTAGTCCGCGGTGATCTCACTTCTGATGTCGAATCGGAGGCAGGCGCATCGGGAGTCCGCTCGCGCCGGGGCGGAATGCCTGATCTGCGTGGCCGGCTCATGGACTTAGGAAGACTGCGCAGGTATCCCTCGAACGGTCGACGTCAAAGCATTCATCTGTAGTGATTTCGAGAAACAATGGAAAACAGAAATCTTGCTGGCCTGACGGGTATTCGAACCTGCCTCCTCCATAATGTAAGTGGAGATCGTTACTGCTCTCCCATTACGCTCGGCGTCTGTGTGTTGAGCTATAGATGTTTATGATATTTAAGAAAATTCGCCCGCCTGTTTGAAATATGATCCGCAAAAGTGCAAGGTACTTGGCAGCAACGGAAATTCAACATCAAGTGTACGGTGATAATGCTATAAGCCAGCGGCGTATTAGTGGTACGCATACTCTGTATACCTCTAATACAGCTAGCCGGCAGCTCTTACTTTCAATTACACGCACTTAATTAATTCAGTCACACTCCGATTGATAATTATTTCTTAATATATCGTCAAGAAACCATAACACAGTTCCATTAATTCTGACAATGAATTTAATACTAATGAATCGTAATTTCAACATTACACAATTCATATTCTCAACAAAAAATACATTCTTGCGGAGCCCATATGCAAGCCTTCCCGGGCAGACACGCGATCACACCCACATTCCGCCAAAGAATATTTTATTACTACCCCGTCCACTACATAAGCTACAATCTGTGGAACCCTATTTACATTTTATTACAATTAGATACATTAACTGTAATCAGAACATTATTAAACATATATTATAAGTAGAAAATTAATTATTTACCAAGCATAGAAGACACATAAAAATAAACTACTGTATAAATAAGGTCAGACATAAATGTCACACCTGCCCCTCATATCGAGGCACAATTAACTGGATGTTGATAACATCCCATTCATTTCCCGAGATGTACCAATATCTCATGTGGCAAGATTTCGACACTTTAATTAGGCTCTGGCCGCAATTTTAAGGTTCAATCAAATTTCCTACGAGAACATTATTTTAATGTCCAACTCACGGGTTGACTCACTACCATCACAGTTGCATTGGTATGTGACGACTGTTTTCCTCAGCCAACATATTATTTAGTTATCACTTAAACACTTATAATATTCGCACTTTAACAGTGTTCAAATCCCTATCCTAATATATACACTTATAAAAAAAACATAAAAAACACAAATAACAAAACAAAAGAAGTTTAATGATACTAATCACTGTCTCTTTCAGTCCATTGCTTATTTAACATTGTTCAATATTTTTACATAATTTTAACAAACCACAATAACTTTTATTTATTCTTGTACAATTGTAAGCCAACAACATTTCTCATACCAAATGTTTTGTTCGATTTAGGGTATGCTAACAAATTTGGCATTGCAATTATTTAGAAAGGCCCAAGATAAACTTTAAAAAAGCTTCTTAATTTCGGAGTTTACTTCACGTGACTTTTTCTGCTCTCACTAGAACGAGATCTTCCCACATTAAACCTGGTCTGCTTTATCTCTTTATAGTGCCTTCTTTTTCTTTCATCCACTTTCTTCTTCATCATATTTTTAATATTTACTAACTACTCTTCTCGGTGGATCTCTGTCACCGGCGGAAACTTCTGGCTATTCTGATTTCGGTTTTCCATAGTTTTATCAAATCACAGCAATTCCTTTAATAGGTCAGGGACGAATTCCTTACCAATCCCTTCTATTTCGTCTCTGTGATTCACCTGGGCTTCACCTTGGGAAATAAAACTTAAAAAAAAAAAACACAACCTCGCCGACGATGATGCTGATCGAGATTATTGTTAGAAAGGACTGATTTAACAGAACTATCTATTGGCATTCGTTGATGGCGCTAAGCGTCAGTCTGGTGGCGAATCTATTGCGACTTCAAATAAGGAAGTGAACTGTCTATAGGTATTAATCAGCAGTTAACTGGACTTTCTATTCCCGAAGAATTCATAAATAATATTGGAAGAGAACACTAGGGTCTGAAAAAGATCCATTTTAGATAAAAATCAAGCAAGCAGATGCCAACAAGAACACTTTCTCCAAAATTGAGAGAAACAAAAAGGGATATATTTTGATAATCACCGTAGTTGATCAAAATTACACCAGCGATTGCGTGGTAGAATTTCTGGATTCCTAGCGCATTGGGATTATCAGCGTATCGAATCATACTTAAAAGTCCGTGTTAAAATTGTGTTTCATCGAAGCCTCCTCAAAATTATGCGATGGAATCTGAAGTTATTGGCATGCAAAAGAATCATATAGAAACACAAATTATGACGGTTGTGGAACAGGCTGAATTTAGACTCCTGAGTTCTAACATTTTTTGGTAGTAAAGAATGCAGCCTCCTGAGAGTGTCTTCTTGACACCAACGACCAACAAACAGTAATGACTTAACGCTTTGTGTAGCAGCCATTGACCTAATCAAATACTTTACTCATTAATAGCTGCACGTTGTTTCCCTGCTTGAAAATCTTCGTGTTTTTTTGCTCCCTGTGGAATAGCCACTCAATTTCTTTATGTATAAATTTTGTAAACAATGTTGTTACATTTGATAGTTTTTACTTCCTACTTCGAACGCAGAAAATGAATAATGCACTAAACTTACTATTCTTTTGCACATAGTTCTGTGATTCAGACAAAAAACTTTTTACACAAATTAGTTGTCTAAAACAGTAGCCTAATATTTGATAGCTCACATGAATGAAGTCGCGGTGAACGGCTGTTTAATATCGTGTAATAATGTTGTAGAATAGTTGTGTCTATACAAAATTTATTTAAAGAAGAGTAATTAAAATGCTAATTGCTGGTGACATAAAGGCCGAAAGAATAATATTTTAAATTTTGGTATGTCTGTTCGCGAATAAAGCAAAAATCAACAAACGATTCTCGACGGAATTGTATCAGTTATAGCAGTGGTTCCCAATTAGTGGAAAGCGTACCCCCAGGGGTACGTGAGGTTTCTTCAGAGGGTACGCACGGTAGTCTCTTGGCTAAAGTGATCACTAAAATAATTAAAAAAATCCATTTTTATCAGCCAAAAGAAACATTACTATCACCCAAATATATTTTAAGATAAACTGTGTTTGTGTCAATTATATTATTGTAATCCTGTGGTTGTGAGAAGCACTCTACTGGGATGAACGAATTCATTTATTTATCATTTCAGCTATAAGGGGTACGCGCGGTTGAGTTCCTTCTTGCAGTGGTACTTGGGAAAAAATAATTGGGAACCACTGAGTTATAGTTTATGTCACGTTAGTATTCGATTATGTTATATTTTGATGTGATGTCGGAAATATGAGGAGAAAAAAAGTGCTAAAATATAACCAAATATAGCAGAACCATCAATTCAATATTGCCTGGTACTAGAATTCTCGCAGTCGAGATGTTTAGCATGATTCAATCGAATGCATCAAGTGAACACACCGAGTCAGTAGGAGGGAAAATTCGCCGTCCTTCTTGACTTTCGGGAGAACGGGGGTCAAATTCCGTCCGGCCATCCTGACTGCGGTTTTCCGTGGTTTTCCGCAGTCCCTCCAGGCGAATGTTTCTTTTAGAAGGCCATGGCCGACTTCCTTCCCATTTCCTCCTCTTAGATTGTTCGACTGAAACAGGCTTAAACTGAGAAGATTGAAATTTGTAAAAAAAAAAAAAGGGGGAGGGGGGTCATGTGACTAGTGCTGCTTAGTACCTAATTCATTGAAGAAGACGGCGGAGCTAGTCGTCAAAATATCGAGTTTTCACAACACAATCCGGCGGTATACCCGTGAAGACTTCATTACAGTCGCACGCCGGGAAAGTCTTCGTTCTTACAAAACATTCATTGTTTACATTCAATTATTTTTAGTGGAAACGACACTTAGCGATTCTGCCAATGTCTTTGGTCTTTGGTCTCTGGTCAAAAGTATAGAAAAAAAAATAATAAGCATAGTTTCCATTTTAAAAATACGTTATTAAATAAAAAATAAATTCGCGAACGTGTGTGTGCGTGAAATCGGATCGGAGCCAACTATCTGACGTGTATTCCTATCATTGTGATAATCGTGGTCTTTGGTGAAAGTAGAGATTAATCCTTGAAGTTGTGAAAGGAACGTTTCGAAAAGGAATGTAACGATTCTGCCAGATACTTTATGACATTTTTTATTATTTAAAAAGGTTAAACTTTGGTTAAAGGTCCTTTGGTTTTGGAATTTCAGTAATTTCATTACGAATTTTTTTTATTTTTACTCAGATATTTGCATCTACTTCCATTATGCCTCGATATAGAACATTGACAGGTTGGAGAGAGAGAGACAAAAAAAGAAGGAATACCTATTTTCGGGAAATTCAAAATTATAATAGACCAAATTTAAATAGTGAACACAAAATAATGAAATTATATTGATGGATACATTTAAATGCGCACTAAATGTAACTCCAAGAAATGTTGATAGTTTCCAATTTACAGTGCAGGTTTTACATAGCAAAACATTTCGAATCAGAAGCCACTTCAGATGAAAGGAATGCATTTACTTCTTGTTGCCATAAAGCTAATGCAGTTTTACCGGTCTTAAATCAAAAATGAATATTTTAAATCAATGTATGATGGACTAAATTAAATTGAACCAAAGTAGAAAGTCAAAAATTATTTTGAAAACTTTCATAAATATATTTCATAATTTGATATGGTTAGTTCAGAAGCTAAAATTTTTATATAGTCACGTGTGGAGTATATTATTTTAATTTTATAGGTATTGCAGGGAATTAATGCAAACAACACAAGCTTGCAGCCAACGACGTCAATGTGTACAGTATATATCTATGCAAACGCAATAGAACAAATTCAAATAATGATTATTATCCTTTCTCGAAATAAACTACATAACTTATTTAATTACGGTCGAATTTCGACCCCTGGTCATACATTAATTAATTAATAGCGATCGATCTCATGTTCCTGTGGCAATATCTACTTGTGATTCTTAAGAATTTTAATTTTAAACTTTTTTGCAGTCTGAGGTATATCATTCTTCACTGCTTACTTGACTTGTTACAAATACAAATGCCTTATTGTGACATTACAGTTACCTTCCGCCGTTTCAAAGTAGTATCTCTGGAGCAGTGGCGTAGCTAGGTCAACAAGGGCCCCGGTGCAAAAAATTTATTTTGGGCCCTCAGGCCAGACGGGCGACTTTTTTTTCTACTTTGTGTGCTGGTAGGGGCCCTTGAATTGTTCCTTAGGGGCCCCTGAGCAGTGGTTGGGGGCCCCCCACTAAGCAGCAAGGGCCCTTAGTGAGGGGCTCCTGTGTTCTCAGGGGCCCCTTAGACGACGGTAGAGCAAAAAAAAAAAAAAAAAAAAAAGGTCGCCAGTTTGCCGTGAAGGCTCGTGGGGCCCTCTAAACTGCGCTTGAGGGCCCCTAGAGGTGCGCTTAGGGGCCCCTTGAGGTATGCTTGGGGGCCCCCTGAGCGTGAGGGCCCCGGTGCACTGCACCGCCTAGCCCCATAGTAGCTACGCCCCTGCTCTGGAGCGGAGAGCTACATCATTTTAAAAAGTCAGTCGCCCGCTAGTAATGGTTGTGTACGGATTGTCGCAGACAGTGGATCGCGTACCGCGGCTCACTTATTGCAGGCATTAGCCGATATAGGTTCGGTATAATGTGTTTTTCCATATTGAACTGTGTGTAAGAAGAAGTTTACGTCTCAAATAAGAACTGTGGTTTGAACAGTATATAAATGAACAGTGAAAGCCAAGTTGTGTTGGTGTATGTTTTAGCGTGATGAAGATACGAACTGTAATTTTCCTTTTACCACAAGAATTCTACAATCTTTCGGATAAGAAGTTTCGATAGCTATACTTGAAATTTGATGGTGGCCAAACCGTTCGCATGTGTTTTTCGTAATAAACTTGCTATGAACGTAATTACTCTTCTTGATGTTGCTTAATGAACTTTATTAATTATTCCCCTAACTACTTCTGGGGACGGTTTTGGTTTCACTGTCTGGCGACCGGGTCCTCGAACTATAATTAATTCTTACTAAATAAATGTCTTAAACTACTGGAAGTGAGCAGATCATAATCAAACCATAACTTAAAATTAATATCCATCAACCAAAGGACAGATGTCTTACATGGCGACGCGTAACGGACTGTGTGATCGAAATTAGTACTAGGAGGAGAGACATTTTTTCTCGAACCCTGGGAAAACACACAAAAGTAAAAGGAAAATTAGGGACATAACAACGACGTCAGTCGGGACTGTAACGACAATACTCAAAGGTGCGGAAGATGTTCCACTCGAGGAAGGCAGCGCGGTTGGTCAGAGAGCAGCCGAGGAGATATTCCACATTGTTCGGCGCGGAGCTGGGCAGCCGAGACGACGAAGGCGGGAGAAAGAACAATCGTCGTGCAGAGTCTCGAAAGCTAAGGACGCGCTGTGCGCTGCTTATTTGGCTATTTTTGAAGGCTTAAATCCTTTTCCTAATTTTTTCTGATAATTTTCCTTTTTTTCTGTGAAATATCGAGGAAGAAAATCGGACAAAATTTTTCTCTCCTAACTTTACAATACATTTTCTTCTCCTTTCTCATCAGTGATGACAGAAGCAATTATTTAAATTCCACCGGTAGTTATGCCTGTAGTGCAACCTTTTTGTTTCCTTTTTTGCTTTAAATGGCATGCTTAGCTAGATAGCTTGCAGCAGCTGGCGCTTCGTGTATAACGGCGTTGTTGTGGTCTGGTTGTTTGATTCGCGGGAAGCGAATTTACAATATTTTTTGATCCAGTTTTCTGTGTAAAATTATAATCATGCCGGAAACCGAGGGAAGTGCCAATGCAGATATAATGGAGATGTTACGAGTGTTAAGTGAGTCAGTAAGAAATTTAAACACGAATTCGAAGCTCCAAAATTCCAAGTTGGAAAATTTAACTCTAGACCTTCAGTCAACCACTGAAAGTTTAAAGCCAGACCTTAAGTCAGATATTAGTATAAATACTGAGACCCTAAATTCAAAATTTGCAAACTTAAATTTGGACCTCAAATCAAGTACTGAAATCCTCCAAGATAAATTTGAAAAATTAGATTCAGATCTTAAGTTAAGTACTCAAACCTTTGATTCCAAGCTCGACAATCTAAAAGCTGAGCTTAAGTCTGACGCGGAAGTGTTACATTCTAAGTCTCTGAAAGAACACAAATCCCAAATAGCAGAATTACGTAAGGATATGGAAGAGTATCGTGCTTTGTGTAATATGCGAGCAGAGGACTTAGCAACCCAGTTTTCCGATTTAAAACAAGAGTTAAAGGGTGAAACTAATAGTTTGCGCCAGCAAACCGACGCCTTGCAGAACAGTATGCGCAGTTACAAGAAAAAAGCGATAGTCATTGCCACCGTATAAAGACGATAGAAGGACAGTTCCAAACATTGCAAGAAGGTACCCGACAGGGCTACGCGGAAGTGAAGTTTGGGATGAAAGAGATAACTGCGGAGGTGGAACAGCTGGATGAGAAGTTGGAGAAATTAAAAGTGTCAACTGCCGTATTTGTGGACGAGAGAATGAAGGTACAGGCGCCGCTAATTATAAAGCAAGAAGTATTAAAACAAGTGCCGGGTGTAGTGAGAGAAGAGTTCTGTAAATACAAAGAAACCGGAAAGGGCACCGTAATTCCTGTTCAATGCTAGGACGAAAAGATTGATTGGGAAGAATTTTCTGACCGAAATAGCATCCATCCTGTAAAGTTTATTAAAAATTTCGAAAATTTTCCACCTTTTATGGCTGCTAGTGAGGAGAAGAAAATTAATATGGCAATAAAACATTTAAGAGCAGGACCCCGACTGTGGGCAGAGCAATTAGAGGAGGAATTTTCATCTTTCGAGCAGTTCAAAGAAGATTTTTTGAATCTTTACTAGTCGGCAGAACGGCAGATCGCCGTAAAATCAGAATTAATGTGCGGTGACCGTTATGACCCGAGAAGAGGATCGCAAACCGACTTTTTCATGCGGTGCTATGCATCTTGCCGATACTTAGACCAGCCTCATAGTGAAGAAGAGTATGTACGAATGATTGCGGCTAGGTTACCGGAACAGACACAGCTAATACTTACTAGCCACAAGATCCGCTCCATAAAAGATGCTGTAGATATGCTGGGAAGATTAGATGTACAAGAGCAAAGAATGTACAGAACAAGATACCAGGGACAACATAACACTAATCATTTTCAAAATAACGGATCCCGACAGGAAAACCACCGAAGAGAAGGGAATAGAAATTTTCGGCAAGAACCGGAAAACTCAGGCCGGCAAGACGGAGTTAGAAAGGAAAACATAGAGGAAGGAAAATCTCATAGGCGGTTCCAGAATCACAACTACCCACCGCAAAATGAAGAACAGAGGGTAGCCGTGGTTTCAGAAGACCGCACCAGACATTTAAACTAGTGCCTGCCACTGAGAAGGCTTCGCCAGCGGCGGAGGCAGAGAAGAGGCCAAATACAGAGAAAATATTATTAGCAAAAAAAAAAAAAATAGGCTTGAGGAAGAAAAAGGATCAACCGGAAATATGTCTATACGATACAGTATTTAATAACGAAGCTGAAGATTTTTTTTTTTTTTTTTTTTTTTTTTTTTTGTAACAGTTTAACGTCCCTTTTTAACAACGTGGTCTTTAGAGACGGGAAAGGATGGGGGCAAGGAATGGGAAGGAATTCGGCCATGGCCTTTTGAAGGAAGCATCCCGGCATTCACCTGGAGTGATTTGGGGAAACCATGGAAAACCCAAATCTGGATGCCCGGACGGGGATTCGAACCGCCGTCCTCCCGAATGCGAGGCCAGAACGCTATCCGTTACACCACCACGCTCGGTGAAGCTGAAGAGGAACCGACAAGATACGACAAAATTTTATTAACCAGTACAAGTGAAGCATTGAAAGCGGATGAGGTAGAAGATGAAAATGAATTTGATCAGGAAATGGAAGTCGAAGAATCTGAGATCAGAGGAGAAGGCGAAGCTGACATTTTTGAAATTGAAAACGAAAAAATTCAAGAACACTTTTGGAGAGAACAAAGGAAATTACACGAGGGTGAAATGATGTTAATAGAAATTGACTGTTCGAAAAAAATGAAGACAGGCGAGGTACTCCTGGATGGGGTTAAAGTTGTGCGGAAGTCTTATGTATTTCATGACAGCGCAGCCGGCGAGCGCGACGGCAGCCAACACACGCGTAACAGTCAAGGCGTAAACAGTGTTGGTACCTGTGCCAAAAATAATTTGAAGTACGCGGCAGCCGCTGGCGCGGTATACGAACAATGCGGAACATTTCTGTCAACTAAAGGGCATTATGGAAAGGAACGATCAATACCAATAGACTGCAGAACTTGTAAAGAAGATGTCGGGAAGCTGAAGCAGCCACGGATATATGAAGAAGAGAAAAGAATTGACAGGAAGTCAATAAAATGGAAGAGTAAAAATAAGTTGCGACTGGACGAAGATTTACCATATAGTGACAAGCAATTAACGGATATTACTAGCACTTGCTACTCAGATTTGAATAATGAAGCGAATCTAACTGCTCGCCAATCGCAAGTCTTTTCAGTCTACCATAACGACCCGAGAGAAGATTTGTTAGAAGAAGAAGGAATTTTAAGGAGAAAGGAAGCCCGTACACCTACTGTTTTTGTGAAGTTTAAATCACGACAGGTAGAAACCTTGATAGATTCTGGCGCGGACATATCCTGTGTTTCGGAAAGCCTATTTCAAATCCTTGTGAATGAACCTGACGCATGTTTACACTCGGTACAAGGAATGACAGTTAAGGTAGCGAATGGGGGTAAAATTAAAAGAATCACCCAGCAAATTCGAGTAGATGGTGAGATTGGAGGACACAGGATTGAAATAAAAGCATTTGTTATTCCTAAATTAACCGTTGATCTAATTCTGGGAGTCGATTGGCTTGCCGAGAAAATGGTTAAACTGGACTGGGAAGAAAATAGTCTGCAATTTATTACAGAAGGGAAAAGAGTGAATATAAGTTATGAAACCAAAATTCGTGAAGAAGGAAAGGAAGCGGTTCAAGTTAGAGTCATTTCAAGAGGAGAGGTGCAGGAGTTTATATGCTATGATGAGCTTAGTGAGGAAGAAGTGCAGCTATCACAATTATTGGTCGAAAAGGAGAGTGAGGATTTAATGTACTCGCAACAACAGCTCGAAAATGAAGAAGAAGCTCAAGTGCGGGTGCAGGAAATTATTAACGAGTTTCAAGAGATATTTTCAGATAAACCTGGCTTAATTAAAGGATATCTGTGCCACTTCAAGGTCAAGGACGACACGCCATTTTCTGTTAAACCTTATCCTATTCCCTTTGCGTTGAAAAGCAAGGCACAAGAGGAGATAGATCGTATGTTAGAATGGGGTGTGATCGAACGATCAAATAGTGCATTTGTAAACCCTTTGGTCGCAGTAACCAAAGCTGATAAATCAATAAGACTAGTTTTGGACGCAAGGGCGCTTAATAAAATTCTGGTTACTGAAAGAGACCATCCATTACCAGTCGATGATATCTTGCAAAAATTTCATGGTGTCAAATACATAAGTTCCTTGGATTTAACAGCATCCTGTTGGCAAGTACCCATTGATGAAGCTTCGAGGAAATATACCGCTTTCCGTTTTGAAGGCAAATGTTTTCATTTTCGTGTGTTGCCTTTCGGGTTGAATAACGCCGTAGCCAATTTTATAAGGGCACTTGATCAGGTGTTAGGAAGGCGATTGAGAGACAAAATCCACACGTATGTCGACGACATAATTATTGCTTCACGAACTTTAGAAGAGCATCTTGAGACACTACGAGAAGTGCTTACTGCTTTGAAAAAGGGAGGAATGACTTTAAAAATTAAGAAATGTGTGTTTTTGAGGAAAAGGTTGAATTTCTTGGGGCATGTTTATCCTGCCTGAAGGGATAACCGTTGAAGACAAGAAAATAGAGGCGATCAATAAATTTCCTAGACCAACTACTAAGACTCAGTTAAAAAGTTTTCTGGGATTGTGCGGTTATTACAGTAAAGTTCATACCCGGACAGGCACTGAATAGTGTCCACCTCAGAGATCGTGGGAAGGCTAGGACACCTTGGAATTGGACTGAAAGTTGTGAAGAGGATTTAATAGAATTAAACGAGAGCTGTCACAAAAGATTGTGTTAGCACACCCGGACTGGAACTTAGACATGTGTGTGGCCACGGATGGGTCTCACTACGGACTCGGTGTACAGGTTTTTCAAGAAGTCAATGTCGGAGGGAAAATTGAGCAGAGAACCATTGCATTTGCCAGTTGAATGTTGAATCAACATGAATTGTCCTATAATACCACAGAAAAAGAGACTCTTGCTATTATATGGTGTTTCCAGAAGTTTCGAGCACTATTTATAGGAAGAAAAAACCGTGATATACACAGATCATAAGGCATTATGTTTTTTGATGAACTGCAGGTTGGTACACGGGAGGCTGACCCGGTGGGCCTTACTAATGCAAGAATTTGAGTTTGAAATTAGATACAGACCTGGTGCAGAAAATCTGGTAGCAGACTGCCTCTCACGTTTACCTGTCGGTTTAGTCGAAGGGAAGAATAATATTCAGCCAGCACAAGAAGCACACATTCATTATATTCATGGGGTGACAGGAGAAAATGAGGTTGTAAAATTACTGAAGAATATGAAGACCTTACAGGAACAGGATGAAGTGGTTAAAGCGGTAAAGGTAGAAATTTTAAAACCCAACTACCAGGGAAAATTATCTAAATATTATTGTGTTCATAGAGACGTAGTCTTTCAGCGAAATTCAGAAATAAGTAAGGACTGGAAATTGTGGATACCAGAAAAGTATGTAGATAGCTTGATTAACCATCATCATTTGAGTTACGGTCACTTTGGGCCTGGTAAATGTCACCGAATCATCAAGGAACACTGTTATTTTGTTAATATGGCGAGGAGGATAGCAAAGCTACTGTCCACATGTGACCTATGCCAGAGGACGAAGGTGGATAATGTGTTGAGGAGAGGAGAGATGAAGTGTATTTTACCTGAAAATGTATTGGAGTTAGTCGCAGTTGATGTATATGACCCACTGCCTAAGTCTAGGGGTGGAGTGACACAGATACTGGTCGTAATTGATGTTTTTTCAAAATTTGTCCGATTGTACCCGTTGAAGAGGGCTACAGCCAAGCTGATGGCAAATAAAATTTTAGACGATTTCGTACCGAAGGTTGGAAAACCTAGGAGGGTTGTCTCAGATAACGCCCCCCAATTTTGTAGCAGTAAATGGACCGAGAGGTTGGAGCAAGTCGGGATAGAAGTAGTGCGAACTTCCTTATATCACCCTCAAAGTAATGTTTCTGAACGCGTAATGAGTGAAATAGGAAGGTAGTTTCGATGTTACTGCACAAACAACCATCAGAGATGGGCCCTTGAAGTTGAACACTTGGAGCATATACTTAATAACATACCACATTACTCTACCTCGGTAGTGCCACAGGAAGTCATGTTCGGCGAGAAGGCATTCCGTATTGTAACGGAATTCGTAGATTTTCCTACCACTAGTCAAGTGAACCATGAAGAGTTGATGAAGACAGTTCAACGACAGATGAAGAAGAAAGCTCAGAGGAGGAAGAAGCGGCATGATCAAAGAGGGAAGGCAATCGACTATAAGCTGGGTGATCTGGTACTGGCGCAGACTCATTATAAGTCCTCTAGCATAAATAAAGAAATTAGGAAGTTTAAGTATTTGTATGAAGGCCCGTATCGGATTGCTAGCTGCCCTAGGAAAAATTCCTATGTGTTAGTGTACCCTGTTGGTCAAAATATCAGGGGTACTTTCAATGTTACTTCCCTTAAACCCTACAAAATGTTACCAGAAGACTTATCTGACTAAGAGGAGGGGACACCCTTTATCCTTATTTTTTTTCTAATTTTTATTTGGCGTATGCCTATTTCTTCACCGCTGCGGCGAACAAATCTTTAATTTTTTTCCGGCTAAAGCCAGTAAACTAAATCCACATTTCCACTCTCATACCATGCCTGAAGAAAAAAAAATGCCAAAGCAGCAACAACAGTGTAGTGCAGTGTAGCGTGTGAAGTGATTCAACAAAAGTCTTATAGAGGTTAATGACCTCTACCAGTGTCGCGACCGAGGACTCCAACCATAGAGCCTACGGTGGAAGCGAAAATATTATTTTTGTTATGTTGTATATATGTTCTTTCCTTTCAGTTTATTTTTCCTGAGAACTGTGACCGAAAAAAAAACTATGACAATTTCATGTGGTTACTTCGTGTATTTTTCTTTGTGTTTTCTGATTTTGTTTGTGTTTCATGTTTCTTTAGGGTGTATGCTCAGTGATTTAATGTAACTTAGGCTAGTCGGTTGGCCACCTTAGGTTTTGTAACTTTGTATTTGTAGCACAGTATGAAATTTTCTGATAATTCTTCGGTTTTTCTAAATAATCAAACAAAACCCGAACAATTATCACATTTGGTAGCTGGGGAGTGTGACATTACAGTTACCTTCCGCCGCTTCAAAGTAGTATCTCTGGAGCGGAGAGCTACATCATTTTAAAAAGTCAGTCGCCCGCTAGTAATGGTTGTGTACGGATTGTCGCAGACAGCGGATCGCGTACCGCGGCTCACTTATTGCAGGCATTAGCCGATATAGGTTCGGTATAATGTGTTTTTCTATATTGAACTGTGTGTAAGAAGAAGTTTACGTCTCAAATAAGAACTGTGGTTATAAAATTGAGTGTTTGAACAGTATATAAATGAACAGTGAAAGCCAAGTTGTGTTGGTGTATGTTTTAGCGGGAGAAGATACGAACTGTAATTTTCCTTTTACCACAAGAATTCTGCAATCTTTCGGATAAGAAGTTTCGATAGCTATACTTTGAAATTTGATGGTGGCCAAACCGTTCGCATGTGTTTGATGTGTTTTTCGTAATAAACTTGCTAGGAACGTAATTGCTCTTCTTGATGTTGCTTAATGAACTTTATTAATTATTCCCCTAACTACTTTTGGGGACGGTTTTGGTTTCACTGTCTGGCGACCGGGTTCTCGAACTATAATTAATTCTTACTAAATAAATGTCTTAAACTACTTGAAGTGAGCAGATCATAATCAAACCATAACTTAAAATTAATATCCATCAACCAAAGGACAATAGTCTAATTTGCTACTCTTTTATGATTTTATCACAACGTTCTCAGGAAAAATCTACGGCGCGTATCCAAACAGCGCCTTTGTGTTGTTGTTGTTGGTGGTGGTGGTGTTTTTTTTTTTTTTTTTTTTTTTTTTTGGGATGTAATATTTTTTTGGGGGGGGGGGGGGAAAGGTTCGGGAAGGAACATGAAATGAACACAACTCCTTGGGTCTAGTCTGCAAGAGGTAGTAAAGAAATACGGCAAGTGGGGTGAGGAAAATGGTTGGCGGAGAGCTGGCCACAGGTCGTACTGATTCTAGGTGTCAGGCGCTCCAGGAATTGTGAGCAATAGGTTTGACTGTTACCAAATTAAGGAGATCCTTAGACTGATGTAAGAGTCTGCAATATGCATCAGGCCTTCAGAACCATGGGAGTGAGTGTAAACAGTTTTAAATAAAATGTATTCTATTAGGTAGTAGCTATGGGATAGGCTTCTTCTGCAGGGCCCAATTTATATCTACATCTTCGCAGATGATAGGTTTAGTAACTATGGAAGAAATTCAGTTATCGCTAGGGTTAAGTGCATCACATCTTTTTTTGTGAATAGTCCGATGGCCGCGCTACAAATCTTGCCAGATCTATCGCCCGTGAAATAGGGTCCGCTTGATGTACGAAGTTTTTCTGCTTTGTTTTATCCAACCATGCTCTGTCATGTTTAGACATGCCAGTGGTGATATGATGACGCCATAAGGGTCTGCGTGCTGGCGTAAGCCTCCCAGTCAGCCAGTGCGCATGCGAAGCTTTCCAGGTCACGTTTGCAGGAGTCCTTAAACCTTAGCATTGGGCCACCTTTTAAGTCTCTTAATATGAGCAATCTGACTGTGCATAACTTTGCATGGTGGTGTTTCAGGGTCCATTCTATGGACGCGGCCAAGACAGCGGAGTCGTCTTTGTTTCAGGATAGCAGTAATACTGTGACACTTTGTAACAGACAGAACAATCTCGTTTGTTAGTTTGTCGTGCCACATGACTCCGAGTATTGTCCGCAAGCAGTGCATATGGAAAGCGTTCAGCTGTCTCTCTTGTCAGGCGTAAGTGTACCATGTCTCCGATGGGTGCAATAAGATGCTTAGGATGCACATCTGGTATACAAGAATTTTGGTGGAGAGTATTAGCAGTTTCCCCAGACACTTCAGGACAGCGCTTCCCAAAGGTCGTCGTGGCTTTGTCGATTCGTGCGTCAAATCTCATTCTGAATGGACTGGTTTGATGTAGTGATGGAGCCGAGACAGCGAAAGTGTTCTACCACTTGAAGAGGAGTGCCGTTTAATATTATTTTTGGGAGACGGTCTGTATCCTGAACCATGACAACCGTCTTATTGGAATTGACACTCATCGAGAACAGATGACAAATACGACCAAATCTGGTGAGCACCTCCTGAAGCTCGTCTTCCGAATTAGCGACAAAAGCCGCATCATCAGCATAGAGAAGTTCACGTACAATAAGGTCAATACGCTTTTTAGTAGACCTCTATAGACTAGGCTATATTAAAAAGTCTACCGTCACTGCTTGTATGCAGGTGTACTCCAGCGTCACAGAAGAGAGCAGAGAAGAAAATTCCAAAGAGCATGGGCGCTAGGACACAATCCTGTGGTACACCGCGGTTTACAATAATGGATGCAGAAGCTTCACCATCAAATATCACGAGCCCTGCATATTGTCGTGAAAGGCCTTGATTAAAGACAGCAGCGTATGTGGGCAGCCGATTTTGTGTAGGACATCGTAAAGGTCGGTATGACAATATTAAAGGCTTTGTTTAGATAGACAAAAGCCATGTACAAAGACACGTGATGTTCAGGGCATTTTTCTTGAAGTTGGTGGACGGTAAGATCATTTCAGTCGTGGAACGGCCGCACTGGGATTCGGTGTGGACACGCGAGGCGAGAGTTTCCAGTATTGTCGAGACCACTTGAGCGATAGCTTCGCCAGCAATGATGAGGAGGGAAATCCCTCTATAACAGAGAATATGCATGAAATTCAAATTTACGTCTAGTATTTTTATTCTGAAACTTTATTAGTGTATAATTACCGTTATAACGGATTTTTTTTCCTATTATTCGATTTTTATTTACTGATTTTAAATAATCAAAAGTGCTAAAAATACAAGGGAAATGTAACTTCGCAAAACGCAACGCTATTGGTCGAATCGAATCGTGACGACCAAGTACACGATATATTGTGGGTGTTCTAATAGCTTTGCGATTGTGTTGAAGATTATATTAACATATCAGCATAACTGGTGAGATATTGTATTCTTGCTACAATACACATACCAAATAATGACTGAAAGCGGTTTTCTGAAAGCACAGTAAGATAATCTTCCAAAAATTGATGGTTTCCTCATGACAAGAAATTCTGCAACAAATCCGAATTTTACAGCCGCTCAGCTCAGAGCAGTGAAAGCTGCGAGGTAATTAAGTGATAGATATTTCAATATTCGAATGCAAATAAACAAAAATTCTAGATGTCCGTTATATTAAATTAGTGCTCGTTTATATCAAGTGGCAGCGTGGTCTATGCGGTAGGGTGTTAACTTCATATTTTTCTGACCCGAGTTCAAATCCCCGCAGAATTAAATATTTTTATCTTCAGAAATTGTCAAGCTTGACCTTTTTATTTTGTTAAAACTTCATTTACGTTCTTTTATTGAGTGAAATAATATTTAAAAGAAATCATATTACCTACAATTCAGCGTCATTTTTTTCCTGAAATTCTTTTTTTTTTCGTAATGAATTCACGGGTCTATCGACGGATTGTTTTTTCATAACACAAATCGGCCGCGCACCCTTAGAAACTTCATTGCAATCATTCGTCAACAAAGTCTCCAGTATTACTTTTTTCACTTTTTTTAATAAATTGTTTCGGTGCGTTTTAAATTGAAATAGTTCCTATCATGTTATTTATTTCATCTTCGTTGTTTCTTTAATTGTATATCATCAAGAGGTATTTTAAACGAAATACGTAGCATTGGGAAGATAGTTTTTTCTTCCTTCTTCTACACTCGATTTGTTCCAAGAACGGTTGCGTGTAAATGGTTGAAAATAAAATAGTAGGCCTATCCGTGACGAAAAACGGAGCTCAACAAGGAAATGGAAGAACAAGTGACAAATGCTTATAAACATTGCAAAATTCTTGTATCAGATTCCAGTTTACTAGGAAGCGTGCATAAACCACGTAGCTCCATTTTGGCCTCCTGTGAACCCGAACCCCCCCCCCTCCCCCCACGTAGCCCGTGTGGCTTTTGTCTCTAGCCCCCCCCCCCCCTCCAGTAGCACGTCGCATTTTACCATATTGATTAGAGAAGACATTTTGCACTATTTTTTCTTGTCAGACTATCGTAAATCACATACGGGAATAATTAAATGACAGAAATAAATATTTACATGCTTCTGTGTGTTCTGTATCGAATTTTAACTGTGACAAATAATATGAAAGAAATGCTACGTGGCCTGGCTCGGAACCTCCCCCCCCCCCCCACACACGTAGCCCAACGTAGCTTTCCAGCCAACCCCTCCCCCCCTAGACCAAGCCACGTAGTTTATGCACAATCCCTTAGCAGATTCGCCTCCTGACATAATTTCATTGGATAAGGAACGAGTCAAATTAGGAAGCCATTGTTGATAAATGGGCCGAAATTATGTTTGGTGTATTTATTATAAGCAATGGGACTTGTTTTAGATTTTATTTCGCGCTATAAAAGTATGTAAATGAAGTTTTAACAAAATAAATAAGTGAAGCTTGACAATTTTTGAAGATAAAAATAAGTAAAAGTATTTGATTCTGCGGGGATTTGAACTAAGGTCACGAAATTATGAAGCCAGCAACCTAATCTATAGACCACACTGCCATTTGACAAAAAGGGGAAATAATTTACTATATACCTGTTATCATATAAGCTGTGAACCCTTCAACATATATGGAGATCGCAATCCGTTCGTAAAATGTCTGATGGTCTCCAAGTAAGATATGATTCGAGTTTGAACAGGTAACGCATATTTATGTTACATTTCCTTAAACATAATACAGAATTTTTTAAAAAAAAACACCAGTTTGCATTAGAAAAAATCTGACTGTGACAATAACTAAAGATGGTTATTTTTTAAAGTAGCCTACTCAAAACTCTGCATAGAAACCTGATATGATAATGGAACGTGTATTTAACAAATATTATAATCTCATCAAAATATTTCGTTTTAAATAGGAGGTTTCATCACTGTCTTCCTTTACTTTTTTAATTTATTTCTGTAAGTTCTTCATTTTATGATAGATTCGTTAAAATAAAAATAATGTTCGCACAATGTGTTTGTACACAAATATTTTTATTTGTAATAAAACGAATTACAAATCAAAATTCCCACAAATATGCGCGCGAATGTGTACAACGAACGATGTTCAAACTTCATTCTTTCGTACACATTCAAAATATGTTTTTCAATTGCGATAGAGCACACGCACCTGTGGTAATTACCCCACTTATCCACGTTTCTAATTAATGATTTTCTTTTTTTTTTTATTCTTAAAATTCATTGATTGCTATGCCACATTACTTCTGATACAATTGATCTCTAGCATGAAGCATCGCATGAATGACTTCGTTAGTACTTTGTAAAGTTCAAGTAAATTGTTCATTGAGAAAGTAATTTTAGGTAAATTGTTCGTACATTTGATTTACTGCACTGAATATTACAGACTCCAGAATAATATCTAATATCACAAACGCAGCACACTTACTAAATCAACTAATATCAACAGAAACATCAGCTCATTCAATCGCTGGGCGAACCGTTCCAGCTCCTGCATCATACACGTTCGTATGTTTATCTAATCAAACTGCCGTCTATACGACAAATGCCAGTTACGAAACATGCGATTAACGGAATAAATTTGTGAGTAACGATTCGATACTTCGAGTCAGACAACGAACGCGTTAATCATTAACGAATAGATCGTTACTTTTACAGCTCTAGTAACGCAATTTGACGGTGTTTCCGGACACGTAAAATAATACTTCAATTTAACTCTGCATCATATATTATCACGCTGTCTACTTTGTGTAGTCCCACTTTAATAATATAAATATATGTGCTTATCACAGAAGTCCTTTTAAAAACAAGTTCTTGATCTTCTAGCTGCGTCAAAATTTAGGGGCGTTATTTAATATTTCATACATGAAAGAACTGGCGACAATCGGTAGTAATGGTGAACCCATTGCCACCCCTTCCACTTGCTTATAATAGGGTCATTTATAGGGGAAGTAGGTGATCTTAAGAACATGGTGAAAAGGATCAATAATTCCTCTGCAAAGTGTTTCGAGATGTCCACTAAGAAACCCGCTTAGTAAGAGATTTATTTATTGTATGATATTTTACATGGTATGCTCATCTGTCCTCATTTTTGTGTAGGCCTATCACAAGCTTGTACAATTTTATATCTCTAGGATCTAGTGTTTGTATCCAATCAACTGCACTAATCATTGCATCGTATTTCAGCAATTGTTCCTTTGTATGCTCGACGTAGTAAGAAAATCAATATCAAAACTCACCATTACATCGATAGGTTTTTAATTTATGCTTCGCAGATATCTACAAATTTATTGGAGTTCCGCACATGATGACAATTCCTAACTAATGGACTTAAAATGGCCTTGATATAACCGACTAATTATAAGTTAGCCTGTTTATATTATTGATTAATTAAAATTTGTCCTGTCTGTAGTAAGTTAACTGTAAAAGGACGCAATGGTACTTCCTTACTCCATACAGTCATGGGGTTTTCGGTGCGGGGGTGATATGCGCCTCGTCACATCTTAGGACCGTCGACACTTTGCCGTCGTACTCATAAATAAGGATATGCAGGATCAGAGTCACACCGAGGTTTCAGACAGAAAAGAGGGATGCAATTTTAGTATTTGGTTAAAATTGTAATGGTGTGCACGCTTCGGTGGCAATTTCCCTACACACCCATTTTACCCTTTTCCTAATCTACCTACACTTGCCCTCTACAAATTTTAACCTTAAATTCTTTCAATGTTTTTGGTAAATTATTCATCATTTCTCTTGTTAACTTTTTCCAATCCATGACACCCTTACCTAAAAAAGATAATCTTCTACTTTTCATTTTTACATCTTGTACACTCCCATGATCTTCTTCACACTCCTCCTGTCTTCCAGTGAATCCCATTTCAGCTCTTTTATCATACCTGTTACAGATTGCATTCTGCAATGATACCCAGAAACAAATCTAGTAGCCCTTTCTTTTTTCACACCTTCTCCAACTCCTGTATTTTATACTCAAAATGTGGGCCCCATACTACACTACCATATTCAAGCAATGGTCTGAACAAAGTGTTGTAACGAAGACAGGAGGAGGGTGAAGAGGTTCATGGGTGTGTACAAGTCATATATTGGTGATGAGGCATGGAAAGATATTGGTGTAAGAATTAAAATAATGCATGGAAGGGAAAAGATGACCATGACCACAAGCAGGCATTCGATTTCAGGCACAAGGAAGTAGGAAGATTCTCTTTTTCGGGTAAGAGTGTCAGGTTTGGAATAAGTTATCAAGAGAAATGCTGAATAATTTGCCAAAAACGATGAAAGATTAAAAGCAAAAATTAGCAGAGGGCAAAATTAGGTGGGTGCAGGAAAGCGAGAAGACGGTTGTGTAGGGAAATTGCCATCAATTTAATTAAATATTGCTAATATTCCTTCACTTCTCTCCTGCATCCCCTCATCACTCTCTCCAAGTGATGAATTTTGAAACCTTTTCCTATTACCTGTCCAATATATCCTGTCCAGTTAAGCTTGTTATCAAATGTAATGCCAAGATATTTACATTTCAAGTCCTCAATAGCAATTTTTTTTTTTATTTAATTTAATTGCAATGGAGCACAAGCTCCGGTGGCAATTTCCCTACACACCCATCTTCCCCCTATCCTGCACCTACCTACATTTGCCCTCTAAAATTTTTATCTTTAAATTCTTTCAAAGTTTTCGGTAAATTATTCATCATTTCTCTTGGTAACTCATTCCAATCCCTGACACCCTTACCTAAAAAAGAAAATCTTCCCACACCCTTGTGCCTGAAATTGAGTGCCAGCTTGTGGTCATGGTCATCTTTTCCCTTCCATGCACTACTTTTCATACCTATTGCAATATCTTTCCATGCCTCATTGCCAGTATATGCCCTGTACACTCCCATGACCCCTCATCCTCCTCCTGTCTTGTAATGAATCCCATTCCAGCTCCTTTATCATATCCGTCACTGATTGCATTCTGCGATAATTTCCAGAAACAAATATAGCAGCCCTTTTTTGCACCCTCTCCAATTCCTGTATTTGATACGTAAAATGAAAGTCCCATACTACACTACCATATTCGAGCAATGGTCTGACCAAAGTTTTGTAACCCAATTCCTTGACTTCTCTTGTACATCCTCTCATCACTCTCTCCAACAAGTGCAGAACTTTGAAACCTTTTCCTGTCCTATGTGTCCTGCCCAGTTAAGTTTTTTATCAAAAGTAATTCCGAGATATTTACATTTCAAGTCTTCATCAAGCAATTCTTTCCCCACCTTATATTCATAATTAACCTTTTGTTTTTATTTGTGTATCTAATGAGCTGAATCTTCTTTGCATTTATCTTCATTCCATGTTTAACAACCCAATTAGATATCCTGTCCCGATTACCCTGCAACTGTTTACAATCCTCTATCATTTTGATTCTTTTATACAGTATTATGTCATCTGCAAACAATCTAATTTCAGATAGTAAACAATCAACACAATTATTCATTAGAATAATGAATAGCAATGGTCCAATACGCTACCCTGTGGCACACCCATTTTTACTTCCACTTCTTTTGATACCACATTTCCTACCCTAACTTTCTGTTTTCTACCTTTTAAAAATTCTTCTACCCAGCAAATGTCTTTCTTATCCACTCCAATGGCTTTTACCTTATTTATA